>WOXC01000157.1:0-673138 GCA_011680675.1 Gymnobelideus leadbeateri | reverse complement strand
ACTTTTTAAGGCATTCTTCTCCTCATTGCCCTTTGGGGCCTCCTTTGCCATTTGAGCTAGTCTATTTTTTAAGGTGTTGTTTTCCTCAGTCAGGCTGTTGACCCTCATTTCATACTTTTCCTGTATCCTTCTCATTTTTCTTTCCAATTTTCCTCCACTTCTCTTATTTGATTTTTAAAGTCCTTCTTAAGGTCCTCTATGGCCTACAACCTGCTCATGTTTTCCCCTGGGGCTTTTGGAGCAGGACTTCTGACCTCACAGTCCTTTTCCCGCTCTATGCCCCCAAAATAGGAGTCTAGGGTTGCATTTTTCTGTTTCCTTTGCCTTGGCATGTTGCCACTTAATTACTTGACTTTTGGGCTTGTTGCCACACTATGGCTTTGCGGACAGATAGGGGAATTTTTGTCCCGAACGTGTAGGGGGCAACTTTCGTTTCTGGCAAGCTGTCAACCCACCCATGACTTCTACCCTAGATCACAATCCAGATCCAGGGAGGTTAAAGCAAGAGTAATTACCCCCCAAGACTGATTGCTGGATCTCCCTACAATTCGCAGGCCAGGAGCTGGAGCTGCCTCTGAAAACTACAAAATGGCGTGTCTCCTCAGTGGCTTCTAGCCCCCAGGGGAGGGAGCTGACGCATTTCCTAAATACTGGTCCCAAAGTCCATAGGACACTAACCTCTTACTTTGTCCTAGGCATGTCTATGTTGATAATTCTGGAGTCGCCATGGCTGCTGGTTTTCTGGGGTCTCTCCAGCTGGCTGCTGGCCCTGCCGCCCTGGGGCTAAAACCTCAGTTCACGTGGACCTGGGCTCAGATTGGCTTCCTGCGCTCTGCGTGCTGCCAGCTCCCAGACCGCTGCACTGGTCCTTTCTGCAGGGCTGCTGGGCTGTCCTCAGTGGGAGGTTAGCTTCTCTGTGTCGTTCTATGGGTGCTGGGGCTCCAGAAGTTGTTCAGAGTCTCCTTTTACATAGTTTGGGGGGAATCTTTTACATAGTTTGGGGGGCAGAGTGGCTTGGATGAGCTGTTTCTACTCCGCCATCTTGGCTCTGCCCCCTTTTATTGTTTATATACTGAAATGTTTACATGGACATTTACATTTGTTAGAAATAAAGAGAAAGACTGGACCTGTGATTTTATTGGTATAGGGAATTTCCAGATGAGGAAACTCCTTTTCCTAATGAAGACTCTCACAAACAGCAACATGTAACTGAACGAAGTACACTGATTTTTGCCACGGCTGCCAGATCACAATCCAGATCCAGGGAGGTTAAAGCAAGAGAGATTACCCCCCCAAGACTGATCGCTGGATCTCCCTACAGTTCGCAGGCCAGGAGCCGGAGCTGCCTCTGAAAACTACAAAATGGCGTGTCTCCTCAGTGGCTTCTAGCCCCCAGGGGAGGAAGCCGACGCTTTCCCCAAATACTGGTCCCAAAGTCCATAGGGCACTAACCTTTCACTTTGTCCTAGGCATGTCTATGTTGATAATTCTGGAGTCGCCACAGCTGCTGGTGTTCTGGGGTCTCTCCAGCCGGCTGCTGGCCCTGCCGCCCTGGGGCTAAAACCTTGGCTCATGGGGACCTGGGCTCCGCTTGGCTCGGCTCCCCGCGTTCTGCGTGTTGTGCCGATGGCTCCCAGAGCGCTGCACTGGTCCTTCCTGCAGGGCTGCTGGGCTGTCCTCAGTGAGAGGTTAGCTTCTCTGTGTCATTCTGTGGGTGCTGGGACTCCAGAAGTTGTTCAGAGTCCCCTTTTACATAGTTTGGGGGGAATCTGGGGGCAGAGTGGCTTGGATGAGCTGTTTCTACTCCGCCATCTTGGCTCTGCCCCCCGCTCCTTCCTTTTTTATTATGACTTCAATAAACATGAATATTTCATTACATAAAGACAGAAATGTGGATTCTATATGAAAATATGTTCTGTGTCAGTCATTTGTTTTTCAGTCATGTCCGACTCTTTGTGACACCATTTGGGATTTTCTTGGCAAAGATACTAAAGTGGTTTACCATATCCTTCTCCAGCTCATTTTATAGATAAGGAAACTGAGGGAAACAACCTAAGTGACCTGCCTATGGTCACATTCTAGAAAGTATCTGAGGCTGGATTTGAACTCAGGAAGGTGAGTCTTCTTGACTCCTGGCCTGGTACTCTATTTACTGTGTCACCTAGCTGCCCTAATCTCTGTTACTTATAGCTTTTAAAAAAACATACAGTAAATTGAAATATTATCCCTCCTTTATACTAAATATAGTCAAGCAAAATAGATTCTTACATTGGTCATGTCCAAAAATGATTCATTCTATACCTTTACTTAATTAACTGTTTTCTAAGAGGTAGGAAACAGGTTTCATCATCAATCTTTTGGAGTCATAATTGCATTGATCAGAATCATTAAGTCTTTCAAAACTGTTTTTCTTTACGTTATTGTAGAGATTATTTTCTTGGTTCTATTCATTTCAAATTGTATAAGTACATATTCTATAACATAATATTCTATAACATTCATAATATTCTATAACAATCACATACCATTATTTGGCCATTTCCCGATTGATGGGCATCCTCTTTGTTTCCATTTCTTTGCCACCACAAAAAGTAGTACTATACATATTTTTTTTTTTTTTAGGTTGGCATTTTTTATTTAAGCTGAAGAACAGGTTATGAGGGGGGTGGGGGCAAGGGAAGAGCCAGGAAGCCGAAAGCCTCTCATCTGTGTCTGCTCCAGACGGGGTTGATCCTGATTTCTGAGCCTTGGTCCAGGGCACACAAGGAAGCACACGCTAAGATGAGGTTCCAAGGGTACAGGCTGAGGAAAACACGGGGGTGGCCAGAGTTACACATCCAGCCAGAGGTGGAGGCTGGGATTCTCCTTGGATCAGCAGCACCGCTTCCTTTTGGGAACTGAAGCCTAGTGAGAAGTCCCATCCCACATATTTCTTATAAAACATTCTTGTAGTTAAAGTCTTTGTGCTAAAGAATTCTTTCATCGCCTCTCTAACTTCTTGTACTTTGCTTCTAGTTTCTTTGAATAGGCATCCAACTTGTAAGCTGCCTGTTCAAGAGAGGCTACTTGCTCCTCAATTAAAGTGATCTGATCCAGATAAGGCTGAAGGGCGGCATATTTCTGGTTTAAGTCCTTTAGGTTTCTACTTATGTTTACTGCAATATCTTTCATTTCTAGATACTTCAAGCTAGTCAGTTTGTTCATATTTTCCAGAAGTTTATAATCTTCACTGGTGGCTGTCAGCTCGCCCGTCAGGTACGTGGCCATTTTGGAGAACATGTCCTGGCACAGCCCGGTGATGTCCGCCTCGGCAGGCTCCGTGGCCTCCTCAGCCGTCTCCACCACGGCATCGTCTAGGCCCGGGAAGCGAGAAAGGAGAAAGGATGGAGGGAAGGATGGGTAAGGGAATGGGGAGGGGGAAGGGGGAGAGGGAGGGGAGGGGGAGGGGGAGAGGGAGAGGGGGGAAGGGGAGAGGGAGAGGGAAAAGGAAGGGAAAGGGGACAAGGAAGGGGGGGAAAGGGAAAGGGTGAGCAGTCTCTATACATATTTTTATACAAATGAGTCAATAATCAATAAATGTTTATTAATTGTCTACTGTATGCCAGGCACTATGCTGAACACAGGGGATACACAGAGAACTAAAAGATGATTCCTGTTCTCCAGGAACTCACCATCTAATGGGAGAGACAAAATATAAATAACTATGTACAAATGAGCTTACATACAGAATAAATAGGAAGCAATCAACAATGGGAAGGGACCAGAATTAATAGGGCTTGGGAAAAGTTCCCTGTAGAAGGTGGGATTTTCCCTGGGACTTGAAGGAAGCCAGGGAAGCCAAGGGGCAAAGATGAGGAGGGGGAACATTTCTATTCATGGGGCAGAGTCAGTAAAAATGGTTAGAGTCAGTGTCTTGTTTGTCTTGAGGAATAACAAGGAGGTCAGTGTCCCTGGATCACAGAATACATGAAGGGTGTGTGAGGGATAACTCGCAGTGAAGTTTCCCCATTCTGAACATCCTATATACATTCTTATTACTTCCTTATACTTTGTAACTAAGTTCAGTATTGTTTCCCTATATATATACATGTAGGTCATTGTGTATTTCAAGGTAATATAAGAGCTATTGGGTATTAATACAATTGATTGGATTAACTACTGAGACCAAAGTAGAGGTGTTTTTGGTTTGGGGAAAGGAATGGTAGTGTGAGAAGTAGCAAAGGGTTAAGTTTCTATAGAACTGCAAGAATTGCTGAAACAAGGCTACTGATAAAAAGTACCAGACAGTAGCCTTGGGAAGAGTTGAGGCAGTAGCCTTGGGAGGAAGTTCGAGTTCCCAGTTCCCAGAGAACTCCTAGATAATACTAAAAATGTAATAATGTAGAATAAAAGGAGCTGGCAGCAGCAGGTGGATTTGACCAATCAGAAAGCAGACGGCAGCCTTGAGACACTGAGGCCCAGATAAGGACACATCTAGGTTGGACTAAAGGGGGCTCAGTATTCTGAGGTTGTTACTGCTCTTATGCAGCGGACCTCATGTGTTAACGTATATTATCTAATAAAATTGGAGCCTCATTAGTAATAATTAGGATAATGAATGGAGAGAGCTTTGCACTGATTGGTTGGCATTAATAAGAAGACTGTGAGTTTGCCTTATGATAAGGCAACAAATGATAAGGTGAGACAGTGGAGAAGGTGTGGAATTCCCACATTAGGGCTTTATAATCTTGCTTTTGCTTTCTGTAGTGCTCTCCTCTCTTCTGCCTTTCTTGTTGGATTTGGGGACGCCCTTTCTTGAGAAAGATAGTTAAAAGATAGTAATAAAGTTTTTGCTTCTACTTTGAGAAGTCTCTGAGTCATTTTGGGTGAGTGGCCTTCTGACACATACAGGTGTGAAATGTAAGGTGACTGGAAAGCTGTATGTAGGAGGGGCAGCTTCTGAAGGGCTTTGAATGACAAGTAGAGGGTTTTGCATTTGACACTGGAATTCATAGAGAGTCACTGGAGTTTTTCAGAGGGGAGTGTGTGTGTGTGTGTGTGTGTGTGTGTGTGTGTGTGTGTGTGTGTGTGAGTGACATAGCCTGAGCTGTACTTTTGCATCTATTTACCAGGTAGTGGTATCTCTGGGTCAAAGAGCAGTCACAGGTTAGTGATTTTCTAGGTGTACCATTATCCCTTCCACATTGCTATTTTCCCCATCTTGGTTTTGATATATCAGAGGTCAGCATAATAAATTAAATGGGAACTGAATTTTTTCAGATCTTCAGGACACAGTGCCTTTAACCCTTGCAATGTGGAAGGGATAACTATACTTTCTGGAATAGTTGGACCAGTTCCACAAACAGTGCTAAGTCAGTAGCTGCAGCACCATAGCAATAAAAAACAACATATATAAAACATACATATCAGGCATAACATTTGGGAGTGTTTTTGGTTGGTCCTTGGTCTCAAATGGGTAGGAAGACAACTGCAGAGAGCCTGGAGAATGTAGGACACAACTCTACTTTGCCCTTCCCTTCATCTAATTTGTAAAGCAGACAACTCAACCTTCCCTTTCCATCCATTTCTTTCATTCCTTCAACTCTACTTTGCCCTTCCCTTCATTTACAAATGTAAAGCAAAGAACTCCACCTTCCCTCCCTTAATTTATCTGTAAACAAGCAGGACACCCCCCCCCCCCCCACCTCTTCCTTTCCCCAGATTGATCTGTGGGTGGGAGTTCCAGCCTAGGGTTTCATCCTGGTGGGAAATTCAAATGTATACTGACCAATCACTGTAGCTTCAGTTTACACCACTGTAATTTCAGTTTATGTAACCTGGCTATGGAACCTCTATAAAACGGGCAAAATGTCTGTGCCAAAGCACTGTCTGATTTAGGTGACCATGCACTCCGACAGCCTTGCAGTAATAAAATCCACTTTTAAAATTTAATCTCAGGGATCTTCTGTCTTACTTTATTGGGGTACAACAGAGAACACTTCCAATTTGGTGTATGTTCTGGGTTATATTCTATCATAGAGGTCCCTGGATTTGGGCCACTGCTCTATCTTTGTACTTAAAATATACCTGGATACAAGTAAATTTAAGTTTTGCAGCAGCCCAAAGTTAGGCTTTGGTCTTCACTTATACACAAGAAGGAATATTGGTTTCTCAGATGGCCTATGAGGGTCCCATCAATTTTTTCTGGCTTCCAAGGCCTGTAGCAAAGGTGTCAAAACACATAGCCCATCATTGCAGCTGCTATATTCCCAAGTGCTGTCCAGATCTGATTAATGTAATTGGAAAATGTTTAACAAGATAAATAAAGATTCAGTGGAATATAGATAATATTCATATGTAGTTTCCATAAGTTAATATGTGGTTTGCAGGGGTCCTTATGTACAGTTAATGGTCCTGTTTCTGTTTGTGTGTAGTATCACTGGTCTTCAGCATACAGAGCTCATGAGGTTAGACAGCAAAATTAGTAATACTTGGACCTGGATCTGGGAAGGGGCATTTCTGGATTCCCAGGACTAGGATGAAAAAGGGAACTTGCTTAGATAAGTATTTTATTTATACAAACCCATACATTTTGTCAAATAAAGGGGGTAACCAGAGACTTGTATCAGCTTTCAGAATTCAAAGTCAATGCTGAATAGGGAGTCACAGGGGCATTTTAAAGCAAAAAACAGTGTAAAGAAATATATGCATATAGGTGGGTATGTATTCCAATATGAGGTTTTTCTGACTAGAATAATACAAGTAAAAAAAGTGTAAGATATATATAAAGAAGAACACAGGAAATTCATTACAACAAAACTTAGTAGGAAATGTATCTACTTTTAGTAATTGCTAGGAAAATATATCTCTAAGGAAGAAATCATCACTTTGCTTTTCTTGTACTTTTGGAATTAAACTAAATTGACAAAAAGTAAAGAGAGGTTTCTTTAACAAGACAAATCCAACCTCTGACCTTACAAGCTTCATGACTCTGGGCAAATCACTTAACCCCTTTCTGCCTCAGTTTCCTCAACTATAAAATGGGGGTGATAATAGCACCTACCTCCCAGGGTGGTTGCTAAGATCCATTGAAATAATATTTGTAAAGTGTTTAGCATAGTGCCCGGCATATAATAGGCATTTTAAAAGGTATTATTACTTTTTCTTTTTCCTGAAGTAAGCATAAAGATTTTATTTGTCTCACTGGACATGGCTAATTTTTGTACTGCTCAAGGGGAAAAAGACACCTACCCTTTTAATTTAAATTTAAATTTTCCTCAAATATTTTATTTTTTCTAATTACATACCAAAAGTTTTTAACATTCATTTTGTACAATTTTGAGTTCCAAATTCTTTTTATCCCTCCCTCCCCTTTCCCCTTATTGGGAAGGCAAGCAATTTGATATAGGTTATACCTGTGCAGTCATGTAAAACATATTTCCATATTAGTTATGTTATGAAAGAAAACACAGACCAAAAAAAGAAAAAAAACCCAAGTAAAATAAAGTAAGAAAAAACATGCATTGATCTGTATTCAGAATCCATCAATTCTTTATCTGAAGGTAGATAGCATTTTTTATCAGAAGTCCTTCAGAATTGTTTTGTATCACTGTATAGCTGAGAACAGCTAAGTCATTCACATTTGATCATTGTATAAAATTTCTGTTACTATGTACAATGTTCTAGTTCTGCTCACTTCACTTTGTAATCAGTACAGCTGTCTTTCCAGGTTTTTCTGAAAGCATCCTGTTCACCATTTCTTTTAACACAGTAGTATTCTATTACAATCATATACCACAACTTAGTCATTTCCCTCAGTGGGCATTCCCTCAATTTCTAATTCTTTGCCACCACAAACAGAGTTGCTATAAACATTTGTGTACATGTGGGTCTTTTTCCCTTTTTTATGATCTCTTTGGGATACAGACCTAGTAGTGGTATGGCTGGGTCAAAAGGTATATACAGTTTTATCACCTTTTGGGCGTAGTTCCAAAGTGCTCTCCAGAGTGGTTGGATTAGTTCACAACTCCAACAGTGCATCAGTGTCTCAATTTTCCCACATCCCCTCCAATATTTGTCATTTTCTCTTTTTTTTTATCATATCAGCCAATAAGATAAGTGTGAGGTAGTACCTCAGAGTTGTTTTAATTTGCATTTCTATAATCAATAGTGATTTAGAATATTTTTTCATATGACTATAGTCATATAATAGCTTTGATTTCTTCTTCTGAAAAGTGTTTGTTCATGTCCTTGGACCATTTATCAATTGGCAAATGACTTTTTTTCTTATAGATCTGATTCAGTTCTCTATATATTTCAGAAATGAGGCCTTTATCAGACAACTTGCTGTATAATTTCTTCCCCAGTTTTCTGCTTTCCTTCTAATTTTGGCTACATTGGTTTAGTTTGTGCAAAATCTTAATAATTTAATGTAACCAAAATCATCTATTTTATATCCTGCAATGTTCCCTCTCTCTTATTTGGTCATAAATTCTTTCTTTACCCATAGATGTGACAGATAATCTATTCCTTCCTCTCCTAATATGTTTATGGTATCACCCTTTATATCTACATCATGTACCCGTTTTGACCTTATCTTGGTATACAGTATGAGATACTGAAGACACCTACCTTTTAATAAGAAGTAAAATTACATATATGAAAGTACATATATATGTGTGTGTGTGTGTGTATTTGTGTACAGATATGTATGTATATATCTACTTATCTATATTACCCTTATTGAGTCATAAAAGGATCATGCATGTATTTATTTTGACTAATATTTCTGCCTAGGTTTTTGCTTAGGAGTGATCTATACTGACATAATGAAAGAAGCTATTCTCTATTAGTGATTATCTTAGAGTGAGGGACTATTGAAAACCTTATTAAAAAAAAAAACTATTGAAAACTCTTATTAGCTGATTTTCCTAGAGAGCAGGATAGCTATTGCCACCATTTTCTCTTGACTTAAAATTTAATATGAAAAAAAAGAAAAGAAATCCATAACATGTACTATTCACTGCTACTTTTAAGAAAGGTCATAAAGTTTAGAATTGATGGTGGTAGGGTATTTTGAAAACAAATTTGATAGTCCACAGTTGTCTTTGTGCCCTTAAATGTGAACTTCAATCTCTTTGTAGCATTGGTAGCTCAGAATTATGTATGACAAACCAAAAAAGGCCCATTTCAATACTTTGTATGTGAAGATGTTCTACATCCTTTAGCTAGCTCAGCCAAGAAGTTAAGAAAGAAACTAGGTAAAAACTAACAGTAACATTGGAAGATAAAAGATACATAATTTTTTGGATTGGGGTAAACCTACATATATTTGCGGGCAGATTTGAAAGGGTCATTGTAGAGCAAGAAACTGAAAATGAATGAAGGTGAGTGGATGACTGCTGGAGGGGAGTCCTTAAAGGAGGTATGAAGGAAAAAGAATCAGGGAAGCATGGAAGAATGCATGGGGGATGATGCTGAGGATCTGTAGGAGGTTAAGGCCTTTTTCATCAGATAACTTCAATCTCAGTGAAGTAGAAGGCTTAGTGATCTGTTGTAAATGCTGGAATATGAGGAGTGGTTGGAAATTTGAAAAAAAAGAGGAAAAGGTTTGGAACAATCACTATCAAGAACAAGTTAATGAATAAATGGTAAGAAGATAAGGAGAAATATTATAGAGTAGAAGGATTGCAGAGCATCAGTGAGGGCTCAGTTAAAGTTATGTGCCATACATTTATGGGCCGCTACATGGCACAGTGGATAGAGTGCTGGGTCTGGAGTCAGATAAATGTGATTTTCTAATTTTGTCTCTGACCCTTCCTAGCCATGTGACTCTGGACAAGTCATTTAACCCTGTGAGCTGGAGAAAGAAATGATAAACCACTCTAGTATCTTTGCCAAGAAAATCTCAAATGGGGTCATGAAGAGTTGGACATGACTGAAACTACTGAACAACAAACCATAAATTTTAATGAGTGGATAAATCAACTTGAATTTGTGATTTTTCTTCATTAATGATTAGCATCTAAGGAGCAATAATAAAGAAATTGAGTGATAGGGGCTATCTTAAGGATGAAAAAATTAGTAGGTTGTCAGAAAGTCATGGGAGTATAGGGTTCTAGGGCAGTAACTAGTAAAACATGGAAATGGCATACTCATGGGGTCAGGAATGGCAAGTAAAGGCCAATGGAGGCAAGTGAAGCCATATTGAAAGAAGAGGACTGGGAGAAAGACTAGACATCAAAAGACAAAAAGTCACATTAAGGTGAAAAACAGCTTTGCATGAGTGAGAGAGTGGAGAGAGGCAGAGAATGGAAGAGAAGACACTCACTATTTCAACAGGCTAGCCAAGTTGAACTGCTTGGCCTTGAAAGCAGAAAATCAAGCCAGGGCCGTGGTCTAGGAAGGGCTGAGAATAATATGGAGATTTTTTTCAGTCATACGTAGTACCAGAGTAATAATGATCGATGGGCTTATAGCAAGGACAGCAACAAGGCAGATAGACGTCTGAGTTCAGCTCCTTGAGGGCAGGGTTTTATGATTTATCAATCTTTATATTTCCTTTTAGTGTCTAATGCTTTGAATAAATGTGTGGCTAGAACAAGAACATAGCTAAGGAATGACTCTACTCTAGGTAGGATTGTGGTTAAGGAACAGAGTCAAGTTAATAAGGTAAATAGTCTAGAGTGTGATATGGTTAATGGTTCCATAGTCATAAGGATGGGTCACAAGTAAAGGGTAGAATCCAAGACCAGAGTTTGAAACCAGAGGGTTTGTTACACTTATGGAGGTCTTTGCCAGATGTAGCTCTTTAACGCAATGGTTTAGAGTTTTCCTTAGTATCCCCATACTAGGGCAACTGTTCTAGGGTCAAAGGGTCAAACCTATCAAGATGGTTCTGGTTTCCTGGGGTTTGTATCTGTATTGCCTTTTGTTCACAAACCACCTATGTTTTCCTTTAGCAGAAATATTGAGTGTTTGTTGAATTCCTGCCATGAATTTTGTTTGTGGAAGAGGAGAGAATATGAAAGGAGACTAGAATCTTGGAATAACAGAGCTTAAAGGAAGCTTACATATTTTCTAGCATAACCTCATTTTATAGTTGGTGAAGCAGATTCAGAGAGATTCAGCAACTTAACCAAGTTCACAAAGCTAATTAGTGGGAGAACTGGGACTTGAGTACCTGGTTTCATAGATCACAGTTCAGTGATCTTTCTACCACTATCCCACTAGCCAGAAGCTATAGTTACCTTCAAAGTGAAAGGGCAGTGACAAACTCCAGATCCCTGAGTGTCCTTTTCCCTTCCAATTCTATCTGACTTGGTTGCTAGCAGCCAATCCTTCTGTTGCTCTCTCACACCACACACACACACACACACGTACATGCCCATGCATTCTCTTATACACATATATACCTCTTTTCATAGTCACTTTAACATGAGTCTTTTATATAGATTGATTGTTTTATGACTGTTGCCCAGAATTATTTGATATAGGGAAGGTATTATAGCCATAGTTATAAATTCATTTTCTCTGATCCATTTGACAGTACATCAATAATGGAAATTTCCTGTAATGATATTTTATTGAAAGTATGATGAACAGTGCAGCCCTCTACCACACTTCGAGGTCTCCCCTCTGATTGAGGCTGTAATGAGGGGAAAGAACTGAAGTTGTAGGAGTCAGTTCTTTTCCCTTTGGCCTGTAGAAACCTCATGACTCACAGTCATAATGGAGAGCAAGGCTCCTGTTTTGCTTCTGGATAACAGAGTCAAGGTCCTAAAAGATCTTGACAAATTAGAACATTGGGCTGAATTTAACAAAACAAAATTCAGTAGGGATAAATGTAAAGTCTTACACTTGGATATAAAAAATTAACTTCAAAAGAATAAGATGGGGGCTTCCAGGAGCCACGATGTTAGAGTAAAGCAGTGAATCACCATAACTCTGCCATATTTACCTCCAAGCAACCATAAAATGTCTCCCCTTCAAACAAACCCTGGAAGAGCAGAACCAGAAAAAAGATGGGGTGAAACAATCTTTTAGCCAAAGAAAGCTGGAGGATGGGCAAGAAAGATCTGTCTCACTCAGGTAAAAGGGGAACACAATCCAGAACAGGAAGTTTCTCAGCAAGCTGCAGCTCAACAAATCAGAGGGAGATCTTGAGCCCCAGTGTGGTGGAGCAGGCAAATGTCAATATCAGGATCCCCCACAGTGCCTCAGCATAGCCAGGTGAATGGGTAGACTTCAGCTCAAAGTGCTTCACAGCATAAGCTAGGCAAACAGATAAGCTCCAGTGGCCAGACTACTGTGATCTTCAGTGTAGCCCCAAAGGAAATGCAGAAATATCCCCACTGGCCTTAGCCCAGCCAGACTCCAGCATTAGGACCCTGGCTCAGCACCACATAAGCTGTCAGATCCCTAAGGCCTCCAGCAGCACCAGATACCTCCACCTTACCTCCTCAATATAACATCAGACAAGAAGGTTCCTCATGGTACTGTAGCAGCAAGCACCCCAGCATCCCCAGGGTGGCTGCCAACACAGGTTCTTAGATCTGCTTTTCTTTTTTTTTTTTTTTTTTTTTAAAGCAAGTGGGGTTAAGTAACTTGCTCAAGGTTACACGGCTAGTCATTTTGATTTATGCGTGGGTGCTCATTTTCTGAGGCCGGATCTGATCTCGGGTCATCCAAACTCCGAGGCCGGCACTCTTACTCACTGCGCCACCTAGCCGCCCCTTTAGGGCAATTGGGGTTAAGTAACTTGCCCAAGGTTACACGGCTAGGTTTTTGTTTGTGCGGATTAAGTGTCGGAGGCCGGCTCCGAACTCAGGTCCTTCTGATTCCAGGGCCGGCGCTCTATTCACTGCGCAGATCTGCTTTTCTAAAGGAAAGCAATTCAAAATGGGTTAACAATTTTGCTTTAATCAAACATATGTCATTTACCTAGTTGAGGGGAAAAAGTCAGCACCCTGAACTTCAGAGTACACAGACAGGTTACAAGCAGAAGTTACAAGAAAACAGAGAAACAGATCAAACAGACAGGGCTTCCAACTGTCTGACCATTATATTCATACCTAGTCACATTTACCAGAGAGGGAAGCACTAACATCTGGGTTTTCAAAGCTGGGGGACTCTCAATGGCTGCCCAGAGTCTCATCTGGTCAAATCACACAACACTTCTCAAAGTGAGCCCCCAAACAAACCCTCACATCAGGGTTTATATAGCCTTCTCCTGGCTTAGAGAATGTAACAAACTTCCTGACCCACTGCCCAATCAAAAAGTATTCCACAGGCTCCAGGTGCACTTAAGCCTATCAAAGGGCCTAGGGGCAGGGAAGATCTTAAATTTCCATTCCCATAATAGGTACTCAGAGCATCATCAGTGCAGCATCAGGTAAATAGCCAGGGTTTGCAACCCTTGGCACAAGAAACCTGAGACAGCGCCCATTCTACCCTGGGAGCAGAGCTCAAATTTAAAAGAAAGGAAAAAGGCCAAAAAAGAGGATAAAACAACAACAATAAAAAGAATCTGACCATAGAAAATTATGGTGACAGGGAATACCAAGACACAAACTCAGAAGAGGACAACAATGTCAAAATAGCTATGAGAAAAACCCCAAAGAAAAATGGGAAGTAGTCTTAAGCCCAGAAAGAACTCAAGGAAGAGCTAAGAATGAGCTTAAAAATAATTGAAGAGAGGTAGAACAAAAGTTGGGAAAAGAAATGAGAGTGATACAAGAGAATTATGAAAAAAAGAGTCAATAGCTTGGAAAAAGAAAACAATTATTTAAAAAATAAAATTGTCTGGAAAAGGAAGTACAAAAGCTAACTGAGGAAAACAACTTCTTAAAAATTAGAATTGGGCAAGTAGAAGTTAATGACTCTATGAGACATCAAGAATCAATCAAGCACATTCAAAAGAATGAAAAAATAAAAGAAAATGAAAAACACTGGAAAAACTGGAAAAACAATTGACCTAGAATATATATCCAGGAGGGAAAATGTCAGAATCATTAGACTAACTGAAAGCCTTAATCAAAAGGAGGACCTGTACAGCATCTTTAAAGAAATTATCAAGGAAAACTGCCCTGATACCCTGGAACCAGAGGGCAAAATAGATTTTTAAGGAATCCATTGACTACTTCAGCAAAGAGATCCCAAAATACAAACCCCAAGGAACATTATAGCCAAATTACAGAACTATTAAGTCAAAGAAAAATACTGTAAGTATCCAGGAAGAAACAATTCAAATATTGGGGAACCACAATCAGGATTACACAGGATTTGGCAGCTGCAACATTAAAGTATTGGAGGTTAGGAAGCATGATATTTCAGAAGGAAAAGGAGCTAGGATGAAAATCAAGTATCACCTACCAGGTGAAATTAAGCATAATACTTCAAGGGGAAAATGGTCATTCAATGAAAAAGAAGCATTTCAAGCTTTCATAAAGAGAAGACCAGAATTAAACCAGAAATTTTATCTCCAATATCAAGACCCAAAAGAAGCCTAAAAGGGTAAAAAGGGAAAAGAAAGCATAAGGGATTCAATGGAGCTGAAATGTTTACATCCTACACAGGAAGAAGATACTTATAATTCTTTAAAATTGTATCATTAGAATTGGGAGGTGGAGCCAAGATGGTGGAGTGAATACAGGAACTCACCTTAACTCCTCCACTAATTCTATCAGCAACCTCTAAAAAGTGAATCTGAACGGATTTTAGAGTGACAGAATACACTGGGAGACAGAGCATGGCAGACTCTCAGTCCAGGAAAGTGCCCATGTAGGACTGGTGAGGGGGAGTATAGAATGCATGGGGGCTGCACCAGCACAGACCTGAGAGCAGACCACAGTGGAGTGAGAGTGAGCCCTGGACAGTGGATTCACCCACCACAAGGGCAATTTGCAGATGTCTCACTGCAGGACAGAGGATTGGTTGGAGCTGGGTAAGAGAAAGCAAAGGGCCCACAACAGTCACTGCAGCTTCTCCTGGGGCTATCAGCCCACAGTCTGGATGTTTAAAAATCACCTATCTGAACTTCCAGGAGCCAAGATGGTGGAGGAAACCCTAGCTGCTCTAATCCGCCTCCCTGACCCTGAAAACCCAGAGATTATTGATCCACCCAGTGTAAAATCCTGAAATAGTGGAAACAGCAGCAGGCTTGGGAGCCCTAGAGGAAGGGTGTGACTGAAGCTGTGTGGAACCTGAAGTAAAGGGTAGGAGGTATCCCAAGGAGCCCCATCTCAGCTGATTGATCCTGAAAGCCAGGGGGGTGGAGCCAGAAAGCACTAATAACAGAAGCACAATCAGGGAAATCTGCAGACATCAGTGTGGCAGGCCACCAGCTGCTGAGCCTACCTGAGCTGTAGGATAGGGGCACAGAGGCAGAAATCTGAAGTGGCCAGACCACCCCTCCCCCACACCTTACTCTGTGAGCCTCAGGGTAACCCAGGGGAAACACTGAGAGTCCTGGCCTTGGCTTCAGTCTAGACACCCAGAGGCTACAGCACACAAAGTCAACAAACAAGTCCCTTGCTCCCAGCTTGAGACATGTGGGTCAGAGCCCTCTGTAGCCCAGAAGCAGAAATCCACTTTTAAAGTCAGAAAACAGGCAATCACAATGGGCAAGAAAGAAACTGTGAAATCAAGAACAAGAATGCTAAAATCCTATTATAGCGAGCAAGAACAACCACATTCAGAGGACAACATGGACTCTATACTCACACCTGAGACCACAGAAGGAAATATGAACTGGTCTTGAGCCCAAAAAGCATTCTTGGAGGAGCTCAAGAAATATTTTAAAAGCCAAATTAAAGAGGTAGGAGATAAATTGACCAAAATGGTAAAAAAAAAAATCTCACTGAAGAAAACAAATCCTTAAAAAGTAAAGTTTGTGAACTGGGATGGGAGGTTAAATTCTAACTGGACAAAATACCTCCCTAAAAATGAAATCTGAACATATGAAAAAGGAGCTTCAAAACCTAACCAAGAAAAATAATTCACTAAAAATTAGAATCAGTCAAATTGAAACTAATGACTCTATGAATCAGTCAAACAAAACATAAAGATTGAAAAATTGGAAGAAAGTGTAAAATATCTCATTGGAAAAACAACTGACCTGGAGAACAGATCCAGGAGAGATAACCTAAGAATTATTGGTCTACTGGAAAGGCATGATGAAAAATACAGCCTGGACAACATCCTCCAAGAGACTGTCAAAGAAAACCATCCTGAGGTCCTAGAATCAGTGGGTAAAATAGTTATCAAAAGAATTCACTGGACTCCTCCTGAAAGAGATCCCAAATTGAAGTCTCCAAGAAATATAGTAACCAAATTCCATAATTATAAGGTAAAGGAGAAAATATTGCAAGCAGCCAGAAAGAAATAATTCAAATATCATGGAAGCACAATCAGGTTTATACAGGACCTACATTACATTATACAGCTTCTACATTAAAAGACCAGAGGGATTGGAATTTGATATTTAGTAAGGCAAAAGAGCTTGGACTGCAACCAAGGATCAACTACCTGGTGAAACTGAGCACAATCTTTCAGGCAAGGAGATGGTCATTTCCATGAAATAAGGGACTTCCAGACTTTCCTGATGAAAAATCCAGAGCTCAATGGAAAATATGATCTCCAAATACAAGACTCAAGAGAGACATAAAAAGGAAAACACACACACACACACACACACACACACACACACACACACACAACTTGTGATTCAATAAGAGCATACTGTTTATATCCCTATATTGGAAGCTAATACCTATCAATATTGAGATTTATATCATTATCAAAACATTTAGGGGCGGCTAGGTGGCGCAGTGAATAGAGCGCTGGCCCTGGAGTCAGAAGGACCTGAGTTCGGATCCGGCCTCAGACATTTAACCCACACAAACAAAAACCTAGCCGTGTGACCTTGGGCAAGTTACTTAACCCCAATTGCCCTAAAGGGGCAGCTAGGTGGCGCAGTGAGTAAGAGCGCCAGCCTCGGAGTTGGGATGACCCGAGATCAAATCCGGCCTCAGAAAATGAGCACCCACACACAAATAATGACTAGCCGTGTAACCTTGAGCAAGTTACTTAACCCCAATTGCTTAAAAAAAAAAAACCATTTAAAAAGATATACATAGATAGAGGGCGTGGGTATAAATGAACTAATCTCATGATAAAAAACCTTATTAAGGAGTGCAAAGGGGTTGTAATGGGAGAAAAGGAAAGGAGGAGGCAGAAAAGGATAAATTATGACACACAAAGAGGCATAAAAACATACTATGGTAAAGGGAAAGAAGGGAGGAAGATGAACATCATATGAACTTTATTCTCATTGGTTCCGGTTCATAATCAGTTAAGTTTAGGATTCTAATGTGAAAAGACACAAAAACTTATTATAATAGAAGGAAAGGAAGGAGGGAGAGAAGCACTGAATGAAATTTACTTTCATCAGTTTGGGTTCAAGGAGGGCATAACATATTCCAGTAAGTATAAAAGTCTATTGTGCCCTACAGACAGTAGGAGGGGTAAGGGGGGGGGGGTGAAGGAGGGTGGTTAGAAGGGAGGGAAATGATAGTAAGGGGAAAGGGTAGGTAAAGAGAGGTGGAGTGCAGGGCAGGAATACTGAGGGAGGTGGTGGTCAAAAGGAAAACTCTTAAGGAGGGGAAGGGCAAAGGAAGAAATAAGAACATAAACAAGGGAGGGAATAGGATGGAGGGAAAGACAGATAATGACCATAATTGTGAATGTGAATGGGATAAACTTGCCCATAAAACAGAGGTGGGTAGCAGAATGGATTAAAAACCACAATCCTACAATATGCTGTCTACAAGAAACACATTTGAAACAAGGTGATACACACAGGGTAAAGGTAAAAGGCTGGAGTGGAATATATTATGCTTTAGCTAAAGTAAAAAAAGCAGGGGTAGCAATCCTTATCTCAGATAAAGCAAAAGCAAAAATAGATCTAATTAAAAGGAAGGAAACTCTATCCTGCTAAAAAGCACCATCGAGAATGAAGCAATATCATTATTTAACATATATGCACCAAGTGGCATAGCATCCAAATTCCTAGAGGAGAAGTTAAGGGAATTAGAGGAAGAAATAGGTAGAAAAACTATATTAGTGGGGGACCTTAATCTCCCCCTCTCTGAACTTGATAATTCTAACCTCAAAATAAACAGGAAAGAAGTCAAGCAGGTGAATAGAATTTTAGAGAGGGTAGATATGATATACCTCTGGAGAAAATTGAATGGGTATAAAAAGGAATATACCTTCTTCTCAGCAGTACATGGCATGTACACAAAAATTGACCATGTACAAAGGCATAAAAACCTCACAATTCCATGCAGAAAGGCAGAAATATTAAATGCATCCTTCTCAGATCATGATGCAATAAAAATTATATGCAGTAGAGGGCCATGGAAAGATGGACTAAAAACTAATTGGGAACTAAATAATTTAATCCTAAAGAATGAGTGGGTCAAACAAGAAATTATAGAAACAATCAGTAACTTCATTCAAGAGAATGACAATAATGAGATAACATACCAAAACTTGTGGGATGCAGCAAAAGCAGTTCTTAGGGTAAATCTTATATCCCTGAATGCATACATGAATAAAATAGAGAAAATGGAGGTCAATAAATTGGGCATGCAAATGAAAAAGCTAGAAAAAGAACAAATTGAAAATCCCCAATTAAATACTAAATTAGAAATAATGACAATCAAAGGAGAGATTAATAAAATTGAAATTAAGAAAACTATTGAATTAATAAATAAAACTAAGAACTGGTTTTATGAAAAAAACCAATAAAATTGATAGACCTTTGGTCAATCTGATAAAAAAAAGAAAGAAGAAAACCAAATTATGAGTATCAAAAATGAAAAGGGTAGGGAGACACAGTCCCGGGACGGAGCCGAGCGGATCCCAGCCTGAGAGGCACGGGGGGAGGGCGGCTCATTCCTGCCCCCTAAGCCCAGAATGAAAAAAGCAAGCACTGACCTCCCTCTGAGAGAGTTTCAAGGTTCCTAGCAGCTAGAAGCAGGGCCTTCGTCCACCAGCAGCCATGTGGGCAGCACAGCTCATTAGCACCCTCTGTCTCCTGGTAGTGGCTAGGGCAGCTGAGGTCAAGAAGCCAGTGGCGGCCGCAGCGGGGAAGGCCGGGGAGGCAAAGCTGAGTGAGAAGGCAACCACCTTGGCCGAGCGGAGCGCCAACCTGGCCTTCAACCTCTACCATGCCATGGCCCAGGACAAGGGGGTGGAGAACATCTTGCTGTCCCCTGTGGTTGTGGCCTCGTCCCTGGGACTGGTGTCTCTGGGTGGGAAGGCAGCCACAGCTTCACAGGCCAAGGCGGTGCTGAGTGCGGACAAGCTCCGCGACGACGACGTGCACGCAGGCCTGGCTGAGCTGCTGGCCTCTGTCAGCAACTCCACGGCTCGCAATGTGACATGGAAGCTGGGCAACCGCCTCTATGGGCCCAGCTCAGTCAGCTTCCCCGACGACTTTGTCCAGAGCAGCAAGAAACACTACAATTACGAACACTCTAACATCAACTTCCGCAACAAGCGGAGCGCCCTGCAGTCCATTAACGAGTGGGCCTCCCAGACGACGGACGGCAAGCTGCCCGAGGTCACCAAGGATGTGGAGAAGACCGACGGGGCCCTCATTGTCAACGCCATGTTCTTCAAGCCACACTGGGATGAAAAATTCCACCATAAGATGGTTGACAATCGAGGTTTCATGGTGACCCGATCCTACACGGTAGGCGTGCCCATGATGCACCGCACAGGCCTCTACAACTACTATGATGATGAGACAGAAAAACTGCAGATGGTTGAGATGCCCTTGGCCCATAAGCTCTCAAGCCTCATCATCATTATGCCCCACCATGTGGAGCCCCTGGAGAGGCTGGAAAAGCTCCTGACTAAGGAGCAGCTCAAGACCTGGTTGGGCAAGATGAAGAAGAGGGCTGTGGCCATCTCCCTGCCCAAGGGAGTTGTGGAGGTGACCCATGACCTCCAGAAACATCTGGCTGGCCTGGGCCTGACAGAGGCCATTGACAAGAACAAGGCAGACTTGTCTAGGATGTCAGGCAAGAAAGACCTGTACCTGGCAAGTGTTTTCCATGCCACAGCCTTTGAGTGGGACACAGATGGCAATCCCTTTGACCAGGACATCTATGGGCGTGAGGAGCTGCGGAGCCCCAAACTCTTCTATGCTGACCATCCCTTCATCTTCCTGGTCAAGGATGCCCAGAGTGGCTCCCTGCTCTTCATCGGCCGCCTGGTCCGGCCCAAGGGTGACAAGATGCGTGATGAGCTTTAGGCCCTTGAATGGGGGTAGGGAAGGGGGGGGTGGATGGGTGGGTGGGTGGTGGGTTTGGGCAGAACTCAACGGGTGCTATTTTGGCCAGCTGGGGCTGGGTCAGAGCCAAGGCTAGGAGGACCAAGGCTCGGTAGAGGTGGCAGTCTCAAGGCAGGGGCCTCTAGATTCAGGTGGTGGACCTCACCTCTCCACTGTTCCCTGGAGTTTCAGGAAAGGGGGCTGGTTTTTCCAGTGCCCTGGACCGTCCCTCCGGATATTAGGGGCGTGCTGCTGAGGGGGGGGTGGGTGGATATTCGGTCCTCTGGGGTTTGGGCTGGGAGTCTGAGAGAGGAGGGTTTTGATACCCCCTCACATGCCTCTGGAGAGAGCATTCTGGTGCCTCCCTCTTGTCAGAGTGCCCTTGGGTTCTCTGAAAGTGGGCAGAGAAACATCCCCCACAGACTTCCCCCCCTCCCCAGGTCCCCTAGCTGTCTCATCTAGAGTCCATTCCATCCCTACTTGGCATGTTATTACCAATAGTCATTTTTGTGTCTCTCTCTGAGCTGGAAGGGGCCTTAGAGACCAGCTAGTCTACACCCCCATCCCATTATACAGATGAGGAAACTGAGGCCCAGAGAGAGGCTTGCCTACTATTACACAGTGAGTTAGTGGCAAATTAGAACCCAAATCTCATCTCTACCAGGCTGCCTCCGTTCTTCAATGTTAGAGACTACCACCAGGAAAATCCTATACAGCCATGAGCAGGGATCAGAATCTCATGGCTTGTCACATTTCCAAAGCCATATTCTAAGATCCAGCTACTGAGTAATTTGCTGCATCAAGAATAGAGTGCCAAAGAACAACGCCCCTCCCAAATGCATATGTAGGGTAACAGACCATTGCACGTGGAAAGGACCCTAGAAGTCATCTGGCAAAACCTTGTCATTTTTACAAAAGGAGAAACTGAGACTTAGGGAGAGTGAGTTAGAGAGGCAGTAGCAGAAGAGCTGGGATTCTGGTTCAAAGCCTCTGACTCCCAAACGCAGTATTTTCCACTCTGTCACACCCAGACCTACACCTGATTTTGGCCACTCCTCCCATTGCCCCCCCGGGGCTGGGGCCCCAATGTTGCACTGTGACCCTCCGGGCCGGTGGGAGGACAGGCCGGAGAGCAAGGAGACGGGAGGGGAAGGAATTTTTGTGCGGCATGTGCCCACATGGTCCGCACAGCTTTATTTTCTCAAAAGGAGTCTTTTTCAAAGTTGGGGTGGGGAGGGGGAAGGGAAGGGGAGAAAATTAGCCCTTGTATCTGCCAAAGCAAGGGTCTGTTTGTAAGATTTTTGCGATCAAATGTGTTTTGCAATAAAATGTGTTTTTTTTTCAAAAAAAAAAAAATGGAAAGGGTACATAGCTATACATGTATAAGACATACTGAATTACTTATCTTCCCAGAGGGAATGGGTGACAAGGGAGGAAGGGAATGGATCTGAAATTCGAGGTTTTAAAATTAAATGTTTCAAATATATATAAATACTATTATTAATACTATTTTGCATGTTATTGGGAAATAAGATGTGCAGGCATTGGGGCACAGAGACTCACCTTGCTCTAATGGAAAAGTCGAAGGGGGTATGGGTGAAGATATGGGAGAGAGCAGATTGGATGAGGGGATATCTTGTGGGACTGCTATTCTAGGGTGGTGGGTAGGGGAAAAATGGTAAAAAAAATTGTAACTCAAAATCTGGCAGAAATGAATGATGTAAACCAGAAGTTAATAAAGCATGTGTTTAAAAGAAAAAAAATAAATAAAAATGAAAAGGGTAAATCTACCTCCAATGAAGAGGAAATTAAAACAATAATTAGGAATTATTTTGCCCAATTGTATGCACATAAATTTGACAATCTTAGTGAAATGGATGAACATTTACAAAAATATAAATGCCCAGATTAACTGAAGAGGAAGCAAATTACTTAACCTCATCTCAGAAAAAGTAATTGAACAAGCCATTAACAAACTCCCTAGGAAAAAATCTCCAAGGCTAGATGGATTTACTAATTAATTCTATCAAACATTTAAAGAACAATTGATTCCAATACTTTACAAACTATTTAGGGAAACTGGAGAAGAAAGAGTCCCACAAAATTCTTTTTATGACACAAGTATGACTGATACCTAAATTGGGAAGAGACAAAATAGAGAAAGAAAATTATAGACCAATTTCTGTCATGAATATAGATGCAAAACTTTTAAATAAAATATTAGCAAAAAGACTACTTTATAGAGCTAGAAAAAATAGTAACAAAAGTTCATTTGGAAGAACAAAAGGTCCAGAATATCAAGGGAATTAATGAAAAGAAACACTAGGGAAGGTGGCCTAGCCATACCAGATTTCAATCTGTATTACAAAGCAGCAGTCATCAAAACTACTTGGTACTGGGTGAGGAATAGAGTAGTGGATCAATGGAATAGATTGGGTACATGAGACTCAGCAGTCAATGACTATAGTAATCTACTGTTTGATAAACCCAAAGACCCCAGTTTCTTGGATAAGAATTCACTATTTGACAAAAACTGCTGGGAAAACTGGAATATACTATGGCAGAAACTGGGCATAGACCATTATCTAATACCGTATACCAAAATTAAGTCTAACTGGGTACATGATCTGGGTATAAAGGCTGATGCTGTAAGCAATCTGGGAGAGGGATGAATAATTTACTATCAGATATATGGAGAAGTGAAAGATTTTATGACCAAACAAGATTTAGAGAGCATTATAAAATGCAAAATGGATAATTTTGATTACATTAAATTGAAAAGTTTCTGTACAAATAAAGTCAATGTAACCAAGATTAAGAGGGAAATAGAAAATTGGGAAAGAATTTTTACAACCAATGTCTCTGATAAAGGCCTCATTTCTAAAATATACAGAGAATTGAGTCAAATCTATAAGAATACAAGTCATTCCCCAATTGATAAATGGTCAAAGGTTATATAAGGCAGTTTTCAGAGGAAGAAATTAAAGATATCTATAGGCATATGAAAAAATGCTCTAAATCACTATTGATTAGAGAAATGCAAATCAAAACAACTCTGAGATACCGCATCTCACTGGCTAGATTGGCTAAGATGACAAAACAGGAAAATGACGAATGCTGGAGAGGATGTGGAAAAATTGGAACACTAATGCATTGTTGGTGGAGGTGTGAACTGATCCAACCATTCTGGAGAGCAGTCTGGAACTATGCTCAGAGGGCTATAAATAAGTGCATACCCTTTGACCCAGAAATACCACTTCTATGATTGTATCCCAAAGAAATCATAGAAGTTGGAAGATGCCCTGTATGTACAAAAATATTTACAGTAGCTCTTTTTGTGGTGGCAAAGAATTAGAAATCAAGGGGATGCCCATTAATTGGGGGAATGGCTGAACAAATTGTGGTATATGAATGTAATGGAATACCATTGTGTTATTAGAAATGAGAAGCAGAGAGACTTCATAATAATTTGGAGATATATATATATATATATATATATATATATATATACATATATATAATTATGTTGAGTGAGAAGAGCAGAACCAGGAGAAATTTGTACACAATTACAGACACAATGTATGTGTGACAACTAACTTTGATAGACTGGGCTCCTCTCAGCAAGGCAAGATTATAAGACAACTCCAAAAGACTTGAGATGGAAAGAGAGGTCCACATCCAGAGAAAGAACTACAGAGTTTGAATGCAAATTGAAGCAAACTATCTGCTCTCTTTCTTTTTCTTGTTTTGTTTTGTTTCCTCTTTCCCACTGTTCATTTCATCAGTTATAATCCTTCTTTACAATCTGACTAATGTTTAATGTGAAGGTATTTGTAGATCCTATATTTGATGGCATGCAGCCATGGGGGGTGGGGAGAGGAAGGGGGAGGAGAAAATTTGAAACTCAAGGGATTGTGGAACTGAATCTGGTAAACTAAAAGTAAATAAATTAATGAAAAAAATTGTATCAGTAATAGCATTGCTAGAAGGAATACAGTAGACAGGTTATAAGGTGAATTTGAAGGAATGACATAAAAAATAAGGGATGAGAAAGAGGAGTACATTGGGTGTCGAAGGAAGGGAGAGATAAAATGGGGTAAATTATTTCACATGAAGAGGCAAGAAAAATCTATTCCATTGGAGGGGAAAATCGGAGAGGGGGAGAAGGTTATTGCTTGAACCTTACTCTCATCAGAATTAGCTCAAAGAGAGAATAATATACACAATCAGCTGAATATAGAAATCTGTCTTACAGGAAAATGGAAGGGGAAGAGATTAAGCAAAGGAGGTGGGAGGGAACTGACAGAAGAAAGGGTAGACTAGGGGAGGCAGTAGAGGTTCCCAAATTTATTTGGCCTCCTGTTCTCTTTAAAAAAAAAAAAAGAAAAATTACTCAGCAGTCCCTTGGAAATCTACTCTCTTTAATCCTTTAATGTTTTTTTAAATTTGCATATTTCAAAAAATACAAAATCTTTAAAATGACACATCTTAAATTATGTAATTTATTGTAAAATTGTAGGTTTTTTCCTGCATTGAAATTTTGATGATGTAATATTGCCTCATGTAACCATATAGTATTATATTGTAAACAACTCATTACATGTACATATTCTAGCCAATGCATGTTGGACTTCCCAACAGTGTATGGCATGCTTGTCTGCCATCACTTGCTTGTCAAGACCTGTCAGTAGACTTATCCACAGACCTGTTATAATTTGCATTTTGTGTGTTTATTTGGAAAATGATGTAATCACTATGACTTTAACTTTATTGCACAACAAATGAAACATATATAAATGATTTTTCAAAATTTTCTTCTCTTCTTTCCTTTCCATATGCTTCAAAATATTAAGCTAGGTGGAGACAGTAGACCATTGGCACTAGCTAACTCTCTCAGCACTCAGAGGCTCTCATAGCAATCTTTGCCTCCTCACCGGGAAGCAGCTAGATAGGAAATAGGGAGAGGGATTTCTTTGGCTGTTTAGTACTTTTTGAATGCATACTCAGTTCTGGCTCAGCAGCCACTCAAAACCTGCTTGTTTTTAATCATATAGTGCAGTGGTGACAAAATATATTGCTCTGAAATGGAAAGCAGGGCCACTCCCTTTCACATTACCAAGAGCCCTCAGAAGTAGTCTCACCAAATGTCTGGGCCCCCAGGACTGAACCCTCATTGGTCAGTCTCCCATCATACAAGTGTGATATCTCAAGATATAAAAGGGAAACAGATTCTTCCTGATTATACAGGGGTGAGCAACAGAGACCACAGAAAAAGATAGCATGTAAAGAAGAGAATGATGGAGAAAGGACTCTGATTATTATGAGCAATTTTATGCTAATAAAAGCTAATGATATTAAAGTAAATGTAAATAATTAGAAAAGCAAAATATTTGGGATTAGTAGTGAAGTAGTAAGCCTTGACATTTCACTGGCTTACGAGGGGCCCATCTTTGTATCCTGAATTCCTGGAACCCAGTGTGCCCCCAGCACCTGCATGATATCTTGCCTGACTGAAGTAGTAAGCCTTGACATTTCACCCCTTACAAGGGGCCCATCTTTGTACCTTGAATTCCTGGAACTCAAGAATCCTCCCCTTGGCTTGATCAGTGAACAGCCTGCCCCAGCCCACATCCTGCACTTGAATGATATCTGCCTGACCAGTCTGCCCCATTACTGTTACTCCTGATACGATGGTGGTCTTTGACTATTTAAACTGTGTGTCTACTGGGGTTCAGAGCAGCTCCTTGGGACTCTATTCCTAGGACTGCCGCTGGCCAGCTAATAAACGCATCCTGAATTCGATTACTGATGGTCTTGGCCTGTTGATTCTGTCCGAGTGTCCATTTCAGTAGCAGGGTCAAAATTGGGAATGAATAGAGAAAAGCAATAAGGACACGCATCAGGAGTGGGTAATGTACCTAAGTGAATATGATGTGCTTCTGAGGGAGGACAGGCTTGAACTATATCTGTACAATGAGTATATTATACTTTTAGGTGGAACTATGCAGGCTGAGGAAAGTACACTAATCAATCCAGTATATGCTAACATCACTTTGTGACTTGGCCACAATGGACAGAAGGTCTGGGAGCACCATCTTGGCTTAGTTAGTAGAGTAGTACTTGGCTTATTGCCCATCCTTTAGAAGCTAATTGTTATATGGATTTGGGAATAGCCTGGGGACTTAGTGAATGGCTAACATTCATGTTATAAATTGGAGCAATAATGCACATATGGTGGAGATCAAAGTTTCAGATAGAAAAAATGAGAATTACAATTTGCCTGGAAACAGTTTATATGTGGAACACTGTAAATCTTTGTTACTGTGAAAAGGAGACTGTTTTAGGGGGAAGATCTATTTGAGGGACAATAAAACCTTTATAATTTAAGTAATTAAAAGGAAAACAATGAAGGCTGGTTACTTTGGCAGACTTTAAGGATAGGTCACCTGCAATGTTGGCAGATGTTTAAAAGGGAGGAACAATTAAGAGTGGAAAGGAGTGAGTAAGAGCTCTGGCCCCAGAGTCGGGATGACCCGGGATCTGTACTGGCCTCAGAAAATGAGCACCCACACATAAATAATGACTGGCCATGTAATCTTGAGCAAGTTACTTAACCCCAATTGCTTTAAAAAAAAAAAGAGTGGAAAGGCGAAAATAGGTCAGGAGTTAGAAAGGTAACAAAGAACATCAAACTATATATCTTAAGCAAGAAAATAAAGCTTTAAATCAAAGCTTTCTAAGGAAAGGTTAAAAGAGAAGCAATAGACTGATGAACATCAGCTACTACACATTGAACACCATTTCAGGAATAATATAAGGATATCAAAGGGAAACAGGAGAAATAAGCTTATTTCCATGATGGACTTGTAGAAATTTAGGTTTTTGCACTAGCTAAAATATAGCACCAGGGAAATCAGGCTTTTCTGCTAACAGATACACATAATAAAGACAGAGATATAGGCAAGATAATGGAAGCTCTACCTTGTCTCCTTGACAAAGGGAAGGTAAATTTTAATCTCTGAAACTTTTTTTTTCCTTAAAGACTATCCTTAACCCCAAATCACTCTGGTCCCAGACCAAGCCCTACTTGGTCATTGTTTGGACCCTGATTGGTTCAGAATGAATGTAAATATCATTTGTTTCTGTCTTGGCCAGAAACCCTGAGGGTCTTCCCTTTCCAGATCTATTTTTTTTAAAGAAGCCTTTCTTTGCTTCATTTTTATTGCCTTAATCACTGACTTTGGAGACTGTTATATTCTGTTTGTCACTGCTATTTAATGTTAAGAAAAAATAGATGTAATTTGATTTTTTGTGGGGGGAGGAGAAGGAGGTGAGGCACTAGAACAATCCATAGGCTCCTCTTTTTTCTCCTGAAAGTAAACATATAGATATGAATTCAATTCAACTAGAAAAAAACACTTATTATTATTATTATTATTATTTTGCTTTTTGGAGGGCAATTGGGGTTAAGTAACTTGCCCAAGGTCACACGGCTAGGTTTTTGTTTGTGTGTGTTAAGTGTCTGAGTCCGGATCCGAACTCAGGTCCTTCTGAGTCCAGGGCCAGCGCTCTACTCACTGGGCCTCCTAGCCGCCCCGAAAAAAACACTTATTAAGGGCCTGCTATATGTGGGATGAGAGAAAGTCCTCAGAAACAGGAAGACCAAGGTTTAAGTCTAGCCTTTTATACATATTGGCTGTGGGATTGATAGAGATGGTACCTGAACCCCCAAAAGGAAAAGACTATGTCTTTGGGATCTGGACCCCAAAAAGGAAAAGCCCTTGGACTTTCCCATATGTTTCAGGTCCCCGGTATTCACCTGGGGCAACCGGAGCCACAGATAACTCTCTAAAGAATATAAAGTGAAGAACAATTAATAAACTGCCAAACTAATTAAATAACATCTAGATCAAAAAAACCCAAACAAAACAAAACAAAATCCTAAACAAACTACAGTGTTTTTTTAGGTATGGGAAATAAAAAGGTGACATACAGTACCTGTTCTCAAAGAATCTGACAATGTAGTAAAGACACAAATTACTACAAGTTAGAATGTGATAATTTTACATAGGAGAGTTTTGGTGGAGACAGACACACTGACACCTGGAAATGGTGAAGTCACTTTTATTGGAGGTCAGTGTCTTATTGAACCCCAGGTCATCCTATCTATGGCTCAGAATCACATTAACAGTTGAATAGAGAATGGACTGCAGTGGGGAGAGATCTGTGGCTGGGAGAACAACCACCAGGCTATCCCAAAAGTCTAGGTGTGAGATGATGAGGGCCTGCACCAGAGAGTTAGCAGGGTAAGAGGAGAAACGGAACAATGTATGAAATCTTCTGAAGGTAGAATCTATAGGATGTGACAACAGATTTCTTTTTTTGCGGTAATAATGTCTAAGCTTTTTCCCATAGCATTGATATCTTCCTATCTTTCATATATTTTGAGAATAGTTCCTTCAATACTCTCAGAAATTGAATTCATCAACTTACTATCAAAATCTACCTGTTTGCCAACCTGACCTCTATTTCTCTGAATGGTTTCATGATTCCCTCTAGTTTTAAAACATTTAAAATAATTTTGACTCCTTCTACTTCCATATACCCTCCCCTCCCCCATATCTATTCAGTGGTAGCTAAGTCCTTGACATTTTTATATCTAAAATATCTCTCCTCTCTTCTCTTTATTCCCACTGCCAATATCCTAGACTAATGCAACAACCTGTGAATTTATCTCCTGACCTTCACTTGATCTCTGTTTCAGTCCATTCTCTACTTTACTGCCAGATGAATTTTTCTACAGCACAACTCTGATCACACTGGAGAGGTAGTATTGTGGAGTCAGAATGAATTGAGACAGAAGATCCTTGAGATTAAAATTCGAAGTGGATTTGATTACTGTGGGACTGTCGGGATTCACACATACCCAAATCAGACAGTGAGTTGGCATGGAGGGTGTTCTGGTTTTTAAAGAGATTCAATATCCAGGTTATGTAAGCTGAAACTACAATCAGTGATTGGTCAGTGTATATTTGAATTTCCCCCTGGCGGGAAGTTCATCCTAGACTGAGGGACAGGAATCCTAGGATGGGGTGAGGAATGGAGACATATCAGGATCAGGTGATGATTAGGAGGGGCCAGGGGAAAAGGGATGGAGATATCTGGATCAGGTGATTAGGAGTGGGGCAGGGGAAGAGGGATGATGGAGAATTTATCCTAGCCTGAAATTCCTCTCACTGATCAGTTGGGGGAGAAAGGGTGGAGTTGTTCTCAACAGTATGGTATATAGTCAATCTACAAGGACTTATTAAGCATCTATTCTATGCCAGGCACTGTGTTTAGAAAACTAATGATAGAGAGAAAGACAAAGACATAGTCCTTGCCTTCCATGAGTTCACATTCTGATTGTGAAGATAACATTGAACACACAAGAAATATATACACATATACATGTACATAGTGTAAATGGAAGATAATCTCAGAGCAGCAAGTAAGTGTAGCTGGATGGTATGGTATGAGAAGACTGGAAAGGTAGGGAGCATTCATGTTGTGAAGGGTTTTAAAAGCCAAATAGAGGATTTTATATTTGATCTTGGTAGGGGCCAGGGAAAAGAAAAGGTGGAAGGGAATAATCATTTATTTAGTACTACAAATAGGCACTGCATTAATTGCTTCACAAATATTATCTTATAATAGGGAGCCACTCATATTTTTTTAGTTTATGGATATCAGCAGCTGAGAAAGGTGGATTGGATTGGGAAGAAGAGAGGCAGGGGGACAAATTAACAGGTTGTTGCCTGTAATGTCAGACTTGATTGGAATCAGGAGACTTGGATCTAAATCCTACTTCAGATTCTTTTCCCTAGCTCTGTGACCACATATAGAAAGCGATTTCTCAAAGCCATGTATAACATGGAGGTAGTAATTATTGCACAACATACTTTAGGATCATACATATATTCAGGTCTGGAAGGGATCTCGGAGATCAGCTAGTCCAACTCTTTCAGTTTACAGGTGAGGAAACTGAGAACCAGGTGTCGCAGGAAGTAAGTGGCAGTGTTGGGAAGTGAACCCAATTCCTTTGACTCCAAATTTGGTGTTAACTGAATGCAAGTTTTTGTGCTTACCCTTGACTCAAAAACCTTTATCATTTCCACACTATCTCCAGAATACAGTATAAAGCCATTAATTAATCCAGTTGACCTCTACAACTTTATCTTCTCTTCACCTATCCTCCATATTAACCAAACCTAACAACACGCCTCTACTAGAAAATAGCCCCTGCTTTGCTGCCCGTCCTCTGTGGATGACCTTCCCCTCCCTCGTTCTCTCCCTGGATATTGCCTGCAGATCTTCCAGGTCTAGACCATCTCCTCCAGCAGACTGTCCCAAATGGCCCAGCTTCAGCTTTTCTCGCCTCCTATGGAAATCCTTTGCTTCCTTGACAGCTCTGTTTAGGAGCTCCCTCTTCCGTTAATCTCCCCCAAACTAAAAGTGGATCCCCTCTGTAATAAACCCGTCAACTCTCAGTTCGATCTTTTCTATGAATTGATTTCATTCTTCCATGTCATATAAATGTATGTATGGGATGTCTGCAGCCCTCCTTTCTTCCTTCTCTTCCCCCCCACCCAGTGAAAACTCCCTGAGGGCAGGGATTGAACGATTTATAAATCTTGGTGTCCCCCGCACCGACCACAGCGCCCTCAGCATGAAGCAGGGGCTTAAATTTATTTGCTTTCTTGTTTTTGTTGAATTGCTTAAAAATATTTATTTAAGAATACACGACCGAATGCAAGAGAAATCGCTTCTGTCCCATTCTATTTACATCCTAGGAGAGTCTGTTCTCCATAGTTTGGCGCGGGAGTGGGAGAGGGCTGGGTAGGCTGGCCTCTGACTGCAGCGAATACACGCGAGAGAGGGAAGAGCTGGCCCTGGCTCAGAAGCTCAGAGTCCTGCCGACTGGCTGCAATCTTCGGAGGCACCGCCCCACGGCGGGCGGGGCCACGGGCGCCACGCCCCCTGCCCCAGCGCGCGCCACGGACGTCACGTGGGAGTGCACCCTGCGTGGGGCGGGGACAGGGGAACCGGATTTCCGGGCGGGGGAAAGCTACGCGGAGGCCGCGTGAGGAATAGGCGATTTGAAAACACGCTCGCTGCTAGGGAAGAAGAAAAGGCGGCGTAGAGTGCGGCGAGTTCGGGGGGGAGTGTTGGCGCGAGCCGACGTCTCTTCTTTCCCGAGTTGGGCCCCTCACACCCCACATCAAAGTCCCAGGTTAGAGGCCTGCGGCCAGGGCGGGAGGATGCGGGGGAGAGCCCCGAGCTCGCAGCGCGTGAGTCCCGGCGCTGGGCCCCGGCCCGCTCGAGCCCGTGCACTATCCCGCGCGATGAGGATGCAGGAGGCCCGAGGCCTGCGACCTGGGGACTGGCTGCCCCCGAGCAGGGCGGAGAGCGAGCCTGGGGCCCCCTGGATTGGCCTTGGGGGCCTGCTTGCTGGGTGGGCCGGCAGGGGCGGGGCGGGGCGGCCGCTGCTCCCCAGAGCTCTAAATTCCGGAGCTCGCGGCGGTGGGAAGGGGGAGCCTACCTGCCTTCTTTTGGGGGTGGGGGCCGGCCTAGCGAAGGCCTAGCCTGGGAAACTCATCCCCTCCCCCCGACTCATTCCCGCCTACTCCCTCCTCTGTGGCCTAGGCTAGGCCGAGGAGCAGGGCTGGACCCGTCAGGGTAAATTTCCAAGAGGAAGCGGTCCCCCTGCCCACCCTTAAATGAACGCACTGACTGAGAAGCACTTGGGGCCTCTTGCGCTTGGTGATTTGATGTGGAAGGTACCCGATTCATAAATTAAGAATTTAATTACATTTCATTCTATAAAGCTGCGATTTCCAGGTGTCTGTGGCTTAGTTTGCTGTGCCGCGGAACACCATCCTGCTTCACTGACCCTCCACTCCTAATGGAGCATTAAGTAGTTGGGGAGGCCTTTGGAGAGTCTGGGGCCCCTCCCTTGCTTGGTCTAAGTCTCAGTGCTTTCCCTGAGGTTACCACCAGGTCATTGGGTCTATATTTTGCTTGTTCCTAGTGGTTTGCATTTTCGACCCCTCTGTTAAGACTGTGAACCCCTTGAGAGCAGGAACTGGTTTGTTTTTTTTTTTTTGCCTTTTTTTGTTGTATCCCCAGAGAAAAGCACAGTGCCTGACCCATAATAAGTATAAGGAGCCAATTGAAGGTACAAGGGAAAGTACATAAGGCATACAAATTGCTTACTTCCCAGTGACTCAGCTGTGGTGAGGTTAGAGAAAAAGAAAAATGTATAAAACACGAAGGCGAGGGATAAACTCATAGACTGGAATTAATTTTATAGGTTAGGAAATTCCTCTGCCCTGCCAGGTAGTTCCTCTTCAGCAACTTGTGGTCTTTTGAGAATTAGTAGGCACTGAGACCTTAAGTGTGACTAGCCCATGATCACAAAACTAGTACTGAGTTCTTGAATCCATGACTTGCTGGCTTTGAGGCTTGCTCTCCAATTCCTGGGTTGTGCCTGCATTATATGTAAGACACCAGAAAAATATTTTCACATTTATTTCAACCCTTTCCTTCCTCCCAAAGCAATGGTTAACATTCCTATGTTTCTTTGGGAAGGGGAGGTAGGAATTGAGGAAGCAAATTGAGTCAGGTAGCAAATAGAAATACATATCAAGATAATTTAAAGCAAGACAGTCTTGGAACCAGTAGTATATAAGACTTGAGTTGACACCATGGAAATATTATTACCACCTTTTTCTAGCCTATTGTAATAGTTTACTTAATTTGTATCTTTGCTGACCAATTCTTCCCTGAATCCGAGTCTTTTACTCCCCAACACCCTCCCCACCAAACTCCAGTGGCTTCCTTTTGCCTCTAGTCTAAAATACACATTCTTCTATTTGCCTTTAAAAGTTCTTCACCTTCTGGTTTCAGCCTGCCTTTCCACGCTCATTGCAGTTCTCTCTTCCTTTGATAACTCTAGTACTCTAAGTTCTGTCTAAATTGACTTGTTCTTCCCTACAACAGATGACATGCCATTCTGGGCCTTTGTACCTGGGTACTTCTTCATGTCTCCAGTGTCTGTTGTCCTTCTCGAATAGAATCTTTACTTTTCTTCAAAGCATAACTCAGCTGTCACTTCCTATAGGAGACCTATTCTCATGCCCCCCCGTTTATTAGTTCTCTTCCATTGGAAATTACCTTGTAGATTATTTGAATTTGATTTTTAAGAATTACCATTATTTTACAATTAACAAGCACGTACTTTTGCTTTCCTTTTTCTCTCTGTAGAGAAAGAAAAAAAAGAAATGATTTGACTAGGTTTGTAATAAACATAGTCAAGTAAAACAGATTCCAACATTTGATTTTTTTATATTCATGTTGCAAACCTCCCCCCTCTCCCAATGGAATAAGTTAATTTTTGTCTTTCTCCAGTACCTATTAATGTGTGGCACCTAGTGAGTGCTTGTTGAATGTTCCATAACATCTGTGGAGAGAAGAATTGGAATCCAGTATGTTCCTCTGAAGCCCTATTCCATATACTTAAGACATTACAAAACAATAGAACAACAGTAGGTAGTATTTATACAATGTTTTTTTTTTTTAACAAATATTTCATTTTTTTTAAGCAATTGGGGTTAAGTAACTTGCTCAAGGTTACATGGCCAGTCTTTGTGTGGGTGCTCATTTTCTGAGGCCGGTTTCGATCACGGGTCATCCCAACTCCGAGGCTGGCGCTCTTACTCACTGCGACACCTAGCTGCCCCTTCATTTTATCTTTACAACTGTGGGAGTTAGGTCCTGTTATGGTCCTGTCCTTCCATTTTACAAAGTGACTTGCTTAAGGTCTCAGTAAGTTTCTGAGGCAAGGTTTGAACTCAGATTTTTTTTTTTGTTTGTTTGTTTGTTTTGGAGGGCAGTTGGGGTTAAGTAACTTGCCCAAGGCCACAGGGCTAGGTTTTTATTTGTGTGTGCGAGTGTCTGAGGCTGGATCAGAACCCAGGTCCTTCTGACTCCAGGGGACACTACTCACTCTAGCCGCCCCATGAACTCAGATCTTTTCTGACTCTAGTTCTAGTGCTCTTTCCACTGTGCCATCTTAATTACTTGGGAATTAACAATATTTTGAAAATACCGTACTTTATGTAACAAAATTGGCCTAATTGAACTTGTGACTTGTGTTTCATGCTTAAAAGTAACTTCACTTTTCAGTTCAATGATGGTCAGTAGTCTAGTCAGCTCTCCATTATTTGTGCTTGTGCAGGTGAACTATTCATGTGGATTATAAATGTGATGGATAATCCGACCAGGACACTCTAGCTGGATGATCCTAGAAACATTACATAACAGTTAAGATAGTCTATGAAATTGGGGGGTAAATTCAGCCTTTTTTTGTTTAACATTCTTTTAGTGAAGCCTTTTGTATTTATCTTAAGTTGGTCAAAGAATAAAATTACTTGGAAGGCAAACATCAGAAATCATGGACAGCAGTTTTGTATGAATAGTGGCTTACCTTTCATGTATACAATGCATGTAATAATATTTATAATATCAGAGCATTTAGAAGTGCAGCCACTTCTATTCTCCTCTCTGACTGGAATATTCAGGATTCCACAGTTATGATTAAGGGATTAAAGGAGAAGCAAAATACCATTTGTAACTTCAGGGGAGCAGCTAGGTGGTGCAGTGGATAAAGTACCAGGCCTGGAGTCTGAAGACCTGAGTTTAAATCTGGCCTCAAATACTTAGTAGCTATGTGACCCTGGGCAAGTGACTTACCCCTGTTTGCTTCAGTTTACTCATCTCAACTGAAGGAGATGACAAACTATTATCTTTGCTAAGAAAACCCCAATTGGGGTCATGAAGAGTTGGATAGAACTGAAAAATGACTGAACAACTTCAGAGGGAAAGCAAAGAAAAGCAGGCTTGAAACACCCAACTACATTCCTTACATTTTATTGGTCATCAGGTCTTTTCTATACCTTAACAGTGTCTTTCATAGATGTTCTTTCTCTGTTTTCATTGCTGCCATTTTGGTCCAGATCTGTCTATGACTCCTAGGTTGTGACATGTTTTTTATACATAGATATTTAGCATTCATTTAAAAAATTTTGTAGTTATAGATTCTCTCCCTTCCACACCATCCCTTACCTAGTGAGAAGGTAAGCAATATGATACCCACCTTCTTTATGAGTCCTTTGGCATTAATTATCTTGGATCATTGTATTGATCAGAGTACCTAAGTTTTTCATGGTTGATCATCATTACGATATTGTTACTGTGTACAGTGTTCTTCTGGTTCTGCTCATTTAACCTTGCATCAGTTCATCTAAGTCTTCCCAGGGTTTTCTGAAACCATCCTGCTTGTCATTTCTAATAGCATAGTAGTGTTCCATCATAATTATATACCACAACTTAATCGGCTATTTCCTTATTGATGGGATCCTCTCAATTTCCCATTCTTTGCCATCACAAAAAGAGCTGCTATAAATATTTTTATGCATATGTCTTTTTTCTTTCATTTCTTTCAGATACAGATTTAGTAGTGGTATTGCTGGGTCAAAGAGTATGCACAGTTCTATAGTCTTGGGGGTATAGTTCCATATTGTTCTCCAGAGTGGAGATTGAATCATTTCTCAATTCATGTATAAGTGTGACTTGTAATAGGCTTCTAGTTGGTTTACCAGATTCTAGTCTTGTCCTCCCCACCCATCTTTTCTTTCCCAGTCTATATTTTCTCATTTTAATTTTTTTTTCTTTTTGGAGGGGGGAAGGTAGGGCAATTGGGGTTAAGTGACTTGCCCAAGGTCACACGGCTAGTAAGTATTAAGTGTCTGAGGCCGGATTTGAATTCAGGTCCTCCTAACTCCAGGGCTGGTACTCTATTCACTGTGCCACCTAGCTGCCCCAGTCTATATTTTCTTAAATACTGCCTATATTCTGTTGCTGTTTGTCTGCCCAGGAACACTTTTGTCTGTTGCATAAAGTCTTAAATTTTAGGGTCCTCCATAATTTGACCTCATCCTACCCATCGGAACTTTTTTTCTTATGGAATTGTTACCTGGGATTCTGCACTCTCTTCTTAGCGCTCCTATTCTGAAACTTCTCCCCTAAATGATCTGAGGACATTTGTTTCCTATTTCTTTGTATTTTCTCATTCAATTTAGCTATGTGACCCTGGGCAAGTCACTTATTTCTGTTTGCTGCAGGTCCTCATCTATAAAATGAGCTGGAGAAGGAATTGGCAAATCACTCTAGTATCTTTGCCAAGAAAACCCCAAAATGGGGTCATGAAGAGTTGGACACGGCTGAAAAGACTGAACAACAAACACAAGCCCCTAACCTGTTAAGTCTCTGATTTTGAAGGGAAGATTTGGGGCCAGTCTTGTTGTGCTGGAATGAAGCGAGACAGAAGATCCCCAAGTTTAAATTAGAAGTGGATTTTATTACCGCGGGACTGTTGGGGTAACTTGCCCAAATTGGACAGTGGGTGTTTTTAAAGAGATTTAATAGCCAGGTTATGTAAGCCGAAACTACAGTCAGTGTACTTTTGAATTTCCAGCTGGCGGGAAGTTCACCCTAGGCTGAGGGACAGGAAGCCTAGGATGGGATGATTAGGCGGGGCCAGGGTATGTATCCCTATCAGGTGAGGAATGTATTGGGATCAGGTGATGATGATTAGGAGGGGCCCAGGACTTCTGGATCAGGTGATTAGGAGGGGGGAAGGGGGGACTAGGGATGATGGAGAATTTACCCTAGCCTGAAATTCCCGCTCACTGATCAGTTGGGGGAGGGAAGGGTGAAGTTGTCTGCTTACAGATCAGTTGGGGAAGGGGAGGTTGGATAGTGGCCTACATTCTTTAGTTCTTTATAAATCTTGTTTCTGTAATGTGCAATTTATTCCTTGTCGCTCCTATGTAAACTTAAAGTTGGCATTGGCTATTTTTTCCCCCTTAATACTACTTTTTTCTCAGTGAAATGTAAAGATTGTTTTCAATGTTCATTTTTGTAAGTTTTTGAGTTCTGAATTTTTCTTCTTCCCTCCCCTCCCCTCTCCCCAAGACAGCAGACAATCTGATATAGGCTATACGTGTACAGTCATGTTAAATTTATTTCTGTATTAGTCATATTGTGAAAGAAGACTCAGAACAAAAGGGGAAAACCATGAGAAACAAAAATAAAAATGAAAATAGTTTGCATTCAGACTCCATAATTCTTTCACTGGATGCGGGTAGCATTTTCTGTCATGAGTCTTTTTGAAATTGTTATAGATCACTGCATTGCTAAGAAGAGCTAAGTCTGTCATAGTTAATCATCACACAGTGTTGATTTTGCTGTGTACAATGTTCTCCTGGTTCTGCTCATTTCACTCTGCATCAGTTTATGCAAAGCTTTCCAGGTCTTTCTGAAATCCACCTACTCATCATTCCATTTACACCTACTCATCATTTCTTATAGAACAATAGTATTCCTTTACATTCGTATACCACAGCTTGTTTAGCTATTCCCCAATTGATGGGCATTCCCTCAATTTCCAATTCTTTGCCACCATAAAAAGAGCTGCTATAAATATTTTTGTATATGTGGGTCCTTTTCCCTGTGATCCCCTTGGTATACAGACCTAGTAGTGGTATTGATGGATCAAATGGCATTGATTATTGTTTTTTCTTAAAATCTAGAGCTATTATATTTCTGTTGAGAAAATTCATTATGTTAAATTTTTCAACTGGATGATAGAAATCACTTTTTAATCAGTGTCCCCTGTTAAATCTACCAGTCTACTCAGTTTGACATGATGTGAAAAACCCCCAGTTTGAGGCTGTTAATTTACAAAATAGATAATTCATTTGTAGATCAACTTGTATTTAAAATTGGCTAAGTATGTTTGTTTTGAAATGCATAAAGACACAAAAGGAGAGAAAATATGTGGCCTCAAGTTTGATTTTTTCACTGGAGGCAAGGTTCACTTTTCTGAGGTTCCTGGAACCCTAGTGGTAGGTAGCCAGTTGATGTTTACAAAAACAGGTTTACAAACAATGCACATGTATGAATTATATAGTTATTATATATATATATGAACTATATAGTTTTTATATTATATAAATATATTATAGAAATTAGAAATAGTTTTTCTATTATAATTGTGTTTGTATCATTATCCTGTTACTCATGGTTGTGAGCTACATGATGGGATAAACCTATTTTAATAACTGCCTCTGTGTTTAGTCCGGCCCTGCATGTAGTAATTGCTTCGTAAATGTTGACTTCGAATAATGGAGTTGGTGTTTGAGTAAGTTATGCTGTAAGTTGGTTATATTTGGGGTGGATGGAAAGGGAAAACTCATGGATTTAGGGGCATTTCTGGCCCCCTTTCTTCTCTTTTATACCCTGGGCTCCCCACTTCCATCCTTTATTTTCTGACTATAAAGACGATTTTGTGAATTTTGAGGAGGATTTTTCATCCAGTCTTTTGTTAATGTGGCATACCTACATTTGCATTTGTCTTGTCCTCAGGCTGTTAAATGTTAAAATAGTAATATAAGCATCTGAACCATGTAGTTCTTTGGATAAATTATTCTTACTCTGTTTTTGAAATAATCCTTCTAATTTTAGGATTCAAGAATGACTAAAAAAAGGAAACACCAAGATGATTTTCAAAAGGTGAAACTGAAAGTTGGAAGAAAGAAGCCTAAAGTAGAAAATGCCACAGATACAAACTTTAAAACAAAGACAATATGCCTTCCTGTGCAACTCAAAGAGGATGAAACACTCCCAACTAATAACAGAAAACTTAACATAAAGGTACACCATGGTATTTTATTAGTTAAAAGGTTTTACTATAAAATCATCTAAACAGTTTTTTAAAAATGAAATGTGTTTTTGTTAATTCTGTTATGACTAAGAGGCCTATCACAAAATAGTTGGTTGCTAAGCCAAATTAAAGCCTCTGTTTTCTGGTTCAAGGGCCCTTCTTTTGTACCCTGTTGCCTTTTCTCTACCTTATTCATGATACTATTTCAGATAACTTTTAGTCTACTGGTCTCTCCTGCCTCTAAATTCATAGCACTTAATGTCCATACTGTTCATTTGACAATAGACCATATGTTACCTTATATTATCTATAGTATAGGTATCTTGTATTGTACTTTTTGTTTATTTGTTTTTTTTTTTTTTTTTGCTTTGTGGAGGGGGGACGATAGGACAATTGGGTTTAAGTGACTTGCCCAAGGTCACATAGCTAATAGGGGTGTGTGTGTGTGTGTGTGTGTGTGTGTGTGTGTGTGTGTGTGTGAGTCAGAGAGAGAGAGAGAGTGTGTGTGTGTGTGTGTGTGTGTGTGTGTGTGTGAGAGAGAGAGAGAAGTGTCTGAGGCCAGATTTGAACTCAGGTCTTCCTGACTCTAGGGCTGGTACTCTTCACTGCACCACCTAGCCGCCCCTTGTATCTTGTATTGTACTTTTCATTTGTGGAACGTGTCTCCACATTTATTTTGTAAACTTCTTGAGGGAAGGGGACCCAATTCATGCTCCTTTGTGGCCCCTAGAATCCTGTAATAAATGTAGTTAGGTAGGATGGGATGGTTTCAGATTTTGGAGTGTCTTGATTGCCAAATCATAGGAGTTTGAATTTTACTGAAGAAGCAGTAACGAAACCTTGAAGATTTTTGAGCTGAGGAAAAAGTGAGCATTACTGTCTATGTTCAAGAGAGATTATGCAGGTTGTTGTGTGTTTGTCCTTTTTTGAAGAGGACCATAACATCAGGGAAATGATGACATGTCTTTCAGTTGACTTTGATTGGAGTGAGGGGGTGCTGTGCAAGGTCACCAGCCTTTCTCCTCCAAAGCCATCTGGGTCCTGTGGCCAGATATTCATCTGGATGACTGGAGATGAACCCAGCATGCTATGGGAGACCCTGGCACTAGGTTAAGGCCTTTTCAGGTTTTCACTTTGAGGGAGGTAAAACCTATTCAGTGAATATTCCCCTTTACTTAGAAAAAAGGAAAAAAAAATTAGGCTGGGAGAGGAAGACCCTCAGGATTGCTGTTCCAAAGAGAAATTGTTACCATTGACATTCACTCTAAAGCCTGGAAGGCCCAAAATATAACCATTAAGTGGAGCTTGGGCTGGGATCTATTATGATTTAATCTGTGAGCTTCTGAGTGAAATGGGTTTAAGATTTTGTTTTTGAGAGAAGGAAGAAAGGAAGGAATCTAAACCACTAGTTAACTGCACAGCTTCTGGCCATCAAAATTCACCTTCCTTTGGAAGGGAGAGAACAAGGACCAGCTGAGTTACCCTACTGACTGGATCCCCATTCAGGCAGCTTGGACTCCTCATAGGTGTTTGTCCTTTGTTTTCGAAGAGGACCATGACATCAGAGAAATGATGACATGACTTACAATTGACTTTGACTAGAGTGAGGGAGGGCTGTATAAGGTCACCAGCCTCACTTTCTCCTCCAGATCCATCTGGGTCCAGTTACCAGATATTCATCAGGATGACTGGAGATGGCCCAGGATATAATGGGAGACCCTGACTCTTTTAGGCTAAGGCCTTTTCAAGTTATGCTCTCCATTTTGGAAAGGGGATAGGTAGGAAAAGACCTATTCGTAAGTAACTATTAACAATCTGTTAAGGTAATGAGGTGGGTGATGAAAACAGGAATAGTGTACTTGGTGTTGGTAGAAAAGACAGTACTTGGTAGAGATGCTTTATGAAATAGTGGGAAGAATGTTGAACTTTGAGTCAACAGACCTGGGTTTGAATTCTGCCTCAGACTCTTCTTAGCTATTTGATCATGGTCAGATCACTTCTTGGCACTTTAGTTTCCTCATCTGTAAAATTGGAATACTGTCTCAAAGCATTTATTGTGAGGAGAGCATTTTGCAGACCTTAAAAATACCACCTATCTATCTATCCATCCATCCATGTGTACACACACACACACACACACACACACAGACACACACACACACATACACACACATACACACACAGAGATATATGTTTGGTAACTTAATAGATTTGAGAAGTCAATGAAAAGGAGGAGTTATTAATGACCTTAATGCATGACAGTATGGGGAACCAAGGGAATGATAGTGCCATAAACAGAAGTAGTGAAGTCAGGAGGGAGAACAGTATTAAGGGAAGGCTCTTAAGCCTGGGTTTGAGGTGCTCATAGCACATCCAAGTCATCTGGAGATGCAGGACTTAGGAGCAAATTCAGAAATACAGATTTGCAATGTTTGGAGCTGTGTTAGTGAGTGAGATTGCCATGGAAGAAGATCACTGAGAAAGAAGAAAACAAAGGAAGCAGACACAGGTTTTCAGGGGAAGCCCATATTAAGGGAGCAAGAAGATAGGTTAGGGAAGATATGGAACTAAGAAGTGGGTATCTGTGACCAAGAGAGGAGGGAGTATCCAGTACAGTGAGGACAGTCAGCTGTGTTAATTTTACAGAAAGGAATGAGGATAAAGACTGAAAAAAAGACACTTGATTTGAGGTTTAGGAGGTCATTGGAGAAGCGGCATTTCAGTAGAGCAGCATGGTTGTGGTCAGGAGCCCCATTACAAGGAGTTGGAGGAGAAGTGGTTAGCAGGATAGAAATGAGCAATACTGAACTGCTGACCAGTATGTTAATGGCATGTGTTAAAATTCTACTCAATTTATTTTATTATAAAGACATTTTTTATTTATGTTTGTATTATTTTTCTTTTGAATTTGTACTACCAAATGAGACAATTTCACTTACTCATGAATCAAGCTCTTAAAGGATTTAGAATAAAATCTTTTCATTTCTCTGTGATTTCCCTTTTTCTTCATGTTAATGTATCCTTTCTGTTACTGTGGCTCTGTACTGAAAGTGTTTTTCCCCCTAAGCCCAGCAGCTGCATAAGCGAAATGTGTGGCCCCTTCTACACTCCTAGAATATAGTCTCACTTCTCCCTGGGCAACAAAGACATTTCTCCCTAAACATCTAAACGATTTTCCACCATTTTTTGACTCTTATTTAAAGTCTGTGAACTTAATTCCTTGGTATTCCTTAGCATGAGTCAGGAATTAATTTACTGGAAGTGGTATACATATTAAGGGAGCTCTTTGCAAGGTGTACTGGTAGAGAACAGGTCCAGGATCGATGCCTTGGCAAGACTATATTTGACTTAGTTCTTGACCTGTGTATATTTTAGTGATTTTGTCATCATGTAACATATAAGTATACTGCAAAATATTTTAAAACAAAAAATGCAGCAAAATAAAATTTTTCTAGGGTGTGAAGCAATGGAAGTTTTGTTCTTTCTCTTCTTGGGATGGCTAGAATGGCAAGGAATTGGCAGATCAGTTCTGAATTTAGCTACAGCAAAAAAAAATGGAAAGTTTGAAGCATAGTTCATTTTGTTTATTTTTACCTTAAAATTTAAATAATTAAAAATTTACAGGTTGTTTTCTTTTATCATACATTTGTTAAATTTATTAGAGATAATTTTATATTACATTATATTTTTTATATGTGCATGAGAAGTACATTCACACATAGAAACCAGACACTTTAATAAATGAACAAGACTTCTCTGAATGCAGATCTAAGCTGTAAGTCATTACTTAAGTAACATTTAAAAAATCTGGAAACTAAAACAACTTAAAATATTGCTCTCTTGAATTAAAATTCATCAAGTTCTTGACACTGAAGGCTTTAAAAAGTTTTAAGTCCTAAATTTTTGTGGCTTGATCCTATGTCTGCTCATTTGTAAATGAGTGGTATTTATATATGGGCCTGTATGTATTAGTGAGGCTCATACATCTGTATATATGTATATATTTTTCAAGTTCAAGCGACTTGCAGAAGCATTTATATTTTTAATTTAGACCTAATTATTATTATTATTATTATTATTATTATTATTATTATTATTATTATTATTATTATTATTTTTGCTTTTTGGAGGGCAGTTGGTATTAAGCGACTTGTCCAAGGTCACAAGGCTAGTTTTTGTGTTAAGTGTCTGAGGTCGGATTTGAATTCAAGTCCTCCTGACTCCAGGGCCAGTGCTCTATTTGCTGCGCCACCTAGCTGCCCCTAGACCTAATTTTTGAAAGCTTAGGAGAGAATTGAGCTTAAGTTTGTTTTTTTTTTAGTGCAAAAAGGTAACATTTGTGGAATGTCCAGGTTTTGAATTCTGTTAAACCTTCCATTCTGTAAGATCTAGATATAAAATAGCCTCTCAAATAAATTAGTATCTTATAAGTTTTTTTAACCCAGTAGAAAAAGGAGGGAGATAATTCATTATTTTCCTTTTGCATTTCTTAACTTTTAGCTTATTTTTTGTTGAAAATGTGGTTTGGACATTTTGGGTGACGTTATGTTGATGTTTAAGGGTGATTGAGGGGAAGTGAAGAAGAATTGGTACTTAATCATTATATGCAAGTATTCAAGTATAGTTTGGCTCTCATTCTTTTTTGTCTTCACTTCATGTCATTCATTAGGATCACTGATTGCTATTCAAAGACTAGAAATAGGTGTATCAATTTTAGGCAATTCTGTAATCAAGTAAAAAGTATCATTTTATGGACTATCTAGTGATCTATTTATATATCACTGTATCTGGTGATACAGAGGATTTTAATATTTGTATTATAATGAGATTTTATCTGTGAAAAGATTTCCTGAGCATATTAATAAGTTTGTTAATAGGAGATGTTAGATTTTATGTTTTTAGTAAAAAGGAAAAATAAAAGATCCTAGATACCCTCTATTAATCCTAATCAAAGACTCACTTCTCAGCAGTGGAAGCTGAATATAACAGTAAGGCTTATAAATTCCTTCAGGTCTTGGCATGTGGATCTACATGGTTGGGAAAATATGGTGATGGACTTCAGGAACAAAAAGAAGCCCTATGCTATTAGGAATTCCATATTTATCAACTGAAAGGAACGTGCCAATGACCGGCAGCACATCCAGGTTTATGAAAATGGGGGTTCACAGCCAGATTGAGTATTCCATAGTCTTTTAAGTATTTAGGTATTATAATTTTAAGTTGTCTACTAATCCAGTCAAGTATTTATTAAATTCCATGTGGAAATGAACTAAGCTATATTTTGGAGAGCTGAGGAAGTTGTAGCCATGAAGTTAATATTTTCACAAATATTCATATAGATGTACATAATACACACACATATAACTGTATTTATATTTATAGGACCTCCTGTCACAGATGCACCACTACAATGCTGGAGTTAAGCAAAGTGCTCTTCTTGGGCTCAAAGACCTTTTGTCTCAATACCCGTTCACAATTGAGGCACACCTTTCAAACATATTAAGTGAAGTAACTGCAGTGTTTACAGACAAAGATCCTAATGTAAGAGCAGCAGCTGTCTGCCTTCTTCAGTTCTTGGCTCCAAAAATACGACCTGAACAAATAACTCCATTTTTTCCTTTAGTAAGTGCCCATCTCTCTAGTGCCATGACTCATATTACTGAAGGAATTCAGGAAGACTCTCTGAAAGTCTTGGATATTCTGCTGGAAGAGTACCCAGCTCTTGTTACTGGCCGCAGCAGTGTATTGCTAAAGAATTTTGTAGAACTTATTTCTCATCAGCAGCTTTCTAAAGGACTGAAAAATAGAGACAGATCCCAATCCTGGATATTATCTGTTAATCCTAATCGGAGACTCACTTCTCAGCAGTGGAGGCTGAATGTATTAGTGAGGCTCAGTAAATTCCTTCAGGCCTTGACTTATGGATCCACTAGGTTGGGAGAGTCTGGTGATCGACTTCAGGAACAAAAAGACAACCCCTATGCTACTAGGAATTGCATTTATGTCAACTGGAAGGAACATGCCAATGACCAGCAGCACATCCATGTTTACGAAAATGGGGGTTCACAGCCAAATATCCATTCACAGTTCAGGCTACGGTAAGAGAGATTTCAGTTATGTCCACACTAAGTTATCTTATGTTGACCTATAGTTATTGATCATTTGATGACTAATAGAAGTCATATCTTCCATAGTTAATCATTATTTGATTTTGTGGAAGGAGTCATTAAAAATATATTAAGAGTAGTTTTACTCTCAGGGAAACCCTGTGTTGAAGTAATAATTTTAAAATTACTCAATGGGCTCTATTTATTATTAAGTTATAGTACTTTACTACCAATATTTTGTATGACACTAGATGTAGACATCTTGCAATATCACTTCTTGTTGTTTACTTCTGATTTAAACTATTTTTAAGCTTCTTTAAATCATCTAAGGGATTGAATTTAAAGTAATTTTATTGTCTCTTTTTGTTTTTCTTTCTGGTTTAGGTACCTAGTTGGAGGACCAGGTGGTATGGATGAGAGCTTGTCATCAGCTGAAAATTTGAAAGGATTCATTGAAATAATAATTCCATTACTAATTGAATGCTGGATTGAAGCTGCACCTTCACAACTTGCTACTCCTCTTATAAATCCTTTAGGATCAGAATCTCATCAGCTTATGGAGCAAGTACTTAGTATTATTTCCCTATTATGGAAACTCTCTAAGCAACATGATGATACCGATAAAATGGTAAGAAAAAAGGAAGAAAATTACATAGTTATCTGTTGACAATTTTATTATGGATGTGAAGAAAATGTTTTTTTTAAATTTTTTATTTATTTTTAACGCAGTTGGGGTTAAGTAACTTGCTCAAGGTTACATGGCTAGTCATTTTCATGTGTGGGTGCTAATTTTCTGAGGCCAGAACTGATTCCGGGTCCTCCTGACTCCGCCACCTAGCCGCCCCAAGAAAATGTTTTCTTAAATTATTGTATATTATTAAATTTTAATCAAGAGAGTGCCATTTTTGTAATTTCTACAAAAATTTGATTAGGAATTATTTTGAAATGGTATATTCTCAGCTTTATAGAATTTAATTTTCTTTTGATACTTGGTAAGAGTTACAAATGTGCAAGAGAAAGTTCTCATCGTGAAATCTGCGAAAGTTAACTAAAACAAAAGGTTTGGTTTCCTTTTAGTTTTCTTGTGTTGTTTAAAGTACTTGTTATTGTGTATTGAATAGTACATGCTAGTTCATGTATGACCCAGCTGGTTCATGAATACTTTGCATAGGGTCAAAGAGGTTGCTTCTTAAGTATAGGACTCTAGATTAGACTTTTGGGGAAAATGGCTGAATATTAGGCATAAAATCTCAGAATATGGATAAGGTTTCAGGAATTTAAAGACATTCCTCAGATGTCATGAGAATACTTTAAATTTACTTCTTTAAAAATATTTTGTTCTAGAGAATACAGATTTTCATAAAATAACTATCAATATTCTTTGCAAAATAGGTGAATGTGTAACTATTGATAGAGTGTAGCTAAGAGAAGTACTATATGTTACTTTATTTTTAATAATTTCTATGTATTTATTTTTGGAAGAAAATTTATTCTGAATTCAGTCACCAAAAAAGAGCATTTTCCATACACACAGCAACGCACAAAGAGGTTCTCTATGAAACTGTAAATCTCTATTTCATACTTCTTGCTTAAAAATAGACACACACACACGCATGCACGTACATACACACGTAATAAGTTCTACATGTTACTTTCAAAACTTTTCCTACTAATCTCCTTCTGAAGAGAAGTACTATAATCTCTTTACTATGTATAATTATATATATCAATAGCAGCTCCTAGCTAGAAAGCTGAGGGGCGGGGGGGTGTGGTGTTTCACTTTTTAAAGAATTAAGTGGAAGATAGTTTCCTGATTGAAGATAACTTAGTCATGGAAGCTTTTCTGGTATGGTTGTAGAAATAGCCTGGTAGTTCTTGTCTCTGCTTCTGTTGAATGTTGCAATAAGAGCAGAGTTGTAAACTGTCAGAGAGCAGATAAAGGAGAATGATTTTTAAAGCTGAAGCAGGAGAGAAGACAGGTAAGACTTTGATCCTGGACAATAAAGCCGAGGAGCTTTGCATATGTCCTGGGAACGGCTTTTTATCACAAAGTGAAATGTGGGGTGAGTTCAGACTAATTCTAGTCAGCCTATGGATTATACCCTTGCTAGATTAAGTTACAATTGACAGTACTTAAGCATAAGCGTAAAAGGTTCAAAGTGTACTATTTTACTTTAAAGGTGTATAACAAAAATTAAGTGCCTGGGCAGGGGACCTGGGGGGGAGGGGCTTCCTTTATTTAGCTGTTTAAATAAATTGCTATGGCCATTCTGATAATGAGGTGGTCATGAATTGGCCACAGCAATCCTCAAATACAATTTATTACATTCGAGCAGTTTTATCTTATGGTGGGAGAGCACATACAAGATTACAGTATTGAAAACGGAGAGTTTTGTTTGTTTGGGAATGAACACCCATTATTATTGGAGCCTCAAATCAAGACTTTCAGTTAGACCATATAAAAGGCAGCTATCTTAATTTCAGGAAAAATACTTAAGAGGGAAAGTCCAATGACCGTGAAACACTGAGAATATTTAGTGCCTAGGCTTATATAGGATAGTGAGTTTGGAAATCTGAGAGCTGATCTACAGGGGAGAAAAAAAAGCTATAACCTAAAACCATAGAAATACTGTATGGGAAATCTTATTTCTGAGACTTCCTAAACTCTACAGTAGGATTTAGGTGACAGCTTGATAGAATCATAGATATAGAGTCAGAAGGAACAGCAGAGACCATCCAATATGATTCCTTCATTTTATTTTATTTTTTATATAATTAAATTTTATTTTTTTCAGTCAGTGGAAAGCATCTCTCCCTTTACTCCTCCCCTTCACTGAGAAAGAAGAAAAAAACACAAATACCTCTTTCAAACATATATAGTCAAATGTGTAGGCAAACAAAACAAATTCCTGCATTGGCTATTGTAATGACATTAAATGGCTAAGCCTGTTCCTTTCCCCCTGTGCTTACATACTTCACTCATGTGATTCATGTAAGTGTTCATTTTACAGATGAGGAAACTCAGGCCCAGGGAGGTTAAGTGACTTGCCTAGGTAGCAACAATAGTGAACATCAGAGATGGGATTTAAACTTCAGTAATCTGACTAGTGTTCTTTCCTCATTTCAAAGTGTGACAATGTTATGAAATTATCTGATATATACAAATCTTATTTTATCATATCTATGTTCTCATTTATGTGACTACTTGACAGTGTAACAGGTTGCAACCCATAATCTATGTTCCTTTCCTTGGTGTTCCTCTGCCCCCATCCTTAACTCTCACATCATGTAGATAAAATTGATAAACATGATTGATAAACATGATTTGGACTGCCTGCTTATCTGATACTCTTGGAACATAACTAGACCACCTTTTTTAAGGTTATGTATCTTTCTAATGAAATTCTTAATGGTACTTTTCCAGTACAATTGGTAATATATTGCAGCCTGATATCCACAGTGTCCCACTATTGTTTTAATTTGACCTGTAATCTTTGCAGAATAGTATTCCATGATCTACAATCATAAGCAACACTGGAAGACCGTTGATATTAAAAATGATATATTATTATTTCAAGTAGAAGGTTAGGGTCATCAAAAGTGCTGCACAGTTTCCCCAAATGCAGTCTAGCTTTCTTTGGTTCCACCTTTTTAAATTCTGTGTTCATTGTTCATCAGCAGTGTCTGTCCAGGTTATATATATACTGTGCTAAAAGACCAGTTTTCTGAGTTGTCCCACAAACTGCAGATCTCATCTTCATCCACTCGGTTTTTCTTGTGTGGATGGTTAGGCCAACTTTTTTGAGTGATTATGGATCTCATTTAGGAAGCTCTGCAATGCTATGGGGCTTGAGGCTCCTGTTACCAGATGACATTGTGCTGATTACAACTGGAGGACCTCAGCATCCACAGAGGAATTTCTTTTCAATTTGGACTTTATCCCGGACATCCTTCATGGTGGTGGCAAATACCTTTGGTGAGCATATGTCTCCCTCTTTTATGCCTCATACAAAATTAATCATCAGGGGGTTATCAAAAGTTATTTTTCGTTACATCTTTCAAGGAATCTTGTATGGTTTTAATAAACTTGGGAGGCAACATGGGAGAGCCTTATAAGGCAGGATTTTGCTCTACTGAATCAAATTCATTTTTATGATCAACAGATGGTAAATAAAGTAGGGTCTTGTATTTTCTATATTTAATAATCAATTGTATGTCTGTAAAGGGCTGCTTTAGAATATCATTTGCAAAAGCTTGCCTGTTCTTTTTAAAATCTTCATCAAAGCATCTCATAAAGATTTCAGTAGACATGGGAAAGAAGGCATATGGGGATTTGATAGTTATTGCTGTTTTCTTGGTCACCTGATTTATTGTAAGTTCATAGATTTAGATTTGTAAGGGATTTTGGAAGTTATCTAGTTCAGTTTCTCTGATTTTGCAGAAACCAAGCCTTAGGACTTAGAAAGAAAGCTTAAGTGAGTCGCTCAAGGTAATTTATATAGTAATATTCATGGTTTCAACCCAGAGTCCAGTCCTATTTCTCCTAGGCCTTTGATAGCTCCCTACTTTTAAATATGTTGAGAAATGATCATTCCCTCTCAAAACCTTGTTGCCTTAAGAGTGGACCTCTACTTTGTATACTTGGTCTGATCCTTTTTCTCTAGTGTTATTTCTGTTTTTGATGTAGCAATATGATGACTTTGACTTTGGAATCCAGAAATGTTGGGTTCATTGTCATTGATGAGAAAACGAGTTTGTTCCAAAGATCTTAATAGAACTTTCGTTTTTTTGTTTATTCATTTGTTCTTATGTTTGACCCTTTGGTTGATCTGGCTTATTTGGGTCTCTCATCAAGAATTCTACAAATATGCTTTACTCTCCTGTTTCTTATTTGTTGCTTTATGAAGTGATACTCATTCTGTTCCACCATCCACTCAACAGAATTTTGCAAATAACTTGATATTCTAAACTGGTATTGCTGTTGAAGTGTATAATAGTTGAGGTATATGATCCTAGGTTTTAGAGTATTTTTTTTCTTCCTTGATTTATATTGGTTAAATTTCCTTAATAAATGGTAATAATCTGTGAGAATGTCTTCTTTTATCAGTTTCCTTTTTGGGGAGAGATTGCAACTTGGTTAAATTGGTCAGACTTGGTGTTGTCTTAGTTGCATGTTATATCTTTTAAAACTTTTTCTATGTATTTAGGTCTTTCCTATAATAAATCAGTGGTCTAACAGTACTGGGGCAGGTAATTTGAAAATGACTCTCACATAACCAGTTTTTCCCAGTCAAATGATAATTCATTTTGCCTTTTGGAGGCAAATGTTATTTGACGCTAGCTATGTCCAACATCTCACTCTTTTTGAAGAAATTATTCATGATATAAAGGTATGAGGTCTTTAGTTTGTAAGCTTTTGGTTTCTCTGTATCTTAATTCTGAATCATGTTCCCTTATATTTTTCATTATATTCCCTTATTTTTACCTTTGCATTGGAGTCAACAGGTTTTAAAGTGTGTGTTGATTTAATTTGGAGAATTTTTATAAATTTTATAAATTAGGATCGTTGATTAAGAACTGGAACGCCCCATAGAAGTCATTTAGGCCAATCCTCTCATCTTCCAGATGAGGAAACTGAGACCCAGAGAGATTAAATGACTTGCCTGAGGTTTCCTCACTCTATCTAACATGTTTCCCTTCATAGAATTTCCTTACCTATTCATCCTCTGCTACGTAAGCTGCCAGTATCTTCTGGATGGTGTTTTTGAAGAGGTTTTTTCATGTTTTTCAAGTTTTAGTACAATGTGAGATGACCAAGTGTATTATGAAATAATAGGGTTTTTGTGCCTTTGGTCATGTAATATTATTTGATTCTCTGAGGTGAACCTGTGAGCCATCCTTCTATTTAGCTTCAACTTTTTGTTTTCTAAAGTCATTTTTAGTGAGATTTTGAAGGCTAAGATTCAGTTCCTGTACTAGAGTGTGCAGTAACTCGTTCTTTGGACAAGGATCTTACATTTAGAGTCTTAATTGTTAAGTGAATATTTATAGATATTCTGGAAACTTGGTTCTTAATGCTGTCTGCCTCTGTTTGCCATACTACTACCGTCACTCAGGAGTCAGAAGGGGACTGTACTGCACTGGTTTTTTTCCTTTGTTTCTTGCGTTAATATATTTTTAAAGAATTTTACCACCAGCAACTTTACCATAAGCTTGCTGGTGATTAGTCTCTTTCAAATTTAACTAGGCTGAATACAAATCTATTGCAAAGATTGTACTTGAAGCTTTTTCAGTATGGCAGTACCTGCCAGTTTATTAGGCTTTTCTGATATGAGAAGCCTACAGGGCTGGGGAACCTGCTGCCTCAAGACTACATGTGGTCTTCTAGGTTCTTGGGTATGGCCTTTTGACTCTGAACAAATCCTTCTATTAAGCATATTCTGTGGGGAACCTGCTGCCTCAAGACTACATGTGGTCTTCTAGGTTCTTGGGTATGGCCTTTTGACTCTGAACAAATCCTTCTATTAAGCATATTCTGTGAAGTTTGAATTCATTTGGAAGGTTGCACTTGAGGACTAGAGGGCCACATGTGCCCTTCGGGCCACAGGTTTCCACCTGTGTCACTCACCTGCCATCGTAAGACATTAGAGTTGGCAAAAAGCATTTTTATTAAATATTGACCATCATTACTTCCTTTAGCTAGGCTTCTCTCCTGGCCCCTTACATGCAGTGGTTGGAAAGAAGACCTCAAATAAGTAGGGAAGGAATCATAGAAAATCTACTTTGGGAAGCTTTAAGGAATTCACTGACCTTGAGCTCAGATTACAAGTTAAAGGTTTGAGCTTTAGCTCTTTTCCAGAATTGCTTGGCAGATAATTAGAGGTCACAAAATTGCTCTGCACATGTATCTTTTTGGTCGTTTCAACAGTTGGGAAACTTCACTTGAAACAAGCTTATGGCAATTTTTGCAAATTAAAAGTTTTGTTCCTCAAAATGAAAAAAGTTCAGCCAACTATTATTATCAGGCATGATTGTGGATTGTAATATTATAGATAATTAGGCTAATTTAGTTAAAATTTGCAAAGTTTGCAAGTTTTGTACAGTTAAGAATCAATGAAATGTATCATTCAGAGACTTCATCGATAATTTTTAGCATTTTTTCATTTAGTCCTAATTAAAAAAAAATCATTTTGTATCATTGCTTCATTTGATATTGCTTAATGAACTACTTATACTTTATCTGAAAATTCCTGTCAGTCACACATGAGAGTATATTTGACTCAATGCCGTTACCTAAAAGTGAATCATTGTATGTTTTGATAAACGTGGAGGGGTGTGTCCATACTTGAGAACCCTAGAGATGCTGTTTAGTTGAGAGTTATGTAATGATTCCTGTATGTTTCATAATTATTGTTTTAATTGCTTAAAATCTAAAGTTCCAGTGTAAATTTTGACAAACGGGATGCTTTGAAAGTTACATGTCGAACTTACATAATTAAAAAGAAAAGCAATCAGTTTACAATAGAGAGTCATAGTTTCATGTACAGTGCTCTTTCTGTTTGACTTTGTGTATGGAAATGCTCATTTTATTCAGTTAAGTTCAGAATAAAAAAATAAAATTTCATTTTAATTTAGTTGCAAAACAAGTTGCAAGTTACTGTAATTCATATACTTGACCAAGGCTTTGAGGGTGAAAATGGTAGACTATACCAATTCACTTTACTTTTATTTAGATTATCATTAGCAGATGTCATTTTTAGTAATTACAACTATAGCTAAGGGACAACTAGGTGGTGCAATGGATAGAGCACTGGGACTGGAGTCAGGAAGATCTGAGTTCAAATTTGACCTCCACCACTAGCTGTCTGACCCTAGGCAAGTCACTTAACCCCTGTTTGCCTCAGTTTTTCATCCCTTAAAAAAATGGGGATATACTGGAGAAGAAAATGACAAATCACTCCATTATCTTTGCCAAGAAAACCCCACAGATTCCATGGGGTTGTGAAGAGTTGGACACGACTAAACAATAGGTGAAAAGGAAATTTTTAATTTCTACTTCTGAGTTTTATTATTGCCTGATAAGTAATTGAACATAATTTTACTCAGATTTTTCTAATGTTGCATTGTCTTTTTATTAGGAGGTATGGCTTCGAAAGAATTACCTTCTTGATTTTAAGCACCATTTTATGAGTAATTTTCCTTATAATCTACAAGAAATAATGAAACATAAAAGGAAAGAATCAAATAAAAGGTATTGTTTTCTATTACATAGAGCTGAAAAAGGAATATGTTATCTATAACTGAAAATTTTTGAGTAAAAAAATGAGTCTTTCAGAAGTTGATTTTAGGTTACTTACATTTTAATTAATCACTGTCATAATTATTCATATTTAAACTAGGACCTATATCCTATTAAATACCAGTTTTTCTTTTTTCATTTTGAGAAACTTTATATTTTTTAAAAGTATGTTTTTATTATTATTATCATTTTTGCTTTTCATATCATCTTCATCTCAAAATATATTCTTCCTGTTTTCCTTCCCTTTAATATAATTCCTTGTACAAAAAAACCCAAAAAGAATAAAGTCAGTTGAACAAAACTAACCATTACATGAATCTCGTCTGACATTATATGCAGTGTTTCATACTCATCCCCCACTTCTTCAGGGAGAAACTTATTTTGATATTTCTCTTTCTGGTTCTTATGAAACAAATACAGTGGTAATATATTTGACCTTTCACAAGTTTTATTCTAGATCAATCTTTGGATCTGACTTAGTAGATGGTGACCTTAGCCAGATTATTTAATCTATTTGAGCCTCAGGTTTCCTCATCTGTAAAATAGGAAAACAATTGATATTAGTAAATTTTGAATAGATAGATAGTATAGTTCAGAGAAAAGGGCATTTCTCACTGGAGTGAACAGAGATTTGTGGAGGAAGTGTTGTAAGCTAGTAGCGAGGTGGTTCTTGACATAATTAGATTGGATCAATCATACTTTAGTTCCTAGAGAAGTCCACTAAAGAGTAGTCAACTTGTGACAGTGGTCCAGGAAGTGGAGATTAATTATGATCTGTAAAACAAGAGAATTTGAATTAGACTCAGAGTATTAAGCTTGCAGGGACTTTTGGAATCTAGTCCAATCTATTTTACAGTTGAGGAAATAGGCCTATAGAAGAGAAATGTCTTGTTCAAGGTCGCACAGCTGATAAATGAGAAGGAGTGATGGCCTTTCCCAAAGAAAGAATGGCTTCTTTTGGCCAAAGAACAAAAGTCTAAACATAATCAGATCTTACCAGAAGGAGAAAACTAGCAATGTTTGTGAACAGTTAGGATGCTAGTTGTGGAACTCTAACAAAGGCCTATGTGTTCTTAAGAGACAGTCTGTCCCTTTGTAGTTAAAAACCCAAAGAATGTGGCTCTGGAAAGAAAAATGTTATTGGTTTAAAATTAATATTAAGGCATAAATTAATTGTAAATTAAAGGAACTTAATGGGAACAACAGATAATGAGGTCCCTTTGGGAATGTTGTATATTTAAAGTCCATACTTTGAATGATTTGTTGAGTAAAACTTCTTAGGGGTGATTTTTGTTATCTTAGCCCTAGGAAATTAGCTTTTTGCAGTGTGTGTTATATCTGTTGCATGTTTTTAATAACAATGTCCGCTAACATTTATATAGTACTTACCATGTGTCAGGCACTTTATATTAAAGTGTTTTATAATTATTATTTGATTTGATCCTCACAACAAATCTGGGAGGTAAATGCTATTATTCTCATTTTACAGATGAAGAAACTGAGATAAGCAGGTTAAGTGACTTGCCCAGGTTCACACAGCTAGTAAGTATCTGAGGCTGGATTTTAACTCAGATCTTCCTGACTCCAGGAGCAGCACTTTATCCACTGTGCCTACAAAGTCTTTTGCCGGCCCTCATTTCCCCTTACAGGGGAAGTTTTATTGATAATTTTTAAAAATTGGGGCAGCTAGGTGGCACAGTGAATAGAGTACCAGCCCTGAAGTTAGGAGGATCTGAGTTCAAATGTGGCCTCAGACACTTGACACTAACTGTGTGACCTTGGACAAGTCACTTAACCCCAATTGCTCTGTCTTCTCCCCTCTCCCCCGAAAAATATCATGGTCATTTTTATTGATAATTTTTAAAATTATCATGGTCATTCCTGATATACTCCCTTTCAGTTGAATGCCCTCTTTTAGAGAAATATTATCAAATGAGGTAATATTTGTAAATATTTGTAAAGCTTTTGGCACAGTGCCTGGCACATAATAGGCACTTAATAAATGCTTGTTTCTTCCCTCTTCTGTAACAAAGAAAATGTTAAGTAAAATGACTGACAAAACAACTTTGTTTGACAGTGTTTTTAGTATTCTGCTCTTGTATATATTCCATTCTCTACTGAGGTTAATGAAGTGTTTTGGATTCCCCAGAAGCAAGGACCAAGATTAGCCATCGGTAGTAATTTGAATTTATTGTTGCATGGAATTTTGCCTAAGATTAGACCAATGTGAAGTATAGGCCAACATATATTTTGATATATTGGTATCTTTTTACAGTGGTTGTATTTTCTTCTTTAGTTCTTTCCAGATTCAAACTGAGTTGCTTAACCCCTGTTTCAGGTCTTTACCCCAAATGTGACTTCATAATTGGATAAAGTCTTACCGAAGCTGTTATTTCTAACATGTCTGTACTTGCTATTGAAGTTAGCACTTTATTAATAGAGACAGTCTTCTTAATGTTTATTGATAAGATACCTCCTTATACTGGATAGAATGTCTTATAGTTTGTTTTTTAATTTAGCAGCAAGTACATGACTTCGTTAAACAACGTAGATCATCTTTTACTGAATTTAACGTTGTGTGATATCATGGTATCCCTGGCAAATTCTTCAACATTGCAGAAAGACTTTGATTGGATAGAAATGATTAGGAAGTTTGTAACTGAGAGTTTTGAAGATGGCTACAAGCTAAACAATAAGCAGTTGAACAGATTGCTTGGGGTGACATGGAGATTAATGCAAATACAGCCAAATAGAGGTAAGTAATCTTTCTATAATTACTCTGGGAAGTAAGTTGTAGATAAGATTGCTTTTGTTTGTACTCCTTTCTTGTGTCTGTGTGTCTGAGTTCTTTAATTATTCCTTACTTGTCTCTGGAGGGAGAAGTTTGATACTAGTGAACAACTTTCTAGCTTTGCTACTTTATAGTTACAAGTTTGTGAGAGTTAGATGAATCAATATCTTTTTTTCTTTTCTTTTTTTGGAGGGCAGTTGGAATTAAGTGACTGGCCCAAGGTCACATGGCTAGTTTTGTGTTAAGTGTCTGAGGCTGGATTTGAACTCAGGTACTCCTGACCCCAGGGCTGGTGCTCCATTCACTGCGCCACTTAGCCACCCCAGTAAATCAATCTTTCAACTTTTAAAAAGTGATTACTCTCTTAATTCTTTCATTAACCAAACACTTAAGAAGTGCCTACTATGTGCATAATCCCATGCTAAGTAGTGGGGCAGAAATGAAGCAGTCTCTCCCCTTAGGAGGTTCTGCTCTATGAAGGTTCACAGATGAGTTGATAAAAGATGATTTGAAGAGGGAGAAAGTACTAATAAATGGGATAATCAGGAAAGATAGGTATAGGAGGTGGCTTTTGAGCTAAGCCTAGGAGTTTTGATAGGCCAAAGGTGAGGTAGGAAGTACAGTGACTTCCAAGGATGAGAAATCTGCTTGTGCATAGAGATATAAGGTGTAATGTCAAGTTCTAGTAGGCCAGTTTGGCTAGCATGTAGAACATTTGAAAGAAAGTAATGTGCTGTAAGTCTAGAAAAACGTGTGGGATTGAGATTGTAGAGGGCTTTAAATTCCAACCCAAAAAGTTTGTATTTTATCCTAAAGGCATAGAATACTACTTCAAGGAATGACAATGTTAGACCTTTGTATGTGTGTATGTATATGTACATCTGTATGTATATCACAAAGCTGTAAACAATGTACTTTGTGAGATCATAAAAGAAATGTTACCAACATGGAGGGGGAAAGGAATAGAAAACCAGTTAGGACTTTTAGACAGTGGCATTAGAACTAGACTTTAAAAGATAGATAGAAATTCAGAATAGGGAAGCATGTAAGCAAAGTCACAGGGGCGGAAAAGTAAGGGGAATGTATAGGAGACAATCCATTTTGCTGGCACATAGATTACATAGAGGAGAGTATTAACATAAGAGGTTAGAAATATTTGCCGAGGGGCGGCTAGATGGAGCAGTGAGTAGAGCGTGGGCCCTGGAGTCAGAAGGACCTGAGTTCAGATCCGGCCTCAGACACTTAACACACACAAACAAAAACCTAGCCATGTGACCTTGGGCAAGTTACTTAACCCCAACTATCCTCCAAAAAAGCAAAAAAAGAATATATATATATGGTAAAGGAGTTTAAACTTTACTTGATAGGCAATAGGGAGATATTATAAAATTCTAAGAAGTGCAGTCCTGTCACTACACCTATGGTGAAGAAAGCCAACTCTGACATTGGTGTAAAGGATGGTTCTGCAAGGGGACATTGAGGGACTGTCAAAAGGTCTTGTAGGAAGCCTCTGCAGTAGGTTAGACTAGTGATAATTAGTGCATATTACTAAGGTGGTGATGATGGGAATATAAGGAGGAAATGGATACAAAAAATTTTACAGAGGTAGAATCCAAAGGATTTAATAATTGATTGGTAACATGATAGGGCATTTATGTGGTTCAGTGGAAAGACTGCTGGTCCTTTAGTCAGGGAGACTCATCAAATTCTGTCTCATACTTTTCAGCTGTGTGACCCTGGGCAAGGCCCATTCATTTGACTTTTTTTTTCCTTTTTTTTTTTTTTTAAAGCAATTGGGGTTAAGTAACTTGCTCAAGGTTACACGGCCAGTCATTATTTATGTGTGGGTGCTCATTTTCTGAGGCTGGTTTCGATCCCGGGTCATCCCAACTCCGAGGCCAGCGCTCTTACTCACTGTGCCACTTAGCCGCCCTTCATTTGACTTTTTAAAACTTGTTTCTTCAAGTGTCATGGAGTTATTAGCTTCTACTTACCCAATTCTAATTTTTAAGGAATTTTTTTCTGTAAGCTTTTTTACCTCTTTTTCCATTGGCCAATTCTGCTTTTTAAGGAGTTCTTTTCTTCAGTGAATTTTTGTGCCTCTTTTACCATTAGGCAAATTCTATTTTTTTAAGGTGTTGTCTGTCCTTTCTTCCATCTTTCCTTCTGCTGTGAAGTTCTCTTTTTGTAGTTTTCTTGCATTACTCTCATTTTTTACCCTATCATTATTATCTCTTTCTTTAACTCTTGTAGGAATTCTTGTTGGGCTTGGGTCCAGTTAGCATTTTCTTTGATGCTTTGCCTGTAGATGGTTTCGCATCATCTTAGTTTCTGTCTTGGTCTTCTCTACCACTGAAATAGCTTTTTATGGTCAGGTTTTTTGCTCATTTTTTCATTCTATTTCTTGACTTTGAACTTGATGTTAAAGTTGGCCACTGCTTACCTGAGAGTGGGGAGGGAGGCATTGTCCCAAGCTTCAGGCTGTTTGCAGAGTTAGTTCTAGGGGTTTGTAGTTTTTGGTACTTCCAAAGTGGTGTGATGTGGGGAGAGGCTTAGTTAGGCACTGCTTTCCTGGTCTACACTCTGGTCTTTACCCAGACGGGTTCTCTGTTCTCCTGCAACCACAAGTACTAGTGCTTCTCTCTGCCTTGGATCTGTGACCAGGGGCCCTGCTCCCTTTTGACCTACCAGAAATACTCTTCTCTACCCTAGAATTGCATTCCAGAACAGTGTATGGCAGGGGTGGGGAACATGTGGTCTTTGAGTCATATGTGACCCTGTTAGGCCTCAACTGAATCTAAATTTTACAGAACAAATCCCCTTAATAAAAGGATTTGTTCAGTAAAACTTGGACTCTGTCAAAAGGCCACAACCAAGGACCTAGAAAGCCACATGTGGCCTCGAGGCTACAGGTTCCCTACCCCTGGTCTGTGGGCATTAGAGTTGCCAGTCAGTGCTCTCTGTACCCATTGCCAGCAAAGGGTCCCCTATATCTCTTTCTAACCAGTTGTTTGACTCCATTACCATCTCTGGGCTAAGAGCTACAAAAGCTGTTGCTGTTGTTACAACTACTTCCAAGGCTCTCTGCAGTTTGTTGTACTCTGGACCAGCCTTTTCCCTGGTGTCAACACAGAAAGCTTTGTTCCCCCACCAGGGTTAAGACTTTATATGTGTTATTTTTTACTAGATTTAAAGTCCTGTGAAAGCAAGGATTTTGTCTCATCTAAACCTTGTGTGTGCCCCAACACCTAACATGAAGCTATGTATACAGTAGGCACTTTAAATTTGTACTTATTTATTTTTAATTATTTATTGGAAAAAACTTGGACTAAATTATTTCAAGTGCATTAAAAACACTCTGAAAAACTCAATAAAGAAAGGAAAATATCTTGATACTGATAAAATCACAAGTCTGAAAGCCCCTCCCCACATCCATTTGATGTACTGTTCTATACTAATCCAAAAGAACACAAATAGCATACTTTAATAAGTTTTGATGAGACTATTTCTCCAAGAAGTGTGATATGTTTGTTATATAATTATAGAACAAGAACTTAATAGGTGCTTACTAAAAGCTTGTTGAATTTATAACTTTAGGATGTGTCTTTTTTTCCCCCTTCCTTGCTATAATAATGGGTCTCAGTATAGTCAACATCTCTAAAATATGTATTTGAAAACAAATATAAAGTTATAGTCTGAAAAACATTTTACTGCTGAAGTTGAGAATTTGGACAGGAGGGTAGTAGGTACCATAATTAATCTTTGATTGACCTTGGAGTTCGGAGTGGACCACAGGATCTGTCTCTTGTGGGTTACTCTGCGGATTTCCAGACCTCCCATTGTCAGTAGAGGAATAAAAAAACCATGGGAACTAGCTATGCTACACCTTCAGTCTTTGCTTCTTACTTGTAGGAGGTTAGAGCTGGACAAAAGCCAGTTAGAGCAAGGTTATATTACTTGTTAGTATTTTGTACCAGCCAGTTCTTTGGGAAGAAAGTTATTTGTATTCTGGGTTTGTTAGTCAGAATAGTCTGTTAACTCACAGTCATTTTCTAATTTCTTCCTTACTAGCATTTATGCTTATATTTTACTCAAAAGAAATCCTTTTTTTTTTTTTATATCTTCCTCCTTCCCTCTGAAGCTCCAAACTCCTGACATCCCTGTTGAGGTTTTGTGTTACTTGACAATCACTTACAACAGCTGGTACCATCTTAATTGGTCGGTTTTGTGTTGTCACTTTTCTGTCAGAGAAAAGGCTAAATTGCTAATTGTTACTTTGACAGTTAGGCCAAACACTGAATCATTTTTGTGGACCATTTAGTCTACAGTATTTCTAATTAATAACATTTGATGATCATGAATTTGCTGTAATTTTTGCCAAAGAAAATGAGGACTGGTCATGTAATTATGATGCCAAAAGCTCGTATTTATTTATGATATATAAATGATATCAATATAAATTGATATTTAATCAATTTATGTAAAATTTGTTGTAAACTTTCTTTTCTCCTTCTAGTGGCAACAGAGGTGCTAATCAGGGCAGTTTATACCCTTTATCAACAGAAGAATCTCCTTGTTTCTGTCCGTTCTTCACTTCTGAACTTTTTTAGTAGCATTTATCAGAAAGAAGAAATGGGTCCTCACAAAATCAAGTAAGAAAGGATTTTAATTTGTTTAATTTTTCATCATAGGTATAGAGAGTGGGCACTCTCTTGGTATCTAGCCAAGAGGAGAAAAGAAAGATTTAGCAAGCAGATTCTGGAGGAGAGATCTTGGTGGGATTTGGTCAGGGATCAGAATTCAACAGGATTCAAACACTGAAACAATCTTTATGTAAATCATGTCATGTGGCCTAAGGGCAGGGTTCTTAAATAAATTGCCTAGATGTATAATTTTAAAAATAACTTCTTTTTAGCTTAAAGTTTAGTTTTGATTTATGAGTAGCTCAAGACCAGGTACTCAGGAAAACATGCAATATTTACAATTGGTTGTGGGTGGATTTAGTGTATTAAAGGAGTCTGTGGGAGCCTCTGGGTGACATTTTCTCTTGCTGTCCAAGTGCTGCTTACTTAAAGGTTTCTACTCTTGTGCAGTTTTAACTGTGTCCCATGTCCTCTACTATTGGTGCTGTTGCAGACCATATATGTGCCTACCATTGGGCAGTCTGACAGTGCCAGTCAGGATGAACCTGCCTTTATAAGATGTGTATCCAAGATATAACATCCTCCTGAAATTTTGCAAATTGGGACATTTGGGGATGAATTCTAAGACCAGAAAGATCCTAGATTGGATATCAAGACATCAGGAGAGGAAATAGAGAAATTTGGGGGCCTGGGTGGGGTTTTCATTACTAATCCTGATTTGAAGGTAGGTGCTTCAGAGGATAGAACTTGATATTGGAATATGTTAAAGATAATTCGTAATTATTCTGTGAGATAGGTATTATCCCTATTTACAAGAAGCTAAGATCCTGGGAGGTCACAGAGCCTGTGAATGATGGACTAGCAGGATTAGAACTCAGGTCTTTTTTTTTTTTTAAACACTCAAGCCAGTGTTGTATCCATTGTAACCTTTGGCCTCTTTAGACACTTTGCCACCTGTTGACTCCCTGGTTAGGAAGGACTTTTGAGTTATTAGGAAAAGATTCAGTTATGTTGATTATATTCTATTTAAGGAAGCAGGGAAGAATATTAGAGAATATATAGAAATTATATCACAGCAGAATAAGAAAAGTTTTAACTCTAATTGTTTTAAAATTTTGCTTAAGTGGAACAAAACATTCCCCCTACTATGCCAGTCAAATGAAGAATTCTGTGATAGCTCCTTGAGAATAGCGCTTATTTTATTGTTTGTATTTATATCTCTAGTAATTAGAACAGTACCTGGTCATGGGAGATGCTTAATAAATACCTGTGACTGGTACCTATTTTCTCATTGTTTCAGCATTCTTAAATATGCCAGTTGTGGTTTGTTGTTTTTCTTTTAAGTAAATGAAATATTTTATCATTTTTCTCCTTTTTTAGAAGCCGAAGTAAGGTCTTATCTCGTTGGCTGGCTAGCTTGCCCTTGCAGCTTGCTCAGCTTGGCTGTAAAAACCCTGAACTCTCTACTCAGCTTATTGATATCATTCATGCTGCTGCAGCAAGATCAAATAAAGAGTTACTCAATAGTTTGCAAGCAACTGCTTCTCGGATCTATGGTACGACTTGAGATGTTCACTAGCATAGCTTCTCATGAGCTGTTTATTTGTTTTTTTTTTTTTTTTTGAAAAATTTAACTTGTATGTTTGTTTTTTGGTATTTTATCCCCCATTTTTGAATGTCTCATTATTTTCTGAAATAGGCAAAGTAAAATTTTTTAGCTTAGCCTTTTCCTATGTCTTTTTTAAAAGTGGTTGTGGATATTAAGGCATAATTAGTTGAAGAAACTTATAATATTCAAATAATTCTAAACTCAATATGTAATTTAAAAATTAATAGACTCAAAGGAATTATAAAATGCTGATGAGTTGGAGTAAACTTTTATTTATGGATACTTTAGATGTGATTACTTGAAACTGTCAAGTAGTCCTTTCATTTTCTTATGAGACCAACAAGTAGTTTAGTATCTAAGAGAAATTTTTTTCTTTGAAATTCAGGGAAGTTAATGATATTTTTGTTCTTTTTATCTTTAATCTTCCCTTTTCTCACTCTACTTCCCCTGCCCTCTAGTGAAACTCATAATTATCTCTGGAGGACTCAGTACTATTTTATTAAAAAATCAGTTACTTCGCATTGTACTATGGCATTTATTTATGTCATTAATCACACTTAAAATAAGTCTTTATGCTTTTATTCATCACTTATGGGGAAGCACCATTTAAATAAAATATACTAAGCTTAAAAAGCTTCCCTTGTTCAATTTCTTTCTGAATGAGAAAATTCACCATCAGCTTCATATTGTAACATTAAGCATTGTATATTGCTGCTAGAGAGTAAAGTGGGATTATTTTAAAACACTTTCTACTACTCTGGCTCTTAAAAATGATTAGAAATTAGTATTTTGCATATTACAGAACTATGCAGATTGTGGAATGTCCCCTGTTAAATGATGATCAGGGTATTTTTTGTTTTTTTAATTAAGAGACCTTGAGAAAAGATGTTGATAAAATAATTCTCTCCATTTCTGAGTAAGGTGCAGAAACGGCAACATTCAGAATTAATATGCCTGTCACTGAGAATTGCTAAATCTTTATAAGTTAATTCCTTTGCCTTCTCACAGTTTTTATACTTGAATTTAATTTCTGTGTCTGTTCAGATCCACAAGAAGGCACTGTGGTTCTTCTTCCAGCAGCCTCTCAACAGCGTTTGGTCCAGCTGATTTATTTTCTGCCTTGTCTGCCTGCTGATTTACTGTGTCATTTAAGTCATTGCTGCATTATGGGAAGACTTAGTTCAAGCTTGGCTGCTGCCCTTATAAGGATACTGCATATGAGGTAGGTAGTATGCTCACGGCAGCTTTATTTGTATGTAAACAGTGATTTTGATTCTGTTGTACGCATTTCCTTCCATCAATAATGTTTTAAGATTTGTTCTTATAGTTGCTTGGTAGGATAAATATCAAGTACAGAAGTTAGGTTTTAGTAATTGGGACATTGTAAATGGTTTAATAGTTTATTTCTGGTATTGTAGCAACTTAATAAATTTTAGCTGCTATATGATATAACCAGAAATTGATTGTCTTTGAGTAAGACTGTATTGTGATGTTTGATCAGTGGATTATAATTCAGATTATATGACAAATATCAAAAAGGCAGTGTCCAATTGTAGCTTTGCACTGTACCTAATGCTGTTAAACTTACAGAATATAATTTATAGAATGTAGATACTTTAGAGGATGAATGTAGATACATTAAGATATGGAATCTAGTGGAATATTCAACCATCAAAGTGTAATATTTTCCTTGCACAAAACAAACTGGCCAAATTAGACTCCTTGATTTTGGAAATTTGGTACTTTAGTGTTATTTTAACTGGCCTTTGGGCAATAGAGCTCTAGATCAGCGGCTCTCAAGCTTTTTTTACTTACAACACTATTCTTTGCCATGAAGAATTGCAGCATACTGAAACTTTTGAGTGATAGCATGAGATATTCCATTTGGCGAGACCCTTTCCTGTGCAGTTTTTCCTCAATAACAGCAGATGTTTTTGTTGAGTTCTTTGTGAGTTCAAGGTCTGATGTTTTTTGAGGTGAGCACTTAAGTATGTAATAGGCAAGTTTTGTTTATTTTGTGAATACCATATTTACCATACTCTGTATTTTGATTAAGTAAAATTTGTATTAAATATTTATAGAGTTTTAAAAAATCTATAATAACATTCAGTATTGTGTAGCATACTTTGTGAAAATCATTGCTTTAGAGGTGACTATTTAACTTGGTCAGTAACTTTTACCATTGTAAATTAGTTTTGTTACCATATTCAGAAATCCTTCTAAAGTAGTGGTTTCAGTTATTTGATTTCTGAGCCACATAAATGCAACTAAAGTTATGTTATTCTGTAGAGCATATTATAGTATAACATAGTTGAAGTGTGGAGGAGCCTCTGTGAGATGTGAGATAGTTTGTTACCATCCTGTGACGTGTATGTGTGCCAGAAAGAGCAAGAAGCTTGGAATTTGGAGAACTTGGTTCCAGTCTGCCGCTTAGCAACTTGTTGATTGCGTGTTGATAGAGAAGTAATTTTTACCTTTCTGGGCTTCATTTTCCTCACTTGTAAAATAAGTTTCGACTAGGTGATCTCTGAGTTTCCTTTATTCTCATGCAGGACAACTGGTGGTGTAATGCACTAAGCTCCAGGCCTGGAGTCAGGAAGACCTGATTTCAAATCCAGCCTTAGTTACTTCTTTGCTGTGTGACCTTGACCACCTCTGTTTGCTTTAGTTTCCTCAACTGTAAAATGGGGATCAGGTGAGATATTTGTAAAAAAAAGTGCTAAGTGTACACTGTAGATGCCATATAAATGTTAGTTATTATTAATAGCTTGCACTTACGTAGCCCTTCAAGGTTTGCAAAGAGCTTTACATGTTAATTTCATTTGATCCTCACAATTACCCTGAGATAAATGCTGTTATAAGGAAATTGGGGAACAGAGAGGTAATATGACCTGCCTAAGATCATACAGTTAGTGAGTGTCTTAATATTTTGTGGTATTTACTTAGCACTTTAAGATTTGCAAAAGGCTTTATAAACATTTTATCTTTATAACAGCTCTGGGAGGTGGATGCTATTATTATCATCCCCATTTTATAGTTGAGGAAACTGAGGCACAGAGAAGTTAAGAAACTTGCCCAAGGTCACATAGCTGGTAAATGTCTGAGGCCAGATAAAATCTCAGGACTTCCTGACTTGAGGTTCAGTGTCCTATCCACTATACCATCTAATTGTTAACTGTACTATTGATGGACCAGGTCTGTGGGGTATACATCCAACAATATATCATCATTTAAACATTCTTTTTGTGGGTATGATGCAATCAGCATAATTTCATTCATAAACAGGCAAATGGAGAATCTCACCTTTTAAAAGCCATTTTTAATTTATTTTTGAGTCTGTGTTGGGCATCTGCCATGACACCTTTGAGCATAAGTCTCCCAGTTTTATAGTTGATATTAATATTGATCATCGAACAGAGTTATACTTGTGTAGCAATATCCTAAACCTTTTCTTTATGTAAGGTAGGTTTTTTTCTTAAAATTAAGGTAACCATCCTTGACACTTGATTTGCCTTAGGCTGCCTAAGTACAGCCAAGAGGAGCTCAGATTCTCAAATGCTTGATGGCTGATGATCTTATCATTTAGGTGTTTCCGCTATTGTTTTCATATCTTCTTCACTGTATGCTAGCCTTATGATACCAGTGGAGCATTCTGACTGGCCATCTGTCATCCCTCACTCTAGCCACATGGCTATTGCTTGTTTTTCTGTCACGATTCTTTAATGACATCCTTACTCCCATTCTTTGGAATTTCTTGATGGTTATTATATATTATAGCTCACCTTCCCCCCACCATATACATTTTTCTTTGCGTTCTGTGTGATGCTTGTCTTTAGTTCTAGGTGTCGCTGCTGTATAGGAAACAGTTTATTCAGGGAATGGTTTTAAGGCAGTGCTTTACTACACGTAATCACATTTCTTTAATAACAAATAAACAAGCCTAATAGGATCTTGTATTTGTTACAAAGTTTGGTTAGTTGTTTGACTAAAAATGTGGTCTTCTATAGAATTATTTGCAAAACTTTGCCTCTTTTACCTTCATCAAGGATTACCTTGGTATCCATGGCTATTATTCATATTTAATAGTCAGCTTAACTTTTCTGATTATATTTGTTGCTTGGTTTCTCCAATACCCTGTTTCTTTCTTCCTTTTAAAAAATTTTTATTCAAATATCAGCTATTTTCATTTTTTTTCCTCTCTCATTTCTGACCCCTTTTTGGAGGGATTCGGGGTGAGGAAGGCAAGGAGGTGTGGATTGGGGAACCAGACAAAACAGAGAAGCATAATCAAGGAAAGCATTTCTACATTGACCAAAATATGCACCTCATTTTGCACAGTAGTGAGTCACATCTCTCTTAGGAAGTAGATAGTATTCTTCATCATTGGTACTCTGAAAATATGATTAATTATTGCATTGATTAGAGCTAAATCTTTGGAAATTCATTTTTACGTGGTTGATGTTATAGTATAAATTGTTCTCCTGGTTTTGCTCACTCCACTGCCTCAGTCCATACACATCTTATATTCCTCTGAAACCATCTTAATTCATTTCTTATATTACAGTAGTATTCCATTGTATTCATAAGCCATAATGTGTGCAACCATTCCCTAGTTGATTTTTACTGTTTTGGTTTCCAGTTCTGTGCCTTTACAAATAGTTGCTATAAATATTTTTGTAAATAAAGGATTTTTTTTTCCTCTTTCTTTGATCTTTTTGGGGTATAGGCTTAATAGTGGTATTGTTGAGTCAAAGAATATGTACAATTCCACAGCCTCACTACAATGCCTCAGTGTATCTGTTTCTCCCAGCCTCTAACATTTTACATCTGCCTTTTTTGACAAACCAATCAAGGTGGGTGTGAGAGGGAACCTTAGAGTGGGCTTTAGTTTGCATTTATCTAAGTATTAGTGATACAGAGTATTTATTCAATATGGGCATTGATAGCTTGGATTTCTTCCTTTGAAAAGTGTTGCTTTTCTTATCTTTTGGCCATTTATCAATTGGAGAATGGTGTTTTTTTATTCTAATACATTTGAATCAATTCTTTATATATCTTGGAAATGAGACCTTTATCAGGTAGACTTAGCTGCAAAGATTCTCCCTCCCCCCATGACCACTACCACCCCCAATTAATTGTTTCCCTTTTAATCTTAGCTGCATTGGATTATTTGGTACAAACACTTTTTGTGTATCCTTCAGATGTTTTTCCCCCCCTCAGTTAATTGTTTCCCTCCTAATCTTAACTGCTTTGCAGATAGCTTCCTTCCCCTTCTTTTCTTCTCAACCAGAATTCAAACATGGGTTTTTGCCTTTGGGGGGGGGGCGCTTTTTGGAGGGCAATTGGGGTTAAGTGACTTGCCCAAAGTCACACAGCTAAGTAAGTGTGTCAGGTGTCTAAGGTCAGATTTGAACTTGGGTCCTCCTGACTCCAGGGCCGGTGCTCTATTCACTGCGCCACCTCACCACCCCTTTGCTGTTTTTTTAAATTCAATTTTAGTTTATTTTTAGTTCCAAATTCTTTCTCTCCCCTTTTCCCCTTCTCCATGTATTAAGAAGGTAATAAAAACAAAACCCATTATAAATGTGTAGTTATGCAAAACAATTTCACGCATTAGCCGTGTTCCAAAAAAAAGAAGGAAAGAAAGAAAATATAATTCACACTCTGCATTAAGTCCATCTGCTCTCTGTCTAGATGTGAATAGCCTGTTTCATCATGAGTCTTTTATAACTGTTGTTGGTCTTTGGTTTTACAGTCTTTTAAAGTTATCTTTACAATATTGTTATTGTACATAATGTTCTCCTAGTTTTGCTCATTTCACTTTCATTCAGTTCACGTAGGTCTTCCCAGATTTTTGTAATTTTTAAAAAAATCATCCCCCAAATTGGATCTATTTTGTTAAGCCATTCTTACCTGGTAGGCATCCCCTTAGTATCTAGTTCTTTGCTACCATGAAAAGATCAGCTATAAATCCAAAAAAAACCCCCTTTTTTCCACATAGGCTTTTTTCTTCGATTTCTTTGAAGTATAGACCTAGCAGTAGTACAGTCTGAAGGACATATACAGTTCAGTAGCTTTGGGGCATAATTCTAAATTGCTTTCTAATATGGTTTGGATCAGTTCACACCTCCATTGACAATGCATTAAAGGACTTTTCCCACATGCTCTTCAGCATTTGCCATTTTCCTTTTTTTGTCAACTTCTGGGTGTAAGGTGGTATTTAAACTTTGCATTTCTACATTTGCAAATGATTTGAAGCATTTTTTCATATGGCTTTTCATAGCTTTGATTTCTTTTAAAAGCTGCCTATTCACATCTTTTTTTTTTTATCAATTGAGGAATGGCTCTTATTCTTGTAAATTTGACTTAGTTCATTGTATATCTTAGAAATGAGACTTCCAAGTATCTTATACTGTCTGTAATTATTTTAAATGTAATTTCTCTTTCTATCTTTTCCTGCTGAATTTTGCTGGTAGTAACACACAGAAATTCTGATAATTTGTACAGCTTTATTTTATAGCCTGAAACTTGCTCTTTCTTTCCTTTTAACCCCCTTTTCACATTCCCTTTTCTGAATTTAGGATTTGTTTTGCTTTTGACTAATCTTCCTTAAACCTCTCTCCTCTACTCACTCTTTCCTCTCTCTATTTCTTTTCTTTTTGCTTTACTAAGTTGAATGTTATTTCTATACTAAGCTCTTTGTGTCTGTATTCTCTTTTCATTTACATTCTCACCCCTTCCTTGTTTGTATAGATATCTACCTGTGTTCCCTGTTTATGTGATATGTCTTTTTTCTCATTCCTTCCCTTTTCTTCCATGGTGTATCCTTTTCCTTCCTTCTTTTCCAATCATCAAAGCATAGCTAAAATATTTTACAAGCCCTTCTTATTTGACTCTCTTGATAGACCTTTGTGACTTTATAGTTCTTAGAGATTGCTTGTGTCATCCCTTCCCTCATTAGAATACAAATATAGTTCATCCTTAGAAAGTCTTTGCAGTTCACTTGTATTTATCTTTTTTATCTCTCTCTCCAGCATTGATCTTTTTCTTAGGGATCCTTGGAAGTAGTCTATTTCATTAAAGTTCTCTATTTTCCCCCTCTGTAGGAGTATGTTCTTAGTTGTAGCTTATAGCTTTTGCATTTTAGAAAATAATGTTCCATGGTTTCTACTCCTTTAGAGTTGTTGCTGTTGCTGCTGAATTTTGTGCAGTTCCTTGGTACTTGAATGCTGCTTGCAGCATTTTTCTTTGACCTAGAAATTCTGAATTTTGGCAGTGTTGTTAACTGGGAGTTTTCATTTTGGTTTTTCTTTTGGGAAGTGATGAGTAGATTCTATTTTCAGTGGTACTGAGTCTTTGCTCTTGTCACCTGGGAGATTTTGTACTGCTGATCTGGGCAAGTAGTTACCCATGTGAACACCTTGGGGAATTTTCTTTTGTTGCTTTAATCCAAAGCTCTGGACATTTGAGTTCTTGTCCCAGGCCTCTCTGGGAGACCTTGTACTTCTGGCCTAGCACCAAGCCCTAGGCTCAATCCATAAGTCCTTCCCTAGCTCCATCACATTTTTGATCATGGGCTGGAAAGATGATCCCCTGGAGTTTTTCCTTATATTTCCCAGTTACCACCAGGGTTGGCAGTCTTAAGATTGTTAGATTCATTGTAGGAAGAGCTGCTATACTATTTCTTTCTACTCCACTATCTTGGCCCAGTCTCCTTGTTTCTTTTCATGAGGAAAGTATTTATGATATATAGATGTAAGGCTTCTGTATATATGCCCTCAAATTTCTTTTGAACCTTTTTTCCAGTGCTCATCTTAGCACAGAAATTAAGAAGTTATCAAGTATATATTGATTTAATGTGGAAGGTATAGCTAGTCTTCATAGAATTTCTTATTCTTCAGCTTTTACAATCAGTCTTGTTTCATAAGTTGCAATTATCTGCATGGTGGTTATTTTGCAGACATTTAGCATAAGTATCACAATGTGAAATAATCTGATGGCCCATGAAATAATGATTGTTTGCCTTTGGACCCTGGATAAAATCAACTCTCACAACTCCTTTATTTGCTTCACCAAAGATAACTTGTGAGAATTGTGAACTGTCCTTCCATTTATTTAGGTTTAATTTTGTTCTGTCTTCTAGTTTCATTTTTAGTAAGAATGACAAGATTGACACGGATCTGTTCCTCTAATATTACATACATTACCAATAGCTAAGTTGATGTTTTAAACTGTGGTATTTAGCATCCTTTACTACTTGGGCACTACATGGGCTGGGCACCATTGCTACAGAAGCTGAAGAGGGTCAAAGGACAGATAAGACTTTGCTTGCAGGGGTTGCAATGATGATATAGAAGATAGAGAAAAGGCAGAGCTGTTCAGTTCATTTTATTTCTGTTTTCTCTGCAAAGGACAATGATTTTTACATTGGAAACAGTAGGACACAGATGACTGATGCAATATTTAATATTGTTATGTACAATATAAGTAAGGAGGTAGTAAGAGAATATCTATCTGTCCTTGATGACTTCAAGACACCTGGTCCATATATACAGCCTCAGGCCCTGTAAGAACTGGTATATGTGATTGTTAAGCTATAGTCAGTGATATTTAAAAATTCATGAATAAATGATAATATTTTAAGGTTTGCAAAATGCTTTATGAATACTATCTAATTTTAATCTCAGACCTTGGGAATCAGGTGATATTATTATCCCCATTTTAGAGGTGAGGAAACTGAGGGAGAGAGGTTAAGTGACTTGCCCAGGATTAAAGAACTATTAAATACCTGAGGTGGGATTTAAACCTGTATCTTCCTAATTCCAGGTCCAGCACTCTAGGGAAAAGAATAGAGTATGCAAAGTCTAGGTAATGAGCTTGCTTTTTATTTGTGGAAAAATTCTAGAGAAAACTATTAAAAATTTAGTTGATTAACACCTTGAAAAGGAAGTAGTCATTACAAGGAGACAGCATGTATTAAACGGTGCCTACCCTTGTAAAAGGACCTTTATGTACAAAAATATTTATAGCAAATCTTTTCATAGTGGCAAAGAATTAGAAACTAAAGAGTTTATAATCAGTCGGGGAATGATTGAACAAATTATGCTATATAAATGTGATGGAATATTCTTGTGTTGTAAAAAATAATGAAGAGGATGTTTCAGAAAAACCTGGGAAGATTTGTACAAACTGATGCCAAATGAAGTAAGCAGAACCAGAACACTTTACACAGTAATAACAATATTGTAAAGACAACCTTGAAAGACTTGCAGCTTCTGATTGATACAGTGGAAGCAACCATGGTTCCAGAAGATGAAACATTCTTTGCCTCTCCACATAGAGAGGTGATAAATTCAGTGAAGATTAAAATACTTTTCTTCAGACAAGGCTAATGCAGAAATCTGTTTTGCCTGACTATACACATTTGTAACAAATTTTGGTTTTCTTGCTGCTTTTTTGGTTTTTTTTATGTCTGAGTTGGGGGAGGTGTGAGGGAGAGAATTAGGATTTAAAAATAAAATTGAAATTGAAAAAAAAAACCCCCACATAGCATAACTTCATCAAGAATAGGTCATGTCAGACTAACTTCCCTCCTTCCTGTCCAGAATCGTTTTGATATAATTTATCTAGATTTTTAGCAAGGCTTGTGATGGCATACCCCTTCGAGGTATATGGATTAGATGATAATATAATTATATGAATTCATAACTGTTTAACTGGTTGAACTCAGTTTTTATTTATTCAATGTCAGCCTGCAGAACCAGGTTTTCAGATCCCCAGGGATCTGTTCTTGGCTCTGTGCTGTTTTAACTTTTTTTTTTGGTCAGTTAACTTAGATAAAGTCATAGTTGGGAAGAATAGTTAACACTAGGTCAGAGTCAGTATTTAAAAGGATCCTAACAGGATAGGATATCCTTACCAAAGTTATTGTACTGTTTCACAGCTCCACCAGTAATGCACTAGTGTCCCTAATGTTCTCACAGCTCTTCCAAGGTTGAGACTTGATAGGACAAGAGTTGGTGATAGGTGAGGGTTTTTGCTGTTCGGTTGCTTCAAATTTTTTATGCAATTTATATTAATATGGCTTTTTGTTAAATAGAATCTTGATAATGAAAGTGTGTGTGTGTGTGTGTGTGTGTGTGTGTGTGTGTGTGTGTGTGTGTGTAAAACATTGTTCCTTATTCTTTGGAAAACTTGGGACAACTTAGTACAAATGTGAAATTTTTAAATAGAAAAGATTAATTTATATTTGAATTCATCTTTAATGATATAGCATAAAAATTAAATACTTTACACAGCCTTGCTTTAGCTTGGAAGGTTTTGATGGCTTTCTGTGTGTTTTTCATTTTTAGTGTATGAAGTGTGATCCTTCAAACTTAACTATCAGCCTTTTTGGTTCCCAAGGGGGAAAAGAAAGCTTATAATTATTTCCAATGAAAAAGCAGTAGTCCGTCTTACTTTGGCCTGCTTGCTACTTCACTCTCAGGTCACCATGAACTATGAGCAGCTGGAAAAAAGAGGAAGAACAGTAGTAACTAGGATTAGAGTTAAGCCTTTTTTGTGTATATGACAGAAGGAAAAAGAAATTAGAGGTAGGTTGAGTACGGGTTTGAAGAAATGTACAAAAGAAAATTAACTAAGGTTAAAAAAGAATGTTTTATTTTTAAAATATTCTTCCACAGGCTAGAAGACTGACTTTTTCTTTAAAAAGAGCATTTTTATTAAATTTTGTAATTCATTTCATTTAATAGTTTTATTCTGTAGGATATGGGGAAAATGCTAGACAGCAAGATGGGAAGCGTTAGAGCTCTCATTAACTAGCACTTTCAGAATCATGTAACCTCCCTGGGACTTAATTTATCCTATCTGCAAACACTGTAAAATGAGGGGTTTGGATTAAGTTCTCAAAGGTGGTCTCCTACTATAGAATCACATTTCTTTTATGTTTTTAGAGACAGGTAAGGTTTTAACTTTCTGTAAACTTAAGGAGATCTAGTCATTTGTCCCTTTTTCTCTGCATTGTGTTATGTTTTTAGAGCTACCTAACCTATTGCTTTGAAATGGAAACTGTCTTTGAGGTATTTTAAGACTTGAACTTGATCTCAGTTGAGTAGAGTAGCTTTTTTTGTTAAACTTCTAAATAAATAAATTATTGAAGGAGCCCCAGGTGAAGCTAGTAACATTGGGACCCTATCCATTAGGATTCACCTCTTCATCTTCTTTCCTCATCTACCATCTGTGATATGTTGTAACTTGTAGAGAGAAGGGGGGTGTGTGTGTGTGTGTGTGTGTGTGTGTGTGTGTGTGTGTGTGTGTGTGTGTGTGTGTGTGTGTGTGTGTGTGTGTGTGTGTGTGTGTGTGTTCGTGTAACTTGCTAATCTTACAGATAAGGACATTGAGTCATAGACTGTGACCAAATGTCTTTACTGCTCTGGGATTCCTTTTCATCATCTGTAGAGTAATGCGATTGATGATCTCTCAGTCCTTTCCGGATCTGAGATGCTTAGATTCCGTGATTTTTAACGAAGTGTTTGTCTGAAGGGAAAAGAATACCATGGGCCAATTACTTAGCCTCTCTGAATCTGTTTATTCATCCATAAAATGTGGATAATAATATTTGTAGTTTACTTCTCAGAGTTGTTTTGAGGGAAGTTTCTTATGAATTGTAAAAGGACTCTAAATTGCTGTTTTTGTAGATCTGCATTTTCTGGATGGAAACGCTCTCTGCAAGCAAGCACCATGAATGATGTGGACTATTTCAGTTTCTTATTTTCAACTGTTACAGGTATTTCGTACTACTCCTAAACCTCCCTCCTCTCCCTTTCCTTCTTGCTGTGTAAGGAAGAGGAGAGTGAGGATATTGTTGTGGGGTCTCCTTCTTAAGATGCACCATGTTGGTATTTGTGTTTCAGTACTTGAAGTTGGTGTGTTTTGGAATTCTCAGGTGATGAGTGAGAGTTAATAATGCCATTCATTATCTCCATCTTTCTTTTTAAAGTTTTACTGGCTGAAATGGTCTGCTTGGTTTACTTTAGAAAGTTTGAAGGAAATCCTTTTAAAAGCACTGTTTGAATTGGATTTCCCCCTTGTTGATTTTAATTTTCTATTCTAAACATGACTAAAAAGACCATGTTAAAATGTACCATGCTTTCAGTATCCCTTACTATTATACTCACTTCTATCTGCCTTCATAAATCAATGCAATAAACATTTAGAAGGTATGTAGTATATAAGCACTGTTTAAAAAAAAAACAGAAGAAACTATCCCTTTGGGAGAAAAAAGACTGATGGATTATTATTGATCAGAGTTATGTATTTAGTATCTAAAATTGGTTTTAAATATTTTTGTCCTTAGGATTTTACTGGATGAAATGAATATTTATTTTGAAAGAATCCTGTTGGAAGAGTACCCTAGTTAGTGAGATTTGCAACATTTGACTTTTAACTTCTTTCTCAGGGCTGTAAGAAGTCTGATTAGATAATAGAGTATATTAATAATATGGAATCATGTAGCAGCAGAATGTAGTATAACTTGAATTTAGGAAATTAAAAGTGGTTTAGTTGTCTACACATGAGCAATTTAAAGTATTTTATTACTTATATTATGTCTTAGAGTGTACACTAGTAATATTTTAAATTAGGGTTATATCACTTGCTTCCTTTCTTTGACGAGTGGTCATCAGTTCTCTTCTAGTTTCCTTTTGCTGTGTTTTACCAGAAATTGTGGCTTTCACTGTGGTTAAATAAAATCCCGTATAAGCTCCTCATGTTGCTAATGGAGGTCATCATGTCTCTTGTGCACAGAAGTCTATGTTATTTAACCATTGTTCACCTCCTGTTGCAGTTGTATTTCACTTTTCAGTGTTGTGTACAAAGTGCTAAAATATTAAAAAAAAATGGAATGATTCATTCTGTTGTTAAGAATTAAGAGTTAATATGGAATTTGTCATCATCATTGCCTTGTGTACTGTACGGAAGACAGTATCTTCTGTAAAGATAATGCTTTGAAAATAGTCCTTGGTGTTATGAAATGGAAAAAGCACTGAATCTAAAATTAGAATACTTGGGTTTTAATCTGGACTCAGTTTACCACTTCTTTCACCTTGAAGTCATTTAACCAGTCTTATGGCACTCAGTTTCCTCATTATGGGCTCTCAGTTTCCTCATTTGTAAAATTACAAGACTGTATTAGATGATTTCTAAGTTGACCTCCACTTATAGTATGATACTAATTTTCATTAATTTTACTTTCTTTAGGATTTTCAGCAAAGGAAATGTCATGGCTTCAGAGCATCCGAGGGAATCCTCATATCAGCCAAACACAGCTCTCACCAGTACTTCTCTACCTAACTGACTTGGATCAGTTTTTGCACCACTGGGATGTGACAGAGGTAATTTTGATATTAATTTCAAGTGATAGCCAGTGGCAATTAATTATCTTAACAATTTAATGAAATACTGTGTACAAAGCACAGTTTAAGTTATGGCCCCTGCCCAAAAGGAGTTTACAGTCTAGTTCTTTAGACAACATAAACATGTCAAAAATTTAATACAAGGAAATAAAAGTTCAACTATTGAAATATATAAAATGAATTTTATTTGGTAAGTGAATTCCTAGATGGTGGGTCAAAAAAGTTAGAGATGATATCATTTGAAAATTTTTGTTTGTTTGCTTTCAAAACAATTTATTTTTTTAAGCATTTAACAAAATGCTTTTTGAATTCTGAATTCTCTCCCTCCATCCTGCCCTCCCATATCCATCAAGGAGGCAAAAATGTAATATCAATTATACATGTGAAATCATGCAAAACATTTCTGTATTAGCTATGTTGCAAAAAAAAAAAAAGCAAGAAAAATGAAAAAATCATCGCAGAAGACATTGTGTTCAAAAGCTCAAAGGTTTCAAATTTTTCCATTTAATAGTATTTTTTCCAGTTATATGTAAAGATAATTTTTCAGCATTCTTTTTTGTAAGATTTTGGGTTCTACTTTTTTCTACCTTTTCTCCTCCCCAAGACAGCAGTGAACCTGATACAGGTTATACATGTATAATTATGTTAAACATATTTCCACATTAATCATGTTGTGAAGCATGCCACCTCTGCATTTATGTAAGTCTCTAATATAACTGGGCATAGGGCTAGCCAAGTCCTGCTCTCCTGGAGACCTTCCAACCTGAGACTGATGTATTCATGGCTATTCTAGTAGCCAAGTCTGAATCCACCTAATTGTGGTATTGTATAGTCTACATCCTACTATCTGTTCCACAGGAATTGCATGAGAAGCTTTTCTCTCCAATTTGTGTATAGTAATGTTTCCCTGGTTTGCCAATATAATCTTGTCCTCTTTCCCCCTGCAGAAAACTCGAGGTTACTTTTACTTGACCTGTTCTTGAGGGAAAGTTTGGCTCTTGGTGATCACCCCTTCCCTTTTCTAAATAGTCATTAATCATTACTTTGGTAATATGTCCTAGAATTTTGTCAGGAATTAAAGTCAGTGCATTGGCTGAATATTTACAAGATTCATTCTGGTCCTGTTTTTGAAATTAGGGATGTCATTTTCCATTATTCATTCCTTTTCTAGTTTTCCACATCAGAGATCACTGATATTTTCATATCTGCTACTTCTTTTGGTGCCTGGGCTTGTACTTCATCTGGGCCTCGTGACTAGCATCATCGAGGGACAGCTTTGTCCTTTCTTACTGTCTTCTTTTCTTTCAGCATTCAACATGCATTTAATAAGTGCCTACTCTGAGCCAGACACACTATTTTAGACACTTGGGATAAAAGGACAAAAGTAAAATAGTCTGTCCTCAAAGACCTTACATTTTTACATTCTTTGGGTGGGAACAACATGTACACAGAAAAACAAATAATAGATATCTACAAAGTAATTCAGGTGTGCTCTAGAAGGGAGGTCAGAATAAGCCTTATGTAAAAGGTAGTATTTGAGGTGAACTTTGATTGAAGATAGGGATTCAGCAAGGCCCAGATAGAGCTGAATTCTGGTTAACCGGTCAATTCAAAATTTATTCCTTATGACTGTGTAGTTGGGGTACAATGGATCCCCTAAATGTTAGTGAATAATAATGGCATGTTTATACAGATAGTTATAGACATAAAGGAGTTACATTAGGAATGGGAAAAAAAAGATTTTAATGAGATCAAGTTTGGAGAGAGAAGAAGGGTCTTTTCAAGGATATATTTAGCCTTCAGCTGAAGAGAAAGGTCACATAGGTTCTTATTTTTTTCTAACACAAAAATTGTTTTTGTGTGTATTGAATGAGACTATAGTCAGGAAGATTTTAGGCTCAGGTGAAGAAATTTTTTTCTGTGGAAAATGAAGAGGGGTCAGGTAGCTTGTGCTACACTGGGAGAAGAGATTGAATGTTATGAATGGTTAGCATCAGACAGGACCCTTTGACCAGAAGGTTTTTTGTCTCCAGTCATTCATCTTGCAGGTTGGAGTATAATTAAAATCTGTTGTGGTTCCAAAGATGTTTAAGTGTCTTCTGTGTGCAAGATGTGCTAGATGCTGAGAATTCAAGGATAAAACCAAAATAGATGATGCCATTTAGGAGCTTACCTTCTATGAGGATTTGTATGTCCACAGAAGCAGCAAAGTACTTAGCAAATATTTATTAAAGACTATGATACAAGAAAAAGTAAAAGTACTTGCTCTTGGTGTTCACAATCTAATGGGGAAGAACACCACATAAACTACTATGTGCAAACAAGATACAGGATAAAATGACTAATTTTTTATTTGGTTCAGGTTTTTCATGTGTATGTGTATAAGGCAAAACTTAAATGTTAAAAAAAGAGCATTTTCATACATACAGCAAAACACAAAAAGAATCAGTAGAAGAAAGCTGCTAAAATTAAGGGGAATTGGGAAAGGCTTCTTGTAGAAGTTTGAATTTTAGCTAGGATTTGAAGAAAATCATGCAAGTCAGGAGGTGGGGATGAGAAGGAGAGCACTCAATTCATGCAGTACAGCTAGTGAAAATGCTGGGGGTCAGGAGATGGAGTGTCTTGTTTGAGGAGCAGTAAGGAGGTCAGTGTCACTGAATTCCCTGTGAATCTCTATTGGTCTCTACATAGTTCCTGGTTTTCTTCCTCATTAGAATTGATTGTCTTTGTGTCTTAAGAATTCATTCTTGAGCTTCTCTCTCTCCTGGGCTTTCTTCCTTATAGGATTTTAGCTCAGTAAACTCTTCATTCTTTAGAACCCTTTGAAATTCGCTTTAGGATGCATGCTAGACTTTGGTCTAACTTTTATTCTCTTGTGTATTATAAATTTTTAAAAATCACTTTCCCTCAATATCTCTGTCCCATCAATCAGTTTTTCCTTCTTGAGAATAAGATGTAGAGTGGAACTTCCTCCCATTGAATTACTAGCTGTTCTTTATTGGACTGAAAGAGAGCTCCAGAATATATATTTAAATAATTGAAGTCTTCCATTTTGCCTTTGGTGTGCTCCTAAGGATGAAATGAATAAAGAACTTGAACTATTGGTGCTGGTAAGAGGAATGGAAAGGAACAATTCCAGGAATTGACAGGACGTAGTGATTGGGCATCAATAGTGAGAGAGAATTCACTCCTGTCCTCTTAATTTATGCTCCGTTCTCTTGTCCACCGTGGCTCTTCTCCTGGGAAATGACAGGCCCTCTCCTTGACTTTTATTCCCGTCCTTTCTGGCTTCTCTAGGACATTGTCTCTATCAGTCTTCATCCTAGCCTGCCCCCTGCTACTCCCCCACTCCTCACCCCCATCCTTACCCCCTGCTTATTCACTGTTTCTTTTCATGCTCTCTACAGACTTACCAAGGACTTTGCCATCCTTAAAATCCCTTCAATTTAATCTTCCATTAATTTGAGATATATCTTACATGTTAGAATCAAAATAAGTATCTCCGAATAAGTCATTCCTGAAATAGGAGTCTCTCACAGATAAGACTTTTAGAGTCATCTACATTCATTGCCTCCATTTCCTCATTACTTTTCTCTCTCTTTTTGTTTTTGTTTTTTACTTTTTTTTGAGGGCAATTGGGGTTAAGTAACTTGCTCAAGGTCACACGGCTAGGTTTTTGTTTGTGTGTGCATTAAGTGTCTGAGGCCGGATCCGAACTCAGGTCCTTCTGACTCCAGGGCCGGCGCTCTACTCACTGCACCACCTAGCCGCCCCAACTTTTCTCTTCTTTTTAAAATGTTGTAATGATACAGATTTAGTCCATCACCTCCCTCTCACTTAGATTTAGTAGGTGGACTATTTATCATTGTTTTGTTATTTTATTGATCAGTTCCTAAGTCTTTTGAAGTTGTTTTTCTTTATGGTTTCATTGTACCTGATAAATTATCCTGTACCTTCTGCTTATTTTATCTGTATCAGCATATTCTGAAACCATCCTTTTCCTTATGTCTTATAGTGCTATATTAAAGGAAGCAGAGTAGGAACTTTTATTCTAATCAGGTTAAATGACACAGAATATAGCTGGAAAGGTAGCTGGGGGACAGTAGGGTACCTATGGCATGGAGATGGCCACAAAATGCTGCTTTGAATACTTTTTAAAAGTAGCATCAGGGTTCCTTTCATTTTTTTATATCTTTATGGTCCTAGCAGGTATTGCTGTTTAAACACTTTTTGAACATGGTTTCAGATTGCTTTCGTTTGTGACTTAAGGAGTTCACCGCTCTACCAGCAGTCTACCACTATTCCTGTTTTCAGTCTTTCCAACATTTGTCATTTTCTTTTTTTATCATCTTTGCCAATGGGATTATTATTAACAAATATGTATTTAAAAGATTGCAGTGTACCAGGAAATGTACTAGATTTTAGAGATAAAGAAAATGAAAAGAACAAAATAAAACATGATCTTTGCCCTCAAGGAATTCACATCAGAAATTGAATTCAGTTACAAATTTAATTCAGATTAGAAATTGAAACTAAAGTTTGTTTGAATTTTTATGTCTTCAATTTTTTATTTGGTTCATGTTTTTTTATGTGTGTGTGTGTGGCAAATCTTAAATGCTAAAAAAGAGAGCATTTTCATATATCCAGCAAAACACAACAAGAACTTTTTTTTAATAGGGGTGAGTCAAAAATAATTCTTTTTTAAACTTTCAATCTTTCATATCTCTTGCTGTTAAAAAAAAGTATATAAATTCTGTCAGTTAATTTTGAAACTGTCCTACTTGTTTGTGATTCCTTCTTATAATTTCTTTGTTTTGTTTGTTTTTGCTTTTTGGAGGGGGAGGACAGGGCGATTGGGGTTAAGTAACTTGCCCAAGGTCACATGGCTATAAGTGTTAATTGTCTGAGGTGGATTTGAACTCAGGTCCTCCTGACTCCAGGGCTGGTGCTCTATTCACTGCCCTCTCTTTATGTTCCCTTCAGCATTTAAAAAAAAGCTGTTCAGTGGCTTTTTATCTCATCCATTGCTATTGCAAGCCCATTCTCCCTTTATAAGTTGAAAGAAAGACAGACTAAAACCCTGGCAGCAAATAAGCATAATCAATGGATGACTCTGTTCAGAAATGTATGTTTCATTCTATACACTGTGTCCCTCACTTCTCTCTTAAGGAACATATCTTATCATAGATCATTTGGAGATGTGGCTGGTCATTGCATTCGTTGTTCATTGCATTCATCAGTCTTCTTAAGTGCTTCAAAGTTAAATTTCTTTATAATGTTACTTTCCTCATACAAATATTGTTACATTCATTTGGCTTACTTCATTCTGCATTAGTTCATACTTTCCGGGATTCTTTGAAATTATATATTTTGTTATTTTTTACAGTGTGATAATACTCTCTTACATTAATATACTGCATTTTGCCTGTGGTCATTCCTGAAAGATGGCTGCTGATATTCCCATTCCAGAAAAGTAACGATTTAGTTACTTTTCTTGCTTCATTCCAGATTTCTTTCCAGAACTATTGAACCAATTCATTGCTCTGTCAACAGTATTTTATTGGGCCTCTCTTCCATCACCACTCCAACACCTTGTTTATTACCTTTTCCTTCATGGATATGAGGTGAAATTTAGTTCTTTTAGTTTGCATGAAAATTGTTATACTTTTACATTAGTCTGGATATTGGTTGTATTCCTAAAATGAAATGTCTTGAAAAGGGGGAAAAAGTTGCTTAGACTCAGAAAAATTCCTGTTTCAGAAACTATATTCAAATCCCAGAATTTTATTATTATTTTTATTTATTTATTTTTTTTAGGCTTTCGAATAGCTGGAGATAAGGCTTTCACCCAATAGCCTTTTCTTTTCTACTCTCTGAACCTTGAAATTCTTATATCATAGCAGCAGTTCTTGGTGGGTGGGTTCCTGGAGATTTCCTCAGTTCTTAGCCCAGCATTCTGTTTCTTGCTTCCATTGCTGCAGAGGAAGAAGGAGCAGTTGATAATAAGACCTTGTATTGATATCCCTGTGGAGCTCCGGACAGGGATGCAGGCAGGTCATTTGAAATGGATTTGTAGCACCAGCACTGGAGGTGTGGGCATAGATTTTTCCTGCTGTTCAGGCTGCTGGGAAAAGCGGTTTCCACTATGTCTCTGGTACAAAAACACAATTGTAGGCTATTTTCAGATTTGGGGGAAAGGTGTGGTTTTTTGACTGGATCAGAACAAAGAAATCTTGTCTGCTGAATTTCAGTTGACATTATGAAAACATTGATTAATTACTGGTTTTCTTTTATTCTGACAGGCAGTGTGTCACAACTTATCCATTATTCCTGCTCGAAGTCAGTGTTTAGATGTCCTGCAAAGTGCTATCAGTAAACACATGGTAAGTGTACTTTTTGCTACCTGTTATGTTTAGACTGATTTTTTTTTTTTTTAAAGTTCTGTGGGTGGTGTCATGACAGACAAGTAGCACTAAACTTTCTGGTAGGGTTAGTATATTACACCTTGGTTCTTCCTTGGGGATTTGCTCTAAGGGATCCTTCTTCACTTTGTGATATGAAAACATCATTAGACTAAACTCAGAAGATTTGACTTGTAAGAAGCTCAGTTTTGCTACTTCTTAGCTGTCTGATCTGAGGCAAGATGGTTAACATTCTTATGCCTCAGTTTGCTTCTCTTTAAAAGAAGACGGTAAGATTTCTAAGGTTCTGGATGTCAGATTACATGATTATATAATTCTAAATTGACCTCAAAGGTCATCTAACTCTGTGACTTATCTTATAGCAAACATCCCCTTTATACCTCTAAAATTCCTTTATGTAAGATTAGTAATAATAGACTTGCACAAGCTGAAGAAGTGACACTAAAGGGGCCAGTGGCTAAAAAAATGGAAAAAGTGAAAAGTTGAGTAAAGGTGATAATATTGAGCATAATTTCACGAAAGCCTCCCATAGCTGTGGGTAGGAATTTCTCAGGACTGTTAGGTCACATGCTTCCTTAACTTTCCACAACTCCCATTAAACTTTCTTTTCCTTTTTTTTCCCCTATCTTGCATATCTACAATGAATTGATTAATTATTATTTAATTTAACTCATTCTTTTCTTCCCAAACCCTTCATCTTAATTTTCTGCCATAGCACTATCATCTTTCTAGTCATCTGGGGCCACAAACCTTAACTCGTCATTCTTACTTTTTTTTTTTTTTTTTACCCTAAATCTTCATTTTGTTCCAGGGGGTAGGAAACCTGTGGCCTTGAGGCTGCAGGTTCCCCACTCCTGCTCTGTTCTTTTGCACAATCTCCCATTCTCTCCCACTTCACCTCTTCCTCAATTTCTCTGACTTCCTTCAAGACAACTCAGATCTTATCTTCAGCAGGAGACACCTCGTACCTTCCCCTGAAATTATCTTCTGTTTACTCTATGTATATTTTGGATATTTATATGTTGTCTCTTCATTAGAATGCTAGCTCTTTAAGATCTGTTTGCCTTCTTTTGTATCTCCAAAGCTTAACCCAGTAGGCCTTGCAGGTAGTTGGCACTTGCTTGCTGACTAGGACTGGTTGAAAAGTTTTTCCTCCTTTATAAACAGGAATAAGTATGAAGGCAGTTGCAGTGCAACATGAAAGTCAAGAGATTTGGTTAAAGAAAGAATTCCCAAGTAGAGCTTTCATAATTTTTTTTTTTTTAAGTATTAACTTTTCTGGGATCTTTACTGTTGAATGGTTAGAGTGGTGGTATTCAAATAACCAGACTCTAAGCCATATACAAGTAGTTGCCCAGCTTATAAAGCATTTTGAATATTGGGATGCGTTTTCCTTGAAATGGTATATAAATGGGTGGTTACTTTCCCAGGGTAGCTCATAAGAGCCTGTATATATAGGGTATATCATTCCTAAAATACAGTACTAGGAGAACTAACTCATATGTGTAACAATTTCTATTCAAAGATAGTCGTGGTTCCAGTTTAAGCAATTAGGAACTTTGAGTTAATCGGTGGCTTGGTGTGTTGGAGGGAGTAAAGTGCTGTGGGGGAACCACAAGGACAGCAATTTTGTGGTGATAGTGTAAAGCAGAGGTGTTAAACTCAGCAGAAGTCACGAGTGATAGAATCAGGTTAAAATAAAATTGGGAAATGTTTTTTTAAAATTCAGTGCAGTATTAATAAATGGTAATTTTGGTTTCCTAAGTCAATATATGGCTTCAGGGATCTTTTCTTTTGGACACCACTGGCATAAAGGACTTTGATGAGAGGAACAGTTATATGTATATTAATCGTGATTGTACATTGAAGTTTTTATAAGTGGGCCTCATTATTTAGATTTGTCTAAAAAGTTTCCTTGGGGGGAAGAATAAGGTACCTCCCTAAGAACAAAAGGATACCATTTGGTGCAGTGGAATAATGAATTGTTAAATAATGTAATGCTGTACTGACGCTAAAGATGTACTCACATCCATTACTTTCTAGAAAGTAGTTCATGCAAGGTAAGAAAGAGGACAGACTTAAATATTCTCATCAAAATTAAGTTACTTTAATAGCTGAGTTCTGTTCTTAGCTTCAGTTGAGTTAGTCAGGGAGAGCACTTGATAGAGTTAATTGTCCTCTGTATCATTTAGAAATCACAGATGTATGCCTGGTAATACCAAAGTCATTGTTATTTGGGAAGATTGATTTCTCTGGAAGCTTGGAAAAATATTAAAGGTAGTTCTTTAGCATAGGTCTTTAAGTTATAATAAGGAAATTCTAGGGAAAAGGACACTTGGGAAAATTAACATAGAGTTTTTTCTTGAGATTACTTTTTAAGGTAATTTACTATAGGAATAAATTCTCAAAGGAAAATAGGAACTTTGAAGCAAGGGTTAGGGACCTGTGTATTAAATTAATTTAAAATAGAAGTGCTTTAAGGATGACTTTCAACTTAGCCTGTTTGGGAGTGGGAGTGGGGAGGCTTTGTAAGGTGGTGGATAGCATCTTTTGTAAATAAAAAATTAACCTATGTCTTTTATACCTAGGCTGGATTGTCTGTAATCCCTGATAGCACTGCTGGATCTATTTTGTGTGTTGTAAGTAAGCTCCTGGATCAAGCTTGTGTACTTACTGATACAATATATAAGTTTCTAGCGTCTTGCTGTTACAGTCTTCTTCACTTCCTCCTCACTTTAGAAAGAGCGGATGCAGAGCATAGGAGAAAGAGGTAATGATTTTCATTTTCCACAACTTCTCTTCCCTTCACTCTCACCTCTACTTTGCATTGTACTCTTATCCTTCCAAAATGAGAAAGTTTCTTTGGTCAGTTTTCTTACTGTATGTGTTAGAATCTCATAAGAAAAAAAATGCAGCATCCTAGATTTATAGGAAGATGAGCTTTTATTGTGATCCTTTGGATTTTGTTTCTGGCTTTATTGGAGATGGTCAGAATTCTTGGATTTAGAATTTATTGATTTAAAGAAGGGATTTTTTGATTAGTTGGTGTGTGTTTGTTTTTAGATGCATAGTTTATTGTGCTATTTTGAATTTGAACTGAATTTTGAGTTCTATCAGGCTTTTGTTCTATCATTTCTTGTGCTCTCAAGGCTAAGATCAAGTTTCTATTTCTTTTTCTGTTTCAGGATTCTGTCCTGCGTCCTTTTCTCTTCTACCTCTAAGCTACTTCACTTAGTGATCTTTTTAGCTCCCGTGGATTTCATTACTATCTCTGTGGGGATGGTTCTCAGATCTACATATCTTGCCCCAGTCTCTCTCCTGACCTCCATTCTCACATCTCCCATTGCCTTTCAGACATCTCTAACTGGACGTCCAGGAGACATCTTAAAATCACTGTGTCCCAAACTAAAGTCATGATCTCCCCCAAACCCCTCCTCTCTTATATCCAAGCTATTGCTAAGGCCTGTTGATTTCATGTTTTCCATCTCTTGAATACTTCCTTTCTTTCCTTTGACACTGACATCCCCTCACTCCTAGACTATCCCATTGACCTGCTCTCGGTCTGCCTGCCTCAAGTCTCTCCCTACTCCAATCAATCCTCTATTCAGGCACTAAAGTAATTTTCCTAAAGCACATTTCTGATCCCATCACCATCCTACTCAGTAAGTTCCAGTGGCTTCTTGTCACCTCTAGAATCAAATACAAAATGCTCTGTTGGCATTCAGAGCCCTTCATAATTTAACCCTCTCCTTCCTTTCCAGTCTTCTCACACCTCTCTTATGGCATATTCCTCTGTTCATGAATAAGATGCTCCATCTCTTGGCTCTAGGCATTTTCTCCACCATGCCTGGAATCTCTGCTTACTGGCTTTCCTGGCATTCTTTAAGTCCCAACTAAAACCTCATCTTTTACAGGAAAGCTTACCCAACCTCTCTACAGTGCCTTTCCTCAATTATTTCCTGTTTCTCCTGTATATAGCTTGTTCTGTTTTTACGTGTTGTCTCCTTCATTTACTGTAAAGTATTTGAGGGCAAGGACTGTGTTTTGCTTTCTTTTGTATCTCCAGCACATATCCCTGTTCTTGGCACATAGTAGGTGCCTAATGTTTATTGAATGAGCCATTTATTAAGCACCTACTATATGCCTGGACTCTGCTAGGTATTGGGAGTACAAGCACAGAGAGTGAAAGAACCCCTGCTAACAAGGAGTTTACATTTGGTTTTTTTGTTGTTGTTGTTGTTGTTGTTTTTGTTTTGTATTGTTTTCTCTTTGGAGAGGGGAAGGTAGGGCACTTGGGGTTAAGTGACTTGCCCAAGGTCACACGGCGTGTGTGTGTGTGTGTGTGTGTGTGTGTGTGTGTGTGTGTGTGTGAGTGAAATGTCTGAGGCTGGATTTGAACTTAGGTACTCCTGACTCTAGGGCTGGTACTCTATTCACTGCGCCACCTAACCATCCCAGGAGCTTACATTCTAATATAGCAGACAAGTACATATAAAATACACACATGCAAAAATATGAAATTAATTACAAACATATACAACGTAATTCAATATAAGGTAGTTTGAGAGGGAGGTCACAATTGCAAATCAGAAAACACTTCATGTAGAAGATTGTACTTGAGCTATGTATGTTTTAAAGGAAAAGACTGATTGTTGTGAAGGTAAGAAGGTAATGCATTCCTGGTATGTAGGGTAGTTTGTACAAAGACAAGGACATGGGAGATAATGTTGTATGGGAGGAACCAAGAACTAGTTTGACTGGATTGTAGAGACTGGAAGAAAGAAGAATTTCCAGTGAGGCTGGAGAGGTAGAATGAGACCAGGTTTTACACAGCTTTAAAAACAAAGCAAAAGAGTTATAATCCTAGAGGCAATATTCTGGAAGCCACCAGAGGTGATTGAATAAAGGAGTTGAGAGAAAGATAAATTTAGTTCTATACACATTGAGTTTAAGATGTCTCTGGGACATTCAGTTTGAAATATTTTATTAACCTTGCCACTGAGGGCTTAAGTTGCTAAGTGTCTACAAAACTCAATTTCCTTATCTGTGAAATTAAGGATAATATATGTACAACCTACCTTATAGGATTTTGTTAAGTAAAATGTTTCATAAAATTTTAAGTACCAAATAAACTGATCTGTTAATATCAGACTATCCATATTCCTTTATCCTGATGACAAGATTGTCCCAAAATACTTTGTTGAATAGTTGAATCAAAGTAAATGGTATCTGTGTCATTCCAGTGGGCATTACTTCTTTTTGTGAGTCAGTGTTAGTTCCTCAGGATCCCCCTATTCCTTTCTGAAGGCTCAGAAAACCCTGTGTTCTAGAATTTTGCCAGGAATCTATAATCTTCATTCTCTGATTCCTAGATTCTGCTTTTTTTCCCTTTTGGGGGAAACCAGGACATTTTTTTTTTTTCGTCTTGAAAGTGTAATTTTGCTATTGATTGATATCTAGTGATGATCAAGCATCACTGGTTTTTTGTTTTGTTTTTGTTCTTTTGATCAGTTTCTTCTCAGTCTAATGGTCTTACTATTTAACTGATAGTGATTTAACATCATTAATAATATCTGTTTGTTAGGCCCAATAAACTGTCCATTACCAAGTTTTCTGAAAGTCTGGGGCCTCTGTAATCCAGTCACAGAATTAATTTTCTGTCTAATGAAATTAATTTCTTCCTTATTAGCTGTTTGCTGCCTTCAGCTGTTCAAATATGTTGTCCTGTTAAGTGAATGTTTTTGTTTGTGGGAAAGAAGAAATGAACCTTTTCACTGCTGAGTTCTTAACGGCCTCTTTTCCATGTCTGTCTTTTTTATCTTTAGGGATAAATTATGGGGATCCTGTATTTCAGTATTGGCTGTTCTGCCGCGAGTACTAAGACTGATGCTCCAGAATCTGCAGATCAATAAAACATGTCAAGAAGAGTTGCCAGTTGTTGCTCAGCTGATTCGCTTGCTACTGCAGCATGCACCACTGAGGGTGCACATGATGACAAATGCGCTTCTTGTACAGCAGATTGTCAAAGATATTATGGTAAGAAGTTTTTTCATAGATCATTTCTTGGGTTTTAGCATTAAATAATGTAGTCTGAGCAGGGTCCTGATTAGCTTAGTTAACTATCTCACTGTGGCCAAGGTTGGGGGTACATTGTACCTTTGTGCTAACTAGTGCAGGATTTGGTACCTTTGTCCCTCTGAGTGCTTTTAGTTGTCTTTGTTGATTCAGCATTCAGAATTCTAGAGTTTGTGATATTTCAAGGTTTCAAATGTTAAATCTAAGGAGTTGCATTGGACCTTGGCCAGAAACCCTGTGTTGTTGCCCAAGCCCTTTCTACTACATTTGATTTTGTGGACAGTGGGATTTGAGATCATAGGATCCTAGATCTAGAGCTGGAAGAAAACTCAAAAACCATCTATTTCAGTGGCCTCCAAAAATTTTGACCATCTCTCCCCCATGTGTACACTTACTTGTTTAGAAATTATATCCCTGTACTATTGTACTAAAAGTTATATACATGATAGAGCTTTCATAATAAAAGGCACTTTAAAAGGATGAGATGAAATAATATTTTATCTTAAAGGGGAGCTAGAGGAGTTTACTATGTTAGGAAACTCAATTTGGAAGCTGTGTGGAGGATGGATTGGAGTGGGGACAGACAACTAAGTAAAAGCCTTTTTAGTAGTCCTGGCAAGAGCTGAGCTGATCATTTGAACTAAAAGTGCTCTGGTAACTGAGGCAGCCAGAATCAACACCAGATGAGGACATAGAAAGGTGTGGGTGGAAGATGTGGATATAAAAAAGAAGCTTTGGCAACTCACTGGATACGTAGTATTGGAGACACAACCCATGTGCCCTTTAAACTCTGCCATGCTGCCTTACGTTAACAACTGTTTCTTGGAGATAATTCTAATTGATTTATTGGTATTGAACGAATTTTTTACTCCCCTGTAACTCCATGCTAGAGTACACTAATTTTAAATGGAAGTCATATTTCTTTTGTTCCAAAGATGGAAAAATTATTATGACTTGTTACACTTGGTTCTTTTTCAGTGTTAAGAATCTTAGAAGGTGTTTTACCCAGCCTACGATGTGTTGTCTTGTAAGCTGCTAGGAGCAGTCTGTGTGCTTCATGCCCTTGCTGTGCTGAGGATTATATAAGATGATGGAAGAGGGGTAGAGAAAATGCCTGCTTCTTAAAATTCTCTTTTTGTCAATAGAATAAAAAGAACATTGAATTTATGGTCAGACAGATCTTGGTTCACTGCCTACTGATTAGATATGTAATGACTAGTCACTTAACTCTTTGACCCTTAGTTTGTCAGTTGACTTCTCTGCAAAATGGGGAGTACCTGTGGTCCTTTTACCTCCCAAAAAATAATGTATATAAATATATGCTTCACAATCCGTAACTACAAGTCTTGCTCTTTTTACTGAAGGGACCTGAATTGCAGGACTAAATTTCTCTTCCAGGCATCATCCATACATAATCTTTAGTCTTACTTTGCCTTGGCTACCTTTAATCAGAATATTTTACCCTTTCCTTTTCAAACTGAACTCTGGCATTTGACACTTTGATTTTATGTATCATTAGAACATAGGTTTTGAAACTTTGGTTGTATCCTGTCCCAAAAGCCTGTGGCCTCCTCAGTCATATTTTTAAAATTTTGCATTAAGTAAAAAAGATATAGTGTTACTAAAGAAACCAATTTATATTGAAATAGTTATTACATATATTAAAAAAAAAAACAAACAAAACAAGCTACCCCCAGCTAAGAAGTCTTGTCTTAGAAGGATCCTAGAGTTTACTGTAGTATTTCTTTCTTTTTGTCCTCAAGGAATCCTTTCCATCCCTAAGTTTTCATTCACCCCTTAGGTAGTTGGTATCTTCTCTTTTCCCTCCTACCTGCCAGTACTTTTCTGTTACTACTTCTCTAAGACCATTTCGCCTAAAGGCAGGAACACATCTTCCATTTGTTAGCATGTTAGGATACTAACCTTAACCCAGCTTTACCCCACTCCTGTGTAATGTCTCGGCTGCTAGGATTATTACTCTCAGAGGTAATTTGTTTGAAATGGAAAACTTGAACTCATCTGGTTTTTGTTTTACTTAACAAGAAAAGCAAAAGAAGATTGGAATATTTTTGAAATAGTGAAAAGATTATTCCAATTATCATCTGTTGCTCTAAGTAGTTTGCTTATCTTTACCTTGATTTTGTTCTTGCTTTGAACATATCACCAAATGGCTCCTTAAGGAATTAACTGTACAATTCATAATGCTGAAGGTTTGCTGTTACCAAAGGAGGAGTACACAGAGTGAAGCAGTCCCTTTTCTTTCTTTTTTAAGTAATAAGTTTTATTTTTTCTCTCAACCCCATTAAAAAAAAAAAAAACAAAAAGCCCAGAACCCTCTGTAACAAACATGAATATAGTCACATAGCAAATCTTCTGAATCGAGTCTGTCACCTTTCACTCATGACGTGGCTTTGTCACTGGTCCCTTGGATTCATTGAATTGATTAGAGTTCTTAAGTCTTTCACAGTTGGTTTTTTAATAATACTGTTATTATGCAAATTGGTCCCCAAATCAGTTTATGCAAGTGCTGCCAAGCCTCACAGGAACTATCTTCTTTGTGATTTCTTATGGTAGAGTAGTATTTCCCTATGCCATAAATTGACTGTTCCCCAGTTCCTGGATGTCCCCCCTTCTCTTTCAGTTCTTTGCCACTTAAAGAAGAGCTCCCTTATATAAAAATATATTTGTACATACAGGTTCTTACCATCTTTAATCCCTTTGAGGTCAAGGTTTAGTAGATGTATCTGTCACAGGTCTCTACAAGTATAGTGTGTTTAAAATAGTGCCTCAGCTGTATAGGTGGGTATGGTATTTCTTCTTCTGGGGAAATTGGCTATCCCTGATTATAATCTTTTTTATTGATTTCAATTTTGTTAATTTCTATAACTTTTATATTACTTTTCTGTTGCCAAAATATCATTCTCTTCCTCTCCCAGAGAATCATCCTTTATCACAAAGAATTTTAAAAAGATGGGGGTAGCACCTCATTCAGCAAGATCTCTAGCACATAACCCAAATCTGACACAGGCAGTTTTCAGTGATTATATTCCTTCTCCTCTGAAATAAAAGGGAAGAAGGTATACTTACACATCTCTCTTTTTTTTTTTTATAATGTGACTTTCACTGACTACTTTCCAACTAAGGATTCTCGGATATTATTATCTCTATGTGTTCATACTGGAAAAATCAAAATCAAATAGGTTTTTGTCTAGTAGGCAAACAGTATAAACTTAGTGACATCACTATGACCACCCTAAGATAGGTATTGCCAAGATTAATCAGACTTGCTGTTTGAAATACCTCCAAGAAGCAGCATGGTATAGTGAATGTAGAGCTAGTCTCAGAGCCAGGAGGACAGGGTTACACGTCTTACCTCTGAGGCTTACTAGCTTAAGACAAGGTGTTCACTGTTTTCTAGGCTCATGGTCAAATCTTGTTTCACTAGACGTCCTTCAGAAGGATACCTACCTTCCTCTTTGAGTCATTGGCTAGAGCTGATAGGGCTGGAGGTGGAGAAAAGCCTTTTAATATACTGAGCAGCATATCTGCATTCATTTGGGGACAGGGTGCTAGAAAAAATTGGCATTGAAGCTTAGTATGGGAAAGGTTTTTAAGACTGAAGAAACGAAGTATCTCCATAAATTATTTAAATTCCTCTTCAGATATGCTAAGAACTGGAGGGTTGGGGAATCATTTATACAAGGTGACTGTTTCTACTGAAAATTTACTATAAAATGTTAACTAAACCCAGAAGTCAGATTTAGTTGTGTATAATATTATTTCTTCGTTGTTAAACTTTGTAATTCATTTAATGTAATGAATAGTTAATGTATAAACCACTGTTCTAATGATCATAAGATCTAGTGAACTTGGCCTTGTGGAACTTACAGTCAAATTAGAAATGTTGGCTAGGTCTGTTGTGATTCTTCTCTAGCAGGGAGGCTATATTGAGGGGATACGGACGTATATCACACAAAACAAAACCTTTTCTGCCAAGACTTGGACCAGAGGATACTGATTCTTTTTTCCCCCCTGCAGACAGTGAACAGTGGAGGAACTCAGGAGCAGTGGCTTACAGATCTTCATTACTGCTTCAACATTTATCTGGCCAGCCGCCCCCAGAGCTCTGGGGCAGTTAGCACAGTCTGTTGAAGAGACACAATTTTAAACTGTTTACTTCTGTATTATTTTGAAAACACAATGGAACAATATTTGTCAATAAAGTTGAACTTTAAAGAAGGCTGCATGTGTGTTCCTTTCCTCTGCTGTGACAGTGAAGTGAAAACATCTAACACTGTTGTTATAAATGATAATCAGTAGTGCATATTTTGATCATTATTGAGTATTTGTAAAATAAATACTCTTCTCAAATGGCACTCTTGATTATGTATAAAGAGAAATGAACAAAAGCAGACAATTTCAGGTTCCTTTGCTCCTTTTTCTCTTGCTATATACAATGGAGTTCCTCACTCCATTAGTCAGTCATCAAATTTGTTTTTCAATGTATGATGTTAAAATGATATATATTGTGATACCAAACATTTTCTATATGATAGTGATATATGATAGTTTCATATTATTTTTCTGTACCATAAGTGCTCTCTTTATCCATTAAGGTTGAGTGTCTTATCATCTGTCTGCAACACTGGCCATCTCACCAGTTAATGTCGATGATCTGGACTGTTGAGATTTATACATTCAGATAAGAGTTTCCTTCTAACCATCTGCGTTTGGTAAAATATTTTATAGCTCTCATTGGGAAATGCAGCAAGTAGTAAAATTCACTAGCACTTCCCTTTTCCTTGTGGAAACTTTCCCAAATAAAAGTAGTCATCTCAAAAAGAAAAAAGAAGACAGTTAACTCATTCTGTGCTCCCATTCATCATTCATTTGTATCTGACCAAATAGGTCTCCTAGGGTGTGTAGAAAAACTGCTGGATAGAGTTCATAATTGGAGGGGTCATGTGAATAGCCAGAAGTACTGATAAAAATTTCCGATACAAATTTGGATCTGATTTGAATATCTTCTCTTTTCTCCCTTCCCCAGCTCAGGGCAGAAAAAATAAGTATGTACCAACTTATAAGTAAAGAATATAGTTTCCCTTGCTTAACTCATTCCCTGTTGGGAATGGACGCATTGGATATGGGGGTCACGGTGCATTATCACTGGACTAGGGTAGCAGCCTAGAGATGGGCATTTCAGACATAGGACTTTTTAATACACATTTTTAATGACAAAGGGTCTGTTATTCATGGATTCATCTTACATGTGTATCTCCCTAACAAGCTTTTAACTTGCTAAGTTTTAGCTTAGATTTTAACTTTGAACTTTCTATGGTAGAAAAAAATGTCTTGTCCTGACTCTTTCCACTTGTAAACATCAAAATATTTTGCCTCTAGAGGCGGCTAGGTGGCGCAGTGAGTAAGAGCGCCGGCTTCAGAGTTGGGATTGAATGTGGCCTCAGAAAATGAGCACCCAGACATAAATAATGACTAGCCGTGTAACCTTGAGCAAATTACTTTACCCCAATTGCTTTTATATATATATAAAATATTGCTTTTATATATATTGCCTCTGTGGTAAGTATTAAAATTCTTTGTAAAAGTTAACAAAAATGTTAAGTAGCAGAAATCTTTAGGTATTCTACTGTAGACCTTCCAAGTTCATGTTGAATGAAACTACTCTTTTGGTCTGACCATTCAACCAGTTATTGATCTGCTTGATGGTTTTAAGTTTAAAGAGCTAACCTGTAAAAGACTTTGCAAACACAAAAAGTACTATATATATATGTTAACTGTTATTATTATCTAGTGGCCAAAGAGAAAATCAGTGTTTAATAAGGTTAATTTTTTGTTGAAGACAAGGACTTAGAACTTCAGATCCTGCTTTTAGTCTAAGAAAAACTTTATAACTGAAGTTTTTAATAAGGTTAGGAGAGCCTAAGAACTTGGAAAAAGTGATAGAAGTTGTATTGTTGAGGGTACTGACTTGGAAACAGTAGTGAATTCATTTAAAGGGATTGTCATTCAATATTATTTAAAAGTGCTTACCTGATTTAGGATGAGTTATTACTTTGGCTTATTTCCATCTTCTATTCCATAACTCACATTGTCTAAGTCAGGCCTGACAGCAATTCATGGGGAAAGTCCTAGCCTCACAAGCAGTCATTACCCAGGTTATGCCTTGTTTTATTAATCGCCTTTTTGCTTCCCTGACATTTTAATAAATAGCCCCAAATTGACAGTGACTGAGAGTAAATGCTATCATCTGTATGGTCTTTTCCATTAAGAGAAATGGTATAATAGGCTTAATAATCCTAGAGACAACCTGTGTTTCCTGATCATGAGGGTGAGAACATTTCAGCTTTGACCTCATTCATAAGCAAGGAACTTGCTTATATTGGTTTTAAACTTCTGTAAACATTACCCCATTTCATGGCTAGAGTTTTTTAAAGTGACTGATGTAAGAATTTGATGACTTTGCTAACAGAAATAGCTGCTTTAGCTGTCCCATCTCTCATGAAGACAATTCTTTAGTGACTGGATTTTTGATTTCTTGTTTTCACCTCAGTGGCCGGTCTCATGTTGTAAGAGAAGTTCTTTGATTTTCCATTATTCTCAAGCAAGTGTACATACTGCAGGTTGCTTACTGTTAAAACAAAAGGCAAAATAGATGTCCCGTGTCATTAGCTTTAGTTCAAAAATAAAATTCCTCAGGATTGATAAGATGGTTCAGCCTTCCTTATATTTTCTGGCTGGTGTTGCCTTTGGATTGATAATAAAAAGTCTGACTTAAAAACCCTGGGAAAGCAGAGACTAATAAGCCTTTATTATAATCTAAATTTCCTTTTGTGGAAGGATGATTGACTTTACCCCAGTCTGATGAAGCTGCCTTCAGACAGCAGAAAATGGCTTAGCTGGGCTGTTTTTAAGCCTTTGTACTTGGTGATTATGTATCAGGAAAGGGGAAGAAGAGGAGGTATCATTTGGAGTTATCTGGAAAAGGGTTCTTGGAAGTTCAGGAAGTGGAGATTCTTCTGGGAGGAGTATTTAGACAAGAACTGAGGACAGAACTTTGGAAGCTTCCTCAGGCTTTTAGGGGGCTGGAGGAGTAGGAGCCATTTTAGGGATCTCTAAGATTGTTTAGAGCAAAAGAAATGACAAGGGTTAGGATATGTCCTGAATTAATGGTTTCAATTTCTGCTGTGTTTGCAGTGTCTCTTACCCTTTTGTTCCCTGGAAGAGAGCCACAAATGCAATCCTTAAAAACTTCACACTAGGTTTCTTGGAGTTGGGGGTTGGGGAAGGGTGATGAGTATACATTTTCAGGGATTATGATAAATAAGTATCTAGTTATTGCTACATGCAGGTTCTTGAATGTATACTTTAAAAACCAGAAATAGCAATAAAAAGGAATATTTTAAACATGCAACATAAATAGGACTGTAGGTCATCTACTCTTTTGGTCTTGAATGTATACTTTAAAAACCAGAAATAGCAATAAAAGTAAGGAATACTTTAAACATGCAACATAAATAGGATTGTAGGTAATCACTTTGATTAAGGTGGGTCACTGACTTTATCAAATCATTTGCACTATTGTCTATCCATAGATACATACATAGCATATACAAACATGTTCATATCAATATATATGTTATACGTGAGCTGTGGCTATAAAATCAGACTGATTTTCATGTGTGGTACTGACAGTTGTTTCAGTTTTAGATACAATGTACAGAACTAGGTGGTGCATTGTTTAGAATGCTGGGCTTGGAGTCAGGAAAACTGAGTTCAAATCTGGTGTCAGACACTAATTAGCTATGTGCACCTGGGCAAGTCACTTAACCTGGTTTGCTTTCATTTCCTCTTCTGTAAAATGAGCTGGGGAAGGAAATAGCAAACCACTCTAACATATCTGCCAAGAAAACCCCAAATGGGGTCATGGGAAAATCACATTGAAATGACTGAACAGCAAAATATATGTGTGTGTGTGTATGCTTAAATTTAGTTAATCTTGACATTCAGCAACATTTACAGGTTAAAGTCAAGTTCAAGAACCTCATCAGTATTTAATGAAAAAAATGCATTTTGTAGAAGTGCCTTAGCTGGGAATAAGGAAAGAAGTCTTTTTTTATTTCAATTAATAACCACTTTTAAAAAAAATTAATGTTAGTGTTAACCTATTTCAGGCTTTGTCATGATCCTGTATGTGACTGGAGATTTACTTTACCTAGAATACATAAAATATGTTATTTATTTTAGTAGTATTTAATACACTAAGTTTTTGTCTTTCTGGAAAAAAAAGGAACACATAGAACTTGCCAGCTTATATTTTAATATATGTATATATAGCATTCTTTTCCTTTATTTTGAAAGAAGTTATTGGACAGACATTGTAAAATAAGGAATTATGCAACCCAAATCATAGTTTCTTGATATATACATATGACAGTCAATAGATTTTGTTTTTACTGATCCTTGCTAGCTACATTTGGAGAGGCATGGTAGAGTGGATAGATAGCCTTCAAGTCATGCTTCTGACCTATACAAGCTGTGTGTCCATGAATCAATCCATTAACCTTTCAATGTGTCAGGTAATTCTCTAAAACTAGAAAACTAAGTTATAGATGAGCTGCTCATCTGGACTGATGAAGCCAATGTTCCAGGTACCTTCCCCCCTCCAAATTTTCTTTATAGGATTTTGAAGTTCTACCATTTAAAAACAAACTTTTCATGCCATAATGACAAATTAACACCCCAAAAGTAAATTCTTACATAGAAACTCTTCAATAGGTTATCTAGTTTCAGTCTTGTGCTGGAAGATTAACAAGGATTCCTTAAACCAGCCTAGTAGTATTACTGATTAGGTTAAACCATCTTCTTTCTCTACCTTGTGGAAGATTGTCACTTGTCTCTCCCCAGCCCTACTCTTTTTTTTTCTTTTTTTAACAGAGCTAAATTAATGTTAGTGCTGGAAGTCACTTGTCACCTTCCAAGCTAGGATTTGCTTACAGAAAATAGGAAAATCCAATGTAAGGAGAATGTTCCCATAGATATTTATGATTGGAGGGATTCACCAGACCTGGCATTTGCCATTGACAGCACTGAACTTATCAAACAAAAACACATTGTCTCAAAGATGAAGTTAAAGTTTTCTGACCTCTTCTTAATTAAAGGAAAATGGATATTGTTCTAAAGAAAAAAAATACTAGGAAGGCATTCTAACACTGTCCATTTCATGATGTTAAGAAAGTTAAAGGCCATGCTACTCTTCTATAGTAAGACTCAAGATGGCTTATTAGCATATGCAGGAAAAGGAAAACTCAAATTTTATAGCTTAGATTCTCCAATTATTCAACTTCTATTACTTTATATGGGGGTAACAAAATATGGTAACTAAATAAAAAATTATTACATTTGAAACAATATTTTATCTACTTTCTTTAATGTACTTAGTTTTAGAAAACTCAACATACAAATAACAGTGGCGATTTTTGACTTGCCTCCTGTCTCTTACTGTCCTGTGTCTCTATTTACTAGAGTATTGGTGAATATATTTTCCTCTTACAGTTTTTATTTGTAGAGGCAGCATGGTGTCAGAGTGGAGTGCTAGGCCAGGCTAGGAGTCAAGAAGATGATGTAATTATAATTACATTCCTCACTAAAAGTATTCCTGTTTGTAGGAGGTTGAGCTCAAGAGCTTCTAGGGAAATGTTCTGTTGTTACTTTCATTGGTGTTTGTTGTTAAATCATTTCAGGTGTTCAGCTCTTCATGACCCCATTTGGACTTTTCTTGGCAAAGATACTGGAGTGGTTTACCATTTCTTAATCCAGTTCATTTTACAGATGAGGAAACTGAGGCAAGCTGGGTTAAGTGACTTGCCCAGGGTCACATAGCTAGTAAGTGTCTGAGGCCAGATTTGAATTTGGGAAGTTGAATCTTTCTGGTTTGGGCCTAGCACTCTATCCACTGTGCTACCTTGCTTGCTGCTCCCATACTTGCATTACTGGTTCTTCAAATTGAACTAAGTATGACCTTTGGCTTAATAGTAAATAGATCAGTGGGGGCTCAAGAATTATGATTTGGAAAGGATTCTGACCTATAAAGTGCCTAGAACCAAAAAAAGCTTTCTGGGGGCCCATGGGTAAAGGAATGATGGACCTGGACATTACATTTGTAAGCCTTCTATTTGTCATTCTTGATTGCATTATGGTATTTTCTCACATTACTGAAGCCATTTCCCAATTCACTTTAATTCAACAAACATTAAGTACCAGTTCTATGAAGTTGTAAAGTTCTTTTCATATTTCTTTTTCAATTGCATATAGTGGTAACATATATTTTTGAAAAGCTATGTCATTATTCTAAAAAAACTTACAATGAAAATTGCTACCACCTCCAGAAAAAGAACTGATGGAGACTGAATGTAGATTGAAGCATAATATTTTTACATTATTTTTTTCTTGGTCTTTTTTTTAACATTTTCTTTTGCAACATGGCTAATACAGAAGTGTTTTTTGCATGACTTCAAAAGCATAATCTTTATCAAGTGTCTTGCTTTCTCAAGGTATGGAGGGAGGGAGAAAGAATTTGGAACTTAAAATTTTTTTTTAATGAATGTTAATTTTTAAAAATGTAATTGAGAAAAATAAAAAAAAAATGTCATTAGTAAAGGATCTATTACATGATTTCATTGGTGTGGGAACTACCAATATATAGACCCATCTATCACTTAGAAAGTCCTAGGGAGTTTTCTGTAAATTATAGTCTCAGGGAGTCACCTGAGGCCAACAAAAGTTAGGCAACTTGCCCATGATCACTTACCTAGTAAGGGTCAAATGGAAGCATTTGGACCTAGGCCTTCCTGACTCCAAATCCAACATCCTGGGGCAAGAACATAGCCCAGTGGAGAGAGCCTTGGATCTGGAGTCAGGAGGACCCGAGTTAAAAATCCAGCCTCAGATGCCAGCTGTCTAACCCCGGCCAAGTCACTTGATCTCAGTTTCCTCTAGTGTCAAGCGAGGATGAGAGCACCCACGTGCCAGAGTTGTTTGTGAAGATCTAATGAGAATATTTGCAAAGCGCTTAGCACGGCACCTCAGACACACTGTGCGCTAGATAAATGGGAACGATGGTTATCCAATGCACTGTCCTGTCCTGTCAGACACACGTTTTTAAAAGCTCTTTAACAACGGTTTTATGGTCTCTTTCCAATGACAGAATTGTGGGAACGAAGATTATGATTATTTTGGTAACTTCTGCAGTTCTCTGCCATGTCACTGCCCCTTCTAAATTCCATCACAACACACATCTCTTTTCACAAACTTGGCGTTGAGTAGTCATTTTAGTGCGCTTTTACCAGTTTGATGAATAAAACAATTTATTTTCAATAATAATGCAAGAGCGCAAGGTTGTAGCGCACACAATAAAGAACTACAAAGAAAAAGGGTGGCTGTCATCAAGGAAAGGTCTAATCAGAAAAGAAAGAACTGGTCCACTAGTGAGAGCCAGGCAGCGAATATTAAGCATCAGAGCTCGTGTTCTGCATAGGGACAAACACAAATGAAAACAAAGCCCGCCTGCCCTCAAGGGGTTTGGTGAGTTACTAAGTCCTGCAGACTTTTCAGTGTGGGCTTAAGTCTTTGGTCTAGCTAAATTTGGGGGTGATTGGGGGCCTCCCCTGCCACTTTTTTTTTTTTTTTACATCATGAGGGTGCTGGTTAGGCACATGAACCAGCCAAAGATGTATCCCCTATTAGATGGCATGCTCTTTGAGGGCAGGAACTGTCTTTGTTTGTATTTGCATCCCCAGCACATAACAGTGCCTGGCACATAGTGAATGCTTAACGTTTATTGACTGAGAGGCTGCATCTGTGATGGTTTAAGGAAGGGTCCACATTGACAAAATTACAGATACCTGCAATAATGGGAAAGAAGAACTAAAAACTCAGGGTATACACGGAACTATCATTAACACATTCTCAGCAATCCTCATCCTCTAATGCCTGGTCGTTCTGCAAATGAGGAAGAGATGAACTTGCAGAACAGACACTACAGACAGATGTCTGACCAGTAACTGCATACTCACCTGAAATAAGGTGCATCGCAGAGAGAGAAGGCTTTGACGAAGGTCTTGTGGGATGATGTGCTTTCCCTTCCTGAGAGCACCCTAGAAGGAGACAATAGCCATCAACCAATCTAACCCGTGTAGCAGGTTCATAGGACCCCATTTGAATCCAAATTTTCATTGAATTGAAAGTCCTAACTCATAGATACCTGAATAAACAGAATCTTCTGTTTATTCAGGTATCTATGAGTTAGGACTTTCAAGGTTGATTCTGTGTGTGTATTTATGGGGAGGATCTACCATACAGGCTAAGGGGATGCTGTGATTGGGGTTCTATTAGAAGCTTTGTTTCAGCATGTCTTTGTTTTATTTTGTTGGTGAGTCATTGAAAAAAAATGGATCACAGTGTCATAGATGTAGAGCAAGAAGGGGCCTTTGAGATCATCAATTCCAATATCCTCCTTTTACAAGTGAGGGTGACTTGCTCAGGAACACCCAGCTAGTAAATACCTGAGGCAGGATTTGAACTTAGGTCTTCCTGATTCCAAATCCCGAGCTATATCTATTTTGCCTCCTAGACTTGAAGTCCGAAAAATCAGTGTTTTAAATTCCAGTTCCAATATTCACTAGCTATGTGACTTTGGGCAAATCACTTCTCTCTGAGCCTCTGTTTCATAATCTGCAAAATGGGGATTTGCATCAGCTCCTTCACAGAGGGTAAACTTTAATATGCTATATAGGTATGGATTCTTATTGTCATTCTATTTCTTAATAATAATGATTGCACTTATATAGAGCTTTACAAATATCTCATTTTAACCTCACAATAATCCTAGGAAGTAGGTGCTAGTATTAACCCCATTGTGCAGATAAGGAAACTGAGGCAAACAGTTTAAGTGATTGACCAGGGTCATCCATTTAGTGTCTGAGGCAGGTTTCAAACTTGGGTCTTTCCTGACTCCTAGTCCAGTGTTCTATCTAGGGTTCTATCCACCTAATGGTCACTTTTTTTTCACAGACCCATCAATTCTATGCAGATCTTGTTTTAATTAGATCTTTCAGATAGTAAAAGTGCCTAGAGTTAGTAGAATCTGTTATCATTAATAAATACTTGATGAATACCCTTTGTATAACAGAGTGTTGGCTTCCCCAGAGATGGGTAGTCATACTAAATAAATTCTATGAAATATCTCCCATATGTGAATTTAACCAAAACTGAAAAAGATAATGTATTCAAATATGGCCATATGGATATGCAAATGTTTATAAAAAGTAGTTACAGTTGTCCCACATCATGGAGGTTGTTGTGGTTTGCCCTTCATTCTCCAAGAGGACCATGACATCAGGAAGGTGATGCCATGACTTTCAAGGCAATTGCATTTAAGTGAGGGAGGCTGTACAAAGTCACCAGCCTCACTTTCTCCTCCAGAGCCATCTGGGTCCAGTGACCAGAAATCGATCAAGACAACTGAGAGGACCCAGGATGCAGTGGAAGATTTTGAACTTTTTAAAGCTAAGGTCTTTCAGAGACATTGCGGGGGGTTGGAAAGTGTTGCCCCTCCATCTGGAAAATCCACATAAAAATTTTTGACCCTCCCTTCGTACCAGAGAAGAAGTCTGAATTATTATAGTATTAAAAGATAAAATATGTTGATAGTATGCAACACTATACATATATTTTTTGCATTTTTGAGTTTCTAAACTTTTCCTGTGTCATCTGCTGGCCTTTACTTGTCATCTGTGGCTTCCTCAAAACTCCCCCCAAATTTCCATTTAACTTCCTATGCCAATCCACAATATATTGAAATGAAACCATGATGGGGAAAGTGGAAGGGGATAACTATACTTTGTTTCTATAGAACCATAAACTTTCATGTTTGTATAAATGAGGCAACAAATTAGCACACTAAAAGCAGCCACGTGACCACTGTGTAAAGGAGGGGATTTACCAGGAAGACTGTAGGAAAACCATTCTTCCAAAGTGTGGGTCTTTAATATTTAGATACCAAAAAAGGATCTAAAGGGATGTGACACACACAAAAAAATCACATGGGGAGGTATAACAGCATCTCTGAAAAGCCTGGGGTTATTGCTAAACCCTTGAAAATAATGTGAGTTCAAACCCTTGAAAACAGCATGTGAATTCTTTTGCTGTGTCACATGTAGTTCACGCTTTATAATGGGTGGGGTGTGTTTCCCTACAGAATCTGAGCATAACCAAATGAACTTCTTGTTAGATGCTCAACTGTGGGAGAAAGGGAATTACCATAGATCTGTTTGAGGACAGTTTGCTTGTTCTGTTTGATGAGGGAGTTGCTCTTGTTGGGAGATTTGTGAGTTTTGCAGGATGAGACTGACTTCGAGGGCTTGGGGTTTGGCTGTTTCTTCCAAGCAACCTGGAAGAGAAAGGCAGCTTTCTCTTGTCTCCATTTGTCTTCATTTTCTTCACCCTGTCGCTTAACATTGCAAAGCTCGCCCAGTTTCTTCCGTAGCTGGTAACTGAGAAAAAGAGAGGTGAGCTAGATTGGTCTGAATTCCATGAACCAGTTCATATGGAAGGTTATCTGAGGAACTTTGGAAACCACAATGGCTGATAATTTAGTTGATGAAAAGTATTTAACAAATGTAATTTCAAGTATTGTTAACACCATCATTAGCTAATTCTAACTGGGCTTTCTCTGGATACACAATATAGTACTGACTAGATTTAAAACTAGGTTTTTTGTTGGTATGGCATCTGTACTCTGAGTAAACAGGTCCCAAAGAATCCAAACCAATTTGCAGATCTAATATGTATTTGGAGGTTGGGAGATTCGTTTTTCTTCATTATAATTAGCAGGGTTTTTTTTTTTTATCAAGTACATTCTATATATAAAAGGTTGTTTGTTTTTGTCTTTTTACAATAGCAGCATTTTTGTTGAGACTAAGATTCATTCAACGTCAACTTACAAATAAAAGAGATTTGAGTGAACATGAAATAAAACAACACTTTAATTAAATAAGCATTTATTAAGCACTTGCTATATGTCAAACATCATGTTAGGCTGTGGAGATACAAGAAGCATACATTTTATTTCAGGCATTAAAGTGAACTTGGGAAAAAATTACTCTACCTGGAGCAAAGGGGCAGAGAAACACAAGGTCTCTAGGATAAGGGAAATGATAGTCTTACTATCTTTTATCCTGGTCAGAAAATTTTTTGTTTTCAGTTGAGGATACTTCATTTTATTAATCTGTTTCTTAAAATTCTTTAGATTTTATTGGTGCATTTTATTTTTATTTTCGTCATTTCACATTTTCCTCCTTCATTAGCCCCTTCCTTTGCCCTCCCCCCTTCAGCCCTTTACACATAGAAAATCAATTATGCAGAACCAACCAAGACAGTTGGGTAGTATATATAACCCTTCACATTCTTTGTCCCTTACCTCTGTTAAAAGGGAAATCTTCTCCAGGACCAAGATTGGCCAGTATAGGGTATCCAAAAAGTCTTAGTGCAGTTTTGAGCTTGATAAAACTAAAAACTATACAAAAACTATGTAAAATTTTAAGCTATGTAAAACATAAAAGTGCATCAAGACTTTTGAGACAAATTCTCAGGGGCTCTCCTTGCCCTGCTTAAGCCCCAGACTCCTCCCTCTAGACCTGTCCTGGTATTACCTTCCCCTCTAACAGACCAGGAAAAACGCCACCACCCAGCATCTTTAGTTAAGTTTTTTTTTGCAAGGAAGCCCGTCCCAACCTTGTCAGAAAGACTGTCACATAGGGAAATTTCCTTTATTCTGGAATCAGTTCTTTTATAGAGTTTTGATATTTTCTCCAAATTATTGAACTTCAATCCTAAAATGTTATTATCCAATCTCACCCTTTAGGGGGCATTTTTTTTCTTCCAAACTGCTTCCTGAATATAAGTATATCAAATACCAAGTAGATCTGAATTTGTTTCTTAGTTACTAACTACAGATTTTTTAGTACATTGTTCATCTCCATTTATTCTCTGGGTATATAGACTGACATAAAGGGTAGAAAGGTCTTAACAGTGGGGATAATGATTTTTAGCTCTATTCCAATCCCATGAATAACCTATACACTAAATAGACAAATTTCAGGAATACAAAAGCATTTATATTTTGTTCAATTACTACACAGCCTCAGAAAATGCTTGAACTGAAGGGAACTTAATTTCTTTGAAAAACAATGGAGCTATAGGATTCGAGTTTAGTATTTCTTGGACTAGACAGGCATAGGGTACTCTTTCATCAGTAGAGAGTACTCTTGATCGGAAAACTAATGTAGGTTGGTACTTCTACAATTTAAGGTCTTAGTGAGTTGACTATGGGCCTGAGAAGTTAGATTCTCAGAGTCCCTTCAACCATTTCCCATATAAGTTGGTTTAAAGTCCCTCTGGCCTCCTGATTGCTCCTCCTCAGTTTGTCACTGTGCCTCTTAAAATGTAGTCGGGTACTTGACTTATGGATGAGAAAACAGAGCCAGAGGTTGACTCTGGCTGTACTCAAGGTGTACTCAAGGTTATAGAGTTAGTTAGTGGCTGAGCAAGAGCTTGGTTCTTCCTTCTCACTCCTACCTAGTTCTTGAAAAATCCAAAGTTAAAGTTTGAATTGTCAGCTGAAGATTATATAGAAATGAAATGGAAATACCTTTGAAATTATCAAGTAAATCAACGGGAAGGCAGTTTGAGAAAAATTCTACAGGAACACAACTACTGTGTAAAGCCAGATATGTATGAAGACTGTTCTGGTTCACTTTGGCAGAGGTAAGTCATGAGTTATAAAGAAGACTAAGAGTCCAGATCAGGGGTGTGAACCTGTGACCTCAAGACCACATGTGGCCTTCTAGGTCCATGGGTGCAGCTTTTTGACTGAGTCTAAGTTGGGTTTTTTTTTTTTTTTTTTTTGCTTTTTGGAGGGCAATTGGGGTTAAGTAACTTGCCCAAGGTCACACGGCTAGGTTTTTTGTTTGTGTGTGTTAAGTGTCTGAGGCCGGATCCAAACTCAGGTGCTTCTGACTCCAGGGCCAGCGCTCTATTCACTGCACCACCTAGCCGCCCCGAGTCTAAGTTTTACAGAACAAATCCTTTTATTAAAGGGATTTGTTCTGTGAAGTTTGGATTCTGTCAACAGGCCTTGAGGCCACAGGTTCCCCATCCCTGGTCTAGAACTTTTGGGCCATATAGTAAATTGTTATGGTCAGTTCTGGAAAGACTTTGAGATTATGGAAAGTCTTCTATAGGTGGGTCAGTGGATGGAGTGCTGGACCAGGAATCAGGAAGACCTGAGTTCAAATCCAGCCTCAGACCCTCACTAGCTGTGTGACCCTGGGTAAGTCACTTAACTCTGTTTGCCTCAGTTTTCTTATCTTTAAGATGAGCTGGAGAAGGAAATGGCAAACCACTCCAGCATCTTTGCCAAGAAAAGCCCAAATGGGGTCACAAAGAGTCGGACATGACTGAACAACAACCTACTAAGAGGTTTTATAAAAAAAGAATGGAAGTTTGTAGCAAATCCATTTCCTAGCATGATGCTTTTTTTTTTGCACATTGTAGACACTAACTTGATGACAGACTACATACTGTGTATCCTTTCTGTAACATGACTTTAATGTTTGCTAAGCATGTTATCTTACTTGATCCTCACAGCAATTCTGTGAGGAAGATGCTATAATTATCCTTGTGTTACATATAAGAAAACCAAGGCAGACAAAAGTGAAATGACTCGTCCAGGATCTCACAGCTAGTGAGTGTCTGAGAACAGTGATGGTCCTGCTTTGGCCTGAATTTGTGATTTCCGCTGTCTCGTGGCTCAGCTGCTTCCACTTAGGCTCCAATGTAGGTGTCCCTGTAACTACTACCCCTTCTCTAGTGCAGGGTGGCTGTCCGTTCAGGAGGGTAGAGAAGTGGGGAGAAGAGTTGGCATGGGAGCGACAGTACTAGTCTGTTAGACCTTGTGGAAGGAGGAAGTTCATATTTTGATTTGGACTAAAGGAACAAGTTCAAAAACTATTCTTCTCTCCCCCACAAACAAAAACAAAACAAAACCAAGCCTTGATAAAGTTGAAAACTGAAGTGGGAATATATTAGGAATCCACATTATCTCTGGACAGAGAGAGCTCAGACTTGCTTACCAAATTCCAGGATATACTTCTAGCTAACATTATAAAGTGCTTTAAGGACCACAAAGCACTTTACATACATACATACATCTCGTTTAGAGATAATCCTGCGAAACAGGTGGGCAATTCTTCCCATTTTAGAGATGAGAAAACTAAAGCTCAGAGCATAGAAGTGACTCACTCAGTCACACACCTAATAACTGGCAGAATCTAGAACCCAGAACCAGGTTCCCAAGTCTGGAGCTCTCTCCCTGACACCAGCCTGCCTGGATGTCAGTACTAGCACCTGAAACCAGAAAATCCTAGTTTGGAGGACAATTAAATGAGAGGTGATTTCATCACAGCATTATGAGGCTAGAGGTATGGTAAATGTTTGGAACTACTGGAGGTGGGGGATATATGGTAATGATTATTCTAAGGGATGACAGATGATGAAAGCATCAGTAGATCCATCCATTAGTAGTTCTCAAACTTTTTAAAAGTCTAAAGACCTTTTCACTCCTAAAAATTATTCAGGACCCCAAAGAGCTTATATATCTCTTAATGTTGCCATATTAGAAAATTAAAATTCTTGATGTTATCATGAAAATAGTTTTGACCTTAAAGGCCCCCAAAGGGTCTCAGGGGCCCTCTGGGGTGCCCCAGAGCCCACTCTGAAAACCACTAATCTAGTCCAAACCATTTCACTTCCAGATGAAGAAATTAAAGCCCAGGATAATTATGACTTACCCAAGATCATCTAGCTGTTCGTTGGTGCAACTGAGAGTGGAACCCATGGTTTGGATAAATGTGTGGTCTGGATAATACTAATAGGTATACTAATATACATAGATGGTTTACAAAGTACTTTCCTCAAATAATGTTATGAGGAAGACAATACAAGTGCTATCTATCATTCTCATTTTGTGGATGAGGAGAGAGACTCAGAGTGGTTGAATAACCAGAACTTGAACTCAGATCTCTTGATCTCCAGTCCAGTGCTTTTAATTTGACTTCAAGTACTGGTTGCATACCAGCCATGATACTAGATCTTTGTTGCTGTTGAAGCATTTTTCAGATGTGTCCAACTCTTCATGACCCCATTTGGGGTTTTCTTGGCAAAGATACTGGAGTAGTTTGCCATTTCCTTCTCCAGCTCATTTTGCAGATGAGGAAACTGAGGCAAGCAGGGTTAAGTGACTGGCCCAGGGTCACACAGCTAGGAATTGCCTGAGGCCAGATTTGAACTCTTGAAGATGAATCTCCCTGACTCCAGGTCTGGGGCTCTATCCACTGGACCACCTAACTGCCCTAGATCTATAACAACTTATTAAGAAAAAGCTACCTGTGGTTGGTACTTGATGCCATACAATATCACACTGAATACCTTCCCAGCATGTCATTATTTGTTTTTCTCATAGTCTTAATATGGAAAAAAATGACAAACAAGAATAACAAATATAGTCAAGAAAGAGCTATGAAAGGTTTTTCTTTTCCCCATCCCCAAATGTGAATCCAATAAGTACAATCAGGCAACTCTCTAAGATTCCAAGTTTCAGATTAGGTGGCAACCTGCATTAGCAGAAGTATTTCCTCATCAGGAGTGGCCCATCCTAGTGAAATCAAAGGTCTGGTCCAAAAAGTATAATCAGAGTTTTTCAATCATGAGACTGATTCTGCATTCAGAAACAGAGGGCCATTTTATAGCAGTTTTCAGACTGTACTCCAATCACCAGCATGACTGGCTCTCCAAGGGTTACACTGTTTGTAATAAGATGGTTTACAAGAATCCTGTTGAATTACTCCTCTTGGTGATACTATGGACTCAGTGGTCTTAGGAGAGAGTGCATGCCAGTTAGCTGATTGTGGAAACTTATAGACAGAACCCGTCAGAATCTATCCCTTTACGTGGTAAAGAACAGATATTAAAGTTCTCATCATTTCAGCCAGTGAACAGCTGTCTTTTCAAACATAGTTTACTTTTCCTGTTAGCCTAGATTTCACTTTGTCTATTTCTGATGTTTTCAAGAAGAAACATAAGAAAAAGCTTTCTTTCATCTTTCTCCTTTTCTCCTTACACCTGCCTGCCTTTGATAGTCTCTGTGAATTCTAGTGCTTTCTTCCTATTTGTTATTCTTATAATGGTCCTTCAGTGACAGGTATCTAACACTGCATATACAAACCCATGAGCACCACCATCTTCTTTTGACAGCCTTCTATTGCCAAATGCATCCACATACTCTTTTGACAGCCATCTGATACCGAACACATCACCATACTCCTCTGAGAGCCCTCTAATACTGAACAGATCACCATGCTCCACCAAATTCCCAAAAGGCATTCATTCCCCACCTCTTATCCTGCAGGGGCCAGCTACCCAGAATGGAAATTGCTTTGCTCCAACCTCCAGATGGTCTCTGAGTCAAAGATTCCTCAAACATGGTATCCCTTATCTCTATACTGTTATCGCAAAGGGAAGAGCTTGGGATGAAACTGAATAATAGATTCTAAAGTGAAAGATGTGGAACCCCTCAGGTTAATCTAAAGGCAGTAGGAGCAGATGCAAGTTGTACAACTCGAATGCATATACAGTATTTGTGGACAAGTTTTATCAAATTTGACTAGTCAGTGGTGTTCTAAAAAAAATTGATAGCAGATATTATATATTATATTGTACTTTAATATGCTATTTCATTTATTCTCACTCACAAAAACCCTCTGAGGGAGGCACCACAAAGAATGACTGAGATTTTGATACTCTACACCTCCTCCTGGTCCCCTCAGGCGCCTCTCCCTTCTGATTGGACATCTGGTAGGTGGAACTCCAAACCCCTCACCAAACCTTCCTTTTTTTAGAAGACTCTCAGCCTTCCTGGTAACTTCATTTTCCATAATTGCTCTCCTTGGTTTCATCTCTATGGAACAACATGCCCCTGCACTGGGTACTCCCCAGTGGCCACCCCTTCCTTTTCAGCTTCCCTTTTGTGTGTGTGTTGTCTTCCCCTATTAGATTAGAATCTCCTTGAGGGCAGGAATTATCTCTTTTTCTTAGTATCCCCTAGCACTTAGCATGGCACCTGGCAAGAAAGGTACTTAATAAATGTTTATTGAATTGAATTGTCATTATACTAATATTACAGGTAGAGAAACTGAGCCACAGAAAACTTAAATGACTAGGTCAATGTCATACAGTTAATAAGTGGTAGAAAAGATACTGGGTCTTCGAGTTTAATCCTCTTGCCACTACATTATAGCTGCCCCAAATCAAATCTAAATGGTTGATAATAGCTATACCTCCAACATTATTTAATGACAACTCACTTCTTCATCTCCCCTAGACAAAAAAAGGGTTCATATTTGGTACACTCTTACTAAGCAACATGGTTGTTGTTTATCTTTCCTTCTTGAAGACGTCCAATGACATGACAAGAGTGATGTCTTTACTTGTGCATGAATTGGATTTAAGTGAGGCAGAGCTGGGCAAAATCATCAACCTTACTTTCTCCTCCAGAGACATCAGATTCCAGTGGCAAGACAAAAAGTCAAGATGACTGTCAGTGGCCCAGGATGCAGTGGATGAGCTTGGCTTTTCTGAATTAAGGTCTTTCCCAGGTCCCAGCTATTTGAGGCCACACCCATTCAATGACTAAGGGCTAGGTCAAGCAATAGATAGAAAACAAGTTCCCCCTCACCCCCAGAAGACTTGGTAATGCTGTGGAAAAAAACTAATTAGTGTATTTAGGATATCAAGTTTCTATCCCAAAGAATTGTTAAAAAACAACAATCACTTTATCAAGAATCGCCTTACCTTCTCCATGCCCTCTGAATCACAGCAGCAGCATGGTTCTTTTTCCGGAACAACTCTTTCCTAGTTCTTTCTTTTTCAATGATCATCAGCCGGCTCTCTAATGGGAGAAGTTCAATGTTCAAATTCTGCCCCGTTGGGGAGGACAACTGATCACCTGCATTTGCAGGTGCTGTTTTTGTCTTCACCAAGCTCAGCCTGTCACCAGGCATGGAGTGCACCCCTACATTATTGGGTCCAGTTCTTCCCAATCCTGTTTTACTTGGGAGCCCAGGGCAGGTCCTCCCTATGACTTCAGTATCTGCCCCTTTGCTTCTTTGTCCCCGATTAGATGAAGCCTCGTTCCCTGGGTGGGTGGGTTCCACTCTGGCACTTCCAGGTCGGCTAGAACCAGCTGGAGAGCACCTCTCTCCCTTTAGCTCTTTACTTTGTCTTTTCATCAAGTGCATTTTGGTCCTTGATACCGTTTCGTGGGACTTGTGGTGCCTCAGGTTTCCAACTGGGCAATTAGAATTTGGCAAGCATATCGCTGCTACTCTGTCGAAAGGCTCACCACTGCAAGCCACTGTCTGCCTCTGATCTCCTGACTTCTCTCCAGCTCCACTTGCCTTCCTATGAGAGGTGTGCCTTGGGCCACCCTTTCCTCTGAGAGATGGCAATTCGAGCCTTTTTTCACCTTCTGATTTAGAGATGACCACCTGAGGTTGGCGTTCATTATCCTTTTCATTGGGACCAAAGTGGACAGAATGAAATTTGCCTTTGGGATGCTCTCTGGTTGATTCTTAAAGGAGACAGAAAAAGCAGATGTTTATCAGCACTATCATTATAAAGCACAGCTTATTTTGACATACTTTTTCATACAATTAGTCCAGAAGATACTTCACAGCAGTGGTCCCAACCTTTTCTGCTCACTGTACCTCCTTGCCTTTCAATAAACCTTACTTTACACTCTATTCAATATGAAAAAAATAATTCTGGAGTTTACACTATGTGAAAAATTAATAAAAATTAATTTAATAATAATATTTAATATGAAATAGAAGTTTCATATAGAAAACTTTCATTGGTACATAACCACATCTTTTAGGGCCAGAGATTCCATTTCTTGTCAACCCTAAGTTTATTGTTAAGTGCAGCTAGGTGGTACATTGGATAGAGCAGGAAGACCTGAGTTAAAATCTGGCCCTGGATACTTACTAGCTGTGTGACCCTGGGCAAGTCACTTAACCCTTGTTTGCTTCAGTTTCATCATCTGTAAAACAGGGATAATAATAGCGCTTACCTCCCAGGGTTGTGAGGATCATATGAGATTATAATTGTAAAATGCTTACCACAGTGCCTGGTGGATAGAGAGTGCCATATATATGGCACTTTTTTTTTTTTACTATTTGTAGTAGTAGTGATTTAGTTTTTTAAATAATAGCATATCCAATTTGTTGCTTTGAATTTGATCAACAACAGATTGAGAATCTTTATTCATCTTGTTGTTATAAATGGAATTACAGCTTTGGGAGCACATTTAAGAACAGGATATGCCTGCCCAAGGGTACAACAAAATTCTGTGACTTCATTGATGGGAAATCAATTCAGAGTTTCTGGTTATTGTGGAAATCATTTAGCTTGTCTTTCATTGGATTGTGGCCACTGATTTATTTTTATTCTCTTAATACAAAAAGGGTTTCATATCTAGCCTCATTCTTTGGGTTTTGGTCAGCAGAAATTATTCCTTTCCCATTCTATATCACCTGGTCCCTCTCCAATCCTCAATATTTTTCACTAACCCTACTACTTTTAAGAATAATGTAATAGGGCGGCTAGGTGGCACAGTGAGTGGAGCCCTGGCCCTGGAGTCAGAAGGACCTGAGTTCGGATCTGGCCTCAGACACCTAACACACACAAACAAAAAACCTAGCTGTGTAACCTTGGGCCAATTGCCCTCCAAAAAGCAAAGAAAAAAAAAGAATAATGTAATAGTTTTACCAAACATTTCTCAGGCCCTCTTGACATGCTTCTCTTACCTGCTGGAGGCATGCCTACCCTAGGTGGGAAACCCCAGTTCTCTGGCATCACAGTGATGCTGATGACAGTATTACTGATGCAGGATGGACAGATAGGCAATAATGCTTCTCACATTGAGCTTCAAAAGACTGTTCCCTGGCATGCACTTTGTCTTTGTTAAAACAAGGGTTAGGGCAGGAGTGGGGAACCTGCAGCCTGGAGGCCATGTGTGGCCTTCTAGGTCCTTGGGTGCAGCCTTTTGATTGAGTCCAAGTGTTACAGAAGAAATCCTTTTATTAAAGGGAATTTGTTCTGTGAAGTTTGGATTCAGTCAAAGGGCTGCACTTGAGGACCTAGAAGGCCACATGTAGCCTTGAGCCCACAGTTTACTACCCTTGGAACAGGTCATGGTTCAATAACATGAAATAATGAAACCTAGAGTTCAGAGTTGCTTTTAGCAAGACCAAACATCCAGGGCATTCCAAAGTAGTCAATATTTCCTAGCTCGCTCAAATTCACATAGTGCTTTCGAGCTACAAAGCACTGAGTTATGTGTTTATTGATCATTGAAAGAGAACTGATCTCACATGCTACAAATTTTGCTTGGCCTGCTTGTTTATTCAGATAGCTTTGAAAAATCTTGCAGCCAATAACAATTTCAAAACAAAAACAAAATTTCAACAAAAGCAGCACTGGGCCCAACTACATCCCTCTTTTATTGTTAAGGTCCTTTCCAGTTCTAAAATCCTATATTCCTTCCTTTTCTAGCCATATCCACTCACTTTGAGATTCTACATCCTTTCACTGGGTCGCTGTAATGGAAATGCAGATTTAAAGATCTTTCCTGCCCCTAGGCCCTTTGATTGGCTTAAGATACTCTGAGAACCTTCCTTGATTTGAAAATATACTCTGCCTCCTAATAGGCTGAATGTGGTCACATGGAGCCTGTGGTAGGAGGCTTGGTTTTCAGGAATGACCACACCTTGATGCTGTGTGATTGGGCAGTGGGTCCAGAGGATGGTTACATTCCTTGAGCCAGGAGAAGGCTATATAATCCCTGATGTGAGGCTTTGCTTTGGGGCTCACTTTGAGAAGTGTTGTGTGATTTGACCAGATGAGAGTCTGGGAAGCTGTTGTTGAGAGCCCCCCAGCTTTGAAAACCCAGATGTTGATGCTTCTCTCTCTGGTAACTGTGATTTTGGTATTGATAATGGTTGGACAGTTTGGAAGCCTGTCTGCTTGATCTGTCTGTATACTCTGAAGTTCGGGGTGCTGAACATAACTTTCCCCCCTGAACTAGGTAATATATGTTTGATTGATTAAAGTAAGCTTGTTAACCCATTTTGAGTTGCTTTCCTTTACAAAAGCAGATCTAAGAACCTGTGCTGGCAGCCCCCCTGGGGACGCTGGGTGCACGCAGCTCCAGTCGCCCTTATCATCGGTAGTTTCAATGGAAAGAATATCAAGTTAGGCTTCTGAAGATTCCAGGTCACACTTCCAGTTTTTGTCTTTTTTCACTGTGTTATCTTGGGCAAATTATTTGCCCTCCTGACAGTGCCTTAGCTCCCCCGTATTTAATATGGGGATAGAAAACCCTGCTTAGAGGAATATCATTAAGACTCAAAAAATATAAAAGAAGTGGAAATTTTGGACAAAAGTTGTTATGCACATGAGGACCTCGAGGCTTCATAAGTCAGGAGACCTAGTTTCAGATCCCAGCTCTGCTGCTTTCTGTAAGATCTTGACCAAGTTTTTTTTCCCCTCAAGCCTCAATTTTCTCATCTGTGAAATGGGATGAGGGGTGGGGATTGAACTAGATTTTCTCTAAGGTTCTTTCTGGTGCTAAATCTATGATTCTAGGTTCTTTGAGGTCTTATCCAATTAACACTGTCTAACCTGGGGAGGTGAAATCTGTGGCTGTATAATATTTTAGGCAAAGCTAATGAGTTGTGGCGTTTGCAATCATTACTTTTTATTGAGGCTTGCAAACTTGGCACTAGAGATATTTATTTCCCACTTGGTTACTGTTGGGGTAAGCTACATCCAGGAAAGTGGTGGTACTTGGGGTATGGAAATCTGGCCCAAATCATCAGGTTGTAGCTGCAGGTGTGGTTAACTGAATTAACCCCATAGCCAGCTTTACTTATCTATGCATTTTTATTAAAGGGAATTGGGAGGAGTGAAACAGAAATGACTGTGATAGGGGCAGCTAGGTGGTGCAATGAATAGAGTGCTGGCCCTGGAGTCAGGAGGACCTGAGTTCAAATCCAGCCTCAGATACTTAACACAAAAACTAGCTGTGTGACCTTGGGCAAGTCACTTAACCCCAATTGCCCTGCCTTCCCCCCTGTAAAAACAAAAACAAAACAAAAAAAAAACCAAAAGAAATGACTATGATATTAAGAAAAAGTAAAAGACATCAAGAAAGAAAGCCTTTTTAGTACCATATCAGCCAAAGGAAAGATCAGTCCAGCTTCTAGGTAGTGTGGTTCAACAGTAAGAAGCAGAGGAGTTGGGTTCAAATCCTTTCTTAATGTCTACCTTGGTGGCCCTGGCTAAGTCACTTAACCTCCCCTGGCCTCAGTTTCCTCATCTGCAAAATGAGGAGGTTGAACCAGATAACCTCTTACTTCTTTTCCAACTTCAGGGATGTGTTTCTAATATCTACCCTTTCGTTCGCATAAGTTAAAACGTACCTTTCTGTCTTCGGTGATTTTCTCCCTGCTTTTCTGTAGAAAGAAACTGTTCTTTTCTGTATGCTGTATCTGGAGATGCTCCTGGGGACCCTCTGTGGTTTTTTCCCATTTGGCTTAGAGAGACATTGCTGGAGAATGATTGTTTGCCAGGAATGATGGTGGGTTTGCTGGGCGGCTGTGGAGGCCTGGGGGCTGGGTTTCGCTTCTCTGGAAGCTGCTGTGCTTGCACTCGGCATTTCATTGGGTTCGATGTTCCCCTTTGGTTTCCTCCTTCTTTCCTCTTACTTTCTTCTTCACGTTTTCTAGAAACAAAGTCAATGCTTTAAGCAACAAGACCAAATGCCTAGGGCATCCCAAAGTAGTCAGACAGTCTTCATATTTCCTAGCTCGCTCAGAGCCATGCAGAGCTTTCTAGTTACAAAGCACTGAGTTCCATGTTCATTGATCATTGAAAGGGAGGTGATCTCACAAGCTACAGGGCCTTAGCGGGGCCTGCTTGGCTGCTCAACATTCCTTCTACCTCACCACTGTTGAGTCCTCAGCTTATTCTCCCCAGGGACTATCCAAACCTTCTTCAGGCCTTTATTTGTCTAAGTTAGTCATTAAAGACAGATTTATGTGATTAACTAAATGCCCAAAAGCACATAAGTCATTTAAAAAAATTCATTGAAAAAGCTATGCCGCTTCTATTCTCAAAAAATAAAAACATGTTTTCCTGTTGTATTGGGGGGGCACTATACCAAGTGCTTGTTACATCATTGAGGAGATTAAAATTATCTCAAGTCAAGTCAATAAGCATTTCCTAAGAGCGTATGATGTGTAGATTAGAAAAAAAGCAAAACCTTAGTCCCTGTTCTCAGAGAACATGCATTCTAATGGGGGAGACAACATGGAAAGAACTAAGTGTGTACGTGGAAGTCAATCTCCCAGGGGAAGGCAGTAGTAGCTGGGAGACCAGGAAAGGCCCCCTGCAGAATGCAAGTTTGAATTGACCCTCCCATTGACAACTTCAAGCATCATCATCCACTCTGTTACCGTTTCTTTCACAGAAGAGGCATCTCTTCTTCTTACCAAGGTCAGGCTACTTGGGCCTTTCATATCATTCTCTATGCTTTCTCTCTCTGTGCATCTTCAATCTTTCATTTCCCAATGGTTTTTTTCCATCCTTCTACAAAATGCTCAGATCTCTCTAAACCCTAAAAAGAAAATCTTTCCTTTACTCACTACACCTCCATCCAGCTACTATCCTGTTTCTCTCTACTTCACCACTAAATTTCTTTAAAAAGTTGTCAAGTTGGGGCAGTTAGGTGGTGCATAGAGCACCAGCCCTGGAGTCAGAAGGATCTGAGTTCAAATTCGGCCTCAGATACTTGACACACTTACTAACTGTGTGACCTTGGGCAAGTCACTTAACCCCAATTGCCTTGCCAAAAAAAAAAAGGTTGTCAAATGCTGATGTTACTCTTTCCTTACTACTACTCTCTCCTCACCTCCTTGGAGTCTCTTGTCTCATCTCACCTTTTAACAAACTGCTCTCTTAAAGGTCACCAATAACTTTCTAATCACCACGTTTACAAATGAACTCTTTTCTCAGTGCTTTTGACCTCTCTGAAACATTTGACAGGTGTTGACAATCTCTCCTGTAAGTTTACACCTTGCTTGATTTTAGAGACATCACACACTCCTAAGCTATTGCCTACCCTTTTGCTGAAACACTCATGGGGGGCATTTCCCTAAGAGTCTATCCTTGGCCCTTTGCTACTTTTCTACCTCTATACTTTCTCCCTTGGCCATGTCATTCCTAATCATGACTTCAACTTCTACCTCTATTCAGAACATTCCCATATCTATCTCTCTAGCCCTGACTCTTTTTCTTAGCCCCCTGAAGCTTATCTTCAATTGCCAGAAATTTCAAGCTGGATCTCTCACTAGCAACTCAAACTCAATGTTAGAAAGGTGACCTTATTATCTTTCCCCCTAAACCTACTTCTCTTTTTGACTTTAGAATTCTGTCTGTGTTACCGACATTCATTTAATGTCTTATATTCAAAACCTTGGGGTTATCCCTCACCATTCACATCTAATCAATGTACTTGATCCCATGGTATATTTTAGTTTTTATTTTTTTCTATTCCCACAACCACAAACTTTAGTACAGGTTCTTATTATCTCTTGCCAATAATTTTGTAGTTGCCTTCTAATCAGGTCTTACTATTTCTATTTTCTCCCCACTTCAATCATCCCTTATGTTGCTGCCAGAATAATCTTCCTCATGCCTAGATTTACTTAAATGACTTATATTGGCTCCCTATTGTCTACTAAGTAAAATCTGTCATAGCAAGTCTTTAATCAGTCAATCAGTCAGAAAAGCATTTATCAAGTGTCTACCTACTGTAGGCCAGGCATTGGGGATACAAAGAAAGGCAAAAAACAGTCTCTACCCTCAAGTTGCTTCCGGATTAATAGGAGAGACAGTATGTAAACAACGATATACAAATAAGATATGTACAGGATAAACTGGAAAGTATCTTGGAGGGAAGGCACTAAGATTAAGGAGGACTGGAAAAGTCTTCTTGTAAGAAGGTGAGACTTTGGCTGAGACTTGAGGAAAGCCAGGAGGCAGAAATGAGGAGTGGGAGAGTTCTAATTATGGAGAATAGTCAAGGAAAATGCTTGGAGCTGGCCACAGGATGTACCATAAAGAATGACAAACAACTGAGAATTTTATTTCTAGCACGTATGAAAAGAAGAATGAATTCTTCCCGTGATGTTCAGAAAGCCTACAATATTTTTTTTGTCACAGTCACCCAAGACCCCACTTGGGATTTTTCTTGGCAAGGTACTGGGGTGTTTTGTCATTTTCTTCTCCAGCTCATTTTACAAATGAGAAATTAAGCCAAACAAGGTTAAGTGACTTCCCAGGGTCACACAGCCAGGAACTGTCTGAGGTCAGATTTGAACTCATGAAAATAAGTCTATATGATTTCAACTCCAGTGCTCTATCCACCTCAGTGCTCTCTAGGGACTGTTATCTATGCTCAAAGTGTAGACTGGTCCACTGGCTAGCAGATAAGATAAAGGGACTCATGGGACTCTACTCTCTAGGTTATCAGAGAGAGTGAAGTGTTTCTTAAAACAAAGAGGAAGACTTCAATATTAAAAAGAAAAAGAATCTGTAAAGGCAGAGGAGATTCCTAATGTGTTGTCAAGAGGTAGGCAGGCAGAAGAATGTGCCATGAAAAAGGAAGGGATAAATGAGGTGCACTGAATGCTCAGAATTAAGTAATCCTTATTAGGCCCTTCCTAAGAGCAGCAGGAGGTGGGTAGATGGGGCTCTGGAATTGGAGTCAGGAAACTAGAGTTCAAATCATATCTGCAAAATGTAAAACAGCATTAAAATAACTATAGACGATATAAAAAATTTGTGAGTCTTCCTGCCAAGACAAACTCAGTACCTATATAAACACAATTACAAAACATTTTTCACACAAATAAAGTCAGATCTAAATAATTAGAAAAATAGCAGTTGCTCATGGATAGGCTGAGCTAATATAAAAAAAATGATAATTCTACCTAAATCAATTTACTTCTTCAGTCCTATACCAATCAAACTACCAAAAATTATTTTATAGAGCTAGAAAAAATAAAAACAAAATTTATCTGGAAGAACAAAAGGTCCATTATATCAAGGGAATTAATAAAAAGAAATGCAAGGGAAGGTGACCTAGCTATACCAGATCTAAAAATGTATTATCATCAAAACTATTTGGTACTTGCTAAGAAATGGAATGGATCAGTGGAATAGATTAGGTACTCAAGACACAATGTCAATGACTATGGTAATACAATATTTGACAAACCCAAAGACTCCAGCTTCTGGGATAAGAACTCCCAATTTGACAAAAACGGTTGGGAAAACTGGAAAATAGTATGGCAGAAACTGGGCATAGATCATCTTACACTGTGTACCAAGATAAAGTCAAAATGGGTACATGATTTAGACATAAAGGGGATACCATGAGCAAATTAGAAGAACAAAGAATAGTTTACCTGTCAGATCTATGGAGAAGGGAAGAATTTGTGACCAAACAAGAGGTAGAGAACATTATGAAATGCAAAATGGATAATTTTCATTACATTAAATTGAAAAAGCTTTGCACAAACAAAGCCAATGTAACTAAGATTAGAAGTAAAGCGAAAAGTTGGTAAATAATTTTTATAGCCAGTGTTCCTGATAAAGGCCTTATTTCTAAAATATGTAGAGAACTGAGTCAAATTTATAAGACTACATGTCATTCCCCAATTGATAAATGGTCAAAGGATATGAACAAGCAGTTTTCAGAGGAAGAAATTAAAGCTATAGTTATATGAAAAATGCTCTAAATCACTGTTGATTAGAGAAATGCAAATTAAAACAACTCTGAGGTACTACCTCATACCTATTAGATTAATTAATATGACAAAACAGGAAAATGATAAATGTTGGAGAAGATGTGGGAAAATTGGGACACTAATGTATTGTTGGTGGAGTTTTGAACTGATCCAACCATTCTAGAAAGCAATTTGGAACTATGTCCAAAGGGTTATAAAAATGTCCATACCTTGGGGTGGCTAGGTGGCGCAGTGAGTAGAGCGTCGGCCCTGGAGTCAGAAGGACCTGAGTTCGGATCTGACCTCAGACACTTAACGCACACACAAATAAAAAAACCTAGCCGTGTGACCTAGGGCAAGTTACTTAACCCCAATTGCCCTCCAAAAAAGCAAAAAAAAAAATGTCCATACCTTTCGATCCAGTAATATCACTACTAGTTTTGTATGCCAAAGAGATCATAAAGAGGGAAAAGGACTTACATGTACAAAAATATTTATAGCAACTCTTTTTGTGGTGGCAAAGAATTGGAAATTGAGAGGATGTCTATCAATTGGGGAATGGCTGAACAAGTTGTGCTATATGAATGTAATGGAATAGTATTGTTCCACAAGAAATGATGAGCAAGTGGATTTTGGAAAAACCTGGAAAGACTTACATGAACTGATGCTGAGTGAAGTGAGCAGAAACAGGAGGACACCACACATAGTAATAGCAACATTGTGTGATGACCAGCTTTGAAAGACTTAGCTCTTCTCAGGATGACTTTTCTTAGTTGAGTCTCTTGCCAAGCTCTTTTAAGCTTGATTTTCTTTCCACTACTTCTTGTTTTATGAGAAGATACTGCTTATAGTCGACTATTCTTCATATAATTTCATAAATTAATTTTTCCTAGTACTGTCTTTGGCTGCCATATATCTCTGCTTAGCAAGAAGATTAAATGTTTGCTGTTTAAGGTGATTTCTAGGCTTTTTGGTTTCTTTCATGCCAATTAATTTATATTTATGGAATGGTGATAATTTGTGTCAATGTCTGGTTCTGTATCCACTTCCTGTGTTTTAGGTATGAATAGCCTATTCAGATAGGTTAGGTTGGAGCTATTTTGATTGCATAACATATCTAATTATTTTCTTTTAATTTTGTGTTTGTTTTGATCTTTCCTCTAACAAGACAACAGCCTAACAGTACATAGTTAGTTGACTATGACTTCCTCATCAACAAACCATTTCCTGTCTACTGAAATGTAATTTATTTTTATGATGTTATATGATATACTCTATGTTTAGTACAACCCTTTCCCCTCACCCACCTGAAGTGTCTTTGTGTCTACGAACATTTTTCTCCCCTCATTTCTTGTCCAGAAACAAATTTCCTAACATATTTTTTTGTCATCTTCCCCTTACCTATCTTTATATTAAAGTTACTGGGTATCAAAGTACACATTGATTTAATTTGGAAGGCCTTACTGAGTTCTTTGGAGAAATTCCCTACCTTTGCCTCTGCAATAGATGTTGGCATATGAGAGGGGATACAGTAATTTTCACAGCAGTCCTTTGCATATATTTATCATGAGTACTGCAGTTCAGTAGTCCTAATGCCCTTTGAGATGATGTTTCTTGTTTCCTCTCAACTCCTTTTATTCTTTCTGTCCAAGGAGAACTTGCAAGCTATCTTTGCGTTTAGCTATTTTGTCCTCTGATAATTTTTATACCAAGAATGTTAAGATTGACGTCACTAGATACAGATTTCACATTTAGAATACCAGTAGGTAATTTAAAATGTACAGATGGCACAGAAACTATGAATCTTAGCATCCTCTGTCCCTTTCCACAACTCTGCTGATGCCTCTGAAGATGCAGAAGGGGGCCATGCGGGATCCAGAGCCATTTTCAGTTTGACTTTCGAAAAATTGGTTTTCTTTGGAGGTCATAGTAATATTTTAAATGAAAAAATGTTCAGTATTAAGATTCCAGACCCTTGGCAATGAGCCTTTTTTTTAACTTAGTGAGCTAACCCTTAGAAAGGAAACATAATGGCAGGGGCAATTAAAGACAATACAAAAGTTAAATCAAGTTCAAGAAAATAATATAAGAAATCTCACAAAGCATTACATGTCATATATAAAATGCTAATTAAACATTTTAGGACTTCCAAGAAGTACAGATAACTGTGGGCTCTGGTGTTTTAGGAAAGGTTTAACAGAGAAGATGACATTTGAACTAAGTCTTAAAGTATTTGGAAAAGTGATGTGTAGACAAGCCTAGGAGGATAATATGAGTTTTTACTGAGCATACTGATGTGGAAATAGGAGGTGTCATTGGGATACCAGTGGATTAGTCTAGATGGAATGATGGATCCTTGTATAGCAGTGACAATAGAGAAAGATGGAAAGGTTAGTTGGGGCCAAACTGTGGATGGCCTGGGACACCAGGCTAAGGAACAAGACTTTATTTTTAGGCAATAGGGAGATACTAAACATATCTGAGCAGTAGAATGACATAATTAGAGCACTCTTTTAAGAAGATCAATCTGATGGCAGTGTATAGGATGAATCTAGGATAGACTAGAGTCAGGAAGATGGATTAGTAGACTTGTTACAATAGTTTAGGTATAAGTGTGAGTATGGTGGATGTAGCGGGAGTGGAAAGGAAATGAAAATATGTGATTTTTTTCCCCCAGAGAATCAATGGGACTACATATAAGACCTGCACATTGATTTATTTTTGCCTCTGTCTAAAAACAAGGTTGACATCATTGGTGTGTGTGAAGCACGATGAACAGCAGATCTTGTGTCAGAGAGGAAAATTGGCGATCACAACCTCCTTGGAAAGACCCACAAGAACGGTGCCCATATGGGTGGTATTGGCTTCACTGTTTGCAAGAATGCTGTTCGCCACATTAAAAGTTGTGATTTCCTCTTGCCTTAAATGCTAAAACTACGTCAATGCAAGAGTCTGAAAATTATTCAAGTATATGTGCCAGCACAGAGCAATGGCCAATATTGGAAGATAGCAAATGAGATATGAGGAAGACTCTGTTGAGACCTTGAAAAGATGATGAAAGAAATGTCAACTAAGATTATTATGCAGAGAGAGATTTTAGTTCCAGCCCTGGACAGAGTACCAGGCAGGATAAGACTTCCATTGACAAATTTGGAAGAACTGTGATTTGGTCTTAGCCAGCTCTATTATCAGTAAACAAGAATGCATGGTTCCAGATGGTGGAGAAACACTTATGGAGAAGTCCCATGGAAAAATATATGATCAAAATGATTTTGTTCCCAGTGACAAAAGAAGTTATCTAATATAGCTGTTGTCACAGAATCATCAGCAATGTGTCAGATCATTGGTTTCTCAGAGGGATACTAATTCAAGATATTCTAAAAGAATAGAGGAATGTCCAAAAAGACCTGGTGAGAAAACTGCTCTGTGAGACAACAATGGCTGATGAACTAGAAGTGGTAAGATATTTGATTTCCGGAAGAAAAAGGAGCCAGTGCAGGCTATGAGAGCTTCATAAAGAAGCTCAATCAGCCACCTAGAGATCAGGGCAGAATCTGAGAAAGGTAAATGATGAGTATGGCTCTTTAGTAAGAAGAACCAAAATGAATGAAGAAGGAAAGTTTGAGAAGGAAGAATGAAAAAGATTATGCCGAGAAATCAGGATAGGATTGCTTAGACAGCAAATGAAGTAAAGAGATAACTGGGAAGAAGAAGAAAAAAGCTTGAGAAAGAGATCTTTGACGAAAGTAGAAAATCGTCGTCACGATAAAGAACAGACCACTGGGGTAGAAAGAGTTTCTATGAAGAATATGACAATGACTTCTAGACTTCTTGCATTTATGTGACTGGTATGAACTGACCGTGAAGGCATCATACATGCTATTTGGAACCAGGTGGTAGAATCAGTTAAATAAATGTGTAGTGGGGAATGATGGGGTCTATTCTAAACATCTATCTCAAGGAGAAATAGAAGAAAATTACTCCATAAATCACTACATGTAGTTCACAAGTTACCCTGTAAGTAGTTTTATTCCTTCATTTGTGAAAAATGTGAAGCCCTATGCTTCTGAAAGGAAATGATCCTGATAACTTTTCCAGCTCCCCTAGAAATCCATAAACTGTTCACCTAAAGCTTACTCTTCTAACACACACACACACACACACACACACACACACACACACACACACACACACTCTACTATACTATCCTATATTGAGTAGGATGCCAGGAATATCATGGATTCCACAAAACCATCATGCCAGGCATCAAGGAAGCTCCTAATAAATGCCTGTTGATTGATTGAAGCCACAAGCAGGCTTGCTTTCATGTTAGTTATTTAACCACCAATCACAATGCAGTCTGATAATAAAGAAAGATGCAAAGAAAATTGAGTATCCATAGGCTGTGTGAGCTCTAAAGGTGACTTAATGGAAATAGTGGTGATATTAAAAACATCTTGCTCTAGAACAGAGCTGAGAACACTAAAGAGCTGAATGTTGAATTTGGAACTGATTTTTCTGTAACAAATCAGCATTTCTAGAGGACTTCAGCAAGGGGATAGCATCATCCCCAAACTATTCACTGCTACACTGGAGGTTCACTGGGAACCTAACTGAAAAACAATACAACACAATTATGATTGATGGTGAACACATCACACAAACCTCTCACAAGTGTTTGTGTCTTGTTCACAAGTAGAAAAGTTGGAGTTGTGGAAAAGAAAAACTAGCAGATATAGCTGCAGAGTGTACGTAAGCTATTTAGCTTAGAAGTAAACATAGGTCAAAGAAAGTAGATGCAAATGAGCATCACCCACCAAACAAGGTTTTTGTGGATGGTTTGGAGACCCCAAAAGCTCCCTCAATCCATTAATTCTGGTAAGATCCAGCAAGAATACAAGATTAGATAGCCAATATTCATAGAATGCTTTTAAGTTTTCTAAGCATTTTATATACATTCTCCTACTTGAGCCTCACAATAATTTGTGAGGTGTATATAAAGAAACACTCAGAAGTGATACTCTATCTCCTGTGCCATAATATCTTTCTAAATGGCATAGATGGATTCTTCAATAGATAAGTGGTCAAAAAAGTGAATAGTAAAGAGAATTACAAATTACTAATAACCATATAAAACTGTTCCAAATCACTAAGAATATGAGAAGTAAAAATTAAAATCACCAAGGTTTGACTGTACAACCAGAAAATTGGCTAAGATGAGAGGAGATGGAAATGGTTAATGTTGAAGAAGTTATGGGAAGACAGGCACACTAATACATACTTGGTACAACTTTGAATTGGTTCAATCAACCTGGAAAATATTTGGAATTATGTGAAAAAAATGATTGATACATCTTGACCCAGAGGTCCTATTCCTAAGCATATACCCCAAAGGAAGTCAAAGAACAAAAAAGAAAGGTCCCTACACTAAAATATTCATACTATCAATTTTTGTGATGGCAAAGAACCAGAACTAAAATTCGTGCCCCAGTTTATCCAGTCATTTCTTAACTGTTGGGCCATTTAGTTTATCTCTAGTGGTTTTTACAAATAATTTTGCCATAAATATCTTTAAGTGACTGCCTTTTTCTGTTCTCTTTTTTGCTAAAGCTCTAAGATTATTGTGGTAGCGATTCAGGAAATATCTATTGAAGAATGAAGCAGTGTCTGGTACCAAATTCTCTAGTAATAGGACTCCAATAACCGTAGCATCATTGCTTTGCTACATCCTGAAAGTGGAGATGGGTGGGGGTAGGGTCTTTTGGAGTTGCACAAACTCCTAGAGCAGCGGGAACAGCAGCAAACATGCTGTGGGGACTTGGGAACTAGAAGGGAGAAAGGGATGGGAGCGTGTCTTACAATTCAAAATGGGTCTGCAGTCTGGTCAGTTGTGATGGTAGCTGTGTTTAAGCCCCAGTTTAACGGTAAGCTTCCCCTATACAGATCTTTAAAAAGAAATGGTGCGGGGGAAGACCTGACCCATTTTCCCTGTTACTGGTGAAGTCCACTTAGTTTCCTTTATGGACCCTGATATTTGCTTTGTACAAATTTTAGTTCCACAAGTCTTTTTCTCTTCTTCTTGTGCATGGGACGAGTTCGTGATCTATGGCAGAAGTGGTCTCACACTCGTATTTGTTCTTCATAGTGGTTTGAGAAGAACGCCATCCTCTTCTTGGGAAAAGTGGACAGATGGTAAGTGTCAGAGCACACAGCTCTCTGGTACTTTGATTTGACTCGGATTCTGTAACATGGTTTGCTGACTGTCAACACACTAACTCACAGCACAGCAAATGACAGGTTAGTTATGCAATGTGTCATCGGCAGCTCCTGTGATTCATATCAATGCCAGTAGGAGTCATTTCAGTGCAAGCTGTCAGGGAAAAGCATTAACTCTATCTGTCATTTGCTATCTTATCATGTATGCTCCACAGAAGAGGCTGATTGAACCTGGGCGCCTGAAATGCTGCTAATTGATCTAAAAACTGCACTCCTGGCAGGCCGGGGTACTGCATTCCCTCTGGCATTGATAAAAGTGGCTGGTTTCAAATACTAATATTGGCATTGCACAAACAGACAATATGTGGGTGTCTGTCTCCTGCTTGGTATAGATCACCCTGCCATTACCCCGGTGTTTGAGCTGATAAATTAGACCTTACTATTCACAGACCAGTCATTTTCCTTCCTCCAGGAGAAGCAAACAGCCCACTAGCAGTACCTGCTACTCAGTCCATAAAAGAAATGAGACAGTCAATGTACAATCAGCCCAGAATGAGGCTAAACCTTGTCACTTGTAGATGAGTATGTCAAGGCAACAGCTGCTCATGTATGTTACTCATGTTAATCAAATGATTTTTCTGTTGATCAGGGTCTGGGATTAGGGATGGGGATGGAGAAGGCGATTATTCCCCTGATGAAGTTTTTTCTTTTTGATTCCTCCCAACTGAATAGAAGTAAATGGGATAATCATGGAGGGAGCAATGAGACAGTTACTGAATGTGTAATTAGAGCTTTACTTTAATAGTGGTATGGAATTAACACCAAAAAAATCTATATTAGACTATCTATAACTAAGCCTCCAGTTATCCCACTCAGTACATGGCTCAAAGTAGAACAGGGAATTTAGGGAATCTAATGCTATATCCATTCTTGTACAAAAGATCCTCACATTTGAGAAAAATTCAAACTCATCTGTTAACTATTTTAATATTAATAGTGACAATGCATTGCTATTCCTGACACTGCTCTGTTCACTGACCACTTCAGACCCATTTCTGCTTCTTCTTGGGAACAACTTATAATCGCATCATTGGAATTTCATTCTTGAGAGCTCTCCAGCCCTCTTGAATCTTGGACTATGAAACTAGGGATCCTTTATCAAAGATCTGAAGTCTGTTCTCCTAGAGAACACAACAGGTCATTTTCCATCTTTCCCTTCTGACTGTGAAATCCCAAGGCTACTTCCTTCTAAAGTTCCTATAGTTTTTGCTTAGTGGAGCATTTCCACTGTTGGTCTGACTCAGCTAATGAACAGCAACATCCCTCACGGCTTCCGTGGCCTCCTGAAAAGAAAGTGACCTCGGCCAGTATCAGAGAAGTGGAGTTCTTCAGCACATTTGAGCGCTCTCATCTTTAGGAGAGATTTCAGAGACTTCAGAGACAGGAGCCTGTTGCTTGAGATTTGAAAAGAAAAGTTAGCTCAGGAGTGAGATGAAGTTTTCAATGCATGCCCTCAAATCAGGTTGATACACAGACAGACACCTCTTTCCCTTTTGTTTTCTTCTTTCCTTATGTCCCCAGGGGCTAGTACCTCACTCTTCCGCTACCCCAAATTACTTTGCAAATATTTTATTGCAACAGAACTCAGGAATTGGGGAAAATGATGTTTTACTGATGAGGAAGATTTCCTAGAATTCCCTGGGTCCCCGGTGCCTTAGATTTGACTAGGGAGAAGCTACCCAGAGGCCTCGTCAAGTTTAAGGCCATCAGGGCACTCTGAACATCCTTTTTTTTTTTTTTTGCTTTTTGGAGGGCAGTTGGGGTTAAGTGACTTGCCCAAGGTCACATGGATAGTTTTTTTGGGTGTATTATGTCTGAGGCCGCATTTGAACTCAAGTCCTCCTGACTCCAGGGCCGGGGCTCTATTCACTGCATCACCTAGCTCTGGGCATCCTTGATACCTAGTTTATATACTCTGGTAAACACACTTCACTTAGCAATTGTGATTTCTTTCATTGCCATAGCCTCTACTTTCCAAATTAAATTTGCATTTCTGTTGGCTATAAGGATAGGGATGGTGCCATATAAGAAGGGGCACAGAAAACAAATATGGTGATCCTGACACTGTACTTTTATTCCTCTTGAACTCATTTGTAAGGTGATTCTTGAAATGGAATGAGCTGGTGAGATACCACCTCACACCTGTCAGGTGGGTTAACAGGACAGAAAAGGAAAATGATAAATGCAGAGGGGTTGAGGAAAGATTAGGACATTAATGCATTATTGGTAGAGTTGTGAACTGATCCAACCATTCTGGAGAACAACTTGAAACTATGCCCAAAGGGCTATCAAACTATACATAACCTTTGACACAGCAATACCACTAACAGATCTATATCCCAAAGAGATCAGAGAAAAAGGAAAAGGATCTATAGGTACAAAAATATATGTGGCAACTCTTTCTGTGGTGGCAAAGAATTGGAAATGAGGGGATGCCCATCATTTGGGGAATGAATGTACAAGTTGTGGAATATGATTTTGATAGAATATTATTTTACTGTAAAGAAATGTTGAGCAGGATGGTTTCAGAAAAACCTGGGGAGACTTATATGAACTGATGCAAAGTGCAGTAAGCAGAACTAGGAGAACATTGTATACAGTAACAAGAAGTTTATATGATGATCAATTGTAAATGACTTAACTACTCTGATCAAGACAATGATCCAAGACAATTAAAAAAAACTCGTAATGAAAAGTACTATCTACCTTCAGAGAGAGAACTGATGAACTCTGAGGACATGTTGAAGCATACTTTTAAAACTTTCTTTTTCTTGCTTTATTTTTTGCAACATGGATAATATGTAAATATGTTTTGTATAACTCTCCATGTATGATTGATATCATATTGCTTACCTCTTAATGGGCAAGCGATGGAGCAGAGAGAAGGTAAGAATTTGGAACTTAAGTTTAATATATATATATATATATATATATATATATATATATATATATATATATAAAATTAAATTAAAAAAATGACAAGATGAGTTGTCATTGAGTGTGTTTAAGCAGAAAAAGGATGACCACCTGCCATATTGTAGAAAGGATTCCTACTTGGCACTGAAGATTGGACTATGTGATTTCTAACATTCCTTCAACCACATTCCCCCTATTTCAGGCCCTCATTTCCTCCCACTTGTATTATTGCAATAGCCTCAAAAATTTTTGCCCTGTCTAAAGTGTCCTCTGCCCCCCACCTCCTCCACATTACTGTGAAAGATAATAGTCCTAAAGCACAAGTTTGACCATATCACTTCCCTAATCAAAAAGCTCCCTATTTCCTCTAGGATAAAAGAGACTCCACTCTTTTCCATGTGTGGCTAGGTGGCGCAGTGAATAGAGAACCAGCCCTAGAGTCAGGAGGACCTGAGTTCAAATCTGACTTAAGACACAACACATAGGAAAAAAAAAAACCTAGCTGTGTGACCTTGGGCAAGTCACTTAACCACAACTGCCCTACCTTTCCCCTTCCAAAAAGCAAAAAAAAAAAAGAGCTAAGCCAAAAAAACCCCAAAAACCATAATCTGGTTCCAATTGACCTTTCCAATCTTATTATGTATTTCTTCCCTTCACACATTCTATAATTCAGCCAAACTGGCCTAATTTCTACTTTCCATATACAACATTCTCTCTCTCATCTCTGTAACTTTGTTCAGGCTGTCACCATTGCCTGAAATATTCTTCTTCCTTACCATGACTTCTTGGAATCCCTAGATTCCTTTAAAATTCATTTCAAGAGCCATGTCCCATATGGGGCTTCTTCAGCTGGTACTGCCCCCCTTAATATTTACTCTGTGTATGTGTGTATCTATGTGTACATACATATATATGTGTGTGTGTGTGTTTTTGTATACACACATAACTTTTACAAGTACAGTGTCCATTCCTCCCTTACAAGTAGAATATGAGCACTATGGCACTATGAGGGCAAGATCTGTTCCTTTTCTCCTATTATCCCTAGTATTTGGCACAGTGCCTAGCATATAGCAGGTATTTCATAAATGATTGTTTGGAGGTCAGGGTAGGGACTGAATTCCATTTTTTTTTTTTTGCCTTGGAAAAACCTATAAGCCTAAATTGAGAGGACTTGTGAGATAGTAGGCAGGTGTCTACATGTGACTTGAGAAGCATCAGAAGGCTCCACTGGTTCATACACCTTCACTATCAAGTGTCACAGTGCCTATAATTCCACTATTAAAGATATTTTTCTTGTGTGGGGGGGTGGGACTTCTCCCTGAGACACTATTTTAAAATGCAAATATTCCTGGGAGAATAACATACTGCACTATTTTCCATTACTGAATAAGCAACTTATTAATTCTTCTTTTCTGGACAATCCTATGTTGTACCTACTTCTTGTTAATATCCCCAAGGGCTCTGTCCTGACCTATCTTCTCTTCTCTCTCCATATTCCCTTAGTGAAGTCATGAGTTCCCATAGTTTTAGTTAAAATTTCTATGCTAATGACTTCTAAATCTATGTATCTAGTCCCAATCTCTCTCCTGAGCTCTATTACTACATCTCCAACTACCTCCTGAAAATCTGCCCCCAGACATTCCACAGGCATCTTTTTTGGTTTGATTGGGTTTTTTGTTTTGTTTTATTTGTTTTGGGAGGGGAATTGGGGTTAAGTGACTTGCCCAAGGTCACACAGCTAGTAAGTGTGTCAAGTATCTGAGGGCATATTTGAACTCAGGTCCTCCTGACTCCAGGGCTGGTGCTCTATTCACTATGCCACCTAGCTGCCCCTCCACAGGCATCTTGAGCTCGACGTGTCCAAAATGAAACATTATCTTTCCCCCAACCCTCCACCCCAATGCCATCTCTCTTAAAATTCCCAATTTCTATTGAGGTAGCAACCATTTTTCCAATCTCCAAAGTTTGCAGTCTCAAGCTCTTCCCTCTCCTTCATTCCCTACATAACCCATAAGAAGCCAACCTTGTGAATTTTACCTCCCTATCTCTTGCATCCATTGCCTTTTCTCCACTCACATGGGCACCACCTTAGTTCAGTCCTTCTCATCTGGATTTCTGTACTTGGCTCCCTGCTGCCTCTAGTCTCTCTCCTCCAATACAACCTCAATCCAGCTAGTAAACTGATATTCCTAAAGAACAGGTCACAGTCTGGATCCCTATTACAAAGGATTCGTATTACCTCTGGGAAAGGCAAACTTCTCCGCTTTTCCCTTTCCAGTCTGAGACCAGACTCTTTCCAGACTGATTTCACTTCCTCTACATTCCTGTACTTTTCCATCAAAATGTCCACCTTGTTTCTACCTCTATATGCAATGTTCTGCCTCCATGCTTTTCACAGATTGTACCCCATATCTAAAATGCCCTCTGATCTCAACTCCATTTAAGCCTATGTTTTACTCCCATTTTAGGATTAGCTCAAGTGACATCCTTATACAAAAGATCCTTGAAGTTGCTGCTGCTCCCTTTTCAGCCCCAAATTAGTCTGGAGTTACTTGGTATCTATGTTGTATTTATTTTTCTGTGTAGATATTGTTTTCCCTAGGAGCATGTTAACTACTTGAGGGCAGGGACTGTTTTGATTTTGGTTTCTGTGTCTCCAAAAACCTAATCACTTAATAAATACTTGTTGAATTTAATTGAATTGGATCCCTTTTCTTCTTTATGGGAGGGAGAATACTACATAGCTAAGGGAGAAGGCACTAACAGGGATTTGGTGTGGAAAGAAAGAATGTTGGATTGGAAGTAAGAGGACCTCAGTTTAAATCTTTTTTCTCCCAGTTTCTATATTGATTCTGCTTTTATAGAACAAAGAAGCTAGCAGAGAAGGAAGACAGAATTGAAATGCATTCCTAGATTTTTAATCAGCTCATTTATTTAACCTCTCTGGGCTTCATTTCATCATGAGGAGGTTGGAATAGGGGACATCTAAGGTCCTTAGAGGTAGGTAGATGGCTCAGTGGATAGAGCCCTGAGCCTGGAGAAGACCTGAATTCAGATTTGACCTCAGACACTTACTAGCTGTGCCCCTAGGCAAGCCACTTAACCCATTAGAGAAGGAAATGCCAAACCACTCCAGTATCTTTGACAAGAAAACCTCATAAACTGTCACAGTCGGACACAACTGAACAACAACAAAGGTTCTTCCCAGCTTTAAATCTTCCTGCAATTATTTAAAGAAAAGGAAGGTGACAGACACCAAAGAAAACTGAACTTAATTCCAACTTTCACATTTTGATATTTATACATACATGTTACTGTGCTTCAACATCTCAAAGTTTGGAGAGGCAGGCAGGTCACAGATTGGGCAGCTATAGGTAAGTCTGGGCTACGGGGCACATAGACAATGGGTCAGGGCAGCCTATGTGTTATGGGGGATACAAGCAGTATCAGATAGAATCCCTTCCCTAAAGATATTTACAGTGTATGTGAGGAGATGGCATATACATCTGAAAAGGAAAATCCTCACCATCCACAGACATTTATCAAACACCTGTTATGTACAAGGAACTCTGTTAGAAATTCTAGGAAGTATACACTAAATGAGTAGGACAAACTGACATATGCAGGAATGGACTGGTAATAGAATGTCCATTCTTAAGTTTAATTTGCATTATTGTTTCCCTATCACTTTCAAAAGCCTAGACAAACACCAAAGCAATAAACCAAGCCTGGATTTGTAGTAGTTGTGGAGTTCTTAAAGAGTAAATGCTCACACTGAAAATTTAACTATCAAGCTGACTCCCACCAGTGTGAGATCAGAGATCAGGGAAAGCAAAAGATGGGTGGGGATAGATTGGTGTAGATAATGAGAAAGGGCTTCCAAAAGAATGTAATTCTAGAGATTCAGAATGGTAAAGTAATTTGCCCCGTCCCCTGAGTCCATCCCATAAAAGCAACTGTCTGTTTTTAATGTCATTTCCACCTCTTCCAGTTCATACATACATACATATACATATATACACACACATACACACACACGTGTATATATATATACATGTATATCTATCTATATCTATATCTATCTATATCTATATATCTCTTTTTGGAGGGGGGAGGGCAAGGCAATTGGAGTTAAGTGACTTGCCCAAGGTCACATGGCTACTAAGTGTTAAGTCTGAGGCCAGATTTGAACTCAGGTCCTCCTGACTCCAGGGCTGGTACTCTATTCACTGTGCCACCTAGTCCCTAGATTTTCAAGGTTTAGTTTCAGTACTATGTCTTACATGAAGCCTTCTTAATTCCTCCCAATTATTACTGACAAAATTATTAATGACAAAATCCACAACAAGCAAATATAAAGCATTTACTTATCTGTGGACATGGCCTTTCTCTCTCCTCTAATGGAAGTTCCTTGAGGGAAACAGCTATTTTCATCTTTTGTCTTTGCTTGCCAGGGCCCCACATAGTGTCTGACATATAGCAAGCACTTAATAATGATTCCTGTTGAATTGAATGTTCATGGCCAGGATAACTCAAAGAAGGAAGGAAGGAAACAATTATTTCTTAGGTGCCTGCTCTGTGTCGGGCTTTATGTTTAGCACTTTATAATATCATCTCATTAGATCTTCTCAACCACCCCGAGAGGGAGGTGCTGTTATTATCCAGTTGAGGAAACTGAGGCAGACAGTTAAGTCACTTAGGTGACTCTGACCTCAGGTCTTCTGTACTCTATGCCTGGTATTCCATCCATTGCACCACCCAGCAGCCTGCTAACCAAAGGATGCAAAGGAACTTGCTGAGACAAAAGGATGTCAAGTTATTGTCAGTTTTAGCAATTTAAGATGTTAATGTTAGAACTACGGCCTTTAAAAAATAGACTTCCTAGTATGCCTTGCATCTGATAGATACAGAAATGTAATTAGAGATTCCTAATCAATTTTATAAGTAGCATATAATTTCTTTAACAAGCACAAATGAGAAAAAAAACACCTATAAAACACTAAACTTGGTTAAATGTTTTAATATTCTAAACCTCTTCATCCTTTGCCATCTCCAAGTTCTCCATTCCTGGTGTTGGACACAACCCCACTTTCCCCTTCCTTTCATTGATTTGTAAAACAGACAACTCCACCTTCCCCTCCCCTAATTGTTCTATAAACAAGCACACCGCCCCCCCCCCCCCTTCCCTTAATTAATCCGTGGGCTGGAGTTTTAGCCTAGGATTTCTAGCTGGCGGGAAATTCAAATATACATTGACCAATCATTGTAGTTTCAGCTTACATCTCTGTAATTTCAGCTTAGCGTAACCTGGCTATGGAACCTCTATAAAACTGGCACAATGTCTGTGCCAAAATACTGTCTGATTTGGGTGACCATGTCAGTTCCACGGTAATAAAATCCACTTTTTAAATTTAATCTCAGGGATCTTCTGTCTCGCTTTATTGGGGTACAACACTGGTTTTGGATATTTATTGTGTCAACCCGAGCTGTTGATCTTAGTAATGATTCTGTCCTTTCTGAGCCTGGGTGGGGGGCAAGGTGGAATGGATGGGAGGGGTGGTGCAGAGAACTCCTTGAGGCTTAGCGCTGGAGTGGAGAAAGCACTGGATTGGAATTACAAGATTCATGTCGGAGCCTTGGCTATGGGATCTTTGGCAGATTCCCTAAGCAAGCTGTGCCTCAATTTTTTCATCTCTAAAATAACAGTAATAAACTTTACCATATCTAACTGATAGGATTGTAAGCTTCAAAAGAGATAATATATGTTAAAGTGTATGTGTCATGTAATATATGTCCATGATTCCACAGTGGGTTGAATCTAATAAGACTTAATAGGAATAAAATGTAAAATCCTATATATGATTAAAAAAATAAACTGCCCAAGTTCAAGATGGGAAACACGGTGAGAAAATAGTTCTTGTATGTATGTGTGTGTGTGTATCCACACATACATACACACATATATGTATGTGTATATATATATACATACATGTACACATATACACACATGCACATGCATACACACACATACACCTAGGTATTTTAGTAGGCAGTGAGCTCAATATGAGTCATCTATATAACATGGTGACCAAAAAAATCAATGCAAAAGTAGACAGTTGAACTGTCAGAGATCTTTGAAAAATTGTAGAAAATGGTCAGATCACAGACATTTGGAATATTTAATTCTGGGCGTTATATTTTGAAAAGGAAATTGACAAGATACAAGGTGTCCAGAGAAGGATAACTATCCTACATTTGGGTCATTTGAAAGAACCCAGGATGTTTCGCCTGGAGAAGAAAAGATTTCAAGGGGGCACTGATATCTGAATCCAAAGTGTTGAAAGAAGATGTAGAATGGGGTTTAGATTTGTTTTACTTGGTTAGAGACAAAACTAGAAACACAAGGTGGAAGTGTTTGAGAGGCAGATTTAGGCTAGAAGTAAGGAAAAATGTCCTAACACAAACTGTGTGAAAGGGGGGCTAACTCATTAGGTGGTGAGTCCCTCACCATTATATATTTTCAAGTAAAGCCTGGATGACAAATGGTTATGGCTGTTTGAGAGGGTATTCTTGCTCAGGTATGGATTGTATTCTGTGACATCTGGTGTCTCTCCTAAGCTTAACATTCTGTAGTTCTATGACAAGGTAGCAGGGTATTATTGATTCTTACTTTGTCTACTTCATAATTTTTCCTGGGACCTTGGAGGTTGGTGGGACCTGTAAAACCAACTTTGTGCTGCCCTGTGGGTTACTTTCCCAGTTCTCCTAAGTCTTCCCAATCCTTGTTAATCTAGTTTCCTTTGGTTCAGCCTTTTGCTCATACCAACATTTCCCTGTCTAGTTTCTCTCTGCTTTTGGGAGGAAGAAGAGAGAAAAGAAAGGTTACCTTCTCATTCTCATGACTCTCTCCCTTAGCAGCTCCCCATCTTGTCTTTGTTTTTACTGAGTACTAGGGAGGGCCCCCCCTTAGGTTGCAGCCCCCTCCAAAGGGAGAGAGACACATGGATCAGACTTACTTGGCAGCAGCGTCCTTTCTCAGCTGTTCGTGCTTCATTAAGAGATTTTTTCGGTCCTGAAATGCCTTCCTGACCTTGTACCCTTTGTAGACAGCCTGGATTTTGAAAGCAGCAATGTCTTGAATAGCTGCTATTGACAGAGCCCCGTGTTCCAACATGAATTGAATCACTTCATGGTGCTCCCCAAGCAAAGCATAATCGAGAGGTGTGTACCTAACAAGAAAATAATATTCAATCATAAGAACAATGCAATTCAAGCTTTGTTTTGGTTAATAGTTAGGTCTAGATGAGTGAGAATAATGAATCCCCTGAAGTACTTGAATGTATTCAAATTCGCACTATTCCATTATGTAAAATATCATCATTGGTTCCAGCCCAGTGGAAATGTGTAATTAAAAGTTGAATAATGATACCACTTCTGGAGATTCATTATCCTCAATAATGGGGATCTAGCTGTCACCACCAATGGAACTCTCTGCCTACCCCCTACATTCAAATTGCAAAAATCTACGCAACACCTTCTGAATTCCCAGATTCTCAAACCCTGGTTTGAGCCTTTCTTCTTATTAGAATGGACTCAGAGTGCAAAACCATAGGCATATTTGAGGAAAGATGTAGCCTCCTAACTCATGCTGTTTCCATGTATTTAATTTTCCCTCCAGATTTGTTTGGGGAAAGGGATAGGAAGGAGGAATAGAAGAAGGCAGAAATGGTCACTTAGAGTTGGCAAAGACCACCAGAAAAATGATTCTAAGATTTTTGGCTCAGAAACCCAAGCTCTGGGACAATGGGGACCAGATTCAATTGTAGGAACTTGAAAAAAAATCAGTCTTTAGAGGAAGTCTATCCAGTCCTCTAGACTTAAATCACCATCCTGTGGTCCCCATAGAAGGGAAAAGCACTTGAGGTAGAAAGATGACCCTTTCTAGTGAGCCCCACCCTCCCACAGGCACCTATAGAGTCTTCTAAACTTATGGTACTACCCTAAAGGTTGGGGATTCCCTGCAAGGGAATTTCAACCTTAAGGTTACTGTGTAGTCACCTCCATTTTTTCCATTAGATCTGCTCAGGCCACATAACTCCTCGAAATGATGGAGGGCAAGGGTGTGCTCTTCCACACTGTGACCCCTGGTTACTCCCTCTCCCTTCCCTTGGCATCTGTAGCACTCTCAATCAAAGAACTAGATCATGGAGAGCATTGAATGTCAGACAAAAGTGTCTTCAAGCAGAAGGTTTGCTTGATTTAATGAGTCCCTTGCTTATTTATTGCTCACTATGGACCCCACCTACAACTTTCCAGATCAAGAAATAACCCTAAATATCCCAGAGCTGATCTCCAGGACACCCTGTATAAAATGAACCTCATTCATTAACAGGATCATAGTTATTTGAATGACAGTCTATGTTTTCTCTGCTGTCAGTTCTCGCTTGGTTTCTGGGATGTTTTGTTTTTACTCAGATGTTCCTATGTTTTACTGACATAGGAATAGATAAAACCCATCTTCCTTTAATTGGATTGAGGTAATTTAAGGGTTAAAATTTTATTTACTGAAGAATTAATGTGGAAAGCAATATCAGACATCAAAAGGTATGAAAGTCTGTGACAGCTATTTTTACATAGATAGAAAAATAATCTTCTGTTAACCTGGTCTGACCTTGTCCCAAATCCCTCCTTATTTCTCCTGGGAAAGTTACCCCTCCTATTTAACCCTTCCTTATAGGTATGAAGAACAAAGTCTCAATCAATTCTTTAGACCCTAGTTAACCTCTTGAAGCCTGAGTTCCCTTGGGATAAGGCATTATTTATCTCAGGCTACATTTTTCAAATCCAGGACATAAATCCAGATGAAAAAACCCCCAAACATTTCGCTGTCCCTTTCTGTGATGCATTTCTTCTTCCTCTTCCTCTTCCTCCTCCTTATCAGGACTAGTATTTCTATAGTACTTTAAGGTTTATGAAGCACCTTAAATATATATATATATATGATCTTATCTGAAATCATGACTAAGGTATTGTAAAAGGCATCTTGAGAGAGTGAGTCAGTCCTGAGTTCAAGTCCTGCCCAAGACACTTATTAGCTATGTGACCCTGGGCAAGTCATTTAATGTCTCTAAGCCTTAGTTTCTTCATTTGTAAAACATCTCACAGAGTTGGATCAAATGAGATATAAAATATGCAAAGTACTTGACATACATTAAAGCACTATCTAAATGTCAATTGTTACTACTACTGTTGCTGCTGCAGCTACTACTATTTCCCATTTATTTCTTAAGGCTGCTTACCACTAGTTTCATGTGAGAAATGAACTGCATTTTAAATTACAGAGGGAAATAAAAATCCACATAATGCTATAGAAGCAGCTAAGTGGCTCAGTAGATAGAAGAGTGAGGAAAACCTGAGTTCAAATCCTGCATCAGACATTTACTAGCTATGTGACCCTGAGCAAGTCACTTACCATCTAGCCTGTGTTTCCTTATTTGTAAAATCAGAGGGTTTGACTCGATGGCCTGTGGCATACCTTCTAGCACTCAGTTCTATGATCCCATTATCATATGTAGTAGATAAAGACTTGGGTTCTAGCCCTATCTCTGACACATACTAGTTGTGTCTCCCTTGGATAAATAATTTAACTTTTTCGTCATCTAGGCAATCCTCTAAGACTATAAGTTGTTGACATACATAGTTAGAGGGAGTTTCCATCTAAAGGAGTTATTCACATCAATAAATCACAGATTCCAAACAAAAAAAAAAAACCAAACTGAAATAAAAAACTGGATCAACTTTTTGATAATTTTATTTTAATATGTATAATGTAAACTTGGGGCAGCTAGGTGGTGCAGTGGATAGAGCACCAGAACTGGAGTCAGGAAGACTCATCTTCCTGAGTTCAAATCCAGTCTCAGACCCTTACTGTGTGACCCTGGGAAAATAATTTAATCCTATTTGCCTCAGTTTCCTCACCTTTACAAAAAAGCTGGAGAAGGAAATGTCAAACCACCCCAGTATCTTTGCTGAGAAAACCCCAAATGGCATTATGGAGAGTTGAAAATGACTGAAAACAACTGAACAACAAATAATTGAAATTTAATTACCCATAGCTTTTCACATACCAGGTATTCCGAAAATCATAGTACAATTTTAACTTCAAAGTTTGGAATGCTTTGTTCAGTGTATAGATATGGTTATCATAACCTGGTTTATGTTACTTCTGTTACAGAGCTTAACTTGGCCAAATTTTGCCTCTACCTACAGAATATGAGTCATCTCATTCTATGGAAAACAGAACCAAGAAGATCAGAAGTTCAGGGTTCATTCTGCTACTACAGAACAAAGCAGGCCAAAAGAGAAGAAAGATAGAATTGAAGTGCATTCAGCAATTGACCACACTGTGATTATCGTCATGGAGACTGTCTTCATCCCAAATTCAACTCAGCAACATTCAAGCACAGTGAATATTACTGCTGGTATCAGAGTGTGGCTGTCAGGCATTTATTGACTGAAAGCCAGCAGCAGTAGACAAAAATGATGCTTACATAGTCCATCAAGTGAAATGGTTAGTGTCAACGCATGAGAAGGTAAAATTAAGACCTACTTGATGGTAACCAGGAAGGATGCAAAGCAGATAAAGACAAGAAGAGGAGACACAATTGAACTTGCCATATAGGGATTGGTGGATGGGATGATAAGAGTGCCTAAACTAAAATGTCAGGAAGAATAAAAAGCAAAGCTAGAGCATTGAAAACCACACATCTTGGGATGTGCCTGATGGAACACTAAATGGACCTGAGACGCTGCCATTTGAATTTTATAACTATAGGTTAGCCAGGGTAAGCAAGAGGATATTTTTTTCTTCTTCTTGGGAACTTTGCCTGCAACTGAGGCATGTTGCCTATGGCGGGGAGGCAGGAAATGGGATAGGGTGGCCAATTACCTTGATTCACGTGGCCTGTTGGTCAGAACTCCCTGCCACTTTTCCTCTGTGGGTCAGTTTCTTTATCTGTGAAACCAGATCATCATTCCCAGGTCTAAGATTCCATGACTGACTTCAGTCCTTTCAGTTGTGTCTGACTCTTCATGACCCCGTTTTGAATTTTCTTGGCAAAGATAATAGAGTGGTTTGCCATTTTCTTTCTCCAGCTCATTTTAGAGATGAGGAAACCTAGGTAAACAGGATTAGGTGACTTGCCCAGGGTCACAAAGCTAGCATGTATCTGAGTCCAGATCTGAACTTGGGAAGATAAGTCTTTCTGACTTCAGGCCCAGTACTCTATCCACTGTGCCACTTAGCTGCCTCAATATGTATGGTAGTATGGAATTATATAAAACCTGTGTGCTGTGAGTTTAGGGAAAATATCTCCACAGAAATTGTAGCCTTAGAGGTCAATGTAACATGTAGGCTTGCATTAATAAAGACAGACTCTTAGTTTGATTCCATCTTGAATTGATAATTTATGAAATTATGAAATGGGTGAAGGCACACCCAGTCTTTGGGTACTCGCTGGGAAAAACCACGATGGCAAAAGGAAACGGGGCTGTAATCACACTTTAATAACCACAGAGTGTATGAGTGCAAACAGCACAGAAAACACAGACAGGTGGTGGTTGTTTGGCTGTTGTCCTTCATTGCTGAGAGAACGAAATGACATTGCTATGTGTGTCCAACTGTAACTGATCAGACAGACTGAGTTCGGGATGCTCTACCACAGGTCTGTCACAAATAGTCCATGTGACCATTTGGGGTGGATTCTCTAAATCTGTGCGTTTCACATTTCTTTGAGCTACTTCAGGGGCAGACAGGGGATGGGACAATGCAGGAAGGCAGGAAGCAGGAGGAAGAGGCTGGTGGGGGAGTCGGAGAATTACTCTCATAACCAAGGATTAGAGTTGGGAGCACTAGGCAGCATGGACCCCATGGAGATGGAAGATTGCTGGGGAAAGAGGCAGTAGTTTGAGGTCTCATTTTTATAGGGGTTTTGGGGGAACAGACTAACTCTTATCTGTGCCATCTTGGGGTAAGTTCATTAACATTTTCAAATTATCTCAAAGCTGTCAATAAGACTTTAAAGTTAACATGTCCACATCATCTCAAAATTATCAGCTCCTTTTGGTGATCTGCTGGTCTTTACTACAGAAGGTCTGGAATTTGTCTGGGATTTACAAACCACAGGACCAAAAGGCTCTAATAGAAGCACCTAGACGGCTTCCTCCAATTCAACACATATCACGAGAATGTGAATATTGGTTAATATATAATACAATCTGGGTGGCTAGGTGGTGCAGTGAGTAGAGCATCGGCCCTAGAGTCAGAAGGACCTGAGTTCGGATCCGGCCTCAGACACTTAACCCACACAAATAAAAACCTAGCCGTGTGACCTTGGGCAAGTTACTTAATCCCAACTGCCCTCCAAAAAAAAAAAAGCAAAAAAAATACATATATATGTATAATACAATTTGTAAATTATGCTTTTTTGATCTTTGGGATGGTTTGTATGTGACTTCCAGGTTCCCCTTTGCAATCTTATTTCATGCTATTATCCCTTTATTCTGGTTACTTATGAACTTACTATACTTGAAGCATGTGTGTGTGTATGTGTGTGTGTGTGTGTGTGTGTGTGTGTGTGTGTATGCATGTGTGTGTGTGCACTCGAACACATGTGTGGTGTCAGAGGGACAAGAACAAGATTCGATTTTAACACACATTGCAAGAGAAGACCTCTATCTTAGATCTGGACCTTGGGTCCTACCTAGACATTTTAACAGTTTGAGATTAACTACAGGGAAACAACTTACTTAGAACAGACCAGATCTTGGCCAACACAAAGTTTCCTCCAAAGCTAAGACATTCTCTACTCCTCACCCACATCATCTGACATCCTGCCCCTATTATGCACCTTCTAAAATAAAGTTCCCTAATAGCCTTATTTGATAGGCTCCTTTTGCCACCTGCTCTAAAACTGTGTAAAATCCTATATATGTTTTTATCTCCCTCTGTTCTACAAAGTTGTAGCTACCTGGCAACTAACTGCCCATCAACCGATGCTAATTAAACTTTTTATCTTCTAGCCTTACTTCTTGATTTATTGACCTCCAGTCAAGCCTAGGTGTAAAGAATGATCTAATGATCTTAGGATCTCTGGACTGAGGAATTTCCCAACAATAGCTAAGACCTGAATCACAATCAGATAATTTCACCATGTCCTTGTTTTAACCACATAACTGACACTCAGACAGTTTACAAAAGCAAACAATGAGTTGTAAATTATCTTGCAGAGCAGGAAAGAAGACGGGACCTCAGCTACATTTCTTCTCTTTTACTAGTTGTGTGACCATACAGTATTTAACATTTTCAAGCATCAGTTTTTTCATCTGTGAAATGGAGATCATAATGTTACTTTCTTTGTATGATTATTGGGAAGAAAGAACTTTGTAGATAAATCTTAAGTCTTTTTATAAATGTTAAATTGTCATTATTCCTGGTTCATTCCTCTTCCCTCTCTCTTCTTTATTGTCTTCAAAGAGAAAAAGCCCTATCTTTTTCTCATTGACTTGTTCAGTCTAAGACTCCTGGGCATCACTAGATCAAATGAGTTTCACTTATGGTCAGAACTCTTCTAGGAGAGAAAGTAAGCCATAATGGAGAGAGTATTGAGTCAGGAGACTTGGATTCTAATGCTGACTCTCAAACCTATTATCTGCGTGACCATAGGAAAGCCTTCTCAGTTCCCTCATCTGTACAATGGGGTTATTTACTGGTTGTACTTCCTGCCTCACAGAAACCTTGGAAGGAAACTGTTCTATAAATGTCAGTTACTATTTTGTAGTGGCCTTAATTATCCAAATGAAATAACATTGATTCTCAGTGTGTGTGTTTTATATAGGCAACCTAGTGCATTAGTGGATTTATCATTTGCTGTTTCGAGTAATTGCTGTGTATTGGAGCTCCTAGACTCTCTCCTCTCCTAATGAATGGCTATTTTTTTTTCTTTTTACCAATCCCTGTGGGGTATAGGGTCACTGGCTTATAGGAGGAAGAGTACGTGAGTGGTCTGTCTGGTCTTCCCTGTGCAACTAAACCAATTTCTTGCATTTTCTTTCCAGGTTAACTTTAGTTGGAGATGAGGTGAAGGGTTGGGGAGGAAGCTCAAAATTATCTCCTGGAGAGTAAGGCAGAGGAAAGGAAGAAGAAAAGATAAGTGTTTCTCTCCATTTTGGTCTGAGTTTTCCTATTCTTATTTCTTGCTAACCCGTTTAACCAGATCCTAGAGTCAGGAAGACCTAAAAACCTAAAGCCTCTGACTAGATTTGTGATCCTGGACAAGTCAGTTAATTTAACCAGGAATACATTATTCCTCCTCCTTACTTTTGGCCTGAAAACCTCAAACCCTGATCTTAATTTTGCTTCCTGGATTCAGAGTAGCCCCACGTGCTCTCTTTCTGCATTCAACAGAACCCCCACCTCTGATGTGTACATCATACCCTGTGGGTCACACCCTGCAGGCTTTAGCCTGGCTGCTGTCTCTTTGCTGCTGTCTCTTTGCTGCTGTTGACTCACAACTGATTGACATTCTGGACTTCTGTTTCCTCATTCGTAAAAAGAGACAAGACAAGCTGTAACAATCAGTTGCCAGCACAGGCAGGGCCAACCACAGCGTTCTTTCACCCTTTGTTTGAGACCTCTTCAGTATCATTTCAGTCGATTTTAATATCATTAATTTCCCTTTGACAATACGGAAACCTATGTTTTTGTTTTTTGGGTTTGTTTTTGTCTAGAATCAAGAGTGTATATCAAGTGTGTTGCTGAGTTTTCACCAACATTTTACCTTTCTTCATTGTTTTCCATCTGATTGGGGAAAGCTGCAAAACTGAGTAGCAGTTTTATAGCATCAAGGTAGCCATTGTTACAGGACCAATGCAGTGCTGTTCTGCCCTGTGAACAAGAACAAAAAGCAAACATTTCTAAAGCAAAAGACTGTTTCGATTTTTAAAAGAATATATTATTATGACAACTTAAAAAGACAGATATCTGCATGTATATTCAACTTAAACAGCAGAAAAGCCTAGTAGTGCAGGTAAGGGAGGGTGGAGAAGAGAAGGGAGGTAAAAAGAAACCACGTCTCAGAAAGACTGTTTTTATTTTTTTTTTTAGGCTGTTGGTTTGTTTATTTAAAGATAAAACAAATGAAGCTCATCATCTGATTTTTAAATTAAAAATCTTTAACATGCTACCATAAGTTTTAGAAACTAATAAAACAGTATGGGGCAAAGTGACCAAGTGGAGTGGGTAGGAGAAGATGGCATCTCAGCCCTAGGGCCAAGGGGGATTCAAGTAAATTTTACATTTGCAGCCCAGTAGGGGGAAAACTCCTGCTAAGTGACCAAAAGGAAGAAGGTCACTTAGAACTGATAACATCCCTTTCCCCAAAGCAACAAGGCATCTTGAAATCTCAGCTTCCTGGAGAAGTTTTGTCATCTCAATAGGCAGAACTGTATTCATCCACGTGAAAAGACAGTTGAGGTAGGATGGAAAAAAAAAGTCTTCCTTCAACAGTAACATCCCATTCAATAGCCAGCTGATGCTTCTAAATGAAATTCACCTTCGGGAGAAGTCAGCCCCAAAATGCTGGAGGAGAGAGGGTTACCCAGTTCACACTCAGTGCTTTATTCCTCCTCTGCATCAGACAGGAAAAGTGAAGGGAGCCCAAAGCAGTGATCACTCCCACATTCATTCTGTGTGCAAGGGGAAGATGCATGAGGGCCAGAGTCATAGCCTGCATCACAGTTCCATTTTGGTTATGTCAGACCATAAGTTAAAAGCATCCTGTACTCCATTGTGTGCACTTGGGACTCAAGCATATAGCTAGTTCTTCCAAGAGTCAACACTCTTTCTGACGTCCATTTTTTCTGATGTACCACCTTGCTTTAGTAACTCCTGTAGATTTACTGTAATAAGGCAGAGACCTCACATGACTCTCCCAGTAGACATGGGCACCGGGTGATGTGACTGTGGCAGAACCACTTCTGGTGCTGAAGATAATGAACGTGAAGCTCCTTCTACAAGCACCTCTTCCTTTACTCCCAGGATGGTGTTAGTATCTGGGAGGTGCAAGGACTCTACCCCAAGGTTGGGCTGTGAGTTTAAAGACACCTGCTGGCTCTCGCTCTCGATTCCCTGTTGCTCCCATCCTTGAGTGATGTTTCCTCACATGCACATTCCGGCTCCCACTCTGATAGAAGGTTTTTCCACAAACTTGGCACTGATGGGGCTTCATGCCTGAGTGAACCAAGAGATGCTTCCGAAGACTGGAGTACTCGGCAAAGGAACGGCCACAGCCTTCAGCCTCACACAAGAATGGCTTCTTACCTATATGGATCCGAAGGTGGTGCTTCAGATTTCCAGCAGTGGTGAACTGCTTGCCACATCCCAGCTCAGGACACACAAAGGGCTTCTCCCCATTGTGTGTTCTCATGTGCACTTTCAGTCTCTGAAGCACATAAAAGCTTTCCCCACAGCCTTCAGCAGGGCAAATAAAAGAACGATCATTCCTATGGGTTTTTAGGTGGTACTTGAAATGTGCTGGCCAAACAAATGTCCGATCATAGCCCTCAGCTGTGCATTGGAGCCTTTTTTCCTCTTGAGGAAGGTGAGGGAGGGACCCAGAGTCTTTAGACTGTCCATCACCTGGACCAAGGTGAACATTTTCCCCATTGCTACTGGCTTTTGCACTCTGCTAGCTGTGCCCGAGTAGCAGCAATCAGACTGTCATGGGCCAACTCTTGAACCCGGATAAACCATGGCATGCTGCTGTCAGCACTATCACTGGAGAGAAAGTCATTCCCAGAGTCCTCTGCTTCATCCTGGACAAAAACTAAGTGCTCAGCTGAGGAGCCCAGGCCTGCTCTTGTTAGGTTAAGAAGGATAAAAGAAGTATTGTCACTTGGCTGAAGGTCTTGCAACAAGCTAGGAGACTCCGGAGTTGACAAAAGTTCGGGGGACTTCTGTACAGTGTGTGCCCTTGTTTTCTCTCCGTCAGGGCCCAGGTTCACTTGAAGGCTTCTCAATACAGCAGAGGAAGGGACCTCCTTACAGGAGTTGGAAGAATTTGGGGTATCATCTGGGAACACGAGCCGGCTGCATTCTGAGGTCTCAGTAACAGGCAGCAGGGACAGACAAGTGATGTCTTTAGGTTCAGATTCCACCGGACCCTGTCCCAATGGTATGGACGTGTTCTGAACAAACTGGACCAGCAGCTCTGGTTTGGACTCTAACTCATCCGATAACATTGATTCAGCTTCCAAATCCTGTAGCGGTTAAGGGGAGTTACAACACTCTTCTCAAGAGTCAAAGACCACCTCCTGTTACTCTCATATTTCCCAACAGAGTATAATGATCTTCTTGTAGCTAAGTTGCTCTGGGCAGTTAATCAATTTAACCTTCTCGTCCTGGGAGTCCAGCAGTCCCTGGTCCCTAAGTCTGTCCAGAAGCGGGGCTTCTGGCTCCTGCCGGAAGCGGTTCTAGTGCCAGAAAGACTGTTTTTGAACTCTAGCTTTTAATACAATTGGGAGGAAGGAAGGAAGCATTTATTAAGCTCTTACTGTGTGCTAAGAATCGAGCACTAAAACTTTACAAATAAAATCTTATTGGATCCTCACGGAGGTGCTATATTTTCCTAATTTTACAGTTGGGGAAACTGAGGCAGGCAGAAATTAACTGACTTGTCCAGGATCACAAATCTAGTCAATCTCAGAGGCTTTAGGTTTTTAGGTCTTCCTGACTCTAGGATTGGAGAATTACCCTGTCTGAGGGATAGTCTTTTTAAAAATCCTTGATGAAGGCAAATCTTTACCCTTGGGTCTGTTTCAATTCTGTTTAAATGGCTAAAACATATTCAAAGTCGATTTTGGAGAAAAAGGTATGTAGGTAATCAGGCTGGGTGATACTTCTTGGGTCCCACCAAGGTGATACAATAAGGACTGATTTTCTTATATGACCCCTGAAACTTGCCTTGGCGTCGAGTTTCCCAAAGTGACTACTTGGTTGAAGACAACATCCATGAGATGTTATGCTCAGAGATAGGGGATGGGAACTGAATTTGGAATTTCTTTGTTATTTATTGTTCATTCATTCAGTCATGTCTAATTCTTTGTGACCCTATGGCCTGTATCATGCCAGTACTGTCCACAGGATTTTTTGGCAAAGGTACTGGAGTGGTTCCATTTTTTTTCCCAGTGGATTAAAGCAAACAGAGTTTAAATGACATGCCCAGGGTTACATAGCTAGTAAATGTCTGAGGCTAGATTTGAACTCAGATCTTCCCGTCTCCACATCCTATGCTCTAGTCATCAAACCAACTAGCTGCTCAAAAGAGCAAACACCCTCTGCCCATGTAGGTCAACACCTTCTCTTCAACTCATACATAGTCGTAGAGTTGCCTGGAGCACTGAGAATTTAGGTGACTTGCCCAAGGTCACAAAACCAGAATATGTACAAGGTGGGCATTGAATCCAGATCTTCCTGACTTTGTGGCAGTTCTTCCTATTATATCACATTGTCTTTCAAATTCTACTACACTGTGGAAAACAACAACAAAATGCTCATTTTTGTAATACCACATCCAAATACGTTCCCTTATTTGACATACTTGATGTGTTTTTGAAAGTTGTCAAATAAGAGTCCAACACAGGTTGTTGCATTTTGATTTTATTTTTCCCCACTACTGTAGTCAGTTATCTTAATTTCTGATCAGCCTTCGATGAAAACTTGGACTTTAAGCTTCTCTATCTCTGAAGGTCCATCAAATAGTGAAATGTTTTCTTTGTATAAGCACTATGTGCTTGCACTAATCCTCCAATTGCTAAAGCTTTATAATCAATTTTACCTCTCTTCTAGTCTACAGCCACCAGTATATGACAGAGATACAAAACTGGAGGCTCCTTGAGGGCAAGGGTATGCCATTCTTGTATCTGTTCCTCACCCCCATGGTGCCTAGTGTGCTTGGCATGGTCACAGTAGGTACTCAATAAGTATTTGTTGAATGGATGAATGGAGAAAAGATATGTCATGGGCAGAGCCAAGATGGTGGAGTAAAGGCAAGGACTCACTTGAACTCTCTCCCAAATCCATCAAAATATCTTTTAAAAATGACTTTAGGGGTGGCTAGGTGGTGCAGTGAGTAGAGCATTGGCTCTGGAGTCAGAAGGACCTGAGTTCGGATCCAGCTTCAGACACAATGCACATACAAACAAAACCTAGCCGTGTGACCTTGGGCGAGTTACTTAACCCCAATTGCCCTCCAAAATGCAAAAAAAAAAAAAAATGACTTTAAACAAATCCTAGAGCAGCAGAAAGATGGAGTGAAACAATGTTCCAGCTCAAGACAACTTAGAAGGTTGGCAGGAAAGGTCTTGTTGCACCAGCATGAGAGAGAACAGTCCAGAGCAGGCCCCGCCAGAACAGACCAGGCCCCAGCAAACCAAGAGCAGGCCTTGGGAATCACTGAGTCAGCAGTGGCAACAGCTGCTTCTGGAGCTCTCAGCACACAGATGGTAAGGGAATTGAAGGAGATTACAGGGGGTTCTTTACTAGCACTGCAGCAGAACTCTGTTGCTTTGCCCATACACAGATCTGGGTCACAGTCCTGGGTGGCAGTCCCAGGGAGGGGAGGAGCACTAGCACACCAGAGCTTGTGGTCACTCACAGACCAGAGCACACAGGAGAGTAGTAAAGACCTCTTTTTAAATCATACCACCTTGGGAGAACTGAAAATTTACAGGTCCTTAGAAGTATCTCTGAAAAGAGCTGCATAAAACCCCTGAAGTTTGGGACAGTAAGCCCTCCAGACTGCAAGCAGAACCCTACCTTAATAAAGAGTTAAAAAAGTCAAGTAACAGTCTGGGAATATGAACAAATGGAAAAAAACTGACTATAAAAAGTTACTATAGTGACAAGGAAGATCAAAACATATAACCAGAATAAGACAACAAAGTCAAAGCTCCTACATCCAAATGCCTCTAAGAAAAATATGAGTTGGTATCAGGCCATGGAAGAACTCAAAAAGAATTTTGAAAATCATGTAAGAGAAGTAGGAAAAATTGGGAAGAGAAACTAGGGTGATGTAAGAAAATAATGAAAAACAAGTCAACAGCTTGGTAAAGGAGACATTAAAAAATACTGAAGAAAATAACACCTTGAAAAAAAAGACTAGGCTAAATGGTAAAAGAGGTCCAAAAAGCCGATGAGGAGAATACCTTAAAAAGCAGAATTGACCAAATGGAAAAGGAGGTCCAAAAGCTCACTGAAGAAAATAATTCCTTAAAAATTAGAAGGGAGTAAATTGAAGCTAATGACTTTATGAGAAATTAAGAAACAATAAAACAAAACCAAAAGAATGAAAACATAGAAGACAATGTGAAATACCTCATTGGAAAAACAATTGACATGGAAAATAGATCCAGAAGAGATAATATAAGAATTACTGAACTACCTGAAAGCCATTATCAGAGAAAGAGCTTAGACATCATCTTTCAAGAAATTATTAAGGGGGGAGCGGCTAGGTGGCGCAGTGAGTCTAGCGTTGGCCCTGGAGTCAGAAGGACCTGAGTTCGGATCCGACCTCAGATACTTAACACACACAAACAAAAACCTAGCTGCATGACCTTGGGCAAGTTACTTAACCCCAATAGCCCTCCAAAAACCAAAAAAAAAAAAAAAAAAGAAAAAGAAATTATTAAGGAAAACTGCCCTGATATTCTAGAACTAAATGGTAGAACAGAAATAGAAAGAATCCACCAATCACCTCCTGAAAGAGATCCCAAAATGAAAACTGCCAGGAATATTATAGCCAAATTTCAAGGAGAAAATATTTCAAGCAGTCAGAAAGAAACAGTCCAAGTGTTGTGGAGTCACAGTCAGGATAACATAACATTTAACAGCTCAAGATTTAAGATTTAACATAAGATTTAACAGCTTTAAGATTTTAAAGTATTGGAGGACTTAGAATATGATGTTCCAGAGGGCAAAGGAGCTAGGATTATAACCAAGAATCATCTTCCTAGCAAAACTGAGCATAATCCTTCAGGGGAACAAATGGGCATTAAATAAGATAGAGAACTTTCAAACATTCCTGATGAAAAGACCAGAGCTGAATAGAAAATTTGACTTTAAAATACAAGATTCAAGAGAAGCATGATAAGGTAAATAGGAAAGGGAAATCATAAGGGACTTTAATAAGGTTAAACTGTTTACATTCCTATATGGGAAGATGATATTTATAACTCATAAGACCTTTCTCATTATAGGGTGGTTAGAAGGAATATATATATGTATGTATATGTATAGGCAGGGGGCACGTGTATGAGTTGAATATGAAGGGTGATAGCTAAAAAATGAAATTAAGGGGTGAGAGAGGAATGTACTGGGAAAAAGAGAAAGGGAGGAGTAGAATGGGGGTAAATTATCTCATATAAAAGAGGCACAAAAAACCTTTCACAGTGGAGGGGAAGAGTGAAGAGGTGAGGGGGAGTGAGTGAACCTTACTGTCATCAGAATTAGCTCAAAGAAGGAATAACACACACAGTCAATTGGGTATAGAAATCTATCTTACCCTACAGGAAAGTAGGAGGGGAACAGGATAAGAGAAAAGGAGGGGGGTAATAGAAGGAAGGGCTGACTGGGGGAGAGGATAGAAGTAAAACACTTTTGAGGAAGGATAGGGTAAAAGGATAGAGAAAATAGAATAAATGGGAGGGGGAAATAGAATGGAGGGAAATACAGTTAGCAGTAGTAACTGTGAAAAAATTTTTGAAGCAAGTTTCTCTGATAAACACCTCATTTCTCAAACATATAGAGAACTCAATTAAATTAATAAAAACAAGAGTCATTCCCCAACTGATAAATGATCAAAAGATAGGGTAAGTTTTCAGATGAAGTAATCAAAGCTAACTATAGCCATATGAAAAAAATACTCTCACTATTGATTGGAGAAATGCAAATCAAAACCATCTTGAGGTACTACCTCATATCTATTAGATTGGCTAATAGGACAGAAAAGGTAAATGACAAATGCTAGAGGATATGTGGAAAAAATGATATATTAATGCTCAGTTGGTGGAGTTGTGGACTGATTCAACCATTCTGTAGAATAATTTGTAACTGCCCAAAGGGCTATAAAACTATGCATAGCTTTTGACCTATCAATACAACTACTAGGTCTATATCTCAAATGAGATAAAAAAAACAAAAAGGAAAAGAACTTATATGTACAAAAATATTTATAGCAGCTCTTTTCTGCAGGGAAAGAATTAGAAATTGAGGGGATGTCCATCAATTGGGGAATGGCTCAACAAGTTGTGGTATGTAATTATGATGGAATACTATTGTACTATAAGAAATGATGAACAAGATACTCTCAGAAAAACCTGGAAAGATTTGCATGAATTGATGCAAAGTGAAATGTATCGTGTCCTAAGTAATAGTATATTGTACATGATCAGCTCTGAATGACTTAGCTGTTCTCAGCAATATAGTGATCTGAGATAATACTGAAGGATTTAGGATGAAAAATGCTATCCATTGGGGTGGCTAGGTGGCAAAGTGAATAGAGCACCAGTTCTGGAGTCAGGAGGACCTGAGTTCAAATCTGGCCTCAAACACTTAACACTTACTAGCTGTGTGACCTTAACCCCAATTGCCCTGCCCTCCCCCCTCCAAAAAGCAAAAAAAAAAAAAAAAAAAATACTATCCATTCCAAGAGAAAGAAATGATGGTGTCTGAATACAGATTGAAGCATGCTTTTTAAACTTTCTTTTTCTTGAGATTTTTTTGTCTGTTTTCTTTCACAACATGACTGTTATGGATATGTTTTGCATACTACACATGTATAACATATCAAATTGCTTGCCTTCTCAATGTGGGGTGTGGTAGGGTGGGAGAAAGGGAGAGAATTTAGAACTCAGAGTTTTAAAAACAAATGTTAAAATTACTTTTACATGTAAGTGGGGAAAAATAAGATACTAAATGGCCAAAAAAAAAAGAAAGAAAAGATATGCCATGACTTGAACATTTTAATGTATATTATATATAACATATGGGCAGCTAGGTTGGCACCATAGTGCACAGAACTCTGGATGGGTCTGGAATCAGGAAGACTCATATTCCTAAGCTCAGATCCGGCTTTAGGCACTTACTTGCTGTGACCCTGGGCAAGTGACTTAACCCTGTTTGCTCATTTTCCTCATCTGTAAAATGAGTTGGAGAAGGAAATGGTAAACTACTCCAGTATTTTTGTCAAAAAACCCCAAATGGGGTCATGAAGAGTGGGACACAACTAAAATAACTGAAAAACAACAAATATATAGCATATTATATAATATAGCATCATATAATAATATAATTAAAATTATATTATTATATATAGCATTTAATTAATTTTAAAAATCCCTAAGTAAAGGAAGGCTCCAGACATAAGAATGATAAAACAAATTGAACATATTATAGTCAAACAAACAAACAATCCTTACCTCTTTGTCTTGTATGTTAGGGTCTGCATTATTTTCCATGAGCAAGGCCATGCAGTTAATATAGCCTCCATATGCAGCACACTGCAAGGGGGTTCTTCCTGCATAATCTTGCACATTTGGATTGATTTTATTTTCAATTAATATTTGACAAACATCAGCATTTCCTCCCAGGGCTGCCCAGTGAAGAAGAGAATGGCCATCTTGGTCTACTAGATCGACCCTTGCTCCACCTGTAATAAGAAAGACAAATGATATTTAAAGCATCTAATAAATAGAAAATAAGGAAGCATGGTGTAGGAGACAGAGGATAGGCCTTGGAGTCAATAGGATGTGAGTTCAAGTCCCATCTATGACATCTACTAGCTGTGTGACCTAGTCATCTAGCATTTCAATGACCTGGGCAACTTCTTAAAACTATGAGTTATAGAAGAGGTGCTAGTCTATATTTTTTCACCAGAAATTCCTTATGATATTACATATGAAATTACACTGACATTATAGTTCCTTCCAGCCATTCCACTTACCTACCCCCCCACCCCTCAAAAAGGAAAAACAAACCAACCCAGAGTCTGAGTTTTTTATTGGGGTCATTAGAAAGGAATCAAAGAGAAACATCAATCAGAAGACTGAATTGGTGAATTCCTAGCTCTTGGTAAAATGAAGTTCTGCATTCAGGATACTGAATAAAATAAAATATCAGCATCTCACACATTTCTTTGACTAAAGAATATGTTGACTCTAGAGTCTGTTGATCTTGGAATCCCAAAGACCTGAGTTTCAGCTTGTATCCTGGGCAAGTCACTTAACCTGTTGGTGCTTTAGACTTTTCTCAAGGATTTATCAACTGAGTCACAGAGAAATTGTGCTGGAAGGGGTTCCCACACTGGGAGATCCCCGTGCTGACAAAAATTGCAGATCCTCCTTTTATTTGTAATTTTGATTTAAAATATGTCTGTCAGTCTTAGAGGGCAACTGTGAGGTAAAACCCCAATTTGATTATATTCCATGTCAAGCCTACACGTCCCTCTATGCCGTTTGGAGAAAAGCTCAAAGCACAAAGGTCTCAGTTATACCATGCCCCACAAGTGAGCTTAGATCATGAAAAGAAAATAGTAATAACATCTTCCTTACAGGCTGTTGTGAGATTGAATGGAATAATGTATGTAAAACTCTTTGTAAATCGTAAAGCAGTGTATACATGGAATTATCATCATCATCGAGAGGCAGCTTGGAATAGTAGACCTAACTGACCTTGGAGCTGGGAATACCTGGATTCAAGTCCTTCGTGACACATACTGGCTGTGTGATCTTGGGCAAATCATTTAACATCTCAGCCCAGGACTAGTGAACTCTCTAAGACCAAGCTTCAGTGAAGATGCTGACCTACATTTCAATAGAGGGAGTTTTCCCATCTGGGAGGTCTCTAAACCAATGAAATCACTGGTCCAGTTCCTATTCCTATCTTTATAACAATAGAGATATTATACAATAAACTTTGATGTCAACCACATTTAATCAATCAACAAATATTTATTGATGTCCTACTATGTACACTGGAGATACAAGTACAAAGAAAAACAAAATTACCAAATAAAGGTAATTCTACTTCCTTTGTCCTCTGTTTCCCCAATACTGAAACACATATTGAAAAAGGAAATGAAAAAACAACCTTCCCAGTTTTTCAGAGGTTTGGCAACATACAGCTTACCTTCCTGCTGTACACTTTGAGGAATTTAAGCATTCGTTTGTCTAAAAGATCGATCAAACAATGATTTCTTTCCATGTATGCTCACTTAAAATATCAATGGAAAGTCAACAGTCTGAACACAGTATGTGTTCGATAAATTCTTCACAAATGAGTAAATGAAAATACAGCCTTGCTCTCACAAAGAACTCAAAAAGCTCACAAGACAGCTAGAGGCAATAATGAAAATGGTATTTCTATTTTAAAATCTTGTTTACATTTTGTTGGAAATGTTCAGCTCTGGATAAGGGCTACAGACTCTGTGTGAAAACAGTTTCTGAATAGCCCTCTTGTGGGAGTTGTCGGAAAAGTTACAGGTTGTAAATGATACTAAGAAAAGAAATTCTGTCAAGTGAAAAGTAGAATTATGACTTCTGAAGTCTCTTCCAGTTCTGAGGTTTCAAGAGTCAAAGTATTCTGTAAAGGGTGTGACCAGTAGGATCCCAGTAATGCTTCTCTGATTTTTTTTTTTTATTTGTGAAGCCCATTGATGAGGTTTACAAATGATGGGTTGTCTCAGTAATAAATTGATTGTGAAGGTAGTTAACACTTTGAAGCCCTGGCTGGTCATATACCTGAACTACATCCTAGGATTTAGCTGTAGATAAAAAATGAGCTGGAGATAGAGACATCCAGAGAGGAGAGGACCTGAATGGAGATGAAGACTTGGTTTAAGAGTTAGAGGGGAGGCATGTATGTCTCTGTGGCTGATGCAGGGAACCTGATAGCTCCAGAGATGACAGGGAACAGAGGCAATAATAGAGCAACCGAGGAGTTTTTAGGACCAAGTAAGAGATGTAACTGAGCACAATAAGAAATAAAGCAATGAAGTGGGAGAGGAAACCTGGACTTTATCTTTACTAGTACAGTGAGTCATGTTGACTTTATGTCTAGAGGAGAGTCTAGAGGCTTTTCATTGACACCAAGTGCTTCCCCTGGTCAAGGGAGCCCGCTCAAGGAAATACTCTGTGTCAGGAAGAATGCAGAGATCCTTGGAAGCTGGAATAGCCCAACACCAGTTTTGAGGATTATATAGGTCTCTGAAGGAGGCAGAGGTCAACTGGATTGAAAGAATCTTGCTTTGCCTGTTTATAGGTTTCCATTTGAAGTTTTTTTTATGTTAAAGCCCCCAAGTTGACCCTCAGAGGCCATCTAGTTCAATTTCTTCATTTCACAGATGAAGAAACTGAGACTCAGAGAAGTTACAGCAAAGTATCCCATATCTGTTCAGATTTCATCCTTTCCTCCTCCTCATACCTCTTCCAAAAGAATACTCTTCCCATAGATTTGGTGTAGGTTGAGCAAAAATCCTAGCAATTATTCTCTGGCTTTGCTTTGCTTTTTATTGGGGGGGGGGGAGGAGCATGGCTAGACCTGTGAGCTTGTCAGTATGGGGAACTCCTGTATGGAAATCCCTTCCTCCAATGCATATTGGAAATTTACCTGCACTGATAATCTTAGAGTTGGGGGGCAGGGGCTGTACTGAGAGGCTAAATCACTTGTCCATGGTCATCCAGCAGGAGACAGGACTTGAAATCAGGCCTTAGTGATTCCAATCTTACTTCTCTCTTATGTACAATGAATTATATGAACTTACTGATGCAATATCAGCAATATGGTCCTAAAGAAATTGAGGTCATGGTCCTAGCTAGTGGTGGAAGGAGGACTAGAACACTCTCTTCCCATAGATTTGGAGTAGGTTGGCCTCTTGTCTTTTAGCTCCTGTCTACCTAACTCACAGGGTGGTTGGAGGTAAGCAGTTCACAAATCTTCAGGTGATTTAGAAATATGTATTATTTTGGAGTGTTTTACTTCAAACTATGCATTCAGAGACTCCTGTCTTATGCTATTAATTTCTTCACACCCTGTGTAATTCAACAAAAATTTATAAAGTACCTCTATGTGCAAATCACCATGCTAGGTGCTGGGGGCGGGGTGCGGAAGAAATAAAACAAAAAATAGTTCATCCAGGTTTCATAGCTAACTAACCTTTTATAAGTGTCTGAATCACTTCCTTGTGCCCCATTTCACAGGCACGGAACAGTGGAGTATGCTTCATGACGTCTGTAGCATCTACCTGAGCATGATGGTCCAATAATAACTTCACAGTGCTGACATGGCCAGAAAGGGCAGCTGCGTGTAAAGCTAAAAAGGAAGTGAGAAAGTCAAGAATAAAATCATGAGAGATGGCCTTACTTTCTCAGTCTAAATATATATATGTATATGTATATGTGTGTATGTGTGTGTGTGTGTGTGTATTTGTATATATGCAGGCATGTATTTTTCACCCCAATTCCCTAAATTCAAATGGATCTTCACGGCTCCTGATGATCATCTCAGTTATGACCATTTCTCATCTTTTTACACATGAGTATCGGGTAGGAGGTCACTTTCTTCCTTTCCCCTTTCCTTTTCTATCCTCACTATTCTTGTCCACGTGGTTTTGTTTGCTTGAAACAATCACCTCTTCTTAGTTATCATTCACTATCTTTTTGTCCCCTATTATCCTTTAGAAACACAATTTCTTTAGAAGCTGGAATTCCACTTATTCCCAAATAGAAAATTGTAAGGAAAAAAACTAAATATATCACAAGAACATCAAAGACAGAAACTGTTGTGCCAAAAAAGGAGCGAGACAAGAGATCCCAGAGAATAAAATTTGGAAGTGGATTTTATTCCATGAGACTGTTCGGGGTCAGGCCCAAATCAAACAGTGAGTCTGCACGGACAATGTATGGGCTTTTAAAGGGATACTGCGTGGCCAATGGTTAGGTATTATGCAAGCAGAAACTTGCAGAGGCCAAGAACAGTGACTGGTCAGTACACATCTTGAAATTCCTGCCAGCACCAAGTCTTCCTGACCTGGAAGCCCACCCACCTCTGTGGGGGTGGGCTGACTGGGTAAAGGTGGAGATTGGAAGGAGGGTGGAACTGACCTGGCAGTCTGCTCACTTCCCTGAGTGAGGGCTGAGGTTGGGGGATGGGAAAACCAGGTAGACTGGTACAACAAAACAAAGGTCCAATGTATAATAAAATATTCATATTTACTATTCTTTGTGGTATCAAAGAATTGTAAACCAAATAGATACCTACCAACTGGAGAATGGCTAAAAAAAACCCTGCCACACTAACAACTACAGCATATGACTATAATGGAATATTACTATGCAATAAGAAATAATAATTATGAGAAATTTAGTGAAACTTGGGAAGATATATATGACCTGGTACAAAGTTAAATAAATCAAACCAAGGGCACAGTATATGCAATGATGACAACAATGTAACCAAATGAAATTGAGCCCTAAGTACTGGGAAAAAAACCAACAAAGATACAAAGAGAAAAAATAACAAAATATACTTTGTCCTCACAAGAAAAAGACAGACAGGGCAGCTAGGTGGCTCAGTGAATAGAGCACTGGCCCTGGAGGCAGGAGGACCTGATATCAAATCCAGCCTCAGACACTTGACACACTTATTAGTTGTGTGACCTTGGGCAAATCACTTCACCCCAATTCCCTGGCCTTCCTCCAACAAAAAAAAGGAGAGAGAGGTAGAAGACTATGATGGTAAAACATTTTGGACATTTTGTCATGCAGTGTTTTTGCTTAATTATTTGGTTTATTTTTTTGTCTGTGTCTTGTCTCCTGTCTCTGGATAGGACTAGCAATTTTGTTGATGAATGGAACTCCTTCTATCAATTCACATCAGCACCTTCCTAGAACGGCTTTAGTCTCTGAGAGATGCTTTCAGGCACTGATTGGTTAAGTGAATTGCCTAGGGTCACAAATCTAATGGGGATCATTCCAATTTAAGGGCCAAGGCTATCAGTCTACTGCCAACTGTGGCTGTCTCAGTACCTCTTTTAAATCATACCTGTAATTGTTTTATAAAAATTTGTTATAATCGATGGGGTCAGTTTACAAGTGGGGCAGAAAATGATTTTGACTAAAAGGCAAAGGGCATCAACTATGCATTTAATTAATATTAATTAACAATTAATATTATATTGATTATATAAATTTATATTTTATAAATATATATATATATATATATTTAAAAAACAATCCCACTTCAACACAAGTATTTACCAAAAATATCTTGAAGAACAAAAGACCAGAGGCAGAAGGGACTGTGAAGGCCATCTGGCCCCCATTTTACAGATGAGGAGAATCCCACACATGGGAAATAACTTTCCCAAGGTCAAACCTTTAATTACTGTTGGTGGGACTAGAACCTTTATCGTTTGACTCCACGTTCAATTCTTTTTCTGCTACAATGCCTTTTACCTCTGTGTGGGAACTTTTTGAAGGGTTAATTTAAAATTTCCCTTTAAAATCTGCTTTGAAGATATGAACAGCATATATAATCTGGGACAGAGTCACACATTTTTGCCTGATGTTTTTGACTGGCTTATTAAAAATCAGCTCCTTAAGGGTAGTGGTTGTCTCATTTTTTTATCTTTATATCCCAGTGTTAAGCACATAGTTGGCATTTAATAAATATTTATTGATTGATTTGTAGAGCTACAGGTTTTGGAAGAAAGAGAGAACCAGGAGAGACCTTTTTTTTTTGGCAGGGTTATATGGATTTGGTGATGTTGGGTGATACTTATTATGCATCTGTGTAAATGTGCACATTTGTGTTTTTCCCAGGGAATTCTTGTATTCCAGGCTATGCTGTGAGTTGCCTTAAGTCTTGTGAACAGAGAAGGACCAGTAGAGTACTTTGCAGCACCTTCTGATCCTTCCCCTTCTCTTAGATGTGCTTGTGTAAGGGACCCTTACAGCTAGCATGGGGCCATGGCAACAGAGAATATTTGGATAGATTTGTTGTTGTTCAGTCTCTTTTTAGTTGCGTTTCACTTTCCAAGACTCCATTTTAGGTTTTCCTGGCAAAGATACTGGAGTGATTTGCCATTTCCTTCTCCAGTTCATTTTACAGATGAGGAACTGAGGCAGACAAGGTTAAATGACTTGCCCAGCGTCATACAGCTAGGAAGTGTCTGAGGCCAGATTTACACTCAGGGAGATGAATCTTCCTAAATCCCAGCCCACTGGCTCACTTAACTAACTTTTGGTAGATACAGTACTCAGGGGACGTACAAAGAAGGCAGGTATATATTTAGAAGCCAGGGCCAAGTAAATTTCCACGGAAAATAACAATTATGGCATGTTTACTCAGTCCAAACGTATTACACTTCATTATTTTCTTTCTTCATCCATTCCATAAGGTCTTACCTGTACCTCCATATTTGTCTGTCATGTTGATATCAATGTCCAATTTTAAACTCAGCATTGTCCGAAGGACATCGTCACTGCCCTTTCCTGCTGCCCACATAAAGGATGTTCTTCCCTCGAGGTCTGAATCATCCTTCACAGAGGGATGTTTCAAAAATACTTCCACTGTCTCCTGTAAGAAAACTTCACTGAGTGAGTATTTAGCATAATTGCACTGTTATGACAAAAGAAGTTATCATGCATTATACACTGTGAAAACTTTTACTTATGGATCTCCCTCTCTTTTTTTCCTTTATCAGTCACAAATTCTGTTAGGAGTTATAACCCTTAATATCTATACTCTATGGAAGAGACTAGGGTTTCCCTATTTTCCTACAACAAGGAAAAGGCAGCAAAGTTGTCACTGGGACTTGAATGGCCTATGCTACCCTTGATGCAGCATCCTGGTTACCTAATGGCAGAAAAGATCCCACTTACCGGGAGTTGGGGCCCTTCTGGCTTGGAGGATTTGGGAAGACCATGAGGGTCATCCTACTCTGCCCTGCTGACCAGATATGGTTCTATAGAGGGGCGCTGCTTCTAGAGAAGCCAAGTGTCATCTCTTCTTGTTGCATTTCCTTGCTGTGTTAGGGAAAAGTAAATCTCCTTTGCTTAACTATTTAATGACTTGTAAATACCTCATTAACTGGGACAAAATGGCAGTTATCATCCCCTATACTATTCTGGTGGTATGTTGTAGGGAATAGGAAAGTGACCTCAAAGTGAGACCTAGGTTTAAAACTTCCCTTGGAAACATACTGGGTTGTTTGACCCTGGGCAGGTTACGAACTCTCGGTGCTCTAAGAAACTAAGGTGGTTCTCAAACTTTTTGTTCTCAGGCCTTCTTTTACATTTTAAAAAATTACACTCACTAAAGCACTTTCATTTATAAGGGCTATATCTATCTGTATTTACCATATTAGAAATTAAAACATCTTGGTATTATTATGAAAATAGTTTTGACCTCAGAGACACTACTCTATAAGTTGCAGAGAGGTGCATACCTGCCTTGGTGGAGGGAGTTTCCTCACCTACAAGTTCCCTATTCCACAATCCAGGCCTTATTCCTATTTATATCACACAATAAATGTATTTTTCAAGCATTTGATATTCTCCTCACTTAGAATCTGAGTATTAAGCTTCTGTAAAGAGGGCAATGTGATGTAGTTAAAAGAACACTGACCTCAAATCAGGGGAGATGATTTCAAATCTTGCCTCTACTACTAACTAGCCTGCTGACCTTGGACAGTTCCCTTCCTCTTTCTAGGCCTCAGTTTCTTTCACTGTAAAAATGGGGTTGGTGACCACGTTTGGTCACCACAATGTGGACTAGGTGACCACAAAGGTACTTTCCACCTGTTTTAAACACTAGGAATCTAAGATTTAAGAAGCATCATTCCTGATCATAGGTGGGGAAATAAAATAAAATGACAATTCACAGAATCATAGACTATCAGATTTGGAAGGGTCCACAGAGGCCATGTAGGCCAACCCAGATCTGAAAAAGAATTCTCCCAACAGCACAGCTGACATGTGGTCATCTAACCTCTTGTAAGGGAAAGTCACATGAAACAACCCATTTTACTTTCAGGCAGATTTAATGGTTAGAAGTTGAAGGACTCAAGGAATAATCAGTGTGTCACAGCTAAGTGTAGTAGTAAGCTCCCCTACACTCAAGGATGCCGAGTGAGCACCAGTTTCAGGCATAAAGGACAATAATGAAACATTCCAGTGGGAATGAATTCTCAGCAGCACTGAATGAGTCATCTGAGCTTTGAGCTAGTGAAGCTTAAAGCTTCACTAAGACTTTTATGTACACCTCCCCCCTCCCCCCCCACAGAGCTACACTTTATGATTCAATACTTCAGTGAATCGATGATTTCATTAGTGTGGGTATTCCCTCCACTGGGAGAAGATGGCGGCCCACCTACAGCTTTTAATTCTTGTCCATATTCTACAATTCCTTGACTGGATCTACCCAACATCTTTCCTCTGTGTTTTTTAACATTCCATGGGTATTGCTGCAGCACCTAAGCCATCCAACTAATTATTTCTTCTTTGTTTCTCTACAATTGGTCCACCTCATTTTTGTGGTCATACATTCCCTCAACAACGTCCTATACCTCACTTAATGGACAGGTCATTCTTGTAACCATGGTGCAGCTTATTAATGCCTTTGGATCACCTCTGCCTCTTGCTTCCCCTGGTTTCTTTTGAATCTCAACTAAAGTTGCACCTTCTAAAGCCAACAAGATTTTCCCTCTTAATCTTAGTGCCTTCCTTCTGAGATGATTTCAAAAAGATCTTGTCTATATCTTTATTATACATAGTTCTTTGTATGTTGTCTCCCTCATTAGACTGAGTTTCTTGTTCTCAAGGGCATGGTGTTTTTGTTTTTGTTTTTTGCCTTTCTTTGTATCCCTAGTGCTTAGGACAGTGAATGGCACATAATAGGTACTTAATAAATTTGAGTTAACTTGACCTGAAACTTCAATTCTTCAGACCTATGGTGTTCCAAGATTTGTAACTATACAGTATCACTGGACTGGGAGAACCTTTGTGTTAAAAACATGAGTTTTTGTGCTGCAGAACAACCTGGGGACATTAAAATCACTGAAGTTTCCCAAATGCAATCTAACCTCCTTTCATCTTCCCATTCAGTTCTGGATACCATGCCTTGTCTATGTACAGTGCCTTACCCAAACTGATGGACTAACTCAATGGACCGGCTTTCCAACTGCATGTCATAGTATGGACAGAAGTATTTTTCATACACTTAATTTTTCCTGGATGGATTTTTTGGTTGAAATCTTTTTTTTTAGAAATCATGGATCACATTGAGGAGGCCCATTAATGTTCTGGGTCTTGCTACAATTAACACAATCTTATCAAAAAGTTAAGAACCTATAGGACTCATTGCCTGTGTGACCTTGGACAAATCACTTCATCTTTATGGGCCTCAGTTTCCTTATCTGCAAAATGAGGGCTTTGGGCTAGATGACCTTTAAGGTCCCTTTCCTTTCTAAACCTATGTGATCCCATGATCCTACAACCCCATCCATTACAGGAGTTCCTAACCTTTACATCATGGATCATTTTGGAAGTCTTGTAAATTCTATGAACTCTTTCTAAGAATCAGTTTTTTGAAAACATAAAATGAAATACAAAAGTTATGAAGGAAACAAATTATAATGAATCATAGCTATCAAAATATTTTAAATAAACTAAATCTATGGATGACAGATTAAGAACCCCAACTCCGAAGTAAATCCTACTTCCTTTTGAACTTTGTACGTGAAAACCTCTAGTGGTGAACTCTTTCGATGAGCATATATTGTTTTGTTTTACGTCTCACTTGATGTTAATAATCAGAGAGACATAGCAACATTTATGTGGTTGTGTTTATCAAGGGATCTTGTATAATTTTTTTTTTTTAGGGCAATTGGGGTTAAGTGACTTGCCCAAGGTCACATGGCTAGTTTTTGTGCTAAGTGTCTGAGGCCAGATTTGAACTCAGGTCCTCCTGACTCCAGGGCTAGTCCTCTATTCACTGCACCACCTAGCTGCCCCCAGATCTTGTATAATCTTAACTTATCCATGATAGCCTCCATAATGGAAAGGAACCTTTAAAATTATATCTTGCCCTAACAAATCAAATGTCTTTTTCATATATGATCAACAACAAAAATACATACACAAGCATAGTTTCTTCACCTTTCAATCAACTGTGTGACTGTAAAAGATGTGGACTTTTGAAGAAAATAGTCATAGTAATATAATGATATGCTAGTATAAAGAATATTTATGTAATAAATTATTTATCTGATTTATAGAGGAATGATAAATTTTTTAGCTCACAAATAGAAGGGATTTTTCAGTACATGAGAGATGTGCTTGATGGCATGAAATATACAATAATGACTAACATTTACATATGCTTTAAAGTTTGCTAAGTGCTTTATACATACAATCTCATCTGATTCTTATGAGGTTTTTTTTTTTGGTGGGCTATTGGGGTTAAGTAACTTGCCCAAGGCCACACTGCTAGGTTTTTACTTGTGTCTGCGTTAAGTGTCTGAGGCTGCATCCGAACTCAGGTCCTTCTAACTCCAGGGCTGACGCTCTACTCACTGCGCCACCTAGCCGCCCTCATCTGATACTTATAATAACCTTGTGAGGTAGGTGCTATTATTACACCCATTATACAGATGAGGAAAATAAGGTTGAGAGAAGTTAAGTCACTTTTCTAGGGTCATACATCTAGTAAATTTTTGAGGCAACAGGATTTGAACTTACACAGGTCTTCTTGACTGAACGTCTAACACCAGATCACTTAGCTGCCACTAAAATGGCTTCATGTGAAAAAAAACCCAACAACCAGGATAATTTTTAAAAGATTGGAAGATTTCTTGATACATATGATAAATTAAAAATTTGTCAATTTAAATATGCAAGTTACCATTAAAAAGTCAATGAGTAAATGGTCAAAGGCCATGAATAATTTTCAAAAGATAAAATAGAAATTAATAGTTACTTGAAAAAGTACACAAATTTACTAATTATCAAAGAGATGTAAACTAAAATACCTTTGAAGTTGCCACCCCACATCTATCAAATGGACACAGATAACTAAAGGAAATAAAATTCAGTGCTGGTGAGGTTGTGGAGGAACAGGTACAACCATGAGAAGAGAAACTACTGGAATTTCAAACATGTAAGATGTTTTTGGTGAGCAATCTGCCAGGACACAGTAGAATTTTCAAAAATAATCATACCATATGACCTAAAAATTCAACTGTTATGAATAGACTCTTATAGTATTCTCAAGAACAAGAATGCCATCTTTAGAATGATTTTCAAAGTAGTGAAGATGATCTGTAAAAACGCAAACACACACACCACCACCCCCTTAAAAATAGTCTAGATACTCAACAATAGTAGAATGACTAAATAAGTCACAGTCCATTAATATGATGGAAAATGATGCAGTTAAGTACCAGCATGTATAAAGATCACTGAAAGAAAACTGGAAAAATCTATATGAAATAATGCAAAATGAAAACACAGGACCAAAAGAATGTGATATGCACTAACTACAACCCCATAAGATGAAAAAAATTAATGAGAATGAATAGACAAACACAATATCCCTATGAGGATTCAGAAAAATTTAAAATTTGTTATGATTTTTTTTGCACTGAAATGAATTAAGTCAAATGTAATTAGTTACAAAGCAAGTTTGGTTGGTTGTACTGATGTTTGATGTTAATCTTTTAACAAAACATTTAAAAATGAGGTAAGTCTACTGCATAAAATTGTTTGCAAAAGCCTGTTTACTTCTCATAGGTCCATTAGTTACATGTGTTTAGATAATTCTGGGGAAGATTTTATAAAGACAAAAAGATAGGAATAAGATTTGATAGGTAATGATACCACCTTTTGGGGGGGCATTAATATAAATAAATTATTATAATAAAATAATTATAAAATAGGAATAATTATTAATAAATACTTAATAAAATATTAATATTTTCTCATTCTTTTGGTATTTTGTAAAATTCTCTTTCAGTGCTTTTAAGATCGTTTTTATCAGTGTTTCCTTGGTCTGGTCTGGCTTCTTTTCTTGATTTCATTGTATTTAGCGCTATTTCCATCTATTCTAGACTGAGGTATTAAGAGTTCAAATGAGGTGGTTTCATTGGCACCACTGACAAAAATGGATAGCTATGGAAACACTGGCACATTTGCTCCACTTTACACGTATTTGTTCTCTTACTAGTTTTATCTATGAGTGTGCTTGACATGCTGTGATTTAAACAGGCTTCACACCAAGCTTTCTGCAGACTTGTGATTGCTTCCACCACTATTTTATAAGGTAATAATGCTCATGGTTTTCTGCCATTCCCTTTGTAGCATTTTATAAGCAAATTTATATTTTAAACTGTTGTTACTGGTATGTAATAGACACACCATAAAAGCATGTTGACTGGATAATTGATTAGCTGAAATCTCTCTTTTCTCTTTCATAAGGGGATCAAACATTTGCTAGCTAATGTAGTTTCTGAGTTCTTTCAGACTGTTTATTGTGGCAACTGCTTTATATTTGCTAAGTGTCCTCAGGAAATGATAACTAAGATCTCTATCTTTGCCTCCTTTTATTTCCATTTTTGGGACTAATTTTGATGGGTTAGGTTGATACTGTTGTCCTGTATGCAATGTATAGCTATATTCTTGTTACTAGTTTGACATCATTCTAACTGGTGAACAGGTCTGTCAGAGGTGGGGAACCTGCAGCCTCAGGGACACCTGTAGCCCTCTAGGTCCTTCATTTTGCAAAGTTTGGATTCATTCAAAGGGCCACACTTGAGGATCTACAGGGCCACACTTGGCCTGGAGGCCACAGGTTCCCCACCCCTGGCTAACTGCAGATAGACAGTTGAAATTATTGCCACACCGTTACCAATCATGTAAATTAAATTGTAGTTGATTGTTTAGTCGTGCTATTTAGTGCTTCCTATGTCCAGTACCCTCTGACTCTCTAGAAGAAAGTATTCATGATACATAGGTATGAAGCCTTTGCTGAACTGGCTATCTTTTCTGAGAAGACTTGCCCAGATTTTCCCTCATTTAATTCCATTATTTCAAGTTATAGATCATAATCAATCAGTGCCCCTGGATAATTTCCTTTTGAGTTTCCTTCCTGCTCAGGTGCATTGAGCTAGGTAATCATGAATGTTGTTCTATAATAAATTGAAATGCTAGGCTATATTTTAGCCAGGGTGAGGTAGTCATGATCAATCCAGGAGGCAAAAATGCTACAATACTTGAGCAATCATGAAACCTCTGAGTCATAAAAGGCAAATGGCTATATCTTCTTTGACAGTTTTCACCTCCCTCAGTGGGGACAGAGAACAAAAGTGGCCAGGGAAGTACAAGGAGCTATCCAGAGATTAGCAGCAGGGAGAAGCAAAGTGGGTAATTAGATCGAATTAGACAGGACTTATGCCTAGGAAGCAACTTCTATTTGTAGTAGGTCAGGGCAGCAGTGATCATACTTCTGACCTTGCTTTAATTTTTAGTAAATATGCTTTCATAAAACATGTTGTTCAGTTATTTTTTAGTCACCCCATCTGGAGTTTTCTTGGCAAAGATACTAGAGTGACTGCCATTTCTTTCTCTTGCTTATGAGGAAACTGAGGCAAACAAGGTTAAGTGATTTGCCCAGGGTCACACAACTAGTAAGTGTCTGGGGCCAGAGTTGAATTCAGAAAGATGAGTTTTCCTGACTTCAGGCCCCATATTCTATCTAGGCTCCACTACTATCTAGCTGCTCCTTTATAAAATATAATTGATATTAATTGGGTAACTGATATTGAGGAGAGGTCAACTGGTCACTTGCTACTGGGGAGATGTTAATAGGTTGTTTGACAATTGGGGAAACACCAGATAAAGGCTCATAAACAGAAGTATTTGAAAAATCCCCTAGTCCCTCAAGAATACCCCTAGAATCATGAAAGGAAAGCTCATGACCTCTTAATGCTTGTAGAGTTTGGGAAAGTGAGTCCTATTAATACACCTTTATGACTTCCAACTTATTGACCAGTTAACTTGCTAGACACTTGTTTAAAATTTTACCAGTTGTCTCTTCAGTATATACTGCAAGACCAGGTTTCTGAAAATAGTATTTTGGATGACTGTAAGAAAGTTTAGGCCTACCTGCCCTACCATTGATCATTGTTCTAGCCCCTTCAATTTCAACAAATAATCTAGGCAGCACAATTTAAGATTATCACAACATTCTTTTACCCATCACCATCTTAGAATTTAGAAAGGAACCTTCTATGAGTCAAACAGAACTGCAAACTACATCCTAGGTCAGGGGTGGGGAACCTGTGGCCTCGAGGTCACATGTGGCCTTCTAGATACTCAAGTTCGGCCCTTTGACAAACTTCACAGAATTGAAGTTTGGATTCAGTCAAAAAGCTGCACTTGAGAACCAAGAGGGCCACATGTGGCCTGGAGGCCGCAGGTACCCCACCCTTGGCCTAGCTGTTAATGCTTTTGTTGTTGTTATTGTTGGCAAAGCAATCAGGGTTAAGTGACTTGCCTAAATTCACACAGCTAATAAGTGTCAACTTTCTGAGGTCAAATTTGAACTCAGGTCCTCCTGACTCCAGGGCTGGTGCTCTATATACTGGTCCACCTAGCTGCCCCTGTTAATGCTTCTGATGAGCCTTTATCAACCTCTTACAACTCTATTTAGAATAGGCAAGAATTAAATGAAGCAGTCTCCATCTTAAATGTAAAACAGAGCTGCTCATATAATAGATAGAGGGATGGATTTATAGTACAGAAGCCCTGTGTTCAAATCCTGCCTTTAATACTCATTAGCTATATTACCCTGTGCAAGTCATATAAATTCTCTGAGCTTCACTTTCATCCTCTTTAAAATGAGAATATTGAGTTAGATGATCTCCAATGTCCCTTTCAGCTCCAAGTCTAAGATCCTATGATTTGAACAGAGAAACGAGAACAAAGGATACTTACAAATCCCTGCCATAAGAAGGAAGAGTACCAAGTTATTATGTATGATAAGGTTTGAAAAGGTATGCCAACTACTTGTAGCCTCTGAATTCTGCTTACTCATGGGTGTATACAATAAGGGAATGGAGCCATTAATAAAGAAATTTGTTGCAGGCCATGGGATTTTTATCCGTAATCAACAGAATAACTAACTAACCATGATTTTAGAACACTCATGATGAGACATACTACATATCTCTAGACAGAGAAGTGATGGACTTATGGACTGAGGGGGCAGATATATATATATATGTGTGTGTGTGTGTGTGTGTGTGTGTGTGTGTGTGTGTATGTATATATATATGAATATATATGTGTGTGTATACATATATACATCAATACAGAGAGACAGTTCTTGCTTTATGTTAGTGGACTATTCTGCAGCCCTCTAAACAAAATGATTTTTATATAATGAAAATTTGCCCCACCCACCCACTTCACTTAGCGTATATAACCAAGGCATACACAAAATAAAACCTTTACACAAGTCATAAAATGTTCTAAAATGTAGTTATATTAAATACTGCTCTTTGATAATAAACAGAATTATGAAATGGAAGGTAGAGACCACACACTAAGAATGCGTGGTACTGTATAGTAAAGTTAATATAAGAATGAAGCATGTCCTCTTGGGTTTGCTCATTTCACTCTTGATTATTTGGTGCAAGTCTTTGCTTGTTTTTTCTAACATTGTAATGGAAATGCAGATTTGAAGATCTTCCCTGCCCCAAGGGCCTTTAATTGGCGTAAGAGACTTTGATTGACTTAAGTGACTCTGAGAACCTTCCTTGATTTGAAAATATACTCTGGGGGGCGGCTAGGTGGCACAGTGAGTAGAGTGTCGGCTCTGGAGTCAGAAGGACCCGAGTTTGGATCCGACCTCAGACACTTAATGCACACAGAAACAAAAAACCTAGCCGTGTGACCTTGGGCAAGTTACTTAACCCCAGTTGCCCTCCAAAAAGCCAAGAAAAAAAAAGAAAAGAAAATATACTCTGCCCCCTAATAGGCTGAATGTGGTCACATGGAGCCTGTGGTAGGAGGCTTGGTTTTCAGGAATGACCACACCTTGATGCTGTGTGATTGGGCAGTGGGTCAAGAGGGTGGTTACATTCTCTGAGCCAGGAGAAGACTATATAATCCCTGATTTGAGGCTTTGCTTTGGGGCTCACTTTGAGAAGTGTTGTGTGGTTTGACCAGATGAGACTCTGGGAAGCCGTTGTTGAGAGCCCCCCGGCTTTGAAAACCCAGATGTTGATGCTTCCCTCTCTGGTAACTGTGATTTGGTATTGATATAATGGTTGGACAGTTTGGAAGCCTGTCTGTTTGATCTGTCCCTGAACTAAGTAATATATGTTTGTTTGATTAAAGTAAGCTTGTTAACCCATTTTGAGTTGCTTTCCTTTTGAAAAGCAGATCTAAGAACCCGTGTTGGCAGTCACCCTGGGGATATTGGGGTGCTTGCTGCTACAAACATCACTGAGCTCATCATTTTTAGAGCACAATAGTATTCCATCACAATCATATACCATAACTTGCTCAGTCATTCCTAATTGATGGGCATCCTAACAATTTCCAGTTCTTTGCTACCACAACGAGAGCTGCCATAAACATTTTAGAATATGTATTTCTTTTCTTTTTTCCCTAATCATCTTTGGAAATAGACCTAGTAGTGGTATTATTCCCACCCATTGCACCTAGCCTTTATCACTGTTTGTTGGTAGCACAACTTTTTGGGGGGGAGGGTAGGGCAATTGGGGTTAAGTGACTTGCCCAAGGCCACATGGCTAGTTTTGTGTTAAGTGTCTGAGGCCGAATTTGAACTCAGGTCCTCCTGACTACCAGGGCTGGTACTCCATTCACTGTGCCACCTAGCTACCCCAGCACAACTTTTTTTAATGAAGCTATTGTGAGATGTTTAGACAAGGGTGCTCTTTTTTTCCTTGTATATCTGATGATAGCAAAAGTATTATGCTTTATAATTCTTCACATAAGGTCAAATTTCTGCAATGCTCATTTACATAAAGTGAGAACTATCTATATACACATATACACACCTATATTTGACATGACCAATACAGAAATTTATTTTGCTTAACTATGCATATTTGTTACTAGAGCTTTGTTTTTCTCTCTCTTTCAGTGGTGGCAAATGGAAGATGGAAGAGAAAGAAGGTGGATTTTCATTAACTGAAAAATATAAAATTTAATTGAAAAAATTAGAGCTGTCCCAAAGTGCAAGGAACTGCCTTAGGAGTGAGTTCCTTATCACTGGAGGTCACCAAATGGAGACTAGAGTCATATTTGTCAAGGGTTTTATTTAGAGGATTCCTTCTTTAGAGAGGAGATCCTATGCTGTGTCAGAATGAGAATAGAAGCCTTACTCATCACAGGTTCTACGTTAGAACCTTTGCTCTCTGTTTTATTTAGACCAGATGTGCCAAAGATGTTGGAACATTGTGACAGAAAAACTCCAGAGTGCCACCAAACCAGATTAAAATACAATTGAGAAATATTAAGCAAATAAAACACAAATACAATAGAACATAGAAAATGCTAATATGTGTTTTTTTGAGTTAATATGTGTCCCTAGATACACATCAATTGGGAATGGCTGAACAAGTTGTATATAAATGTGATGGAGTACTATTGTCCTATAAGAAATGACAAGCAGGGTGCTCTGAGAAAAACCTGGAAAGACTTACATGAACTGATAAAAAGTGAAGTGAGTAGAACCAGGAAGACATTGTACACAATAACAGTAACATTGTACAACAATCAACTGTGAATTACTTAGCTATTCTCAGCAAAAAAATGATCCAAGACAACTCTGAAGGTCTTATAATGAAAAATGCCATCCATCTCCAGAGAAAGAACTGATGGAATCTGAATATAGATCAAAGCATACTTTTTCTTTCTCTTTTTGGTCACATTTCTCAACAAAGTGGAAATGTTTTGCATGATTGCATACATATAACCAATATCAAATTGCTTGCCTTCTTAATGGGGGGGTTAGGGAGGGAGAGAATTTGGAATTCAAAATTTTTAAAAATGTAAAAAATTATTTTTATATGTAATCAGGAAAAAATAAAATATTAAATCACTGGGGAAAATAATATGTACCCCTACAGATCATTATGTATAGTTTAGTGTTCCTCACTCCCTATTTGAGTTTGATACAACTGGTTTAGACTATCTGAGTTCTGATTTTTATTTGTAAATAGCCAATTTGACATATCTAACTGGTAAAACCACCTCAAATCCTTTTGGAAGTAGGTTTGACAATATATCAAATCAAATAAAAAGTAAATAAAAAAGTAGTTTTAGGTATTCAAAGTAAATCTTTTTTTTTTTTAAAAGCAATTGGGGTTAAGTAACTTGCTCAAGGTTACACGGCTAGTCATTATTTATGTGTGGGTGCTCATTTTCTGAGGCTGGATTCGATCTCGTGTCATCCCAACTCCGAGGCCAGTGCTCTTACTCACTGCGCCACCTAGCTGCCCCCGAAGTAAATCTTATTTTTAAAAATGTGTCTGTAAATGCTTGTTATTCCAAACTTAATCTTCCTTACTTTTTGGACTCAATTCAATTGAACACATTTTAAGTTCCTACTCTGTGTAATCTGTACCCTAGGCAAGATTTTACTTGATAACATATTCTATAAGTGGTTATCTAACCTTTGCTTGAAGATTTTGAGAGAGGGAAGGGAAATAGAATTAATTATTTCCCGAGGCTACACATTCAACTATGGTTACTGTTCTAGTTCTTAGCAAATTTGGTGGCAGATCATTTGGAAATTTGGTAGATCCTCTCTGCAGAATTTATAAGATGGCATGGACAAAATTTACAAAATCTAAGAAGGCATGGGAGCAAGGAATAGAACACTGGATCAGGAAGACCCAAGTACAAATCCAGTCTCCAAAACTAGGTAGCTGTGTGACTCTGGCCAAACCACTTAACCTCCATAAGCCTCATTCCTCATCTGTAGAATGGGGATAATAATACTAGCACCTACCTCTCAGGGTTGTTTTGAAGATAAAATGAAATAATATCTGTAAAGTATTATACAAATGGTAGCTATTGTTATTTTCACTAAATGAAAAAGGATACTCAGTGGGACTCCTCTCACCAGTGTTGTATACATACTGCTTTTATAAAAAGAAAAAAAATCACAGAAACTACCTTTACAATTTCACAGAATCACAGAATTTCAAAGTTGAAAATCTAACTCATCATTAGCCACCACAGATGTCACAAAACAGGACATTCCATACCATAGCCACAACTAAGAATGATTTTCTTTGTTGTTTTTATGACAAAAAAGGTCACATCCTTGGTTTACTGATTTGCACACCTTGCACACCCTGTTCCCTAGTCCTAGCTTTCAGGAGAACAGCAGGGTAGTGACCTGAAGGTGCAAGCATAGATAAGCCTTCAGAGGTCCCTCCAATACCTTCACCTGGAAGGACTTTAAGAATTCGTTGAACCTCAAGAAGAGATTTCACCCCCATGGTCCCTCAGGGGAAATAACCCCAATATGCCCAGTAGGTGAGTGAAAAAACTTTTCTTGCTGGCATCTAAGAAAGTTATTGTTAACGTCTTCCTTGTTATTGTTTGTCCTTCGTTCTCAAAGAGGACACCAGGAAGGTGATGCCGAGACCTGCAAGTGAATGGGAGGGCTGTGAGAAATGAAAGGGAGGGCTGTGCAAAGTCAACAGCCTCACTTTCTCTTCCGGAGTCATCTGGGTCCAGTGGCAAGATATAGATCAGGCTGACTGGAGATGGCCCTGGAAGCAGTGGGAGACCTTGACCTTTTCAAGTCTTTTAAAGGTCTCAGTTTGACTGAAGTAATGCCTCATTCTGTGATTAAAGTTGGTAAGAAAAAGTGCAGAGAAAGGCCTTTTTTACCTAGTCCAACCCCTCCCCCCCAGCCAAATCAATCTGGGAGGTGAAGACCCTCAGGATTTCTGGTCAAAACAAAAACAATTTCTATTTACATTCACTCTAAGTCAATCAGGGCCCCAATAATAATCGAGTGGAGCTTGGCCTGGGACTTATTGTTGGACAATCAATGACAGCCTGAGTAATTTGGGTTCAAGGACTGGTCCTTAAGAAAAAAAAATCTAGCTGGTAAACCCCAAGATATTTTGCTAGGTTTCAGCAATCAAAATTTACATTCCTTTGGGCAGAACACCTGCAGGTAAAGGTATGATTACTCTACATGGATAGAAGGAAGAGAAGGGAAAGGAAGGGAAGGGACAGAAAGGGGATGGAAGGGAGGAAGAGGAAGGGAAAAGGGAGACAGGAAAGAAGGAAGGGAGGGAGGGAGGAAGCTTGTCTTCCTAGGTAAGAGTGGAAAAGAAGAGCAGGATGATTACAAAAAGAGTTTTCTATTATTTATGAAATTGTGAAGCCTGATCATTGAAAAACTCTGAATACTAGAGACAAGAGAAGATGGAAAGAAAAAAAAAGTGGGAAACGAAAAATTGAGAGAACTATAATGAAGATGTATAGTTTAAATTCCTTACAACAGGAAACAAAAAGAATAAGGCAATCACCATTAGGGGAACTGTTGCTCTTTCCTTAAATTTCCTGGTGTGAGTCGTAAAAACCAGAGAGCAAGTTTGATTGGAAGGGCTTCTGTGAATTAGTTTTCTACCAAATCAAACTGTAAATATCTAATGTCAATCCTTACCTTTCCTTTGGGGAAGGGCTGAAAAGAATGTGGCTGCAATTATACACAGAAAATATCAAGAGAAAGCTGGGTTGGATTTATTGGAAAAATGACAGAGCAAATACCTTTTATGTATTTTATGTGCTGGTAAGAAATATATTGTGTTTCCTTGCCCCAAAATGTCTAAAGATGTCTTATCTTTTCTTCAATTAATACTTAAATGCATCCTTGGCTAGAATGTACTTGCTTAGTAATGATGGATGGTTATTTAGAAATAGAATCTTCTATCGCTTTTCATTCTCATAACCATAAAAATGGTTGACTATTTCAAAATTCTCTGATTCGATTCTAGTGGGGAGGAATAAACATAACTCTTTTTCTTCAGTCACGTCTTCAGAGGCTTTGCAATATTTGGCCTTTGGGATACGACTTTTTTTTTTTAATCCACTTTTCAGGGAGAGCATTTGCCTAAGTGTGGTGGGTGAGCACAGCAAGGACATTGCTGGGGATCAAGAACAAGGTCAAATTTTGACAAAATCAAATGCTTTCCACTTAGCTTATTACTAAATACTAGGTTTTGTTGTTTTCTGTGCCTCTCTACCCAGAGATCTCGTCAGTTGGGCACATTTTCCAAATGATAAAAGTTTAATTGTGGGTTGATGGGCATTTTTCAAACCAGGGAATGTAAACCTTAGATGGGTTAAAAGAGTTCAAGGGAGTCAAAGAGATTCAAGCTGTGGTTCTCAGGAAATGTGCACCTTGATTAGAAAATCAAGTCTCCAGTGGGCATATTATCCCAAACAAATCTCCCTTTATTGACAGCACCTACAATACTCTGCTTAATTACTTGCTTTGTTGGGGAAAGAGAGGTGGGCTCCTCATCCTACTGACAGCATCTGCTCTGCTTAATTACAGGCTTTGTCTCCCTCCAGGGCTGGGGCTGAATTTCCTCCTACTCTGCAGCACAGCTGGGAAGACCTTTGAAATACAAACGATTAAGAAGTCCCAGGTCAAGGGAAGGTCTGAGGGAGGGCAACTCTGCTTGGTCTGGCACCGACAGAAAGCAGCCTACCCACTCCCAGGGGAACAGAGACAGGGAGAAAATGAGCAGGAGGCAAAGCACAGAAACTGCCTGATTTTCCATGTCCTTCTAGAATAGACCAACAGTCATAGCGTGGCTTCTGTGTTGCAGTTATTTTCCAGAACACACTCACGTGCTTCGAGGTTAAGCATGGAAACACACCCAAAGTCAAAGATAAGAATTTTGGATTATTCAGCATTTTGAGGTGCCTATGTTTCTCTTCCCCTCCATTGATATGTATAGTTATTAGTTGATTCCATTATACTTCTTATAATTTGTCATATTCATTTACCAAGACCCTAACAAGTTTTTTCAATTAACGTTGAATAGCTTTTGATCTATAAAAAAATGAAAATATAAAAAAGTGTACTGGTTGAAGCTGACAGATTTAACTTCAAAATAACAAAGAAAAATTGTGAGTATAACACATGCAGTTTATGGTCTCACAAAGAAGGAGGGTGCTGTTCTTCATGGCTCCCACAATTACATGATCCACTGGTATAATAGCTTCAGATCACCTGTTCTAAGTGTAGGATGTATATTAAAAGAGGTGAGAAAATTGACCCTTTTTTGCAAAGGAGTGGGGGCACTCTATAATCCCATATATGCTGTTGTAGTCAATTGATGTGTTGGCTATTTGCTGAACCTTCAGAACTACCTCCTCCCCACTCCTGCCCTTTCTTCATTGTTGGTTTTCTGGTCCAGGGGATAGCTCTCTGGGTAGGGGAGAGGGATGCATTTGGGGATAAGGGTGATTTAACAATAAAAGATCGCAATAATTGTTCTGAAGAAGATATCTTACTGCAAAATTACTCTGGGATGCATAATGGAGTGGTGTTGCTCCTTGGCTATCAGATGGAATGGTTCCCAACTTGTTTCTTTCCAAAAGAAGATGGACAATTTGCGCATGACCTAAAAATGCAAAAAAAAGACACGGCTGTCACAACAGGCCAGTAAGATTCAATGAACACATACATACATATTCAAAAAAATGGTTTGTTTTTAAAAAGTGATTTGTTGAAAAATCAAGATGCTCATATACAATGTCATAGTCTTTAAAATATCTAGATGTTGTAAGGTTTTTTTCTTTTTAAATAGATTTAAAATCATCTCATTTTGAAAAAAAAAGTTAAATATGCATATTGGTTCAAATGTATATTGCACTCCCTCCCCCCATACTCTTGAATTTGGCTTATACAAAAACCTGAGCACAGCCTGTAATTACTCTCTTAGTAAGAGAAGGATGACAAAGTAACCAAGACAACAAAGTGAATAAGAGGAAAAGAATGGGGATGATAAAAATGCATGAGCCATCTTTATTTGAATTGGAAGAGATGTGGGAAAAACTTGCATGGTAGTTTTTTACAAGATGATTTTGTTTCATTTATATAATTCCCTTTTTAAAGTGAGCTCATTTTTAGGGGTAAAGTCTATACTCAGACCTATATTTTAACCAGTATAGTAAATCTCTAATATTTAGAGTAGTTGTTTCAAAAAATATCATTAAGAGGGGCGGCTAGGTGGCGCAGTGAATAGAGCGCCGGCCCTGGAATCAGAAGGACCTGAGTTCGGAGCCGGCCTCCGACACTTAATCCGCACAAACAAAAACCTAGCCGTGTGACCTTGGGCAAGTTACTTAACCCCAATTGCCCTAAAGGGGCGGCTAGGTGGCGCAGTGAGTAAGAGCGCCGGCCTCGGAGTTGGGATGACCCGAGATCAGATCCGGCCTCAGAAAATGAGCACCCACGAATAAATAATGACTAGCCGTGTAACCTTGAGCAAGTTACTTAACCCCAATTGCTTAAAAAAAAAAAAAATATCATTAAGGAGGGGCAAACTGAAATTCTGCACTAAAGCTAGGGTTGTCAGATGAGCCAAGAAAATGTAGCACAAGTTTAAACAGAGATGGAAATTTATATGTGCTCTTAGAGATAGGACTGGACTAGTATTATAGCTGTCAACATTTGACTCCTGACCCGAAGAATAGCTAGCCTTCACATGGTATATTAAAGAGCAGTAGTAATTTATTACTGTGGAAAAGCTATATGGAAATTCTTATGATTTATTTTTTGGTAGTCTTCCAACTGTGCTTGCAGGAATGAAAAGATAAAACTAAGTCTTGTTAGCTTTTTTTCTTAATATTTTGGTAAAAGGTTTAAGTTCTGTAGAACCCTGTAGAATTTCTCATTACTCCTCTAGTTTTCCCACATAATTAATATGAGATACTTGGAAAAGTAACATTAGAAACATGTAGGAAAATGTACTGCTTGGGAATGTTCTAAGTTGATGAAATAGATCTGAGAAATATAAAGTAATAGAATTAAAGTTGAGGAAAATATCATTTTTTGTGCTGTGAAAGTCTCAGATTTTAAAATAAATTTTAACTTAAGTTTTAGGAGCTGTGAATATTGAGAGACAGGGTGGTTTATTAGGAAAGTTGTAGATTCAGAGTCAAGAAAGAGGGAACCAGGGCGGCTAGGTGGTGCAGTGAGTGGAGCGTCGGCCCTGGAGTCAGAAGGACCTGAGTTCGGATCCTGCCTCAGACACTTGCCACACACAAACAAAAACCTAGCCGTGTGACCTTGAGCAAGTTACTTAACCCCAACTGCCCTCCAAAAAAAAAAAAAAAAGAGGGAACCGTGATGTGATACTGAGTCCTGGCTCAACTATTTATTAGGCATGTGGCCAAACCCGAACCAGGAGAGATGGAGATAATATATTGCCCTCTCTACATCAGAAAACTGTTATTATGAGAATATAAGATAATCGTTTAAAGCTATGTAAATTTGATTTAGATTGAATTCATCAATACATACTATACCAGCATGGTATCTAGTTGATTAATTTCCTATCATTCATTATTATTTTATCTAGAGAGAATCAGACTCAAAGTTACATGGTTCTCCAAAAGTGATCTAGTCCAATGCCTATCTGAGCAGAGCCTAACAAAATGACCTAGCACAAGGAGGTCTATGTTATTAGGCAACTTACTCCTTTTTTTGGACAGCTTCAGTGTTCTTTACATTGAGCCCTATTGCTTCCTTCTTGTAACTTTCACTCGTTGGTTCCATCTCTGCCCTTTGTGGCAAAGGAGAATAAATCTAAACCTATTTCTATCTGAAAACTCTAAATAATTGAGAAGAGTAATCACCTCCCTCTTAAATCTTTTCTTCTCTAAGCTAAACATTCTCAGTTCCTTCAAATGATTCTGGTCATCCTCCTTTGGACACGCTCCATTTTATCAATACCTCTCCTTAACTATGGTAGATAAAATTCTCTAGATCCAGTAACAGTCAGAGTCTATTTAACAATTATTTGTTAAATTTCTATTTTGTGTTTGGGAGGCACTGGGGGTGCTAAGACTAACCAACAAGTACATTTTAAACTACTTTCTATGTGTCCAGTTCCGTGCTAGGCACATACCTGCCCTCCAGAACCTTACAACAAAATAACTCCCTTTGTTCTAGACTACACTTATGTCAACAGCCCAAGTTTTTATTAGCCCCCATCTTACACTGCTATCTTTGAGGGTTCTTTAAAGTCCAAGGTCTTTTTCACATGAATTGTGTTGCAACGTCCCCCTATCCCCATTCTTTTCTCCTCCCCAAACCCTCTCCAAACTTGTACTTGTAAGGCTGATTATTTTAAACATCTAAGAAGAACTTTATAGGTATCTCTATTAAATGTCATTAGCATTGGTTCATCATGTTATATAGCTTTCCTATTTCACTTTGGATTTTTGCTTTGATACCTATCCCAGCTTTAAATCATCAATAAACTTAATATGGATGCTCTCCATTTCTTAACCACTAATAAAATTTTCCTAACCACTGATAAAATACAGTACAGAACAGGATAAAATACAGTACAGAACAGGGTCTGTGGCAAAGTCCTGAAGTATTCCACATTGATGATAATTAATGTCTTTTTAGAGAAAGACACTTAAAAATAGTCTAAATCTATCCAAGTCTACTTTCATTCAGCCCACATTCCTCCATTTGGTTCACAAGATTATCATGAGAGACATGTCAATCAGATGCTGCTGATTGGTCCCCATGGTCCCTGGAAAGAGAGATGGGGCAAGGCTTTGTCTAAGATGAATGGTAACTGATCAGGAAGAGGGCTCCACCTTCCTCCATTTGGTTCACAAGAATATCATGAGAGATGTGTCAGTCAGAGGCTCCTGATTGGTCCCCATGGTCCCTGGAAAGAGAGATGGGGCAAGATTGCATCTAAGATGACTTTAAAAAGAGCTCTAACTTTTACTCTTATTCTTCTCTCTGAACATGACTCTTGGGACTCCGCAAATGTCCCAGGCTTAGGATGTGCTAAATGCTTTGTTGATTTCTATGTAACTGAGTAGTTTCCATCATTCCCCAGATTTAGTAGTATAGAAACCTTAATCAAAACTAAGCATAAAATAACCATTTAAATAGCTAATAGTTGGTGACTAACATTCAAAGATGTTAGTATCATAGTAAAATTTCCACAATAATTTCAAGGAAGGTCAGTTTAAATTAGAATAATGGGGTTACTGGCCAATAAGCCCAGTATTTGTGAGCATGTACGGGGTATTCAACTGATATAATCCCCAGGTGGACTTTGGAGCATGCACAGATATTTTGTAATTGGTTCCAGATTTCTAGCCATATGAAGAACCTCATTGAATTGGTTGATTATTAGGAATTGGCAGTGCATTTTAAAAACAGAACCTGACTTTTCCCTTCCTTGATTGGAAGCATTTCCAAAAGAGATGATGCAGCAAGAGGAGAGGGGTCCTCCTCATCTAAAGCACAGCTATGGCTTGAGAATAATTGCTTTGCTTCATAATCTGTTCTTTTATTTTAGGTGGAATTCTTTCGGTTTAGGTGGCTGTCTGGGAGTGAAGCCTAGCTGGGGTTATGAAGCCAGCCTATGCAGTACCAATGCCCAGGGGAGTAAGGAGTAGCCTTCTAGCCTAGACCACTGGTATCCTACACAGGGACTTATCTAGCAGTCAAGGTCGCATTTAAATCTGAACTTAGTAGGACCAAATCTATAAAGAGACTACATTGGATCTGAGCTCATTCACACACTGTAAGAGGTAAATGGTACCAACTAGTTAAATAGACCTGGGGTGTCAATCCCTGGTAGGGAACAGTAGAATACACAGGGATAGGGGCTCAAGACAATAACGTTAGAGAAAAAGAAACCTCCCAACCCTTCAGAGGGGCCCTGAAGAACACTAAGAAGATGTGGCCTTACTTAAAAAGCCTATTAGTGAGAATCTAAAATGCCTAAGGAGGCATTACAATCCTCTTTACACTAGTGTTTGGCTTCAGGAACACTTTCTATCACACTATCACATAATCTGAAGATAATATAAAAGTAGACTTCAACCCAGCCCTGGAAGAATTTTCAATATTTTCCAATTTGTTGAGTCTCAACTAAGTAAAGATTTTCTTGTCTTTGCTTTTCAGACTTTTCTCAGAAACCTCATGATAACGCCATTGAATCTAGATATATTCGTTGCCGCATTAAAATAGATTTTAGCTGAAGATAAGTGGAACAGTGGATGGAGTACTTGATCTAGAGTCAGGAAGATCTCTCTTCAAATTTAGTCTCTCAGACACTGTGTGAACCTGGATCTCTCTCAGCCTCATTCTTCATCTGAAAAATGGACATCATAATCACATCAACTTCCCAGGTTATTATGGGAATAAAATACAATACTATATTTAAAGCTCTTTGCAAATCTTAGAGAACTATATCAAATACTATATGTTATATTTACTTACATAATTTGTTGGTTTAGAAAGTGTGTGTAGGGGTGGCTAGGTGGCGCAGTGAGTAAAGTGTTGGCCCTGGAGTCAGAAGGACCTTAGTTCGGATCTGGCCTCAGACACTTAACACACACACAAACCAAAAAACCTAGCCGTGTTACCTTGGGCAAGTTACTTAACCCCAATTGCCCTCCAAAAAGAAAAGAAAAAAAAAAAGAAAGTGTGTGTAAAAGAGGGAGAAGATTATGGGAGTATTGGGGGTTTTGGTCTAGGTCGCTCTCAGCGATGCTCTTTAATTTTGGAAATTCCTCTTTTACCCCCTTTCTCCAACCCCAGTACAATACAGGAACTTAATCTGCTCCAACTTCGCCCTTTCATCAGCAATTCCTTTCTCAGGGGGTAGTGTCACATACAGCAAATAAAAGGGTAGGTGAGTAATTACTGATCTACCAGGAGTGGCAAAGATATTTTGTGATAAAAGAAAAAGCAATTGATTTGTAAGACTACCCACACCCTAACAAAACAAACACAAAGCTCCTCCTACTGAGTGGCCCCCTATTCTGACTTGATGACCAGTCAACTTAGACATAACCCTCCCCGTCCTTCTTGCTGCGGACCATGGGGACCAATCCTGAATGTCCTTTAACAAAAATCCAGAGCAAAGGACCTCAACCCCCGCCCCCCAAAAAAGAGGGACAAGTGGACAAGTTGAGTTCCATGAGAAATGCCCCAGTCCAGCAGATTTAGGAGGGGAGGCTCCCTTGATGACCCCATTACACTTAAACTGGAATAGTAGGAGGGAAGGAAACACGCATTTGAGTACCTGCTATGTACCAGGTAGGCACTATGCTAAGTGCATAATACATTTTAAAAGGTGAAATCACTTTTGGTTAATAGTATTCTCACCATGTAGACAAAGGGATTTAAAGAACATCAATAATTGATGGGTTTCTATCCACTAGGTGGTGCCATAGTGCTCAGTGTCGGGGGGTCTGGAGTCAGAAAACCCAATTTCAAATTTGACCTCAGATAATAACAGTGTGACCCTGGGTAAGTCACTCTGTCTGCCTCAGTTTCCTAATAGCACTTACCTCCCAAGATTGTTGTGAGGATCAAATGAGAAAATAATGATGAAGCATTTAGCATAGGGCCTACCTAGTACATAGCTGTTACTTAAATGCATGTTTCCTTCCCTCCTGATATTCCAATTTAAGTGTAATGGGGTCAACAAGGGAGCCTCCTCTCCTAAATCTGCTGGACTGGGGAATTTCTCATGGAACTGAGCTTGTCTTCTTGTTCCTTTTTTTTTTTTTTTTTGAGGCGGGGTGAGGTTCCATGCTCTGGACTTTTGTTAAAGGACATTCAGGATTGGTCCCCATGGTCCCCAGCAGGAAGGACAGGGAGGGTTATGTCTAAGCTGACTGGCCATCAAGTCGGAAGAGGAGACCACTCAGTAGACTTTAAAAAGAGAAATAATTTTCATACTCACTCTTCCTTTCTCTGAGCATAACTCTTGGGACTCTACAAGTTGACTATTAGATTCCCAGTGACTGAGGGGGAAGGAGAAGGAATCTCTCCCTTCTCTTCCCTAGTAGCAGCTGTGGCTGGTAAGTTCCCAGCTATAGTTCCTCAAGAGGTTCCATGATGGTTTCTTTGGCATCTTTCTTTTTGCTTTATCATCTTAACACAATGTCCTACTTCCTGGGTTGTCTATCCCAAGTCAGACCCAAGGCCATAAGAGTTTAGATATTCTTGAGAAAACTGTATGACCAGCAGGAAGGTCTCTGGCTCTCTACTCCCCCATGATCACTGGACAGGGCTCAGAAGACAAGTCATAGCAGTAAAGATAAACACCACAGTTCTTACAAAGAAGTCTTCCTACTATTCTGACATTGTCTGAAAATCCTTCTTTTAGAGGTAGCATTGAGGATCTACTTCTTTTTTTATTTTAGGACAAAATTTCCCTCTAATAGAAAGTAAACTCAAAGGCAGGGACTGTTTGGGTTTCCAATATTTTCCAACACATAGCATAGTGTCTGTTATTTAGAAAGTGTTTAATAAATGTATAATATTCAACTCAATATTAGAATAAAGACTTGGGCACCTCGCGTCCAGGGGTAGGATCTCTGGACTTTGTTCAAAGTAAAACTGAGATCTCTCTATCTTACAATGATAGGCCAAGGGAAGTGGGAAAGAAGAAATAAGCATCCAGTGTTATGTGCTCTTGGGTAATTTAACTTTTTATCTATCCTGGGAAGACAAAGCACATTTTATTTCATGCAAAAATGTTTTCCAACTCAACTTGTTCACTCCATTTTATAGATCAGAAAACTGAGGTCCAGAGGGGTTAAATGGGTAGCAAGTGGTTAAGGTAGGATTTGAAACCAGTTCTTTTGACTCTATCCAGGACCTCCAAGATACTCTTTTTTTTTTTTTTTTTTGAGGGCAATTGGGATTGAGTAACTTGCCCAAGGTCACATGGCTAGGTTTTTTTTTTTTTTGTTTGTGTGTTAAGTGTCTGAGGCCAGATCTGAACTCAGGTCCTTCTGACTCCAGGGCCGACGCTCTACTCACTGCACCACCTAGCTGCCCCATCCAAGATACTCTTAAAGTCGTTAAGGTGCCTTTGGTGGCAGATGGGGTTATCAAAAGAAAACATAGGAGATAATGTTAAAAGCAATTAAATTTATATCTTCCCATTAGACTGTAAGCTCCCTGAGGTTAGGAACTGTCTTTCTTTTGCTTCTTAGCATAGTGCCTGGTACATAGTAGGTATTTAATGTTTATTGAATTGAATCTTAATTCTTTCTTCACAAAAGGGTGAGAGAAATAATCTAGGAAATTTTCCTTGGTTGTACCTCAACAGAAGAAAACAATGGTTTAAGGCAATGACCCATGCAGTTTGTGCCTCTCAGGATTCCCTCTTGTCCTACTAATCCTACCCAAAGTTACCAAAACTTTGGGAAAAAATATTTTCTCCCGTTAGGTTCTACCACTTGTGAGTGATATGATCACTGTACTTCTCTAGGACCTCAGTTTCCTCATTTGTAATCTGTAAAGGGGATAAGGGTTGTATAAAATGATTTCTAAAATAATTTCCAGGTCTGTGAATTTATGACTTTCCAAAAATTGCACATTTACTAGTATTGACAAGGGAATCTGGAACTTCATTGGTTGGTGTTTATGGTCTTATCTCCTCAGTTAAAGGACTATAGTATATTTAAAGTAGGACACACCTGCTTTGTGAGAATCCTAAAGATTCTGCTTACAGAACTTTCACATAGTGTCTAAACAGATACTTTTCATTTCTTAGGAATGCCCGCAGATGGGTGAAGCCAAGCCTAGCCACTGTCTGGGGAGGCTGGTTTTAACTTAGCTTGTGATGCCTTTTTGAAAAGCAGAGGCTCAGATGACAAGCTTACACTCTCCAGCAGACAAGGATGCTCTATCACTGATGCCTGACTCTTACTCATAGAGGACAGCTGTTTGCAAGTTGAAAAATCTAGAAAAATCATGTGATAGTGATCACCATTGGAAACTTCCATTGCCATCTAAATAACAATAATAATAGTAACAACAACAAAATTGTTTCTGCCTTTATCCCATTAATGCTAGCCTCCAACCCTGGAATGAAATCATCTCTATAACAGCCATTCTAGAGAACAGCCATTTGCATCAACAAATGCAAGGATGTTCTGCATGGGGATTAGTAAAAGCTTGTACTCATATTTCTTTAAGCCTGGATAAGTACTTTACTTACATTTTGTCATTTGATCCTCATGACAACCTTGTTTGGTAGATGCCATAATTATCCCCATTTCACAGATAAGGAAAATGAAACCAAGAGAAGTTAAATGACTTATGCAGGTCATGCAACTTCTAAATGTCTGTGGGAGGATTCAAACCTGGGTCTTCCAGACTCTAATTACAGCACTCCATTCACTATGCTTACTGCCTCTGATTCATCAGTATCTTTCGAGTTAGAAGTCTCCAAATGTAGAAAGTCACCAACTAGGCTGCTAATGTTTTATTGCCTCAATGCATGGAAAGCCAAAAATCTGAAAGGAAAAAAAAAGAAACCACTATCGCTACCCAGGGAGCTATGCTTAACCTTAGTGCTCCATTAAGAGCTGGTATCTACCAAATTAATTATGGTGGTCAGAGTCTGGTTGGGACCTGTTACCCTGCCTTCCTACCACAGATGAAAGTTAGTGATATTCTATCAAAAACTGGGTCTATTTTGTTGCTTCTATTTCCATGGAAAATCAACAAAAGATTCTGTGTTGTTCTAGTTCCCCAAGAGGAAAGCATTCTTATCAATTATGTGGGGTTTATTTTAATGTGAACTTATAGTCTTGCTTCTTGTCTACAAGGTTATGATAAAGGAAATAAACAGAATGCAAAGAAAAGAAAGGGAACAAGCAAACAGTGAAAAGGTATTATCCTTGGCAACTATGCATGAAATTACATGACATAAATTGGTGGTTTCAGAACCGGTTCCCAGGAAACATGACTTGTAGGAATGAGTACAAGCTGTTCAGCAGAGGCAAAAGACCTAAAATGGATCTGAAGTCTGCATTTCCAGTGCAGGGTACATTTACAGGTCAGGAGGCTGACGACAGGAGAGAAACAGACCGAGCTGACAGCACGGTTGGGTAAAAGAAACAAAGTTCAAAATTATTTGGTTAAGTCATTTGTGGGCCAAAACCAACAAGATGAAATTTAACACAGATGAAAAGTTCGATGTTTAGGTTTGAAAGAATGAATTATATAACATAAAATGAGAGCGACTGGGAGCCATTTGTATGAAAAAAAATGGGAGAGAAGTTCAGTTAGTCACAAGTTCAATAAGCAATGAAGTATGAGATAGTTACAGGAAAAAATGAAATATGGTATACTATGTAATAATTCCGCTGCATTCTGTGTTGGTCAAACCACAGTTGGAATATTACATCTAGTTCTGGCATCACGTTTCAAGAAGTTTCCATAGCAAGGAAACTGAGATACTGAGAAATCTTGACATCCTATCATTAACCAATGTGGCATAGTGTAGGAGCTTTAGGGGTGGGAGGGCTCAACAGACTATGGTTCAAGTCTGGTTACACAACTTATTTGCTATGTGTTCTGGGACAGCTCCCCTCATCCTTAGGATCTATCATTCATAAACCTTCTGCCATCATTTCCTCTTCCACCCCTGTCTCAAATGATGAAGAAGCCTTCCTTACCCAAGGCCAACACCTCTACCTGCTTAAGTGATCCCATTCCATTCTCTAACAGACTGCTTCCTCTGTCATTCCCACTCTAAACACTTATTTTCAATCTTTCCTTTCTGGTTCATTTCTTGCCTACAAACATGCCCATTCTCCCTTGTCCTGAAAAACCCTCACTTGATCTTTCTATCACTACTAACTATTGTCCTATATTTCTTCTGCCCTTTGTAGCTAAATTTGAAAAGTTGTTGTTTGGTTGTATTCAATTTTTCATGGTCCCATGGATACTAGGCTCTTTTTTCCTCCACTATCTCTCAAAGTCTGCCCCAGTTCATGATGGTTGTTTCCTTGACATTATCTATTCATCTCATCCTCTGCCATCCCCTTTTCCTTTTGCCTTCAATCTTTCCCAATATCAGGGTATTTTCCAATGAGTCCCATCTTCTCATTATGTGGTCAAAGTATTTTAAGCTTCAGTATTTGACATTCCAGTGAAGAACCTGAATTAATTTCTTCAAGTATTGACTGATTTGATCTCCTTGATGTTCAAGGGACTCTCTAACTTGTAAAGACTGTCTGCAACAGGAGCCTTTGTTTTCTTTCCTCCCTCTCTCTTCTTAACCCCTTATCATCCATCTTCCAACCTTATTCTACTTAAATTGCTCTCTTCAAAGTTAACAATGATCTCTTAGCGGGCAGATCCAATGGCCATTTTGTGGTTCTCACTCTCCTTGACTTCTCTGTAGTCTCTGACACTGTTGATCACTCTCTCCTCCTTGATACTCTCTTCACTCTGGGTTTTTGGTACTAATCTCTCCTGGTCTTCTCCACCCTCAATTCCTCCTTCTCACTCTCCTTTGCTGGATTCCCTAAAACCATATTACACCTTCTATCTAGAGGTGTCCCACAGGGTTCTGTCCTGGGCTCTCTTCTCTTCCTCTATACCAACTTGTGAACTATTTCACTTGTAGAATACTCATCAGCTCCTATGGATTTAATTACCATTTCTATGCTGGTGATTCTCAAATCTACCTTTCCTGCCCCAGCCTCTCTCTCTGCTTGATCTCCAATATCACATCTCCAACTGGCTGTCAGATATCTCCAACTGGATGTCCAGTAGACAGCTTAAAACTAAACATGTCCAAAACAGAACTCATTGTCTTTCCTCCTAAACTGGGTCAGGGCAGGGGGGGTGGAGGGTGGGGTGGAAGACCTGTGGCCTTGAGGCCATATGTGATACTCTCAGGACTCAAATGCAGCCCCCCTTTGACTGAATCCAAACTTCACAGAACAAATTCCCTTAATAAAAGGATTTGTTCTGTAAAACTTGGACTCAGTCAAAAGGCTACACTCAAAGACCTAGGAGGCAGCTTTTGGCCTTGAGGCCACAGGTTCCCCACCCCTGCCCTAAACCCTGCCTTCCTCCTATAGTTTCTCTTACTGTAGAGGACCACGACATCCTCCCAGTCTCTGGCTCACAACCTATTGTATTCCATAACCATCCTGTATTCCTTGCTATCTCTCCCACCCCGTGTCCAATCTGTTTTGCCAAGACCAATTGATTTGACTTTTGTAACATTTCCCAAATCCTCCCCTTTCTCTCCTCTGTCTGCCTCAGCTACCTGAACTATAAAACGGGGATAATAATAGCATCTGCCTCCCAAGGTTATTGTGAGGATAAAATGAGATAATATTTCTTTTTTTTTGCTTTTTCGAGGGCAATTGGGGTTAAGTGACTTGCTCAAAGTCACACAGCTAGTAAATGTGTCAAGTGTCTGAGGCCAGATTTTGAACTCAGATCTTCCTGACTCCAGGGCCAGTGCTCTATTCACTGCGCCACCTAGCTGCCCCTTAGATAATATTTCTAAAAGCCCTTAGTATGGTCCCTGGCCCATAGTAGGTGTTTAACAGATACCCATTTCCTTCCTTCTGTATTTTAGAGGCAGTGAGGTAGTGCAGTGGTAGAGCACTGGGCCTAGAAGTGAGGGAGACCCAAGTTCAAATACAGTCTTGGACACTTAGTAACTTTGGGCAAGTCACTTAACCTCTGTCTGCCTTAGTTTTCTCAACCATAAAATGGTGATAGTAATTGTACTTACCTCCTAGAATTGCTATGAGGATCAAATAAGATAACTGCAAAATGTAGTGCTAAGATGTAATACACGCTAGCTGTTGTTACTCATATAAATAATGACTCTGACAGCGATGTTCTCAAGCTCTCAGTTCAGTTAAATATAAAGACCTGGTGCTGAGTTTAGAATGAGTGTGAGAAATTATGTTGTAGGAGACAAATGCCTATCATTTTACCTTAAACAAACTGGAGTTCCACAAAACATACATATGTACATACATACACACACACACACACACACACACACACACACACACATATATATGAATGAATAGGTCTTCTTTCCACAAATATGACTTGAATAAAATCTGAACATAGCCTACAACTGGCATTATTATTATATTATTTTTGGATGGGGGAGGCAAGGTAATTGGGGTCAAGTGACTTGCCCAAGGTCACACAGCTAGTAAGTATGTCAAGTATCTGAGACTGGCTGGATTTGAACTCAGGTCCTCCTGACTCCTGGGCCAGTGCTCTATCCACTACGCCATCTAGCTGCCCCTGGTATTATTTTCCAATATGTACCTGTATATTTTTTCTCTTTGAAAGAAATCCCATTTGGGGCATCAGCCTATATCAAGGGGTAGCCTGATTTGGGTCATTATAATATTTGGAAGAAGGATTCAGCACGAGCCGATCAAAATGTTAAACATAGCAATGGACAGGAGCTTTGTTGGGTGAGAGGTAAGAGGAAGAACAACTTAAACTGGTGTTTTCATTCTTATTTAAACTTACCCAGTAAGGCAGCCCAGTGAAGGGGTGTCCGAAACAAGTTATCATAAGATGTGATGTTGCAGCTTTCATAGGAGGTCAACACGTCGACCACCGTCAGGTTCCCATCAGCAACAGCGAAGTGAAGGGGGGTCCGCCCTTCATAATCCTGCCAGTTCAGCAGAGATTCAGTTGGAGCAGCATCCTGTGTTTAAATGACCAGAGACGTGAGGCACACACAGAATACTGACGGAATCTTCCAAGCAGGGACTCTCTTTTTGCCTTTCTTTGTATGTCCAGTGCTTAGTGCAGAGTTCAGCATACAGAAGGCACTTAATGAATGCTTGTGGGCTGAAACATGTTTAACTACAAATGCTATATTTTTCCCCCCAAAGAGTCTTCTACTAGCCTTCCTTTAGTATTAGCATGAAATAATAACGGTAACAACAGCAATAGCAATAGCTAGCATTGATACAGTGTTTTACTGTTTGCAAAGTCCTTTATATGTAATATTTCACTTGACTCCCATTATGTACAGAGGAGGAAACTGATGTTGGGAGGAGTTGAGGGACTTGAATGAGTGTTATAAGGCTAGTAAGTTTCTGAGGCAGGATTTGAACTCAGATCTTCCTGATTTCAAGCCCGAAACTGTGGCCACTGTGCCACTCAGATGCTTTTAGCATAATCTCACCCCTGAAACTACTTTACCTCTTCAAAATATAGACCCGGATCTCAATTGTTGATGGTGTGTGTGCCCAGGGTGGAATGAGACACCATCCACAGGGGCATGACTGAGACCATCCCTTGGCAGAACTTCCAAGTGGGTGACCTTTATAATTAAGACATTAGCAGAGAATAGCTGAAGGATGTGACCCTTTTCTAGAAATGTCTACCTTAAAAAAAGTTTTTCTAATGGCTTAAAAACCAATGGAATTAACTCAATTTGGCAAACATTCATTAATCCTTCACAAATGAAATAATATATGTAAAATGTTTTATAAGCCTTGAAATGCTAAAAGAAAAGGAAATTTGATTTAACAAAAAAGAGAGTTAAGACCACTGTTGTGGAGACTGTAGGAAAGTATAAGTATTAGGTGAAATCTCTGAAAAGCAGATTTTAAAATTCAACAAACATTCATTAAGTAATTACTGGGTAGATCTCTACAGTAAGTACTGGAAAGACACTAGACTTTTAAGGAAGACATAGATTTTTTTGTATCCCCAGCTTTTAGCACAGTGTCTAACACATGCTGTTCAGCTGGTTTAGTTATGTCCCATTCTTCATGACCCCATTTGGGATTTTCTTTCAAAGATACTGGAGTGATTTGTCATTTCCTTCTCCAACTCATTTTACAGATGAGGAAACTGAGGCAAATGGGGTTGTGACTTGCCCAGGGTCACACAGCTAATAAGTGTCTGAGGCCAGATTTGAACTCAGGAAGATGAGTCTTCCTGACTCAGCCCCAGCACTGTATTTACTATGCCACCTAGTTATCTATCATATAGTAGGTACCTAATAAATGTTTATCTATTAATCGATCCCTGCCATAATAGAATGCACAGTCTAGAGTTAAGTGAAGAAGCATTTATTAAATACCTACTATGTACACATGGGAGATGATTAATGTTGACTGATTAATAGGTACTGGGCAAAGCATTGGGGATACAAAAAAAGGCCACCCCACCCCCTCCAAATGGTCCCTGTTATCAAGGAGTTCACAGAATAATGGGGGAGATAATATGAAAACAACTGTATACAAACAAGATACAGGCAGGATAAATTAGAGAGAAACAAAAAGAAGAAAGTACTAACTTTAAAGGGGCATTGGGAAAGACTTCTTGCAGAAGGTGGGATTTTAGGTAGGACCTTAAGGAATTCAGAGAAACTAGCAGGTGGAGACAAAGAGGGAGAGAATTCCCAGCATGCGAGATAGCCAGCCAATCAGTAAAGATTCCTGGAGTCTGGAGATGGTCTTCTTTGTGAGGAACAGCAAAGGAAGCCAGTGTCACTGAAGCGTAGAGTGTGTATAGGGGAGGAAGATGGAGAAAAGCTAGAAGGGCAGGAAGGGGCCAGGTTAGGACATAAGCACAGACAGTTGTAACACAAAGTAATATAGGATCGGTATGTATAGCAGCAGGAGAGGTAGTGTGGACACTTGGATAGACAGAAAGCTGACTTTGGAGTCAGGAAGCCCTGAGTTCAAGCTTCACTTCTGACACATCTTGGCTATATGACCTGGGCTATATATGCAACTTATGTTACTTCTTTCAAGTTCTAGCTTGAAAGACTTTAAGTCACTGATCTACACTGGGAGAAGGAATTTCCTCACTGGCCAGTCCCAGACAATGATGAAACCACAGCTCAGATGGAGAGAAAATCAAGTGGGTAAAAGAGGTACAAAGAAAGTGGGTAGAGGGCATGAGCCAAGAAGGGGAAAGAGGCAGGACAGTGTGGGTTGAGCATGGGGAACATCAGACAATTACAGATACAAAATCTCAGGCTTTCAAGGATTGACACCTTTCCAGGGGGTTCAAAGCTGACATTTAAAGTTCTCAAATATGTGGTGTGTGTGTGTGTGTGTGTGTGTGTGTGTGTGTATGTGTGTATGTGTGTGTGAGTGTGTGTATGTGTGAGAGTGTGTGTATGTGTGTGTATATGTGTGTGTGTGAGTGTGTGTGTGAGTGTGTGTGTGAGTGTGTGTGTATATCTATATATGTATATATATATGTAACACTTCTCCTCTTCCTCTCCTGTTGCTTTATCTCCCTGGAAATTCCTCCTCCCTCCTGTCCTGACTGGTGACTCTCCCCACCATCTTCGGAAGGACCCCAGTCTTGCTTAGGAAGGACCTTTCCCTCTCCCTCTTTGCTCGGTATTAAAATGGGAGTATACACCACTGAATAACTACCCTGTGTACTGCATACTGTGCGAATCTAGGCTGACGATGCCTGAAAGACAATAGGACCACGTGAATAAGCCACTAGTCATTTGGCCATGATTCCTGAAATTGGTATCAGTAAGGACCAGTCACGATTCCAGAGGACTGATGACAAAGCCTGTTACTCACCTCCTAATAGAGGTGATAGACTAAATGTGCAGAATGAGACACAATTTTTTGGACGTGGTCAAATTTATCTTACTATACACATTTGTTACAAGGGTTTCACTTTTCTTTTTCTTTTCTCCACCCTCCCCCCCACCCAATGGAGGAATGATGGGAGGGAGAGAAAATAGAATTTTTTTCATTAAAAATACATGAGAAAAGTTGAGACCAAATATTTCCTCCTAATTAAAAATTACCACAGTCTTCTTCACAGAATGGTTCAATGCTGACCCCCATGTGCTTCTAGAGAAGCAAAGGGAAAATTTTTTATTTTTATTATACCTAGGATATCAAGCATCATCCCAAGAATAAAAGGGAAAACAGAGTTCATTAAGTGTGTTTTTAAATCAAAAGAGAGATTTTAATAGAAAATATGTACTTACCAGGATACATCTGACAGTATGGACAGCACTAGGATCTTTGTGGTTAGCTGCCCAATGAAGTGGAATCTTTCCTTCAATATCAGGGATTCCAATATTGGAATCATGTTTTATTAGAAGCTTCACATGCTCTGGGTTATTGTAATACGCACTCCAATGCAGCGCAGTTTGCTAGAAATGTAAAAAAAAAAAAAAAGGCAAGCATAGGTACAAAACCCATATCCATTTATTTTTAAATGGAAAAGCCATTGGACCTTATTTCTGAATAATTACTTTAAAAGAGACAAGCAACTTGCTAACAAAGGTAATACTGGTTTATGACACGATAAAGCTTGATTCTTCCCTTCCTCACCAGCAGGTTCTCCATTAGTTGCATTATATAAGATCATAGATTTAGCACTGGAAGGGGCCACTCTATGGTCATCCAGTTCAACCTTGTCATTTGACTAATGAGGAAACTATTTGCTCAAGACCTGAGGGTCTTAAACCCCCCTGTTTGTGCCTTTGGTCTCATCCCCTCTCCTGTCCTCCTCTTCTCCCATTAAAACTTCAGTTCTCCCATTCTACTGGCTCCTTCCATTTTGCTTATAAACATGTTCAGGTCTCCATCATTAGAAAACTTTTGCTTGATCCTTCCATCCCCTGAAGCTAATATCCCTTTTTCCCAGTCCTTGCAAAACTCCTAGAGTCATCTTCACACAATGCCTCCAACTTTGTTCCATCCCACTCAGTACTTAAATCCCTACAATCTGACTTCTGAGGCCACTCTACTGAAATTACTCTCTTGAAAGTTCCCAGTGACTTTGCAGTTTCAAATTCCAGTGGACTTTTCTCAGTTAGTGACCTGCTGACCATTCTGAATGTCTTGTAAGCATGTGAAACTCATGCTGTCCAAACAGACCTCACCATCCTCTCCCACTTCCAAACCTCATGATTACTGTTTTGGGAACCACAGTCCTTCAGGATACCCAAGTTAGTAACCATAGTGTCATTCCTGGCCAGGGATGGGAAACCTGCAGTCTCAAGACCACATGTGGCCTTCTAGGTCCTTGGGTACAGCCCTTTCATAGAATCCAGACTTTGCAGAACAAATCCCCTTAATAAAAGAATTTGTTCTGTAAACTCGGACTCAGTCAAAAGGCCACACCCAAGGACCTAGAAGGCCACATGTGGTCTTGAGGCTGCAGGTTCTTCACCCCTGTCCTTGTCTCTCTCCTCTCCTTTATTAACTATTCTCCAATCTAGCCTTAATCACTGATTGGGCATTGCCACAAACAAACTGAAACCTGGGAAGGATCTTAGCTTAAAAAGGCCAAGGTCTCCCACTGCATCTAGTGCCACCTTTAGTTATCCTGATCTACTTCTTGCTACTGGACCCAGATGACTCTGGAGGAGAAAGTGAGGCTGGTGACCTTGCACAGCTCTGCCTCACTTAAATCTGATTCACTTGCAAGTCATGGCTTCACCTTCCTGATGTGATGGTCCTCTTGGAGAATGAAGGGCAAGCAACAACAATCTCCAATGGGTTGCCAAGTCCTGTTGATTTTGTCTGCACAACACTGTTTAAATGTGTCTCCTCTCTACCCACACCCAAGTCCTCATCACCTCTCACCTTGACTATTGTAATAGTTCATCAATTTGTCTACTTGTATCTAGTCTCTCCCCTGTACTCTAACCTATCCTTTACACAGCTGTTCCAATAATCTTCCTAAGGCATAGGTCTGACTATCCCACCCACATACTTTAAAAGAAGCTTTGGTGGCTTCCTTTTTCCTCTAGGATATGGTGCAAAATTTTTAGTTTGGATTTTAAGACCCAGTATAGTACAGTTCCAATCTATCTTTTCATTTTGTTTTAAATTATCCCATTTCACAATTATGTTTAAACCAACCTGGACTGCAAGCTGTGCTTCATAAAGGACAGACATTACGACATCTACCACTTCTATGAATTTGTGTAAAATGAACTAGAATACACTCCCTCCTCCTCTCCACCTCTTGGAATGATCATCTTCATCATCTAGGGCTCATCTCTGTCAGAGGTAAGATCTGAATTCCAGGTATGCTCTGACTTCAAGGCTAAACATCTACTTTTCATAACACACTACTTCCCTTTAAGAATATTATATTTCAATCTCTTACTAAAAATCACCTTGAATAATGTGGTATATAGCAGATAGGGCTTTGAGCCAGAAAGTTCTGGGTTCAAATTCTACCTTAGACACTTACAAGCTTTATGACCCTAGGTAAGTCACTGACCCTGTCTCAGTCTTAGTTTCTTAATCTATAAAATGATGACAACAATAGCACAGAGTTATGAGGATCAAATGAGATGTCTACAAAGTCATTTGCAAACCTTCAAGTGCTTTATAAATATGAGCCATTACTATCATTGTTATTACCTTATTTTTGTCCTGTGTATCCACTTCTCCTGGTGCCATAAACTTTAGCAAAAGAGCCAAACATTTGGGACTTTTATGTCGGGTTGTTAAATGCAGTGGAGTCATTTCTTCCAAGTCCTTTTGCATCCAGTTTGCTCTACGAGTGAGTAAGAGTTTCATGAAACGATAATTTCCCTAGAAAAAAATAAATTGATGATAATGAGAGTCCATCGAACTCTAATGAACTCTAATGATTTCCCTGAAGAGATGCATTTGTAGACACAGTTGCTACATAGTCCAGCCCTATACATTTTAGGGACAAGAGGCTAACGAGGGCTTCCCTAAATAACTCCAGAAGCATGGCAGTGTTACCATGGTAACCATTTGGAATGGTACCCACTCATAAGTCAGCTAATATAACTGACTTCAGCTAAACTTTCAGGATATGTTTGTTAACTGATGGTCACTTCCTAAGTGTAGCTAGTTGTGTTTTATATGGGAAAATCAAAACCCCAGTAGTGAGAGAACTAGAATAAGAATAAGGAAAAAGTCTTGGATTTTTTATTTCTTATTCCAGGGGGACCTTATCATACTGTGCTAGTAAGAGATGCATAGGCACAATTCAAACAATCTTTGCCCTGTCAAAAGACAAAAGAGGGGAGTCTTTTTCTATTGGCTTCATCTTTATCCTTCCATAAACACAGGGTAAGAAGAAAGAAATGTTTGCTTGAGGGCCCAAGATTTGAGCTTATGGTACTGGATCCAGTTGCTTGGTTTGCTAAAAACAAACAAAGCAAAACTTTGGCAATCTCATTCTAGTGACTTCTGAATATGGATATCACTGAATAAAAAAAAATTCTAGGACATTCCTTATGAAAACAAATGTTCACTAATTGATTCGTTTTGCTGGGAACAGGGGATAAAAAGATATAGACCATGCTGTCCAAGAACACAAAACCCAATGAGGGACACAAGACATATGTACAAATCCAGGAAACATTCTGGGAAAAATTCAAGGAAGAAGAGAGTTCTCTTAGCATGAGAGAGAGGGACAAAGTAAAGAAGGCTTCATGGAGGAAGTGGCAGTTAAGTTGGGTTTAGAAGGAAGAGAGAGACTTCAGTAGAGAGATGTGAACTTGGAGGAGTCTACTCCAATACTCCAGGTATTGGAGACAACATGAGGAAAGACATGGTGATGGAAAAGGGCAGGCTGAAAAGAGGGATGGAAGGCTGGAATGTAGTCATAGCAATAATGATAACTATAATATACATATATACATAGTGCTTTAAGGGTTTACCAAATACTTAATTCACAATAATCTTTTTAAGCACAGATGGGAAAGACATCAAAATCACCATTTAAAGATTAGCAAACAATAGACCCAGAGACATTAAATGACTTGCTCTGGTCACAAGCCAATAAGTACCAGAAATGGGATTTAAACCAATGTCTTTGGACTTTAAGTTTCACAGTCTTTTTATCATGTCATATGGCCTTTAATGTAGAGTAAATGAAGACAAATGAGATAAGGCTGGAAAAGCAAGTTTAATTCAAGCTGTGGAGAGCCTTGAGTGCCAGGAGGAGCATATATTTTACTTAGGAGCCCTTGAAGATTTTTGAGAAGGATGACATGATCCCAGTTATGTGGGCAGTGGCAACAAAGAAAGACTAGAAAAGGGGCTTGGTTGGAGTCTACTACTGGGAGTAGACCAGTTAAGAAGAGATCTTATAGTAAAACAATTGGTTCTTTATTTTAAATAAAAAAAAAACACCATTTGGATCCACCAAACTCTACAATGATCCATTGTATCTCCCCATTTTGGCTATAAAAATACTTAAGGAAAACTGAAAAATTTAGATCTGGGAGGGGTCTTGGAGGCCATCTAGTCCAATGCCTTCATCTGTAAGATGAAGAAATGAAAACACTAGCACATATAGTATGGGATAGAGGCAGGATTTGAATGTAGCTTCTTCCGATGCCAAATCCAATTCTCTCTATGCTGTATCACATCATCAAGAGAAACTTTATATATTTAGGTGTGTTATGTCTAAACAACATGGTAGAGTGGATAGAGAGCTGACCCTAGAGTTAGGAAGACCTGTGTTTAATTTCTGTATCTGGACTATGGGTGTCTTCCTGTGTGACCCTGGTCAATTCACTTGGCCTCTCTGAGTCCCACACAACTTTCTAAGATTGTAAGTTGTGGAAGTTAATGACGTGCATTGATAGAGAAAGTTTCTTCATTGGCAACTCTCTGGTTGGTATAGAGTCTCTAGCAGGGGTAAGGAACTTGCAGTCTCAAGTAAGTATCTGAGACCGGATTTGAATTTACAAAAATGAGTCTTCCTGAGTCCAAGTCCAGGGCTCTCTATTCACTGTACTACCTCACTGCCCTTAAAAGCTTATTCCCTTCCCCTAAATCCATGCTAAATCCTAGTGATCATTATTTTCTCTAAGTACTCACAAATCAACCATTTAATAATCTATCCTAAAATCTTGACAATTGGTCAAATGGTCTGTGGTTTGTACATTACTCCCTTTTCTGAAAGTCCTGTTTAGTAGTATCTCTCATTCTCCATAATTCCTGAAATATCATTAACAACAGTTCAGTATCTTTATCTATGACTTTTCAGTATTTTGTCATAGGAGCTGAATGCTCATTTAGAACAACTGGGTATCAATATTTATCTTGAATTTTAATTGCATGTTAATTATTTTTGGTCTATTCTTTCAGTCTGAAGATCATTTTTTTTTTGAGAAAAAAAGACAGAAGAAAAACAAAGAGAATGATACTTCTCCATTTCATGCTCCATCTGGCCTAGATAGCAGACTCATCATCCTAATTCTGCTCTTCTTTTTCCTTCAAACATAGCTAAGACAATGTTTTTGGTTGTCTGTAGTATTTTTTACAAGCCCAGCTCACTAAGAATGTTAGCATTAAAAGTGTTGTTTTTACAGGTTCAATTTACTATTTTGTATGCATCCATTATATCTTTTGTACATGCCTTTTAAAAGTCTGAGCTCCCTATGTTACTTCAGTCTCTTCTCAGACTTTCATAACTCACATCTTCAAATAATTAGCTAAAAACCATCCCATACCCTCTACTTTTAATTTTTTAAAATAATTTTTATTGCTATCTTTTGTTATTTATTGCATGGATTTTCCTCTGCATCCCTTCATAACTTCTATTCCAAAGAGCCATCCTTTATAACAAAGAATTTTTTTTACCAAAAGAAAAAGAGGAAGAGAAAAAAAATTCAGCAAAACTAATCGACAAATTGAAAAAAAAAATCTTACATGATATGCAATATTTTACACTTGTGTACTCCCCATCTGTAAAAAGGATTATGTTGGGTTTGTCTTCTTACACCTCTTCTTTGAGGCCAACTTGTGCTTTGTAATTTCATATCATTTTAAATAGTTTTGTGCTTGTTGTTCTTTTGGTTCACACCATTGTATTTTAATGTTTTGTTTCCTGGCTCTGCTTACTTCACTTTGCTTCCATTCATGTAAGTCTTCCCATGATTCTCTGTATTTACCATATTCATCATTTCTTAAAATACAAGCATTCATGTACCACAATTTGTTTAGCCCAACTCTCTGCAGCTCCTCTGATGCTGACTATTCCCATCTTTTGTCATCTTTGCCAATTGGTTAGATGTGAGGAGAAACTTCAGGTTTGTTTTTATTTAGATTTATTTTATTAGTGACTTGGAACATTCTTTCATTTTTAAAAATAGTCTGCAATTCTTTCAAGAACTATTTGTTCAACTCCTTTAACTGCTTACCTATTGGAGAATGGCTTTTGGTCTTATATATTTTTGTTAGTTTTCTATTTATCTTGGATACCAAATCCTTATCTGAGAAATTTGTTACAAAGATTTTTTTCCCCAGTCAACCATTTCGCTTTCTTATCCTTGATGCATTTTAATTTTGTTTGTGCAAAAGCTTTTCAATTTCATGTAATCAAAATTATCTATTTTATCTTTTGTAATTGCTGCTATCCCTTGTTTGGTTAAGAATTCATTTCCTACCCATAGCTGTGAAAGGCATGCATAATCTGTTTTTTCTTCTAACTTTTTTGTGGTATGATCTTTTATATTCAGGTCACATATTCATTTTGAATTTACTGTAGATTATGGTATGAGCCTGATTTTTCCAGACTGCTTTCTAGTTTTCTCAGCAGTTCTTATCACATAAGAGTTATTTCCTAAGTAATTTATGTTTTCAGGTTTATTGAACACTTGAGTATTGAGTTCCATTATTTCTGATTTTCCCTGGTTTAGTCTGTTGCATTGATCTACTTTTCTATTTTTTCAACCAGTACCAAATGGTTTTGATGATTGCCTATTTTATTTTATTTATTTTATTTTAAGCAATTGGGGTTAAGTAACTTGCTCAAGGTCACACGGCTAGGTTTTTGTTTGTGTGGATTAAGTGTCTGAGGCCGGATCCGAACTCAGGTCCTTCTGACTCCAGGGCCGGCGCTCTATTCACTGCGCCACCTAGCCGCCCCTTGATTGCCTATTTTAAAATACTTTGTGAGGTTTGGAAGAGCTAGTTCCCCATCATTCCTATCTTTTTTCAATTTTACTTTGGTATTCTAGTTCTTTTGTTCTTCCAAATGAATTTTGTTATTATTTTACTAAATTCTGTATAGTGTCCCTTTTGTAGTTTGATTGGTATAACATCAAACCTGTAAATTAATTTTATCAATATTGTAATTTTTATTATATTGACATGGTCCAGCCATGACCAGTAAATATTCTTCCAGGTATTTAGGTTTTAAGTAGCATTTTGTAACTGAATCTATAACCTTACATTTTTAAAAGAGATTCTGAGGTACAGGATAGATGATAATATAGTTAACTGAATTTGGAATTGGCTAAAAGGTTAACACCCCCCCAAATAATAACTAATACACTTATGATAATGGTGGTGTATATATCACTGCATATGTAGTCAAAACAGTCAACTAAGCAACAGAGTAGAATGACTATGGGGTTCACAGCTCAGTAATAGGGGCTTTGAGGCATGTGTGCCATAAAGAAACAAAATTTTTCACACGGTAATTCTTTGTACATGAGTAGAGCAGCAGCACCACCCATTCTGATGTCTGATGTCACCCATACTGTGACCTATAAAGCCTAGAAATGGCACCACCAGTAACATAAACATATTATAGCTGATTCAGGAGGTTGATCAGTGGAATACCCTGATTAAACTGATGGGTTTACTCTCTGTGGATGAGACATTTGTAGATCCATTCATATGTTAAATTCAGAAGTTTGGGGATCTGACCTTCTCCAAGTAGAAGTGGAATTCCTAGGAAGGTGCACCCTTCTAGTCAGAGAGGGGGAAATTCTTGGGTGGGCAATAGTTTTTTTTTGGAAAAAAGACAATTGTGCATAACTTCCCTTCTTCCACCACTGCAAGCTGGAGGAACATTAAGATAATAAACTGTGATAAGGGGAAGCAAAATCAAGACTTTGATTTCCATTATTACTATGAGTTATTCTGATAGTATTAGTCTGATGAGAAGCAAATTGCTGCTCTAGCTGCTTCAAGCAAGTTGCACATTCAGAAAGCCTCTAAGTCCTTATGGTTATACCATAAAGCTGTATGCCCATATGAGTTTCTGGGATGAAAACAGGACTTGCCAGAATGCTAAGGGTTGCCATCAACCCCAAATTTGCTATTTTTTCTAGGAGAGTCAAGATTAGAGGGTAGTACAATGAGTCTAGGAGGAATATATGGGGCCCCAAGGAATAAAGGGACTGCTTGGAGGAACTGGAGAATTATAATGATTATTTATGTTTTATTATGAATTCTTCATGAAGAAGTCAGAAAGCATCTAAGTCTGAGAAGTCAGTATGAGGAAGGAAAAAAGGGTTGGGTTAAATAATTTCCAAGGTCCCTGATACCTATAAATCCTATGAACTAAGGAAATAACAGGTAGGATAAAAATATCGTAACAAAAAACACAGCAGAGTCTAACATCTTATTATCAATCCACGTAGAATTAGGGAAGGCAGAGGTCTAACTGGAAGGAAATTTTTTGTCCAAATGGATAGGCAATTGACCCAGATACATGATACAGAGAAACCCAAGTTATGGGCTGGGTACTGCAAGGGTAAATCAACAATATCAGGGCAGGACTAGAAAAACAATATTGACTTAATACATAGCTAGAGAAATATTGAGGAAGTATTTCTTATGGCTTCCCTTTTTAAGGCCAACACTGATCCAAAAGTATAGTCTGGGATGTAGCCTACTTGGAGAGGAGTAGAAGGACATGGAGGTGGGGGAACAAACCTTGCTAACCCCTAGTCATGTTTCAGGGACCTGAAAAAATAAGAGGATAAAAGATCAATTTTTTCCTTTTTTTATTCACTAGAAAATTCTCTTCATTTGAAATTGTTTATATTGAGAACATTTTAAATTTACTGGTATAAATCTCAAAGTAATCAACTGTTTTCTGTAGTAGACAGTTCATGATTTTATCATTGTAAAAAATTCAAGTATGATTTATAGATTTTTGTTTTCACCAATAAAGGATTATATCATAGTCTCAAATTTTAGACATGTAAAGACTTTAATATGTAGTTTAGGAAAATAAATAATGATTCAATTGCTTATGTAAGAAAAATTCAGATAATGGCCTATGAAGTGCTAACTTTTGATATTAAAATAGGTGTGTGGCATTTGGTGATTTTCATTTGTTCTTAATATTTTGCTTACTTGAGCTTCATTTATCTAGATTATCCATTTTAATGAATGCCAAGAGGAAATGTAAAAATTTCCTCAAGAGGGCACCCTGCTCCAAATTTCTTGCCATCTCCTTTTTTCTAAAACAATAAATACTCAAGAAAACCAAATAAATCGATGGGGCACTTTTCATACCCAGAAATCAGGTTTGACCTTTCTGGTCATAACATTTCAAAGATAATAAAATAATTCATGGTGACCTTTAAAAGATATTTAACCACTCAATCCTGCTGATGTACAAGTCAGTGGGAGTTGTGGTTGGGCAAAGATTTTTGCCTTGAACCCCTCACCAGTACATATACAGAAATACTGTGACAAATTTTTATAGATTAGCTTTGTAGATGAAAGGAAGCACAAAGTCTATTGTGGACAGGCATTACTTTTAAAGAAGAAAGAATACCTGATGCACTTTAAAAATAAGAATGCCTATATTGATGACTATCCACCTATACCTGAGATTACCTATTTAAAACAGCATTTTCACAAAAATACCTGGCAAGTGTACACTATGATAAAGTGGGGGCATATAAGATAGAGATGGGCAAGTGGGATCAGGAGTCAGGTAGAGCCCTAAATGAGTTAAGGATTAAAGAATATAAACATACCAGAGGTCAGAAACAGCCAAAAGTTTAAGGGTCCAGGCAGTCATGGTCAGAGGCAAAGGAGCTACCAAATAACAGAGACAAATAAGAAGACAGAAGGACACAATTGGAGCCAATTGGTCGGCATGAAACCACTGCCAAAAAAAGTCAAGAAAGTCCTGGAATTCAGGAATTTACATCTAGGGTCACAGAATCAAGAGATATGGTTACTTTCTTGGATACCCCTAGAGGACAATTTCTGTCCAATTCCATTCAATTCTACAAATATTTATCAAGTACCAACTACATGTAGCTAGTGTACTAGATGCTAGGGACAGAAAGATAAAAATAATTGAAAAGCTCATATTCTACTGGACGCAGATAAGAGAAAGTTGAATGTAAAGACTGGCCCTTTCCTTTTCAATACTCTAGTTGGAGAAGTTCCAAGAATAGAGATGTTATCTGAACTCTTGGGGATTAGAGACTCCTTTATTTGAGATGGGTATCCATGGCAGAATTAGTAATTAGTACTTAGTAATGCAGAATTAGTAATTAGAATGTAGGCCAAAATTAGTAATGCAGGCCAGTGAGCCCAAGACTACTTGTTTCACAACTGAAAATCAAGAAACCATATGTTCAGAAGTGACAACCACACAAAATGTGGTCAGACTGATGCATGATGTCTTGGGGTTAATGGTTAAATTCATCATTCACATAGGCTGACGAGGTTTGTCAGTAATGGCCATGTGGCATGTCAAGGGAAGCATGATGCACAGATAATAGGGTGTATGTAAAGTCTACTGAAGGTAATTCTGCTGTATTATATAATAACACATCTGCATGCAACCTATTTTTCTAGTTTACTGTATACAATTATACCAAGTAATGCTGAATGATAGCCAGGGTAATTTGCAGGGACTTGATATGCAGGCTTTGCAGCATCCCTTCTTCCTTCCCCCTTTTTTTTTTTTTGGAGGGCAATTGGGGTTAAGTGACTTGCCCAAGGTCACACGGCTATTTTTTTTTGTGTTAAGTGTCTGAGGCTGGATCCGAACCCAGGTCCTCCTGACTCCAAGGCTGGTGCTCTATTCACTGTGCCACCTATCCACCTCTGCCTTCTTCCTTTCTTAATCACTTTTCAAGGGGTAAGGGAGAGCAGGGTAGGCTGTTGTAGATATGGTGGCAAAAGGAAGATTATTTACTACAATGCTGAGGGCCAAAGATACATGGCAGAAGGGCAATGAATAAGCTCTATGGGAAGAAAAAAAAGCCCATGAAGAAGGAGACATTTCCAATAGATAGCAACAATGTGAGAAGCCCAGAACTGGCTGCAGTGGGCGATGGTCATGACCAAAATTACCTGAGAAGAAACCAGGAATGGAAAAAAGGCAAGCCATGTCTACAGGAGAGCTGACATCTGGAGTGCTGTGATACTAAGCTTAAATGGGGCAGCAAGCAGTGGGAACAAAGACTTGGGCCCAGGATAAAAGCAACTGACTCTGAAATAACCCTGTGACCACCCAGTGGCACCACACCCCATCCTCCAGTTCCTCTTAGATTTTTACCAATTGGTGTCCAGTTTTGGGGGGACTGAAACTGAGTCAAAGATGAAAGGCAGATTTGGTATAGTAGAAAAGGCAACAAATTTGAAGTCAGAGGGCCTGGATTTAAATCTCATAGCTGCATACCCATGGACAAGCCTTTTTATTATTTAAACTGGGCCTCAGTTTCCTCATTTATAAAATGAAGGAATTGGACTAGGTGACTTCTCAAGGACCTTCAGGCCTGAATTCTCTTATTCTTTTTCAGTTTACATCATTCTGGGACTGGAGTAGGGGGAAAAGGGAAGTTAATACACTAGGCTCTTCTGTGTTCTCCATTGCCTTGAATAAATTGTATTTAGAAGATTTAGGAAAAAATCTGAAATGTGAATGCTTGTTATTAATGCTAGTGTAATATGACAAATTTGGGTGCTCATAGTGAGGTTTCTCTTGTTGTGAATCGTATTACACCATTTATATATCACTCTTCATATAAGGTGTGCGGAATATCCCAGTACTCTGGATTGGCTAGCTCACTCCAAGCTACCCTCAACCTGACAAGTCTAAATTCCCCAATAGAAAACTCCTACATGGTTACATTCAAACTCTCTCAGTGGACTAGGGGCAACTCTGTTGAATGGAAATGCATTCCCCCTCCTTGACGTAGCTCCTGAGCACCCATCCAGTGCATTTTCTATGTACATAACCAAGTCACCCACACTACCAATACAGATCACAACTCCTCTCTAACTCATAGATTTAGGGAGCTGCCTGGGACTCAAGAGGCTAAGTGATTTTCCCACAATAATGCAGGTACTATTGTCAGAGGCAGGACTTGAACCAGGTCTTCTTGCCTCCAAGACCAACCCTATATCTAATTATATTGCACTCTCTTCCTAGGGCAATGAAAAACCTTGTTTAAAAAAATGGATTAAAGAGAAGGAAAGATGGTGTAATATCAGATTTCAAGGAAACATGCACCTATGTGGAAATCCACAAATGTGAGGGAAGGAGGAGATAGAAACGGAAGTAATACCATTGTGAGAGTGCTTTAGGGGATGTCTTGAGTTGTCTTGATAATGAGTTGACACAGATCCCCACACTGGAACAGAAACAGGATGTAATTGTAATAGGGAGCTCTTTGGACATTTGCTGGAAATCTTATGGTACTAAAAGTGGAGCATCTGAAGTTTCTTCCTTGCCAAATATTTCAACCCTCATAAGATAATAGAAGCAACAAAGAAGACTTTTTCTTAACTGATTCTGACTGATATGCAGAAACTTGATAGAGAACTAGAAATGGCCAAAACCACTAATTCTATTCAACATGCACCTATTAAGGACCTACTATGTGTGACATACTGTGCAAAGCACAGGAGATACAAAAACAAGACAGTTTGAGGCCCCCAAAGACCTCAATTCTGCCTTGGGAGAAAGTTAGCAGGCCAACTTAAGCATCCATGACAGATAAGAAGGAGCAATCCTAGTCAGCTTCTGACATTGACCCCAGATTATAGGGGAGAGGATTTCAAAAAAGTACAGAGAAAAGTGTAGGTAGGATTCTTTGATCTGAGACAGTAAAAAGCAACCCACTTAGAAATACTGGGATATTTACAAGAACAAAATTCTGATAATGCAAACATTAATGACTATGACCTCATATATCACAACTTTCCTGAGTTTCAGTTTCCTTATCTGTAAAATAAGAGGGTTGCACTAGATGGTTCCTGAGGTACCTTCTAGCTCTAGAGTTATGATTCTCACAAAGAAAATATTGAAAATTCACTTTTGTATATTGCTTTAATGTTGACACAGCATTTTCCTCTCAACAACCTTATAAGGTAGATATTACAAGTATTATTATCCTCTTTATAGATGATGAAACTAAACTCCAGAGAACCCAAGTAAGTTGTCTAAAGTCTACAGCTAAGAAGTGTTGGTGTTTAGTCTTTCCTGACTTGAGGTCCAGGGCTCTTTTCTCTAAGTTGAGATTTTGTACAAGAAAGAAGGGAGTAAGTGAGCACTGTTTCTAACTAATTTTGGGGGTTTTTGTTTTTGGAAGGACAATTGGGGTTAAGTGACTTGCCCAGGTCACATGGCTAGTAAGTGTTAAGTGTCTGAGATCACATTTGAACTCAGGTCCTCCTGACTCCAGGGCTGGTACTCTATTCACTGTGTCACCTAGCCGCCCCCTAACTATTTTTTATGGTTGTTGTTGTTCATCCTTCCTTCTCGAAGGAGATCAAAGACATCTTGAGTGTGATAATTTGTACATGAATTGGATTTAAGTAAGGCAGTTTGCCAGCTGAAGTTCTACTAACTTGGTTCAAGAAAGTAAAACTAGGATCAGTGGGTGGAAGGTCCTGGGAGGCAGATTTGTGTGTTGTCCAGACTTTGAAGTGGAGAAGTACATAGCAGGTGCAAATAGACTATACCTATGACAAATGAGGAATTAAGCAAGAAAAACAGTATAGAGGATGTCACCTGAGAAATGTATAACCAGAATAAAAAGAAGGGCCAGTCATATAGTGAAAGCAAGGGATAACTGATGTATGCCTTCTATATGCCATTACTTTTGCTCCATTGGCAACCACACATCATCAAAAGAACAAGATGTATGAATCGATGCAGAGTGAAGTAAGCAGAACCAGGGAAACATACACATTGGCTATAGTCACCTAAATGAAAAGGACATAGGAAAAGTGCTGTGCTGTATATAGTTGTAATGACCAATCTTAGGCCCAGAAAAGAGATGAGAAAGTGCATTTCCCTCCTCTCCTTGAAGAGGTGGGAGACTGTGGGTGCATAATGTTGCATATACTGTATTGGCTGTTTTGCTTAAGTATTTTTCACTATTGTATGGAAAGGCTTATATAAATTAGGGGGGATATATCACAATCATTGTGATGCAAAAAGATATTTTTTAAAAAGCTAAAATGACAATGATGATAGAGACAATGAGAAATAGTCCTCTAGGATGTTTGGCAAATTTGTAGAAAGACTTGGACAAGAGCACTACAGGATGTATGAGCATAAATGTCTGGCAATCTATATCACTGGAAGGAATGCTTGCTATTGAGATCACAGATACATTGGCATGTTTTGCTCAGTCGTTTTTAGCTCTGTCTGATTATTTGTAACTCCATTTGGGATTTTCTTGGCAAAAATACTGCAGTAGTTTGTCATTTCCTTCTCTGACTCCTTTTATAGATGAGGAAACTGAGGCAAACAAGGTTTTTCCAGGGTCACACAGTTAATAAATGTCTGAGGTCAGATTTGAACTCAGGAAGATGAGTCTTCCTGACTCCAGACTGGCCCTTTATCCACTGTGCTATGTAGTTGCTCCATAAATGGATATATTGGAATATGATGAAGAATAAGCTCTCCAAAAAATAGAATCAAAGAATTTCTAAGAAAATGTTTACTATATAGTATACTCTATACTATACTATACTATGCTATACTCTAATAGAAGCTGAAAATCAATTGTTAAGGATGTTGTAGATGGGATTCATGCTTCAGGTAGGGTTAGACTAAATGACCTTCAAGGTCCCTTCCAATGCCAACATTCCATGATTCAGTCTCCAAACAGATAACTAGCTACTTGATCTCTGAGCCACTGGGCCTTCTTTTCTGTGTGGCCACTTCATTTTTTCCCCTAAAGTTCATTTCTGAGCCAATTCACTTAGACGCCCTCTCTTAATAGCCACAGTTTTTCCTGGAGTTCGGGGATGGCTTTTACAAATGAAACCCAATCATCCTTGGAAAGCAAACTGGGCACTGAAGAAGGTCAGGGTAGGGAACTGAAGGAGATTTTTTTGTGTGTGAACCAAGAGACAATGTAGGGACCTAGGATAAGATATAAGATCTGGACCACCCAATAGGAGATAGGATCCCACCAGCCTTAAATAGTTGACCAGGAGGCTTGACACTCAATGGGATGAGTCCAGCTGTTTGGTCAGAAATAAAAATGGGGAATAGAAAATCATCAGTTTCAGTACTTTGTGTATTTGTCTGTACTTTCATTTCACTGAGCCACAATGGATCCAAAATAATGTGTGAAAAGATTTTTTCAAATTCAAAATACTTTATACACAGTAAAAAAATTCAATATAGCCTAAAATATCCCAATGATAGCATTTCTTTTTCTTTAAAGAGAAAAATGCTTTATTCTACTCTTTGAGTTCATCAATTTTCTATCTGGAGGTGGATAGCATTTTATATAATGAGTATTCTGGAACTGTAATGGTTCATTGTACTTATCAGAGTTATTAAGTCTTTCACAGTTGATTATCCACAGTTGATATTGTTGTTATAATGTTCTCCTAGTTCTGCTCACTTCACTTTGCATCAATCCATATATGTTTTCCAGGTTTTTCTGAAACTATCCCCTTCATAATTTCTTACAGCACAATAGTATTCCATCTCCTTCATAGACTATAACTTGTTTAGCCATTCTCCAATTGATTGGCATCCACTCAGTTTCCAATTCTTTGCCATCACAAAAGAGCTGCTATAAATATTTTTGTACATGTGAATCTTTCTCCTTTTTCTTTGATCTTCTTGGAGGTATAGACCTAGTCGTTGTACTTCCGAGTCAAAGGATATACAGTTTTATAGCACTTTGGGCAAAGTTCCAAATCATTCTCCAGGATTGTTAGATTAGTTCACAGCTTGACCAACAGTACATCAAAGAACCTATTTTTCCCACATCCTTTCCAGCACTTGTCATTTTCCTTCTCTGTCATCTTAGTCAATCTGGTGGGTGTGAGGTGGAAGCATAGCATTTCTATAGGACATAGCTTACAAACTGCTTTCTCACAACAACTTTGTGAGGTAGAATAGTATAAGAGTTACTATGTTTTTTTTTTTTTTTAAAGCAATTGGGGTTAAGTAACTTGCTCAAGGTTACACGGCTAGTCATTTGATTTATGCGTGGGTGCTCATTTTCTGAGGCCGGATCTGATCTCGGGTCATCCAAACTCTGAGGCCGGCACTCTTACTCACTGCGCCACCTAGCCGCCCCTTTTTAGGGCAATTGGGGTTAAGTAACTTGCCCAAGGTTACACGGCTAGGTTTTTGTTTGTGCGGATTAAGTGTCGGAGGCCGGCTCCGAACTCAGGTCCTTCTGATTCCAGGGCCGGCGCTCTATTCACTGCGCCACCTAGCCGCCCGAGTTACTATGTTTTTAAAGGTGAAGAAAGTAAGACTCAGCTAGGTTATGAAACTTGTATAAGATATCAATATTTAGCACAGTGCCTGGCAAATAGTAGGTACTTAATAAATGCTTATTGACTTGCTAATAATCAGTTGAGCCTGGACTCAAACCCAGGTCTTCTGATTTTGGGTCTAGTGGCTATAAGAAACTAACTCTGATTTTGTGGAACTATCACAAGTTTAAATGACTTTGATATGATAACTTTGAATATAGAAAAGCAGCATGGTATTGTGGATAGAATTCTAGATTTATAATCAGGAAGTCCTTGGTTCAAGTTCTGCCTCTGACACTTCTTAAAAAGTGATTCAATATTTTGTTTTTTCCCAATTACATGCAAATTAAATCTTTAACATTCATTTAAAATTTTTTTTGAGTTCCAAATTCTCTCACTCCCTCATTGAGAAGGCAAGTGTCTTGATATAGGGTATACATGTGCAGTCATGGAAAACACATTTCCACATTAGTCATGTTGTGAAAGAAAGATAAAGAAAGCAAAAAAAAGTATTCTTTGGTATGCATTCAGATTCCATCAGTTCTTTCTCTGGGTTTAGGTAGCATTCTTCATCATGAGTTCTTTAGAACTGGATCATTGTATTGCTGAGAATAGCTAAATCATTTACAATTGATAATCATACAATATTACTGTTACTGTGTACAATGTTCTCCTGGTTCTGCTCATTTCACTTTGCATCAGTTCACATAAGTCTTTCCAGGTTTTTCCAGGAGATCTTGCTTATTATTTCTTATAGCACAATAGTATTCCATTACATTCATATACTACAATTTGTTCAGCCATTCCCTAATTGATGGACATCCCTTCAATTTCCAATCTTTTTCCACCACTAAAAGAGGTGCTATAAATCTTTTTATAGATATAGGTCCTTTTCCTTCTCTTTTTAAAAACTCTCTTTGGGTTACATACCTAGTAGTGGTATTGCTTGGTCAAAGGGTATGTATGGTTTTATAGCTCTTTGGGCATAATTCCAAATCGCTCTAAAGAATGGTTGAATCAGTATACTACTTCACCAGCAGTGCATCACTGTCACAATTTTCCTATATCCACTCCAACATCTGCCATTTTCCTTTCCTGTCATATTAGCCAATTTGATAGGTATGGGGTGGTAGCTCACAGCTGTTTAATTTCCTGCTTTTGACACTTATTAGCTGAGTAACCATTGGCAAGTAAAGCCTTTTAAATGCACTGAACCCCAGGCATCTTCTTAAAACTATAATTTCTAGACAGGTTTATACATTAGCACAGATGGAGGTAGTTCCCATGTCACAAAATCATATGCTTTCAAATACAATTTCTTCAATTGTGTTTCTAAAACTGGATTTGGAGGTTATTTTGAATGCAACAAATGGGATTTTTAAATTTAATTTTTAATTAAAATTTAATTTAATTATTAAAAATTTAATTTTAATTCTTACATACAAGCATTTACTGAGAATACGCACATATCCACTAGTGTTGTGCTATAAAGGACCCAGGCATGAGTTTTAAGATCAATGTCATTGTTTCAGTCTATTACAACTGTGGCAGGTTTCTCTGGACCATGGCAGACAGGCCCAAGAGAGCTTTCCTCTGTTGGCTTATATACCAACAACTATATGCAAATACAATGAAGAGGTAGTTTTTTTTTTTCCTGATTATCCTTTTGGATCATGCTTAGCTTGAACTGATCCAAATATATGATTAACTGTATTTACTTGGTGTTTTCTATTAAAATAAACCTCAGTGCAAACAAGTTTACCTGTTAAGAAAACAAAGAAGCTACAAGGATTGTTTTAGAGATGTAGCAACTTAGGTATAGAAGAAGTGGGAAGCTTTAGTGTCCTTCCCTAACTCTTACATTAATTACACTAAGGGGAGTGAAATCTCCTCCCTTACACGATACCTAATGACCTTGTGATTATATCCTGGCTTGTTAACATCTTTTCACCTTGTAATTACATCAAGTGAGTTAGAGAGGGGTGGGAACCCATATCTTTCCCTCTTTCACTAATAACATAATTTCTAGCTAGAAGGGAAACCTTGGAGATTAATCAGTCCTTTCCCTCTATTTTAAAAATGAGGAAATTCAGAATCGGGTGAAGTGATTTGTTTGAGGTTACATAGCTAGGTCTTCTGACTCCAAAGTCATTATCCTTCCATTATACTACACAAAATTCACCTTGCTGCAACATAGACATAAAATCTGCTCTGTGAAGTTCACAATCATTAATTCCCGTGCATTTGACCTTCCTCTTGGGTAAAATCTAAATATGGCATGTTAGTCTAACTACATAGCACCCATAATGATATCAGCATTACTAGCCTGACTTCTATAAATCTTTAAAAGCTTTTCTCCCCTAAGAAACTTCATCTAAGACTGAAAACAAAAATTAAAGAGTTAGCTCCAAAGTCTAAATGCAGCTCCTTTTTTTTTTTGCCAGTTTTCAAATTTAAGATGTTCATCCATCTGGCAGACCAAGTAGACCACACATCAGCCAAGAACATCTCCAACTTGAAGCTGATTCTGGCTCTCAAATGCAATCTGACTGAAAGGAAGGTGATGTCTTGAGCTGCTCTGTGGCTGAACTCCTAAGCTATTTTCCCTAATGCCTTTTTTTTAAAACCTTGGCTCTACTCACCAGTTTCCATAGGAATAGATATCTATCCAGTGGCACACAGTCAAAGGGCAGAATCAGGAAGGAAACTGCTATTGTAACACCCAGGATCAGGTCTTTTTTCCTAAAATAAGGGAACACTCTAACAAGGCATCTTCGATGCTCCTCCTCCTCTTTGCCCACGGCTGGGATTCCACGTGCTTTCTCTACTTTGTGAAGCTCACTTTTGCCCACTGGTACCATGGAAAAGCATCTCGTTATTTAAAGAAGTAACCAGAATTCCATTTAGAGCTGTCTTCTCCTCCTTTATCATTTTTCTTCCCCTGTGTTTTAAAGTCATTCTGGCCAAACGCCTTTGCTATCATGTAAGAGATCTCATGTGATATGTTATCCACATCTCCTTCAGAATATAGGGTTAAAACAAAAGCAGCATTTTTGCTGAGGGGTTGGATTTCAAGGGGCTTTATTAGGAAATACATAAAAGTTCCGCAAGGAAAGGACTGGGCACTTCTCCTTAATTCCAGATGCAACACTGTACATACATATATTATATGTAATAGGTTTTTTTTTTTTTTTGCTTTCTTGGAGGGCAATTGCGGTTAAGTGACTTGCCCAAAGTTACATGGCTAGTAAATGCATTAAGTGTCTGAGGCTGGATTTGAACTTGGGTCCTCCTGACTTCAGGGCCAGTGCTCTATTCACTGTACCACCTAGCTGCCCCTTGTAATAGCTTCTTAAAATATAACATGCAAATGGGGTATAGAAATCTCTCTTGCCCTACAAGAAAGTGGGGTGGGGTGGGGGAGGACATAAGAGAAAACAGATTGGGGGAAGGGGTGCTCACTATGCTTGCTATATTGGGGTGGGGGTAGGGGAGAGAGGGCCAAGATTGTCTTAAATTTTTATTTTGTTTTTATTTGTATTCTCAACACTGAGCACAGTACCTGGCACATAATAAGTGCTTAATAAGTATTTGCCTTACTTTGCATGATGCATTGGGAATCCAAAGATGAAAACTAAATATTCCCTTTTTTCAAGGATTTTGTAGTCTTCTCTGTGGGCTGGGTGATTGAGGATAAAATGTGTACATAGATAAGGATAATGCAAAATAGAGAGTAAAGGGAGTAAGTAGGGGAGAAGTCAAAGTTGAAAATCAACTAAGAGGCTGGTATATCAGATGGTTAAGAGAACCTGGCTTAGGCAGGTGACGATGCAAGGAGAAAGATTTGCTAAAGATGTGGAGAACGGGGTATACAATTGACAGGACCTGGTAACTGATTGGATGAAGGAGATAAAAGATTCAAGGGACTCTGAGGTACTGAGCCTGTGTGTAACAAAGATGGTGGGAACCTTCATAGAAATAGGGAAGAGGATTCTGATTGGTCCAAGGGGGTAGAACTAGAAACATTCAGGTATAAATTGCCAAGAGGTAATTTTAGTTCAATAGAATGAAACATACATACATACATATCTATCTATCTACACACATACATATATTATATGTAATAGGTTGTTTGTTTTTTTTCTTTGCCTTTTTGGAGGGCAATTGGTGTTAAGTGACTTGCTCAAAGTCACATGGCTAGTAAATGCATTAAGTGTCTGAGGCTGGATTTGAACTTGGGTCCTCCTGACTTCAGGGCCAGTGCTCTATTCACTGCACCACCTAGCTGCCCCTTGTAATAGCTTCTTAAAATATAATATGCAAATGGGGTATAGAAATCCCTCTTGCCCTACAAGAAAGTGGGGGTAGGGTGGGGGAGGACATAAGAGAAAACAGATTGGGGGAAGGGGTGCTCACTATGCTTGCTATATTGGGGTGGGGTAGGGGAGAGACAGGGAGAAAATTTGTAACTCAAAATCTTGTGGAAGTGAATGTTGAAAACTAAAAAATAAATTTATTTAAAAATATAATATGCAATATGATAACTTATTCTGCTTTTGGACAGTTTTAGTTATATATGTACTTGTTTGGATATATATGTTTATATAAATACATATACCTATATATTCATTAATACATAAATTTACACACTACCACTGCTGCTACTACTACTACTAGCTAGCATCTATATAGCACTTTTTTTTTGTGCCAAGTACTCTGTTAAGCCCTTTACAAATATCTCATTTGATCCTTACAACAAGGGAGGTAGGTGCTATTATTATCCCTATTTTATAGTTGAGGAAACTGAGGCAAACAGAGGTTAAGTGACTTGCCCAAGTATACATAGGTAGTGTCTGAGGTCAGATTTCTAGAGCACTGGAATCAGAAGACCAACCCTGACATCCCTGCAAATTGAGAGATAAAGAGGATTTCCTAGGCTGCACTCATGTGGTCAAATTCCACAGGCAAGCTCTGTTCCCAGGATGGGGGTGGGAAGGAGATAAGCAAACTACATATATGTGTGTATGTGTGTGTACAGACACACACATACACACATATATATCTATATAAACATCTATAATGTATGTTTTAAAAGGAAGGCAGATGCTTAAAAAGAAGGTATTTGATCACCCTTGTTCAATTTCAAGGTGTCTATATGAAATTGATTTAGCTTTCCAGCCTAACCAGGTGTTCAAAATATTTTGAGTTTTAATGTATTTGTAGGCTATCAGTTGGCTCCTCCACCCATGCTGTATAAAAATATTTTTACCACCTTAAATAAGGAATCAAAACAAACACTAGGGAAGGCGTTACTTTTCTTCTGAAGGGAATGTGTGTATAGAGCAAATGACAGGGAGGCCTACAGGATCCTCTTGTGTTCATTTAACGGGTTATTTGTTTTACCTTGCACTAAAAAAATCCCCAAAGAATCTTCCTCAGAGAGAGCTATTGACTCCTTTCTTCTCCAGAAGCAGCTGGCCCCCTGGTTGTCACTGTGCTCAAACCCTGCAATTTTTAATTTTTTTCTTATTCATCAAGGTCATATCATCAGGGAACTTTTTCCCCTTCTTTTGATAACCCCAGATGGCCTTTCTCAGGAACATTTTCTCTTTTCATTTAGATATGCACAATATTTCATCTCCAAGCACATTAACAGTCCCAGGGTTCTGTGGAAATGCTATTTTCATTGGTTTACATCCTCCTCCACCTTCAGAAATAATCTTTTAAAAGAACTCCCTCCCTTTGTTACCATTTGTTTTAGGTAAAGAAAAACAAGAATGCTTTGCTTCCTGTATCCCTCACTCTAGGCTAATGTCTACTTTTTCTATCACTGTATAAATCTGTCATGAGAATATTCAATGTACTTCTCCCCTCAGTGGCCCAATAAGGCCTCTATGAGCTGTATTATAAGACAATTTTTGTCATATTTTTATTTTATTATTATAAGACAATTATAAGACCTTTATTATAAGACAATCCTGAAATATTAAAGTCTGAGGTTGCAAGTAACCAATCTTGTTTACCTTCTTGCTCCTTGGAGAGATCCAGGATTTTGATATTATGTTCCCTCCTTTGGTTTTCCAACAAGTCTATATTGTGGTTCATAATTTCAGTTTCATTGATTATATCACACAGTTTTAAAAATCAATTCATCTACTCAGTCTAGGTATGTGTCTTGGGGGGGGCATTTTCTAAAACAAATTTTTAGATCCATCTGTTGTCTTCTCTGTGTTCAATTCTACAACAGAAGTGTTATTGTACAAAACAGTGAAAAAGGAGAGATTTCTACATGAAGCATTAGACAGGCAACTGAAATTAGGGTTTCCTTTAATGACCTTGACCAAGACTCAAGGGCTTAAGCTACTGAGCACTATCCTCTGGCCCAACAGCTATTACCCATTCTCCGTGTCAAAGTCTTTATCACCATATTTAAAATGGGCAGAGGTGAATTCTAATTCTGTCCTATGTAAAATAAAAAATGATACTCTGTCCTCTGTAATTCTTGACCAAACTGAGGGAAAGGTGTCTGCAGTAGTAGAGGATGGTAAAATACAATATGGTGACAAGGCAGGGTGGATAAAGTGACAAAAATTATTTCCATGCCTAAAAGCATTCTTTCAGTCCCCTTTTGATCTTTATCCCAGAGAAGCTGTCCTGCTTGCCTCATCCATTCTAATAGGGGAGACAACATTCAAACAACTACATGTGAAATAAGATATGTACAGGGTAGGAGGGAGATAATCTCAGAGAAGGCACTAGAGCAGCAGTAGGGAACCTGTGGCCTTGCAGGTCCTCAGGTGTGGCCTTTTGACTCCCGAGTTTTACAGAACAAATCATTTTATTAAGGGTGTTTGTTCTGTGAAGCTTGGATTCTCACATGTGGCCCTTTGACTGAATCCAAGCTTCACAGAACAAATTCCCTTAATAAAAGGATTTGTTCTATAAAACTTGGACTCAGTCAAAAGCCCACACCCGAGGACCTAGAAGGCCACATCAGGCCTCGAGGCTGCAGATTTCCCACCCCTGGCTAGGATGTAGGGGGATAAAGAAAAGTCCTTTGCAAAAGGTAGGATCTTAGCTGAGTCATAAAGGAAGTCAACTGGGCAGGCCAGGGAGTGAAGGTCAAGTGAAAGCATCCTAGGCACTGAGGACACGCCAGTAGTATTCAAGAAACAACAGGAAGCCCAGTGTTACTGGAGCAGAGAGTATGTGGAAGAGAGTGAAATATAAGAAAACTGGAAAGGTAGGAAGCAGCCAAGTTTTGAAGGACTTTCAAAGCCAAATAAAAAATAGGGTAATAGGGAGCCACTGAAGTTTAGGAGAGAGAAGAAGAGAGAGGGAGAGAGAGATGGTTAGACCTCTACTTTAGGAAAATCACTTTAACAACTGAGTAGAAGGTGGACTGGAATGGTGAGAGACTTGAGGCAGGGAAAATAGCTAACAGGCTATTGTAGGTATAATAATCTAGGTGTAAAGTGATAAAAACATGCCCTGGGGTGGTGGCAGTGTGAATTGAGAGTAGAGAGTATATATGAGAGTTGATGTGAAGGCAAAAACTACAAGACTTGGCAACAGTTTGGATATGAAGGGTGAGAGTGAGGAGTAGAGGACAGCACCTAGGTTGCAATCCTGGTGATTGAGGTTGGTTGGTTGAGGGAATTTGGGAAGAGTATGGTTGAGGGGAAAAATAATGAGTTCTGTTTGGGATATGTTGAGTTTGAAATGTTTATGGGACATCCCATTATAGATGTATCAGAAGCAGCTGGTGATGTAAGACTGAAAGCCAAGAAAGGGGTTAGGGGCTGGCTATGTAGATCCAAGAATCATCTGCAAAATCATTCAATTCATGAGAGCTGAGGAGATCAAGTGAGATAGTCTAAAGGGAGAGGAGAAGAGGACCCAGAACTGGAGTCTTGGGGGATACTTACAGTTAGTGGATGGGACTTGGATAAAGATCCGGCAAAAGAGACTGAGGAGTGTTACACATGTAGAAGACTTAAGGGTCAAAAGTGTCACAAAAGTCTACAGTGAAGACATTATCAATGGGAAGAGGGGACCCAACAGGGTCAAAGCCCACAGAGAAGTCAAGGACAAGGATTGAGAAACACAATTAGGTCTGGAAATTAAAAGATCATTGGTAACTTTGGAGAAAGCATCTTCAGTTGAATGATGAGGTAGGAAGCCAATTAGCAAGACATCTAGAAGAAAGTAAGAGGGGACAGAGGAAGTGGAGGCACTGTCTGAAGATGGTTTTCCCAAGGAGTTTACTCATAAAAGTGGGTAGAGATATAGGGCAATTAACTATGGGGGATGGTTGGATCAAATGAGGTTTTTGTTTTCTAGGATAGAGATATGGATGTGTACATGGGCAGGCAGCAGGCAAATAGTCAATAGACAGGAAGAGGTTGAAGATTAGTGAGACAGTAGAATGCTAGAGTGAGCAATTTAATAAAGAAGACAGGATCAAATGGGATCAAGGGTGCATGTAAAGGGGTATGTATCAACAAGGAAAAGGGCCACCCTGACTTGACCTTCTGTGTGTGTCTCCATTCCCTTATCTGCCCATCCCCCACTCTTATCGGTCTTGCCTTCCTACCCCAATCCTAAGGTCAGTACCCTGGATTTCCTCATTTGTTATTCTTGTCTCATTAACTCTCAACTCTGGCAAAACCATAGCATCTAATTTTTCTGCTCTTAAAAGCTGCTGAAAAAAATGAAATCATACAGATTTTATCTACTCTGAAATTATTCTTTGTATTCTTAACTGAGCCCTCACTTTTTCCTTGGTAATCCTTTATTCAACAGTTGTTGATTGTCTATGTCTATTCTATGTCTTTTTTCTTTCCTCAAGCCCACTTCTGTACCTATACTAAGTGATGACTTCACTTATAACTTCAATGAGATGAGGTGTCCTCACTTCCTCTTGCCCAAACTTTTTAATGTCTTCATCCATTATCTCCTTTTCCTTTTAATCTCAGAAGAAAGGACAAGGATTCTCTGCACTGTTAAGATTAATTCCACCAGTGCCTTTTATTCTAATTTTACCTACCATCTTCAGGAACTTGTCCCTTTAGTTATTCTCTTGTTTTTATAAACTTTCAATATCTTCATCTCCACTGGGTCCTTTCCACATGACTACAAATATACTCAGGTCTTCCTAATCCTAAAAATGCCTTCCCTGAGCCTTCTACCTGACTGGTAGCCTTCTAACTTCCAACTAACTGTCTATTTCCATTCTTTTACTGTGAAACTTCTAAAATAATGTTGTTTACACTCAATACCTTCACCTCCCTACTATCTAACAATCTAATTTCCTTCTCCACTATTCTACCAAAAATGTTCTCTTTAAGGTCACTAGAGGCCTTTCTATTGCAAAGTTTAGTGGATCTTTTTTCATTCCCGATCCCCTTGATCTATCTGTAGCATCTGACACTGTTGACCACCAACCTTCCTCTCGATGCTCTCTTTCCTTGGCTTCTATGACATCATATTCTTCTGGTTCCTTTCTGAATCTAATTGCTGCATTATTTTCTTTATTGGCCTCTCTTTCTTTTCCCAACCCCTTAGTACTGGTGTTCTGAAAGGTTCTGTCTTTGGTCCTCTTCTGCTCTATCTCCATACTCCCTCCCTTAGCAAACTTATCCACTCACATGGTTTTAAATATTACTTCTGTGCCGATGATTTCCAAATCTCTATACCCTGTCCTCACCTCCTAAGCCCTAAATCTGCATCTCCACTTATCTCTTAGATATCTTGTCTTGTCACCCCAAACACAAAATGTCCCAAACTGAACTCTTCATCTTTCCCTCCAAACATACTCCTTTTGCTGACTTCTGTATTTGTCAGTAGGATGACAATTTATCTAGTCAGTCATGTTTGAAATCATGATATTGATCTTTCCTTACCCCTTCTACCCAATCACTTCCTTGCAATATCTCTATCACCCATCATCTTTATCTTCATTGCCACTACCCTAACATGTTACATGTTATGTATGTGTGTATGTATATATTCTCATTGCCTTCTATTTGAACTATTAAAACCTTCTCCTAAAGTTCCTTTTTAAAATTCTTTCTAAAATTCAGCCTTCACAGAGTTGCCAAAATAATCTTTCTTATGCACAGACTTGATTATGTCAGTTTTCTGGTCAGAACCTTTCAATGGATTCATACAACAAATGTAATGAAGTCCAAGGATTCAAGGTATGTCATGAGATTTGAAGACTTACTAGAGACAGGGGAGTTTGTCAGGCTCTCCTGTTCATTTCCCCCACCAATTGGTAGCAAATGCTTTCTAAATGGGTGATTTGGTGGTAATTCAGTGGTCATGCTAGTGAAAATGAAAAATAGTCCACACACGAAACTTGTATATCAAAAGGGGTTACTAAGGATTATAGCACAACTGGCTGGGTCCTATGTTTATGGGAAAGTGTGCTGGAACACTAGTACCTCTAACAGGCCTGTGAAAAAACCTTTAGATCTCCACAATGGTGGTGAGGTCTCATGTCAATGGCATTGCAGACAAAGCATGTAATCAGTGGCTAGCTTTAGAGGTTTTACAACTTAGGAAATACACTTTTTAGAATTATGTATTTGCCAATTTATTAATCTATAGCTTAAGCATGTTGAGACAGTGAGGCCAAGTCAGAGGCAGCTAATCTTAGAGTTAAAATGCTTGGCCTTTATTTTATTCAAAGCTGAGGGATTTATGAAATTCTCTTATATGTAAACTCTCAGAGCTAAAAAGCCCATCCTTGAAACATATGGCTCTTATCTATACAAGTATAGCTCCTTGAGAGTTTGGACAAAGGACCTTTGGGCTTAAGTGTGTATGGGTAGTAAACAGGTTTAAAAAAAAGGGGGGCCATTAGGACTCTGCCCATGGTCTAAAGTATATGGTTTAATTCTTTACTCTTCAAAGTCAGTCTCCAAACTTTAAAATATACCATATAGGTGCAGCAAACAGGTTAATATTTATTTAGGGCTTTTGTTCAAAACTAGGACAGGGATTTCCAAAACTGAGGATTTCACATTAGATGAGTCAAAACAGCAAGCAAAACACAGAGATCTAGAAAGGGCTACCATTACACATTGAGTCACTTCATAATCTGTTGCCAATCTTCCTTTCCAGCTTTAACTTTCTACTACCCTTCAGGTACTCCATGCTCCAGTCAAACTGGATTTCTTAATCTCCCTTGTATATGTACCATATCCTCTTGTTTCTGTGGTACTATACACATTGTTCCCCAAAACTTGGAATGCCTTTCACTCACATCTACCCGATCTGAATCCTTCACTAGCCAACTCAAATGCCATTTCTTCTAGGAAGTTATCCTAATTTTCCCAAGTCATAAATTAGTTTCCTCCTCAGAACTTGCCAAGTACCTGTCTTTTTTTAAAAAAAAAATTGCATTGCGATTATTTGTGTATGTGTCCTATTTCCCTCCTAAGTCTTGTAAGGGAAAGACCCTGGTTAGTATTTACTTCTACTCTGCACATAACAGGTGTTTAACAGATGTTTGCTGATTCTGGTTGAATAGTTTCTTATCCTTCCGACTGCATTTCTACTTCTACATATTTCATATTCACATATTAATCTTTATAGCATTCAAAATTATCATCTTTAATTATCACCCATTGTCATCTATAACTGAGGAAAACAATACTGAAAGAGATTATCTAATCAGTTCACTTTTTAAAAGGCATTATTTCTATCATTCATAAATTCCATTAGCATCTCCAAAGCTAAATTTGGGAATGGAAAATTTAGAACATTATCCTTACAATTTGAATGGGAGGGAGAGCAAAATTGGTTGTTCATTATTCTATAGGTGTAGATTAATTAAAGTGAACCTTATCATTGACATGCCAACTCAAGTAGCTAGTTTGTGGGAATCAAAGTTTATTTATACATTATACATTATTTATACATCATTTTTGCTTCAAATATAATTTACCTCATTCTCATCCATTTAACCAACTATTTACAGACAGATATAGAGAGACAAATGACAAATTAGTATGCCCTGAGTTTGTGGCATGACTATAAAAAGTGAATTTATTTTTCAAATACCTTTTACAGCCACAGTCCTGAGAGTAGAAGACATCTTATCTGGTTTACTATTGATCCAAATGACAAGCCTGAGCATCAGATTAAGGCTATGTCAGAAACCTGAAAGACGATTTCTAGATAATGCAGCAGGATGGTGCTTTCCTTCAAAATGATCCATTACTACCATCATGTTTACAAAATCACTTGTAAAAACACTGCGTAATATTCTGATTTCATATCAAGTTGTAATCATAACTCCAATGAAAAATAAGTAAGCCTACCTACTAAAAAAAATGAACCTCAAAACACAACTGAGCTCAACAAAGGGGATATCAAATAGGTATGTCTTAGTACTAAAAATGTATATGCTCTATTGTCAGCAAGTTTTACTAATGATAAAAAAAGATATCGGTTTCCTTTCTCCCTGTGTCCCTATTCACAGTCTCTCTTACCTCCCAAATGAGACCATCTCTGTGAAATGGGTTATCATGGTATCTGGCACAGTGCCTCACACAAAGCAGAAGCTTAATCAATGTTTGTTGAATTGCTCAGAGATACTAATTTGAGCCTTGAATATCAATTAAAAATGCTATACATGGTAAGAACATCTACTGTAGAGAGTATGGCAATGGCTAGATGACTGACACAAAGATGACATTCTGAAACATCAGTAACCAGCAAATTTTTGCATGCCAGTAAAAATGATGTTTTATCAGGTTCTCAACCTGTGATCTGTGGATAGGTTTCAGAGGGTCCCTGAACTTAGATGGGAAAAAATTCTTCCTTGTTTCAATAACACTGATTCCTTTTTGTAATCCTGTGTGTTTTACTTCGTGCAATGAACACTAGAAGTGCCAGAAATGTCAACTGATAATTTCACTTTGAAATAAAAATTTTCATCCTACTATCACTATTTTCTTTATAGATAAAGAATATAATGCTTCAATTGACACAGCTTAGTCCTTCAAAATATTCTTAAATTTCAGTCTTTTATTCTGTGAAGAGGTTCATAGCCTTCACTAGACTGCCAAACAGGGCCAAGACACAAAAAGGGTGAGAAACTCTGCTCTAACCTATTTAGAAATGATAAAAATAATGAAACAAGAAAAAAAAAACTTATTCTGATGTAAAAAAAAATGCTACCCTGCGAACCCCTTTCAAAAGTGAATGCTCTTTTAAATAAAAGCCATCACTTTCTAGAGAGAGCTGAAGAACTTTTTGAGTACTATGGAAATAGAAAAGGCCTTTAGAATTACCCTTTCGAATATCTTTCAATATCCAGTGTTCTGACCAGTATTAGGAGACTGAAATCTACTATCTTATAAAATGACAGAATTTCAGTCAGAAGCAACTTTATCGGCTGTCCTGACCAATCAAAAGCTGACAGAAAAATATGTCTAGCATCTACCATTGAGCAGTCACCTTAGCCATTGCTGGAAAAACTCCAGTGAGGGAGAACTCACTACCTTCAAAGGCAGCCCATTTATTTCATTTTGGGGTAGCTTTGATTGTTGGGAAGTTTTTTTTTCCTGCAATCATATCTAAATTTGCCTTATTGCAACTTCTACCCATTGGTCCTAATTCTGCTCTCTGGGGGGCCAAGAAGAACAAGCCTAGGCCCTCTTCCAATTAAGAGCCTTTCAAATATTTGAAGACAGTAGCTGTCATGTTGTGGTAGGTCTAAAAGAACTCTAACCTTTGCAATGGTTTCTCTAATGTTTGGTTTTTGTAGTTTCTCTACCTTTGTCTTATAGCTATACAGGTTTGCTTCTCAGAATTTTGTGATGATAAGTGCTATTTTTCCTCAATTTGAGGACCATAAATGAATCAATGCTTTGGAAATCAATTTGAAGTCAATTGCTTTGGAAAAAAAATGTGTGTAGATGGATAGATATACATGTATAAATATACACAGACATATTTATACATAGTTATGTTCATAAGTAAAGCCTTTATCCCCAAGTCAAAATTTTTGTATTTTGGGAGTTTCTTTGTCCTTTCCTATGGAATCTGAGCTAGCATTTCACTTGTGACTTCCCAAGGGAGAAAACTGAAAGCACCTTCATAAGGCCTTTGATCCCTTACTTGAGAGAACAACCCAAAGCTGTTCTTCTGGCATTTGCCAGATAATTTGAGACAAAACTCCCTGGGAAGATCTATGTCCTTAACGCTTGATATATTTCCTCTAAATAATTCCTGTCTTTTCCCTTTTTAATTTAGTTTTTCTATTATTCCTAAAACCAGCCAAGAAAGCTTTCCCCTCTTTTCCAATAATATGCCACCAAATAAAGTGTCCATCTGAACTCAGCCCCATTACACCTGACACCATAGATAAAAACCTCCACGTTTTCCTTATTAGCCCACCTAATGTAAATCGGGGAACGTTCCACTTTTACTCACATCCCACTCAACTAATTATTACACTCAAAGATCCTAGCACAGAATTGGAAGTAGAGGTAGCCAATAACACCTTGCTCTATCAATTACCATCCAGGAGCCCCAGAGAGGCATCTCTAACTCAAATCAAGAGATAGGACTTGGCTTATACAAAAGAGAAAGCCATACTTTGGCAGAGCATACTTAGATTGCTTTGTTTGATTCTGGCCAACTGGTTCAACATTTAGGTGTATTAGGAATGTCTGGACAATGTATTTGACTAAGCACTACAAGACCTCTAGAAAATAGGCCCTTTGAGATGAGAAAGACTGATTGTTGACTGATGAATTTGAGAAGGCAGTGACTCAGTAGAACTGAGTAGAAAGAAGAGATATCTTACAGGTTGCCCTCTTGTTTCAACTCTCTCCTGTGGTAAGTGCTGATCTCTTGTCACTAAACTCCTAATGAGGGGGTGGAAGGATGTGAAGTGTTCATATTGAGCTGATAGGCCCCTAAAACTCTTTAATCTTTTTTTCAGATTATTGTTTAGCCATGATGTTTCCCTATTCCCTGTGACAAATGCAGAATTTGGCAATGTGATATCCTTCTCCCTGGTTAGATGATAAATTCTGACTGTGTCTCACACCACTTAATGTTTTTAGCACAAGCCCTACATGCAGGGAATAATTATTGTTATTGATAACTATAATATTAAAATAATATCAATAATTATCATAGGTGCCATGTCATGAGATAATGGATGAAAACATCGATGGATTTAAAGTCAGAAGACCTGGTTCAAATCCTGGTTCTGCTTTTTGCTCCCTTGGCCTCAGTTTCTTTATAAAAATGGGATTGGACTGCATTATCTCTAATGTCTAACTCACAATCTCCTATCCTTTCATGTGCCTTCTGAGTGACCAAATCACATAGTATGAGGTAAAAAAAATTGACTTTAGGTAAAATTCTGAAGTAGTCAAAGTTGTTTTTGGTGACCTCAGCCTCCCCTTTCTGTATTCTTTTCTTATATTAATGAAGTCCCTTTTTCTCCCTTTCAGAGGCCTAGTCCAGGGTATTCTGGTAAACATTTAACAACTGGCTCTCCAAAACTATCAGCACACCTTCAAGTTTAATCTACATTACTAACATTTTCTCTATCATTATTTATTGTCTAAACAATCAACAAAACAATAAATCAAACCTTTATTTGTAGTGGTTGCTTATTTCCAAAGTGTAAATGCTCCTACTGAAAATTTAATAATCAGCTCTGAATTAGCATGAGTTGACTCCAGCATACCTCTGGGCCTAGTGCACTTATACTGCAGGTTTAGTTCTTTTGATCTGACAACCCTGGAGTACTCAACTTGCAAACCTTAACCAGTACATAACAAATTAATGTCACAGTATATGAAGATGTTTAAACTATACACAGTATCAGGGGAAACTGTTGATATTGATACCATTCATAGGTACTATAAACTAACAGACTAGGAAAAGAAAAATTGTAAAAAAAAAAAAAGAAGAAGAAAAAGAAGGAGGAGAAAGAGGAAGAGGAGGAGAAGGAAGAAAACAACAACAAAAAACTTGGCTTGATTGTGTAGAAATACAGAACAGCTATTGCTTATGCCAGATGATCTCACAGAATAATGGCAATTACATCCACATTATTAAAATGTCAGATTAACTTGGTTGTAAATTATGTTTGATGACAAAACTAAATTTCATTCATGTGTATAGTTGCCATAATTTGTTGCTCATTTAGTTTGATCTCGTACATGTGTTGGTGCTATAGAGCCAAAGACTAGGAGATTGGGTGTTCAGTCACATACTTGTAGAAGCCAGAAGAGGACAGCAACATTATATCTGAGACAATACTGCAACAACAAGACCAAGTAATGGAGATCAAATAGTTGACTGGGCAACATCAATGGCAACAACAACAGCCCAGTAAACCCAGGGAAGTACCCAGGGCAGATAGAGGAATCATTGGATCATAGGACTTTGAATTAGAAGTGATGTTAGAGGTCTTAGAGTTCAACATCTTCATTTAAAAGACATGGAAACTGAGGCTGGAGAGATTCAATGACTTGCCCAAAGTCATATAGCCTATAAGTATTGGAATGGGATTTACACCCAGGATTTCCAACTACAAAAAATCCAGCATTCTTTACCTTATACCTCACTGGAGATGTGAGCAGGAGGAGGGGCATAGCAATGGGTGAAAAAGGTATTTAATCCAAGGAATAACCAACAATGCCATGACATAATGATTTCTAGGTTGTCTGTCAGTGACTAGCCAATAAATTAAATACCTACTTTGTGCCAGCCACTGTTCTAAGATGGGGATACAAATACCAACCGTGAAAAATAAAGTCTCTGCCCTTAAGGAGCTTATGATCTAGTGGGGGAAGAAGCTAGTCTGGCATGACTTATTCTTGATGAGCCAGTTCTTTGTAACACTGATTCCTTTTTCTCTGAGTTGAGGTAACCAAGTGACAAAGTATAAGTTGACTTCATCTGGAAGATCTTGCCAAGTTTTGTAGAATCTCTTTTTTGTTCACCCTCTATACATCAGGTGTTGACTCATATGTTAAATTAACTTCATGGTCAACCTGCTAACTATATTCATCATTAACACTATTAAGAGGACACACCCAAGTATCCCATGAAAAGCTGTTTCTTGTTTTTTGGATGTAAGATTTATATCTTACTCTTACTTTCATCTCTGCCAACTCCTTTTTTCCCCCTCTTTCTTAAACGTGATTTTGGGAGGCATACTTTCATGTAGCTATAGGTTGCTTTTGTCTTTATTATGAGAGTATGAGGGAAAATGTTAAGTTTTCAGTGTTAGTGGAACACAGATGGTGTCTGAATATCAAGAGACAAAGGATTAGAGACAGGGGCAGAGATTTAGAGGTGGAGATATAAACTGGAGTGAAATTGACAAAGTCTCTTATCCCTAGTGGGTAAGCACTTTAGAAGACCCATTTTATAGTCTGTTTGTCAAACAATACTTTTAAAAAAAAAACCCAGAAATCCTCAAAGAGGGATCTCTTCTCTGTTCTAGAAACCCAAGGGAACAGGTCCCTCAGGAAATCCTATTTGCTGTCCTATCTAGGTCTAGGAATTGAAAGTGTTGTTAAAAAAAAACAAAAACTCAAGCAAAATAAAGTACATTCAAAGGCAAATGCCAGTCATGGTATATCCTTCTAGAGAAGCAAGTAAGCTCCTTTGATTCAATAATAATTAAGCCTCCTTACTGGAGGTTAAGTAGGTTAAGAATATAATTTTTTTTAAACAAATGCTTTATTAACTTCTGTTTTACATCATTCATTTCCGCCAGATTTTGAGTTACAATTTTTCCCCATTTTCCCCCTACCCACCTCCCCAAAATAGCAGTCCTACAAGATATCCCCTCATCCAATCTGCTCTCTCCCATACCTTTTCCCATACCCCCTTCGACTTTTCCATTAGAGCAAGATGGATCTCTGTGCCACAATGACTGCACATCTTATCTCCCTATTACAAGCAAAAGAGTATTAATAATAGTATTTATATATATTTGAAACATTTAATGTTACAACCTCGAATTTCAGATCCATTTCCTTCCTCCCTTGTCACCCATTCCCTCTGGGGAGATAAGTAATTCAGTATATGTTGTACATGTCTATCTATGCAAAACATTATCATAGTAGATATATTGTACAAGGCTGCTTATAATTCCCTCCCACTCATCCCACCCCCCAACTGGTCCATTCCCTACATGATCCTGTCCTTCTTCTATAGTGGGTACTTCCAACCTCCCCTCACCCCAAGGATGCCCTCCCATCCATCATCCCTCCTCTCATCCCCCTTCCCCCTCTCCTGCTGCAGGTTGAGATATCCCATTTAGTATGGATGTCATTTTCTCCCTGAACCAAATTCAATGTGAATGTGGTTTTGCCTTTTTAGCCTTCCTTATTCTTCCCCTCCTTTGCAACCACTTCCCCTTGCTTCTTCTACATGGGATAGTTTACCCTACCCTGTCTCTCCCCGTCTCCTCTTGCCACTTTCCTCTCTCACCTCATAATTTCATCCCTTGAGTATTCTCCCTTCCCAACAAATTCAACCTATACCCTCTATCCATATATAACTGTAACCATATACACACACATTCACATATGTATTCATATGACCATACCCCCTTCTTCCATTATTTTCATAGTGAACAAGATATCATCAGTCACAGTTATTGCTTTTCTATATAGGAATGTAAATAGTTCAACTTTGATAAGTTCCTTTTGATTTCTTTTCCCTGATTACCTTCTCAAGCATCTCTTGCTTCTTGTGTCTGGATGTCAAATTTTCTATTCAATTCTGTTTTTTCCCTCAAGAATGCTTGAAAGTCCTCTATTCCACTGAATGACCATATTTTCCCCTGAAACAAAATACTCAGTTTTGCTGGGTAGGTGACCCTTGGGTTCATTCCCAGTTCTTTTGTCCTCTGGAATATCATATTCCATGCCCTTCAATCCTCAGTGTAGAAGCTGCCAGGTCCTGGGCTATTCTGATTGTGTTTCCACAATATTGAAATTGTTTCTTCCTGGCTGCTTGTAGTATTTTCTCCTTGATCTGGGGATTCTGGAACCTGGCTATAATATTCCTGGGAGTTTTCTTTTTGGGATCTTTTTCAGGAGGTGATCGTGGATTCTTTCAACCTCTATGTTGCCCTCTGGATCTAAAACATCAGGGCAATTTTCCTTGAGAATTTCTTGAAGGGTGATTTCTAGGTTCTTTCTTTGATCATGGCTTTCAGGTAGTCCAATAATTTTTAAATTGTCTCTCCCGGATCTATTTTCCAGGTCAGTGGTTTTTCCCATGAGATATTTCACATTGCCTTCTAATCTTTCATTTGTTTGGATCTGCTTAACAGCATCTTGATTTCTCATAAAGTCAGTAGCTTCCATTTGCTCCAGTCTAACTCTGAAGGAATGAATCTCTTCAGTGAACTTCTGAGATTCTTTTTCCATCTGGCAAATTTGACTTTTTAAGGCATTCTTCTCCTCATTGCCCTTTTGGGCCTCCTTTGCCATTTGAGTTAGTCTATTTTTTAAGGTGCTGTTTTCCTCAGTCAGGCTGTTGACCCTCATTTCATACTTTTCCTGCATCCTTCTTATTTCTCTTTCCAATTTTTCCTCTACTTCTCTTATTTGATTTTTAAAGTCCTTCTTAAGGTCCTCTATGGCCTGCAACCTGCTCATGTTTTCCCTGGGGCTTTTGGAGCAGGACTTCTGACCTCACAGTCCTTTTCCCGCTCTATGCCCCCAAAATAGGAGTCTAGGGTTGCATTTTTCTATTTCCTTTGCCTTGGCATGTTGCCACTTAATTGCTTGACTTTTGGGCTTGTTGCCACACTATGGCTTTAAGGCCAGATAGAGGAATTTTCGTCCCGAACGTGTGGGGGGCAACTTCTGTTTCTGGCAAGCTGTAAACCCACCCACGACTTCCACCCTAGATCACAATCCAGATCCAGGCAGGTTAAAGCAAGAGCGATTACCCCCCAAGACTGATCGCTGGATCTCCCTACGATTTGCAGGCTGGGAGCTGGAGCTGCCTCTGAAAACTACAAAATGGCGTGTCTCCTCAGTGGCTTCTAGCCCCCAGGGGAGGGAGCCGACGCATTCCTTAAATACTGGTCCCAAAGTCCATAGGACACTAACCTCTCACTTTGTCCTAGGCATGTCTATGTTGATAATTCTGGAGTTGCCACAGCTGCTGGTGTTCTGGGGTTCCTCCAGCTGGCTGCTGGCCCTGCCGCCCTGGGGCTAAAACCTTGGCTCACGGGGACCTGGGCTCGGCTCGGCGCGCTGTGCGCTGCCAGGTCCCAGACTGCTGTGCTGGTCCTTCCTGCAGGGCTGTCCTCAGCGGGAGGTTAGCTTCTCTGTGTCATTCTGTGGGTGCTGGGGCTCCAGAAGTTGTTCAGAGTCCCCCTTTTACATAGTTTGGGGGGAATCTGGGGACAGAGTGGCTTGGATGAGCTGTTTCTGCTCCGCCCCCAAGAATATAATTTTAAAGAATAAAAGCAATTAGGCCAGATCTAAATAAATGTTACTTTCTTGCTAATAGAGAAAATATCAAAATATGTCCACATGAACATTAAACTTCTTCAGATCATTGATTCTCAATAACATCAGAGTTATACAGAACAGAGAAAGGGTCTCTGGTTGAGGACTGTTTTTTTTTTTAAAGTATTGTGTGACAAGCCCTTGATATAGTAGGAGTTCTAAATTACCATAGAATATAGAAAGTACCAATTCCACCCCCAAGCCTGAATTTCTTTGGCATTAATGAGCATAGATTGGAATGATTAAATATCTTGAGGTCAGGCAGATATTTTGAATTTGTTTACAAGGTTGAGACCTAGATGGGAATAAAAACAGAACAACACAGTGAAGTGGGAGGTTAAAGTACTCAGACCAAGAACTGATACTGAAGGAAGAATAAAGACCACATCTTTGGTGAATATTGGTGGGAAAGAGACATGAAATAAAATAGACACTAGGGGAATGGTGACAGAAATCAGTCTGTCAACAAGTATTTCATCCTAGCGATACAAAGAAAGGCAAAAACACTATCCCTGAACTTGAGGTTTTTACATTCTAAGGGGACAAGCAAGATGGAAATATCTGAACATATAAAATATATACAAAGGGATTTGAGCAGAATATTGAAGGAGGTCAGAAAGCCTGGAGGAGGAAGTGAGGAGAGATGCATGGGGTACAGTTAGTGAAAAGGATGAAAATGGAGTGTCTTATGTGATGAACAGTGAGAAGGCTGGTGTCATTGGACCAGAGAGAATTGGAAGTGAGTAAAATGGTAAGATAGGAATGGGCCATGTAATGGTAATGGTAATTTGAAGATCTTCCCTGCCCCTTAATAAACCTAAGGGAATCTAAAGACCTTCCCTGTTTTTGCAGCTCTTCCCTGCCCCCTAATAGGCTGACTATAATCACATGGAGCCTATGGTGGGAGGAGCTTGCTGAAAGGTAGAACAGAACTCTCAGGAAGCTGGGAGTCAGAGCAACTAGACACTGGGAGAAAGAGGATACACCCAGGGAGACAGCTAGGCTGCTGATTGTTGGTTTGTGGGAAGGTCAAAAGATGGTGTGGCTCTCTGCCCATACACTCTGCAAGGTGTATTAACTTCTATATTGCTATGATGGATTTGACTTTCTAGTGTCTGAATACATGTTTTGCTTCTGTCTTCTATATGGAGAATCTGTTATATTTTGATATTGAGAACTATGCCAGGACATTTACAGTTGCTGTTGGTGCTGTGAATATTGCATTGGCACTATAGGCCACTATGAAAAGCTTTAAATGTCAAATATAAATTTTATATTTGATACTAGAGGAAACAGCAAGCCTTTGGTTTATTGCTGGGTAGTTGTGCAGGGGAAGGGGTGTTGGATTGACAGGATCAGACCTTAACTTTAGAAAAATCACTTTGGCAGCTGATTGAAGAAGGGATTGGAGTTGAGAGACACTTCAGGCAGGCAAACAAACCAGAAGATTATCCAAATAGTCCAAAAGTGAAGTGGAAGGTGGTGGCTGTATGAATGGAAAAATATGACAAAAATAATGATAATAGAGATAATAAATTTTTTTTAAACAAAAGTATTGACAGGGGCGGCTAGGTGGTGCAGTGAATAGAGCACCAGCCTGGGAGTCAGGAGGACCAGAGTTCAATCCTGCCTCAGACACCTAACACTTACTAGCTATGTGACCTTGGGCAAGTCACTTAACCCCAATTGCCCTTCCTTCCCCCTCAAAAAAAAAAAACCCAAAACAGAACTGACAGCATGTTGAATGTGGGGTGAGTGCAAGCAAGGAGTTGATAATGAAACCAAGGTTATGAATCTAGGTGACTAGACCAATGGGTGGTACCCTCAACAGCAACAGGAAACTTGAGAAGAGAGATGTTTAAGAGGAAAGATGAGTTCTGTTTTGGACAAGGTGAGGTTGAGATGCCTCAAAAAGAAATTAGTTCTTTTAAGGGCCCAATTATATTACTGTTAGATTACACTTGTATATTTTGCAAACTGGTGGTAGGTTCAGGTGGTCCTACATTACCTTAAATGATTGCAAGTTCACTGATAAGAACTATACTGACACACATAGTAGGTGCTTAATAAATATCACCTGGATGATGGCCTACGTTATCCCTCTTTCTATAAATATACATAGCTATATGATAGTAAATAAGTCAACTTTGGATGCCAATTGCATATATTTGTCAGCTAAACTCATCAAAGTTGTGTTGTATATTTTGTATAGCTTGTATTCTAAAGAGAAAGTACCTTTGTTGAGATTTTTAAGCAAAGTCTTTGGGAAATTTTTGTTGTTCGGTTGTGTTTGACTCTTCATGACCCCATTTGGTTTTTTCCTTCTCCAGGTCATTTTACAGATAAAGAAATTGAGGGTTAAATGACTTGTCCAGGGTTATGCAGCTAATAAGTGTCTGAGGGCACATTTGAACTCAAGTCTTCCTGACTCCAGACCCAGAGCTCTATCCAACATACCACCCAGCAGCAAATTTTAGTTTACTACAAAACTCAGGCCAGACAGGCAGAATATTGATTGATCAGTGGTACCCACACCTTGCAGCAGTTCCGCAGAAGCCCTGCTATTGAAATTGCTCTGGGTGTTTCATTTCCTTTTTAAAACTTCTTTTTTTTTTTAAATGCCTTTTGCTTCTTTATTAGAGGAGGGAAGGGAGTAAGCATTTACACAGTGCCTTTGTGCTAGGCTCTATGCTAAGCACTTTACATTATTATCTCATTTATTATATTATAGCCATTTTTTGTAAAAACAACAAACTCTTCTCATTGAGTCCTACCCCTGTGATTAAGAAAAAAAACATTTAAGCAAAAGCACCTGGCACAGTGACTGCATCAGACAGGATATGCAATGTTCTGCCTCTGTAAGTTTTCCACCTCTCTACCTAATGGAAGGAGGCATGTTGGATGAATTCAACATTTCATGGCAGGACGTTACTGAATTCCTTAGATGTCTGTCCATAAAAGTTGAATCTTTTCTCAAAGCATTTAAAGTCCATGAAGAGATTGGCTCTTTTTCTTTCTTTCTTTTTTTTAAATCAAAAAGGCCAAGTTATTTTTAAAAAATCCCAGTCAGATTAAGAAATAAAGGGAGTCCAACTGCACTAGACTGGCTCGGTAGAAGGAGCCAGATTGCTTGAGGTGCAATGAGGAGCAATGTAATCCCACTTCCAGAAAAAAAAAAAATCTGCACCACTGGCCAGGTACTATGCTTGAAATTTCACTACCAGAAATTCTTTATTATGGGATAAGGCACTGGGTCTATAGGTGTCCCCTATCAAAATTAAGCTATCCCTAGAGGTATAACACAGATATTGCAGATAGTTTTATAGTTTTTTAATTACAGATATATTTTATAGAATATATAGTTTTATATATTCCCTTTGTTAATTATGAAATAAAGATCTTGCCAAAAGAGAAATCCTCCCTCTTTTGTTGGTACCCACAAATACGGGGACTACTTGTCTTTTCAAAGTTCTGTTCTGTTCAAATAATCTTAAATGTTCTGAAAAAGAAATAAGCATTATCTCAAAATGAAAAGCTTAATTTACAAAGTGATTGAGCACTAATAAAGGAGTTTCAAAGGAGGGATTGTTAAAGTATGGTTGCATTGTCATTGAGGACTAAAAAAAATTAATAAAAATGGCAGTCACAAAGATTTATTCACGTAAGTATGCAACTTTAGAAAATCTAGCACAACAGATATTTATCTGTGCAAAAACAAATATAGGATCACATCCAGCAAAGTGGCAAAGATGACAAAAGACAGAAACACTTAATATGTTGGAAGAGTTGTGGAAAAACAGATGCACTAATAAACGTCTGTTGGCAGAGCTGTTAATTGATCTAATCATTCTGGAAAACACTAGAGAACAGCTGAGAATATCCACTTCCCTCCTTTCATTGCAGAGGTGGGGAAATATGGACATAGAATATTGTGTTCGCTGCCAGTCACGGTTGATTCTATTGAATTGCTTTCTTCTCTATCATTTTAAATCTTTGTTACAAAGTAGGGCTCACTAAGGGAAGGAATGAAGTAGATATTAAAAATGAATGTACTACAAAAAAAATAAATAAGAATGTTCTGTAAAAACAAAAGACATATTAAAACTCAAATTAAGGAAAGGGATCAGGGAGTTCTGAAGATGAAAAGGGAGGTTAGGAAGGCAATTAATACTTCTTTGAAACTCTGAACAGATAGGTAAAGTCTTTAACACCATGCAAAGGCAGAAACAGGAGCAATGAGACATAGAAATACTATGGGTAGGCAGTCGTAAATCCTGGAATTAAAGGTTTTACTGACAGCAACAGGAAAACCAGACTGAATGGCATCAGCAAAGGTTGTACCCCTGGATCCCCACCTGTCAGTTGGTTTCTTCCCTGTCCACAATTTGGACAGCATAATGTCTATCTTCTGTTCTTTTTTTATTTCAAGCCCAATGCTTTCTCCACTGTGCTGTGTAGTTGCCTAGGTAAGCAAATTTATGCTGTTATTTTAATAAAGTTTTATTTTTATAAAAACATAAATATTGACTGAGTTGTATGCTTAAGCTTATAAATCTCTGTTATCCAAATTCTGCGGGTATGCTGGAGGAAGCTTGCTTTCCGGAACTGATTGTTAAATTTTCAGTGTATACATTTTACATCTTGGAAATCCTCAAATGTTACTTGATTATGGCTTTTTATTGTTTTATTGATTATCTTGTTTTAAGAAAACATTGCATAAAATGTTAATGTGTGTCTTCTATACATTTTTTCCCCACCTGTAGAGCCTGTTGTTAAACTTTTGTATCAATGTATGTGCCCTCTAGAGAGAGTCAAGGAAATGTTTTTGCCCCAGAACTCATCTTCCCACCCTGGCTCAGGGCCAGTCGTTTTCAGTTTTTGTCACCTGTCTGCCTCCAGGCTGGGTTTATTCACACTCGGCTCTCACCAGCATGGATTGGCATAAAGACAGTCAAGGCTGTAAAAACATGTCACCTCAGCACCAGATCCCTTCCCATCTTTCCTCTTGGTGCCAAATTTCTGTTCTCCTATAATCTTGTTTCTTTAGTTCTTGTTTCTCTTGGGCACTGATTGTTATGATGTCCTGTGCTCTGACATCTTGTTCACCTTGCCCTGCCCATTGATTTCTCGTTCTTTGTTCATTAATCTAGTTTTGAATAACCTTGTGGCTGTGAACCTCTTCTTTTTTGTATACTGGGTTTCCCCAGTTCTGACTACGTATTGTCCCTAAAACCTATGGGACCCATGACCTAGTATGAGGGTAAGAATCAGGAAGTACTGTGGTCCTGTGGGCTTTTCAAATTGTTGAAGTTGATCATGAATCCTTGGTGTCTTAAGTAGGTTTTATAAATCCAGAACCCATCAGATGCTGTCAGGCCTTTTCTAGGAAGTGTCCCTGATGCCTCTGCCCTTGCCCTTGTAGAATATTTTAATGGGAACTCCATCCCAACACACACACACACACACACACACACACACACACACACACAGGATAATCCACCAGTATAGTCTTCTGTTCCCAACTTCTCCTGCAGTCCAACCACTAATGAATGTTTTCCTTAATCTTTATGATAGATCTTTGCTCACCTGGCCCTGTATACTGCTAGATAGGAAGGATCTGAGTGGAGAGAGGGTAAAAAAGTGATCTAGGAGCTAACCAGGTTTGAAAATATGGAATATTAAAAAAAAATTCGGGGGCGGCTAGGTGGCGCAGTGAGTAGAGCGCTGGCCCTGGAGTCAGAAGGACCTGAGTTCGGATCCGGCCTCAGACACTTAACGCACACACAAATAAAAACCTAGCCGTGTGACCTTGGGCAAGTTACTTAACCCCAATTGCCCTCCAAAAAGAAAGAAAATATGGAATATTATGGAAAGTCCTTTTCTAGTAGAAAAGAGTGGGAGTGCTGCTGAGCATTCTTCCCATAGAGACTAAAGAGCTTTCCTGTACTACCACCTAAATCTCAAGGGTAGACAAGTTTCTTCAATGCAACAGCTGTATGACCTTGAGAAGGCCCAAGGACAGCCTCACCATGTAGCTAGAAATACCTCACATTGGGGTTAGGTTCCTTGGGAGGCACAGAGAAGCCTTTCCTGGATATAGATCATAAACAAAAACACAGTAAGAGACACAGAGATATACCCAGTCTAGGGACGTTTTCAGGGAAGACCTTTAGTCCTCTTTCCCAAGGAAGACTCCATAGAGAACTAGACTGGGCATGTAATAGTACCATGACAGGTCATGCAAGCTCCCCGTGACAAGAGCCGGTCACCGCTGGTCACCACTGTCAGGGTTGGAGGAAATGAAACTCTGGACTTATGTACTTAAAATGAACATGTAAATTTGAATTATTTTATGTCCCTGGGCAAACAATAGCAGTGACAGGGATTAAAATTTGGGAAAAAACATTCAGTGAAGAGAAAAATGGCCATCCTAATTTCTATCTCAGGTAGATATCCACTATCCAGACTACTACTAAGAAGAGTGGTTCCCTTCCTGAGATTAGATGGACTTGACTAGAATGACCCAGTTAGCCACAGAACTATGGGGCTGGTGTGATTTAAAAGGACCTCTATGGCTGTTATATCAGTGAAATAATTTAAGTATATAGACAATGACTCATAAGTTCTCATGTAACAAATACTCAATTCCAACCACTGATACGGACCTTTTTGTACACATGGTAAAAGGAAACTAAACAAAGGAAAAACCTTTCAGGTACTGACTCAACTGAAGGAAATCACAGAAACAGGAGGGACGAACTCATCCCACCTAGAAAGGTAATGAAGCAAGGTAGTGGAGGTCAAACCGGTCTGACACATGAATACCACCATCAAAAGAAACCCCAAAAGGTAGACATTCCTCTAGTTACGATTGTGGAGAAGATGTTAAGTTCACCTGAGAAGAGGACTTTGGTGGTGTAGACATTGAAGATTAATTGCAGGATCAGCTTTAGGAAAAAGGAATTTGGTCAGGGAAGGAGGCTGCTCAGGTACCTGAAAAAAACGATGACCATGAGCTTGCCAGCAATTCCTCATTGGGTGTTTCCATTAGGACTCATAGGAACTCTGCATGGAAGTGACTGTAAAAATTGAGATGGGGGCTGCATTGTTGTCCTAGACGATGGAGCACAAATGACCATCAGGTGGTAGTCACTCTATGAGAGATACATGAAGAAAATAAATAGCTCTTAGAGGGTTAAAATGACAAAAACTACCCATGTCTGGGATATACGGAAGTACTTTTTGAATTTCCTGAAGCTGTTTCTGGTGTCCATAAGGTAATGGGCATTGTTGGTAAATAAAGAGACTATCAGCTTTAATTGGAACAAATTCCATCCTATTCAGGATTCTGGCAGAATTTTGCAGGCAACAGAGTTTAACTCAGTTCAAACCAGCCAGCTTGAATTCTCCATGAAGCATGCAGGAAGATAGAGATGCAGAGTCAAGAAGCGGCAGTGAATGGCAGAAAAGGCTTGGCCTCTCCACCTCTGAACTGGAGCCAGAGAAATCTGACTTTGGGGATTCCTTGGTAGTAGAGAAATGGTTAAGAAAGCAGCTCAGCAACAGAACACTTGTTCTCAATGCGCAAGAGTGGGATATGCAATATAACCAAGGAACAACTCAGATCCAACTTGCCAACTCCCAACTGTTCTAGGAGAGATCTAGAAAAACTCCTTGATGAGGAATGAGCTCAGAGAACATTTAAAGAGCTGGTTGGACTCATCAGAGAGTCTAACAGCCCATTTGTATCATCAATAGTGGTGATAATGAAGAATAGAAAGATTTATGTATGTGCACTATGCAACTCTTTCTGTAAAATTATATCAACTCTAAAACTCAGACCTCTTCAGTACCCCTTCCTTCCTGATTGGAGAGGACAGAGGTTGTACATTTAAGAGCTCCTTCCAGTTTCTCTATTTAAGGAAGGGGCCCAGGGCAGTCATCTCATCATTTCTGACCTGCTTACCTTAGGTCTTCATTATGCTTCCACTCTGGGTACCCCCCACCTCTTGCTTTTTAGTTTTTAAGGTTTTTTTATGTGTTATCTTCCTCTATTAGATTGAGTTCCTGGAGGGCAGGGACTGTCTTTTGCTTTTTTGGGGGGGTATTCTTAGCAAAATATGTGGTACATAGTAGGTATTTAATAAATATTTATTGATTGACCACAAATAAAAAAGAACCAAAGTGAATATACCATACCAAGGGTTCAAGATGCCCTATGTTGTTTTTAAGGCAAGCAGTGATTTTCTGGCACAGCAGATAGTGCTGGACCAGCATCTGAATTCAAATGTGGCCACAGATACTTATTAACTATGTGGCCCTGGGCAAGTCACTTAACATGCTAAAAGACTTAAGTGAGTCCCTGGAAGGCACTTGAGTGTCAATATAATGGTGGAAGTTGGAGCAGTGGAACCAAGGACTGTACCAGACTATCATTTATCACATAAGGTAATAGGAACCAGTCCGTACTACCCAGGGCACATCTCTCTATGGCCCTGAAAACTCTAGATGAGGATTTTGGACATTTAGTTCATGAAAGGACTCTAAAAACAGGAAGAAACAGATTTTGCTGGCCAGAGATAGCCGCAAATGCCACAAAGAAGTGTGAGACTTCTGTTCAATGTATGCAAAAAAAAAAAAGTCCTACCAGCTCATGCTGCATATGGAGAATATAAGCACCAGAAAACTTTTAGGACTTGTTTACACTGCCATTTTATGGCTGGAAGAAGGAAGTAAAAACGTGTCATATATTTGTGGTAACTGACCATTTCACAAGGTACATACAGGCATAGCCAACATATAAACTTCTTGCCAGGATCTATTTGGATCAAGGCAGATATTTTGAATTCATGCTCCTCAAGGAAATGTTAGCTTTGGCTGGCATTAAAAAATAACGTCTTAGCATCCCCAATGTGAACATACACTGAATGGTATGTTAGATACATGGAGACCAGAACATCTCATGTTACACTGGCTTTTACAGCACTTTATAATCTGGCTCCAACCTATCTTTCTAGATTGATTTCACTTTATCCTCCCTCACATGCTCCATGTTCTAGTTAAACTGTACTCAAATACAATATTCCATCTCTTGCCTTTGCTATGGCTGCTCCCCCATGCCAGAATGCTCTCCCTACTCCCCTCTGCCTCCTGGAATCCTTGGATCTTTTCAAGGGGCTCAGCCTTCTATACAAGGCATGTTCTGACCTCTCCAGTTGTCAGTACTCCCCTTGAAAATTATCTTGTATTTACTTTGCATCTATTTTATATTTATCTGTATATACATACATGTTGTTTCCCTCCAAGAAAGGAAGCTCCACGAGGTCAGGGGCTGATTTTATAACCCCAGTCCTTAGCATAGTGCTGTTAGTAGGTGCTTGATAAGTGCTTGTTGAATTAAATATAACATTGCTGCCCTTGTCCTAGTCAAATGGGAGGGCAGGGATGGAGGAAAGGAAAAAAGAGCGTATTATCAGGATGAATGTCTGAGGAACACTACTTATTACTCAACTTGTGGCTGTAGTTCCCATTTAATGCCATGATTGATTTAGAAGACTAATTTCATGGACATTAATATATCTCAAGTGTATCTTGCCATGGCTTAAAATCACCTCCATTTTTATACAAGGCACAGAGAGGACTCTTTGTCATCTTATTCAATAACCTAAGAGAGGCCACACTATTGCCCATGCTCTTCCTCACTGATCATCACAAATGACTCAAATTCTGAAATATCTAGAACCTGCAGTTTTCTTTCATTTTTGAGCTTTGTGTCATATCATTATTGCCTCACTGTTATATGGAGCTAATAAACTATTCTATTCTACTTGCTACTTTGCCAGTTTGACCCACTCCCAGGATAATCTTAAATAGCTCAGACATGTACAACCCCTTCAAGGACCATTACCCTATGAAAAGCTATTCTGATTCCATCCAAAACTCAGCTACAAACTTGCCAAATATTTAGCCTCTGCAGGGATTTTCTAAGGGAAAAAAGGGGGGTTATATGTTCCCTTCACATTGCCCTTATGATTTCTCCATAGATTTGTTAGAAATCCTTGAATGTCTGACTTAGATATCAGCAAAATGGGGGCAATAATAGCACCTGCTTAACAGGGTTGTTTTGAGGATCAAATGAGATATTTGGAAAGTGCTTTGAAAACTTAAAAGTACTATATAAAAGATGGTTGCCATAGATATAACTTGAGAAAAAGTGAATGACCCAGAAAGTGTCTATCCATGCCAGTGATCTTGGGCTACAGATTCAGTACTGTCTTTAGTACTTCTCTGGGCCTCGAACCCAAGGTCAACCATAGAATGGCCATAGATACATCAAAGAAAAAAAAATACCAAAGTCCTTCTGTCAACAACTTCCCTCAGAGGAGAGGTGATTTGGCAGAACACAACAGAGACCCAAAAGGGAAAACACCTGTAGACTCCCTTGGACTTATACAATCCACTACTACACTCTTTGGGAAATATATTTTGGTGGATATGTTCTGCTAAATATAAGAAGGCTAGATGATCATCCAAGCAGACCATCAAAAATATTAAGAAAGTTCTAGAAACAACATTTACAAGATGGTAGAAGTCATGGTATCACAGATTTGGAGATGGAAGAGTCCTTTGAAATCATTTAGTCCAATACCTTTATTTGGGAAAGGGAGGAAACAAATGCCTAGAGAGCTTGTGTCCAACCCAATTTGCTCATCCACACTATGTTATTTGTGACCCAAAAGGATGATCCTGAAATTGTGTGCCCCTCAACTAGCATTGCCAGTCAACTGATAGAGACTGAACAACAATTATCACAGAAGCTGAAGGGAAAGAGAATTTCAGGGAGCAGATGGGTAATAATTTCTACGGCTACAGTGGTCAATGAGAATGATAGCTGAGAAAAAAAACCATTGGATTTGGTGATTAGGTCACTGGAGACTTTTAAAGAGCAATTTCAGCAGGAGGTGTGGTGGTGGTGGGGAATTAGAAAAAGAAGTCATATTGGAGGGTGGTTAAAGAGAGACCCAATATTCTTATCTGCTCATAGGAAATAATCCACCATTCCCTTTTCCCCAAACACACACACACACACACACACACACACACACACACACACACACACACACACACACACTGCCTTTGAAAGGTCTTGCTAGTCCATCAGGCAGTCTTCCCCTCCACCATTTTCTCCAGATGAATTAGCTTAGAAACGAGTGGGAATAATACCCCACAGTTTTTATTAATTGTAGTAATCTCTAGTAATCATAAAAACCATTTACTTATCAAGATTAATAGCTTCTAATAAGAGCAACAAAATGATTACTTTATAAGGAAGTTTCCATACTCTCAAATAGCAGTTCTGAAATGAAAGAAAAAAATACAACTCTTATGCATGACTACAAAAAGGATTTGTGATTTTTTTTCAGTGTATGAATCTCCTACTGTGGGAACTCCCTTCATAAGCATAGATTACCACCCTCAAAATCCACCACCACACTCATATCCCTTTATAAGAGATAATTCTTAGGAAGATGAATCACATAGAAGTGACTTGACTAAGGCTTTGAATCTGAGTCTGACTTCAAACCTCGTAAGATAAGGATGCATCTTTTTTATAACCTTTTAAAAAGTATTTTTAAAAGTAAGTGAAATAATTTCACAAGAGCAAACCATAGCTTAAAACGTGTAGCTAGGCATCGCTGTGCAAAGAGAGCTGGACTTGGAGTTGGAAGGACCTGAGTTTAAATCCTGCTTCAGACACTAGATGTATGACTAGGAGCAGGCCACATAATGCAAACTTTTCTCAGCCTTGGTTTCCTTATCTGTAATAAGAGGGGGTTTAGACTCAATGGTCTGGAAGGTCTCTTCTGGATCTAAATCTATGATTATGTGATCCTATAACTATTCTCATTCATTTGCATTGTTGATAACACATTAATACTTTCTGTTCTTCTCTATTTGCACTTAACATTCCATTCTGTTGCAGAACTCCTTTAAATCATTTCAAATGGGTTGAAATTATATTCTATAAATATGGAGGAGTCAATTACAGAGAATAGTTGAATGTATATTCCCAAACTCAAGAATTATTTGGTTCTCATCATCATTACCATCAACTTGTCTTTTTGCAAGTTTTTTTGTGGGATCCTATATATGTTTGTTTATGTGACAGACTGTAAACCTTATTATCGCTTGTAACTAACTAGGATACTCATAACTGCTTCCCGAAGCTAATATATGCTCAGTGCATTCGAAGAAATTTATAAATGCTTTTAGAGAACAACAGTCCTTTAAATTAGATTTGTATGTAGAGCATATGTGTCTGTGCTACAAATTCTGCTTTTGTATTCAGCATTTATCAAGATTAAGTTTGTTCATATTACCCTTACAAGGATTTACTTGAATTTAAAGTACTTTACTTGGTCTCAAAGAGATAGTTTTAAGCGTATTACAGTTAGAGGGCAATTTAATTTCCTTCATCCCACCCATACCCCATCCCTGTGGGCATGTTACAAAAAATGCAAGTAGAGGAGAGACTGTCTACAGCGGGGGAGGAGTAAGAAATTGTATACCATTGGTGCTTGGCATTTAAAATCTCATCCTTTTATTTATTCCAATGTTAAAAGATTAAGTCTCTTAGGCATTATTTTTTAAATAAAATAAAAAATTTATTTAATTCTCTCTCATTTTTTCATCCATTGGCTTATTTCCTATAAATTTGAAAATCTTTTATTTAAAAAAAGAACCTGACTTTCACATAGCAGTCCAAAAAAAAAAAAAAGGTTGCCAAATATCTATCCAGAATTATAAAATATTCCATCTGGGTTACTTGATGCTCTTAACAACAAAAACCCATCTACTTCATTAATAACTAATTATTATAAAAGTGCTTGCCACTGTCTAATAGCAGTGTAATCATTTAAGACCCCCTTGTTCCCAAATAAACCAACCATAGGTTGTCACTTCCCACTTTTAACCTCCATTTGACCAGTGTATTTGCTGAAAAGGAGGACATTAAGAAGCATCTTGGATATGTAATATGTGCTTCCTCGCATAACAGGGTATGAAAATATCATTAAAGTTGCAGAGATTCATTACCAAAGGGATGTCTAATTTTAAAATAAGAGATAGCATATGTTCATCTATTTTACTTCACCATCCATTACTTTATAAAAAGAGCTTTTCATTTGCCTGCCTGCCTCCTGGATTCTAAAGCCTAACTCTCACTCCTTCCCTTCAGTATGAATAAGGCTGACATTTGACAGCTTCACCCAGCTGACAGGGTTACCCAACAGCCCACCCTCCCTATTCTCAATCCAATTAGACCTCTAATCCTCCAGATGAAAGGCCCAACTACTCACGTTCCTCATGACAAGGACAGCTATTGATTTCTTGTCACTACAGTTAACACCTTCTCTGTCGAGGCCACTCTGACAGAAGCAAACCCACCAAATTAGACAGCACTTTATCTGCCCCAGAGGCCAAATGGCACAACAAGTAAAGGCTAATAAATGGTATAAAAATGAACAAATCATAACATTATGACAGGCTGATCGTTGCCAGCAGCTTCCCTGCTCAAGCTTGATGTTCTCCGAGCCTTGCTCCTTCTTTTTCTCCTCGGCTCAGGCTCCAACTTTGACTGAATTAAAGGCCAGAACAATTAAGGCATTTGACCAGCAAAGATAAGCCAATTGAAGTATCATCAAGGGACAGGAATGTCAATAGCTGACTGCCATTTGTCAATACAAACATTCTAGAGATGCAAATGCTTATGTCTTTCCTCTCCACTAGGCTGCACTGACTCTCTTCCCCTAGAAAATCAGCTCCAACAGAAACTGCAAAAATTAACCTGAAAATACAGTATAAAGCACCAAAGGGGGAAATGTGCTATTGAGCACATCAGCAACACTATTGGGGTGGAATTGCTTAAGCCTAGCATGAAGCTCATTAACTTATTGGCCCTAGAAAGTTGGATACACTGGAAGGCAAAGCTATTCTTTGCTTTACCCCCAATTCACCCTCCAAATCCTAGGGAAAAAAAAAAGGAAAATCCATCCAATGTTAGATGCCTAAAATAGTTATTTTTTTCAGTTAGATGTATATAAAGTATACAAGATGCAAAATGTGGCCAATGCTGAGGAACCAATTAGGAGAATTTTATAAAACTACCAATTTGAGAAACAGATTTCTAAATTGCATGAACCATCTTAAGGTTTGAGAAACTGATAATGAAATGTGATATTAAGACACAGAGCAACAATAAGACTCCAATTTGGATTTATAGTTAATTTCATTAACACCTACAATTTAAAACATCCATCTGTACTTACAGCAACTAGTTCTGTTCCAAGAATCTTATCCAACACAGTGTAAGAGCAACATTAATAAGCTTTCAGCTTATCCAATATAATAATTTCTCAAAAAAGAATTTTTTTTAAACATATTTTGGTCCTAGGGTCAAAAGGCCTGATTTTGAAGTGACTCTGACTCTTAGTGCCTGGGAAAATTCTTCACAAGTCATTAAATTTCTCTGAGTCTTGATGTCCCCGTCTGTAAAGCAGGGACAGTATTACTGGTGCTACTTAGGATCAAGGATCTAGAACTGGAGGGGATCTTAATCATTTGATCCAACGCCAACATTTTACTTACAGATGAGGAAAATAAGGCCCAGACATATCAGGTGACTTGTCCCTAGTTCACATTTCATGATATTTTGGGTTGGAAGAAACTTTGTGCATTAGAATGTTATGCAAATGTAAGAAAATAATATATCCTGCAAAAGAAATCACTTTTCTTTTGTTTACTACTAAACCAATTTTGGAAATGGCATTAGTTTTTGAGAAATCCATTTTTGGGGGGTGGATTTTTTAGCACCTTAAAATTCTGACCTTTGCCCACATGTATAAGTCAATGGCGTATGTGGTACTTCTCTAACAATTTAGAATCACAGAATCTCAGAGTTAGAAGGGACCACAGAGGTCACAAGTTCAACTTCCTATCCAAGAGGACTCTCCTAGCCCATTCCACACACGTTGCACCTTTCTCACATGAATTCTGCATAAACTGTTAAATAAGTAAATTCATGCCTTCTGTTGTCCCATTTATTAGCCTACCTTTTCACTTTCCATAAATGCACCTATGGAGTTGCCCTCAGCCATGTACTCTGAAGACTCCTGGGCACAGTGGCATAGTTCCAAAATGGTTTACAGGGTTACAGGGGAGATGCCACAGGTAGCTTGCAGCAGTTTAAGATCCTGCTTTTGAACCTAGAGTCCTAAAATTATCAACAGCACATCTCCCATGAAATGGACTTGGGTGACTGAAGATCACACAGGCATTTCTCATGATGGGTAGAAACATTTCGAAGGTGGTAATGAGTTTAAAGGATTCTATCTCTGTTCCTGGCATTTGTTTCCAGTTGGTTAATCCTGTGTATCAGTTCTGATCATTGACTTTTGGTGGGTTTGGGGCAATGTGGGGCTGAGAAACAGAAGGGAGCACAGGACAGACAGGAAATTAACCTGTCACCCAGATTACTGGTGAAGGAAGAATAGCTGATGGGGTAGGACTTTCTACTGAACTATTTTGGGTGGTAAGCAGAGATCAGCCATTAAGGAGAGAGCATTTGGTGAATTTGTGGAGTGTATGACAGGGAAGAGATCTGAAGAGTTTGAAAGGTGGGAGACTGATTATCTGCTTATAATATCTGGTCTTTGATCTCCTCCTCTTATGATCTCATTGTGGTGTGTGGGTGTTCACTGGTATCTATAGGTTCATGTTCATGGCCTGCAATGTTCCACTGTCCATGCACAGTGTGTGCCCCTGGTGATATAAGCAATAATGAAAGATGTGGTCAGTCTGGGTTAGCCCTACCTACCTGAAATGTACCATTAGAACTTGTTTCTGGTTTCTTATGCCTAGAGAAAGGGCTCTGAGAGCACTGGGTTTAGCTAACCATTACTTGCTATCAACCCATTTCATCTCCTGGTTTGGGTTGCCATTTTTTCCACAACTCCTGACATCAGTTTTCTGGTGTCTCCTTCCATGTTCTACCCACTTTCTTCATTATTCTTTGCAACCTTTGTCAAAGCTACCTGATTAACGTTTTAGTCTGAAGTTTCTTTTTAGGAAAGAGGTGGGTAAGTGGGGTTGAGCAAAAGAAAGACTAGGTCATATCATGCTCTTAGGACTTTAAAGTTAGGAAAGCCTTTTGAGGTCATCTGGTCCTGTTTCCTATTCAATGAAGTGATTTCTCAACAACATCCCCAGTAAATGATCATCTACCCTTTGCTTGAATCCTTTCAAGTAAGGCTGAACTCTCTACTTAATAAGTCAGTCATTCACTCTATTTGCTAGAGAGTTGAGTTCAGTTAAAATGTCTTCTTATAATTTTTATCCACTAATTCTACTTCTATCCTAAAACTACATAAAGTAGCTAATGCCTCTTTCATGACAGCCTTTGAAACATTCAGAGAAAATTATGAAGGTCTACCTGTACATTGTAGAGGGACAAATATATTTTATTATTGACATGATTGCTTGTTAATACGATCTAACAAGAAAAAAGTCAACACCAGGATACATTACTCCTTGGTTTATTACTATGGATTATAGTTGATTACTATGTTAATACTAGTTGTCTGACTTCGTGGATGCTGTGGTTTTAGATTTAGAGCTGGAAGAAACCATAGAGGTCACCATGTCCAATGTGCTCAGTTTACATATAAGGAATCTGAGATCCAAAAAAGTGTAGTGACTTGCCAGAGGTCACATGGTGGGGGGATAGGGAAACTGGGATTGAAATTCAGGCTCTCTGATTCCAAACCTGTTATCCTTTGTTTCGTATCATATTGCCTCTTATGATCAGATAGGCTGTTAGGCAACAATAAAATATTGGCTGCCATGGAGATGTTTTCAGGAACTGAATGTCTGGGTTGGGGGCAAGAATGGGGATTTCAAGAATGAAAAGTTCCTATAAACAGAAGGTCCAAATTTAAATGAAGAATAGTTATTTACAGGTTTAGAAAGGATACATTAATTGATTGACAAGTTAATAAAGCTTTAACTATTTGGTGAAATTTGCAGTAGAAAATTTCTTCCTTCCCTTGGAAGAAATTATGAGTTATTTTTACAGTGTGTTAAAATATATTTTAACATAAAATTGTGGCCATGAGGATCAGGAATTCTATTTCCTTGGCAATTGGCAGGGATGGGAATTAGGAGACAGGAGGAAGATTAAGTGAGGAGAAGAATGGGAGGGAGAAACACTTGAGCACAGATTCAAAAGAGATACTTGAAAAGTAGGTAGCATAAGTTTCATAACACAGCAAACTCAAGACTTCTCTGCTTTTCTTATGAACCTAAAGGCATCTCTCAGACAAACAAAAACAGAAGGACTTATGGGCTTTGAAAATGGAAGGGCTATGGAATTTGATTCTAGCTATCAAAGGAAAGTGGATAAAGAATTTGGGAAAAACAGTACCTGCTGCCCAAGGCCTCTAGCAAGACCTGGTCCAGATGACAGCTGGAAACACAAGATTATTATGATAATAAATGAATTCTTGAGGTTCACCTAAGGATAGAACTCTAATAGTTATTAAGTAAATATTCCACAAGAAAACTAAATGGATCATGGATGACAGCACAATTTACAGGGCTCTAACTCCAAAGTGGGTAAAGGAAGCAACTATTAAGTCACCACAAGATGACCCAAAGCTCAAAGGGAGAATTTTTGAGACTAGATAACCAAGTACCTTCCTTAGTCTAGCAGTTAGGGCAGTTGTCAATTGAAAATACAATACAGGCTAGAGCAAAAGGGTATATACCTGGAGAGTTGTCACTGGAAAGGACCCAAGACATCATCAAATCCAACCTCTTTATTTTACAGACAGGAAACTAAGGTCTAGTAGGATTAAATGACTTGTCCAAATTCACACAGATAGATGATTTGGGGTGTGAACCAAAGTTCTCTGGCCCCCAAACCAATATTATTTCTACTGGCAAATAATGCCAGCTTAAATAGAGACAGTAAGGTGTAGTGTACTTCAAATAGAGGCTGATATCACCTGCCAGGGATGTGAAAGAAGGGATTTATTTGTGTATCAGATGGGGGTTGGACTAGATGATCTTTAAGTACCTTTTAATTCTGATGCTATGATTTTATTCTATAGTTCAAAGGTCTGACTTTTGAGTCCATTTGTCTATTCCCCTGCTCCAAGTGCTCTCTATTCTCATATGGAGATTGCTACATATATATAAAAGATATATTTATATATCTATGTAGTCTCTCTGTCTCTCCATATATATGTAAATATAATATAGACTGTCTCAAAGAATCTATATTATATAAGTACATATTATATAGTATACCCTGTATTATACGATATATTATAATTATATAATATATAATATATTGTACTACATTAGTATATAATAATTACATAATATTAACATATAACATAAAACGTTATTGATGTATCTAATAATTACATGATTGATTATAGGTTTTATTATATAATATTTTATGTATTGAAGTATAAAATAGTATAGGTTTCATATTATATATTTTGAGAGAGAAAGAAAGAGAGAGAGAGAGAGAGAGAGAGAGAGAGAGAGACTCTTTTATCTCTTTACCTTGCTCAATAGAATGTAAGCTTCTTGAGGATTGGGATTATTTATTTTTTTCCCCAGGGCCTAGTATGCATTAAATTGAATTGATCTGAATTGCTTCCAACAGAATACTGGCATGGGGCTGGGACCTAGTACACGTATTCATTCTTGATGACTAACTGCAAAGGCTGGGAGTGAGAGGTTAGGGTTGTCAATTTTCCTATGTACCATGTTAATTTTCACTTTCCTTGACTTCCTAAATCAAGATTTACTCTAAGAATAAAGCCAAACCTATACCTAGACTCACCTCAAAATTGTTGGGGACATGTCCACATAACCACTATATTCTAAACCACTCATATTCTCATTACAAAATCTAGTTCCTAGTCACTCTCTCCTGTCCTCTATTCAACTCCCATTCTCTACACATATTAAATTATTCATGCTCTGAGTTCATGTACCCAGAGGACTAGTAGAGTAGCTGTACTTACTCTACTAGTTATCAATGTCAAGGGAATATCAAAATCACTTCATTCTAGCCAGGGGATAGCTAACAACTTTAGGAAACTGCAAAGCCTCTTCATCTTTGTGACACAGTCAACCATTCCTTATTCAGATTCTATCAAGTACTAGAAAATAAAATCAAATAGAAGGAAATGAGGAGACTGAGGTATCTGACAAAGTCTCTTAAAATATCCGAGTGAACATAAAGGAGGCATGGTGGATAGTAGATTTATACAATAAACAAGACCAAACCTGACAGTAGTGCATTTCAGATCTCCTTTGTTTTTAATATCTTTGGCCTCCATTCTCTAGTTTATCAAATGCAGTTGGATTAAGGGAAGGAAAAGGCGCCAAGTCCTTACTCCTTAAACTGGACTAGACAAGTCATTCTATTGCTAGATTAAACTAGAATAAGAAATCTGCACTCTGTAAACTCCATTATTTCTATATTTATATGTTATTTTTTCCCCCTTTGTTTCCTAGGAATAGTTCTGTAGGAAGGTACCCAAGGGAACAGAAGACTTCATTTTGGATTCCTGCTTAGCACTAACAACTAGGTAAAGTTCAGAGAAGGGCTTATGACTAAAAATGTATTTTACTAACTCTTAAATTCTATAGACCTCAGCATTAAATCTGGACATTTAATGATCACAAAAGAATGTTAGAAAAAGATGTACTTCCTAGGATCTTAGAGTTAAAAGGGACCCAAGACATCATTCAATCCAAGGTGTATCTGAACAAGAATCTTCTCAATAGCATTCCCAACAAAGTCCTTATTGAAGACCTCCAGCAATGGGGAACTCATTGTCTTTCAAGGTAGGGCACTCTTCTTTTGGACAGCTGAAGCTGTTAGCCATTTTTTTGGGGGGGTGTTGTTCGTTTGTTTCTGAGACTAAGCCAAAACTCATTGACTCTAGTTCTTCCCTTAGCTGGGGAAATGTGAAGGTGTGGGGGTGCAGGTTAAGCAAAACAAATAGAATCCCCATACCATACGATAACCTTCAAAACACTGGAAGATAGCCATCATGTCTTGTCTAAGTCTTCTCTACAACAACAGTTTTTCTATAAACAATTTTTAAAAACAGCATAATTTCAATTTGAAGGGCTTTTCACAAGTGTGGCAGCTCTCTTTGGGTTACTCTCTAATTTACTAAAAATTTTCCTAAAATGTGGCATTCAGAGCCGAACACAGTATTCTAGATGAGGTCTGCCCAGGGCAAAGTGCTATAACCAGGGGTGTGCTAGAGATAGCTCCCACTGGATCTCAGGAGTCAATTATTAACTGTTCAATGTTAACATATATACCTGGAAAATTGGTAAATTTTCATCAGGGCTTGATATATTGCTTTGTTATCTTAAGAAAGTGATGGAGAAAATGTTAATGTAGCAGATTAATCTTAAAAGTGTTTCCTGTATACAATTCCCCACACATATAGCTGGTTGTTAAACATTTACCAGCAGACCACTGGCTATAATCTCCATCGTTTTGGAAACTATGCTTCCAGTAATATGGTCTTAAGATTTGTTAGAATTTTTTTTATCTTCCATATCTACTACAACTTTCAGGTCTTTTTTTTTTTTTTAAAGCAATTGGGGTTAAGTAACTTGCTCAAGGTTACACGGCTAGTCGTGATTTATGTGTGAGTGCTCATTTTCTGAGGCCGGTTTTGATCCCGGGTCATCCCAACTCCGAGGCCGGCGCTCTTACTCACTGCGCCACCTAGCCGCCCCTCAGGTCTTTTTTTTACATTAGATTTGATTTTGTTATCTCTTTCCCATCCTGTCTCTGTACAGTGAGCTTTTTGAATTCTAGTATAGAATTACATATTTACCTCCGTTAACACTTATCCTATTTATTTGGTCCATTGTTGAAGTTTGTCAAGTTCTTTCAGATCCCATATGGAAAATGTATTAGTTATCTTTCCTATCTTCCTGCTACCTGAAAACAATACATATTTCATTCATGTTCTGATAGAAGTCACTATTAAATACTGAATGGTCAAGGGTAAAATCCTAGGACGTTTCATTAGAGAACTCTCAAAAGTAGGATTAGTTAAATGATCAAAGGATATGAACAGTTTTCAAAGGAAGAATTTAAAGCTGTCTATAGCCATATGAAAAAATGCTTTAAATAACTATTGATTAGAGAGATGCAAATCAAAACAACTGGTGAGGTACCACATCATACCTATCATATTGGCTAATATGACAAAACAGGAAAATGATAAATGTTTGAGAAGATGTGGGAAAGTTGGAACACTAATTCATTGTTGATGGAGTTGTGAGTTAATCCAACCATTCTGGAGAGCAATTTTGGAACTATGTCCAAAGGGCTATTAAAATGCACATACAGTTTTCAGAGGAAGAAATTAAAGATATCTATAAGCATATTAAAAATGCTCTAAGTTACTATTGATTAGATTAATGCAAATCAAAACAACCCTGAGGTACCACATCTCACAGGTCAGATTTGCTAACATGACAAAACAGGAAAATGACAAATGCTGGAGAAGATGTGGAAAAATTGGGACACTAATGCATTATTGGTAGAGTTGTGAACTGATTCAACCATTCTGGAGAGCAATCTGGAACTATGCCCAAAGGGCTATAAATAATTGCATACCCTTTGACCCAGTAATACCACTTCTAGGGCAAAAATATTTATAGCAGCTCTTTTTGTGGTGACAAAGAATTGGAAATTAAGGGGATGCCCATCAATTGGGGAATGGCCAAACAAGTTGTGGTATATGAATGTAATGCAATACTATTGCACTATAAGAAATGAGGAGCAGATAGACTTCATATTTACCTGGAGAGACTTATACAAACTGATGCTGAGTGAGAAGAGCAGAACCAGGAGAAATCTGTACACAATTATAGATACAACGTATGTGTGATGACCAACTCTGATAGACTGGACTCTTCTCAGTAATGCAAGGTTATAAGACAACTCCAAAAGACTCATGGTGGAAAGAGATGTCCACATTCAGAGAAAGAACTAGAAAGAGCAGAGTTTGAATGCAGATTGAAGCAAACTACCTGCTTTCTTTATTTTTCTTGTTTGGTTTTGTTTCCTCTTTCCCGTTGTTCATTCCATCGGTTACAATCCTTCTTTACAACCTGACTAATGTCTAATGTGAAAGTATTTGCAGATCCTATATTTGATTGCATGCCACCATGGTGGGGGGGAGGAGGGAGAGAGGAGATGGAGGGGAAGAAAATTTGAAACTCAAAGGACTGTGGAACTGAATCTTGTAAACTAAAAGTAAACAAACAAATTAATAAAGAATTTTACCAATAAAAATGTGCATACACTTTGACCCAGCAATACCACTTCTACGGCTGTATCCCAAAGAGGTCATGAAAATGTGAAAAGGACCCATATGTACAAAAATATTACAGCTCTTTTTATGGTGGCCAAGAACTGGAAACTGAGGGGATGCCCATCAATTAGGGAATGGCTGAACAAGTTGTGGTATATGAATGTAATGGAATACTATTGTGCTATAAGAAATGATGAATAGGCAGACTTCAGAAAAACCTGGAAAGACTTATATGAACTGATGCTGAACTAAGTGAGCAGAACCAAGAGAACATGGTCCACAATAACAGTCACAGTGTGCAATGACTGACTTTGATAGACTTAGTCTTTCTCAGCAATGCAAAGTCTTTTTTTTTTTTAAAGCAATTGGGGTTAAGTAACTTGCTCAAGGTTACACGGCTAGTCATTATTTATGTGTGGGTGCTCATTTTCTGAGGCCGGATTTGATCTTGGGTCATCCCAACTCCGAGGCCGGTGCTCTTACTCACTGCGCCACCTAGCCGCCCCTTTAGGGCAATTGGGGTTAAGTAACTTGCCCAAGGTTACACGGAGCAATGCAAAGTCTTAAAACAATTCCAAAGTACTCATGACAGAAAATGCCATCCACATCCAGAGAAAGAACTATGGAATCTGAATGCAGAGCAAAGCAGACTATTTCCTTTTCTGTTTTGTTTTGTTTTTTTTCTTTCTCATGGTTCCTGTCATTCATTCTAATTCTTCTATACAACATGACTAATGTGAAAATATGTTTAATAGGAATGTATATGTAGAGCCTATATCAGATTGCATGCTATCTTGGGGAGTAGGAAGGAAGAGGAGGGGGAGAAAACTTAAAACTCATGGGAGTGAGTGTTGAAAACTAAAAATAATAAATATTTTTAAAAAGGTAGCATCAATTCTTTTATCTATCACTAGATCTGGTCCTTCAATTAGCTCAGTATAACTATATCATCTAATACCTATTGCTCCCTCATGTCAACTAAGTTTTTTTGAGAGACACTGTCAATTACCTTGCTGAAATGCAGGTATAATATGATTACAATATGTGTGAGGGAAAATTACTTGATGAAACCATCTGATAGTCTATTCCCAGTCTTCATTGTTCTCTACCTCTCTCCTGCACTTGACACTAGCTTTTCTGCTGGGCATTCCCCTCAGTTCCTCTGGGTTGTTATTTCATCATGCAGTAATGTGATAAGAGTTCCAATCTGGAACTCCATCACTGGTTGAAACAACAGGAAAGGAAAGAAGGAAAAGGGTGCGAGTGAGCAATTAATGCATACAGGTCAGGCAAGCCAGTCTAACAGAAGCAGCAAGGCACCCTGAGGGTGATAGGAGGCAGCATGTGCCAAGCAAGTCAAACTATGACCACTCTGACCGCCATGTCCCCTCAGACCCTGATGGAAACAGCTTAGCACCCTGAACCCAAGAGTCTTAAGCTTCTAACCCAGTGAACCCTTCGCCATCATCCTAGGAAGCAATCCAGGTAGAGATGTAGCCTGGCAACTGTTCTTGTTGGTGCCAGTTACAGTTAGTGAATACTCAGAAAAGTTCTTCCTAGACAAGTCCCTGACCCTGTCAAATGACTCAACATTAGAAACTCATATAATTTTACTAGGGGAGACAACATTAAAGAAAAGGCATTAAAATCTGCTTTGCCACTACACTCAAGGAACCATGTGACCTTTTTATCTGATTTGCAGCTGAAATCTTCCGTATGTATTGTCTCTATCATTGGAACTTGAGCTCCCTGAGAACAGAGACTGTCTTACTTTTCTATTTGTAACCTCAGCACTTAGCCCAGGGCTTTGCCCTCAGCACATAGTGAAGGTTTAATAAATGCTTCATTCATCCATCTTGGACAAGTTCTTTTGCTGACGGCTGACAGTGGGGGAGGGGGTAAAGTAGAGAGAATGGAGTCTAAATCAAGATCTGGCCTGGTAGTTTGTCTGACTTTGTGGGGAGGGGAACATGGATGGGATCAGGAATATTTCATTGACCAAGTCAGGATTTTGCCAGTGGGTTCATTGAGAACAGGGTGGCGGGGGGAGGGGGAAATACACATGTGATGTGCCAAGAGGTGATCAGACCAAGAGGACCAACCAAGTAGAGAGATGCAAGTCAGATAACATAGGGAAATCAATGGGACAGAAGATTCCACAGAGCATGCAATAGCAGCAGTACTTGGCTTTGTTTGTTCTTGGACTGCTGGGAGCCATCTGCTTTTCAAGCCTGCCTCACTCATGCTGGGCTGATGAGCTGCAGCTGGTGCTGACAAGTAGCAGTGTTCAATAAGTAGTTGAGGAATGAATGATAGTTTGCATTAGTTCTCCATTGATTTGCAGTATATTTCAATCACTTATTTCTCTGATTTACTAAATATAGTAAAATTCTGCATTTTCATCAGGTTCTCCAAATTGTTTTTTTATTCCTTATTACCTTCATTTCACCTTTTTAATGAACATAATATGCATGCCATTTTCTAAATTAATACAATTATAGTGTTATTATAAGACAAAGATTCTTAACCTAGAGTCTGTGAACTTAAAACATTTTTAAAATAACTGTATTTTAGTGTAATTGGTTTCCTTTGCAATCTATTTTTTATTTTATGCATTTAACATTATTTGGAGAAGGGGTCGATAAGCTTTACCAAAATCCCCACATGGTGGGGATGGTCCAGGACAAATAAATGGTCAAGAATTCTTGTAGGAAAATCCGGCCTCAGACACTTAACACAAAAACTAGCTGTGTGACCTTGGGCAAGTCACTTAACCCCAATTGCCCTACTTTCTCCTCTCCAAAAAGGAAGAAAAAAAAAAGAATTCTTGTAGGAGGTCCAAAACACAGTTTAGTGGAACATTCATCTTCAATCTAATTATTATTTTTTTTCACTCATTCAACAACTATTTACTGAGTACCCATTGTGTATGTGTATGACTCTGAAATGAATATGTGAAATACAAAGAGTACAACAGTCCTGGACTTGAAGGAGTTGGGGAGTCAAGAAACACCCATGTAAAAAGGTGGCTATTAATATTTCTTCAAGGACTTTTGATTTTATTAGTCCTAGTATTCATGTCATTGATGCAGAGCCCAACCCTAATCTTAACTAACTTGCTGAATGGTTTTCAAGAGTTGCTCTGGCTGGTAAATTCATTACCCTATGGTCTTTACAAACTGGGAATCAGTTTTTTCATCAATAAAATAAGAGGATTGGACTACATGACTAGTCCAGCTCTAAATTTATGATCCTTCTATCCTAATTTAGTAGGTACTTCCTTAGGTGGTATACATAGAATTTGTTGGCAGTCCTATACTCAAGAACTTCACTTGGTTGGTACAAAAACCCAATGGTTAGTTCCATTCAAAGGTGAGACACTGGAGTAAGACTTTAATAAAGCTTTGTTATTTAGCAAATAACAATATTAGAGTTCAATGACCATATAAGAAAAAATGTGAGAGATGGCAGAAGGAAGTACTGTATGAGGTTAACTGCAAATGAGTGCTATTAGTTAAGAGGAGGAAAATACCTTTCTAAGCTTCAGGGGTCCATAGAAGGCTTCACAGAGGATGAAGGACTTAAACCAGGGGTTGAAGAATGAATAGACTTTAGTTAGATGAAATGGATGGAAGAAGGTATTTTGGGTAAGGGTAATTGAAAGAGATGGATGTAAATGCACATGGTCAATTTAATTTAATTCAGCAAATTCAATCCAACTCAACAAACATTTATTAAGCACCTACTTAAAGCAAGACATGTTGAAATACAGGCAAGAGATAGTCTTCATCCTTTTGATCTTTCCTGTGTGGTTGGAAAGACCAAACTCTGAGTAATTACAGGTTTCCTTGAGGAAGCTCTACAATGTTCTGAAGGGTGATGCATTCAACACCATGTTATCCACAAACAGGAGTGTCTGGAGGATCTCACCACTCAATGGAATCTCTTATTGATCTGGACTCTAGACCAGATCTTCTCCATCACAATGCAAACATCTTTAACAAGCATACATCTCCATGTTTCATGCTTTGCCTGATGTTTAATGTAAGAGGGTCAATGAAAAATGTTTCTGTTGTTATATCTTCCAAGAAATCTTGATTGATGTTAATAAATGGAGGGAGACAACTGGCTTACAAAAAGCCTCTGAGGCAGTGTTTTGCTCATCTTAGTTGGATGCTTTTTAAAAATCAGCAAACAGGAAGTACAAAGGAATCCTACATTTTCTTATTATCTTTCAGTCAATTGTGAGAATGGTAATGAATATGGTTCAGTGTTGAATGTCATTTATAAAAGACTATTTGTTCCCTACTAATATCTGCCTCGGGGATGCCCTCAATTCATGTTCACATTGCCTTCAAAGATTTTATATAGATGAGAGACTCATGTATAGGTTAGTAGCTGTTGTTCTATTGTCACCTTTTAAAATTTCAGTAACATCTGAAATAATTTTCCTTGCTTTTGACATCTTCCTGTCTTTTGGACACCTTTTAAACCAGTCTTTCAGTGTCTGACAACTGTATCACCTTCAGGATGAATCCCTTCTCTCTGTATCTGATCCATTCTAACTGTTTTTTCTTTCTTTCTTCTCTTTGGTGACATTACTATTTCCACAGACTGTGAGTTAATGGACATCAGGGACTGTCTTTTATCTTTTCTTTTTCTTTCTATCCCCAGCACTTAGTACAGAGTTTAGCATCTAGTAGGCACTTAATAAATGCTTATTTGCTGACTGTTAATACTTCAGGAATTGTGATATTAGGACCCAATTGTGGTGATTCCAATATCCTTGATGGAGAAAAGTTTGCAAATCTTCTCCATTTTTCTTCTGTTTCCTTTCCCCATTTTTATTCTTGAATACCTTGCCATGGCTTTGGGGGGGTGGGGGGAGTTGTATATCTTGCCAATCTTTCATTTTGACTGGTTTTACCCCTCACTGTTGTTTCTCTGGCTTATCATCCTTCTTCATAAGACTTTACAGTTTATATTACATATACACTGAATGGATTTTACAAAGCTTGACCAACAACATGTATTTTGTGACAGATGAAACAGATAGACTGTGAGCTGGGCTCAGAGTTGAAAAAGAGAAGAGTAGGTTGGATTGCTGTCAGGAAATTGCAAAGCATGGTACTAACCCCAAACTTCCTTTAATAACAAAGGTCCATCTTTTTAATAGAAGCATTTTATAGATGATGCTATATGGCAGTGAGACTTAGAATACCTCTGTCTTTGAAAAACTAAAAATGAGTGCATCAGAGAGGACAATAGAAAAGTGCATTAGTTTGATTATGCAATATATAACAAGGAACTCTGGACAGGAGCAGGAGCAAAAGATATCATCAAAAATTTTATGACAAAAAGAAAAGATGAGCTAGCCATAAAATCTGACAGGCCAGAATTCTCTACTGGGAACCTTAGGACGTCCAAATTCCATTGGGAGGCTCAGAGACAGCAAGGAAGGTTACTAGTGTGTTGAATGCATACCTTGTAGAAAAATTTGGGGAGGGCATGGATGAGAGATGTATAGGATGGGTAAACAGGATGAATTTTAATCTGTATCATTAGAAGGAACAGTTTCACCTCCAGATCCTGATGGATGCAGCCTGGGACCCTGAGCTTTGGGAATGGGAATGCTTTCAGCCCAGTGCTCAGTTACCACCCTGGAAAACAGACCCTGTGGAGATGCAGCCTGGAAATTCCTAGCAGATGATAAACCCAGAGTTACTGAAGAACCAGAAAAGGAAGTTTTTGCCATCTTTGTACAAAGTAAGGCTTAATAAGTTGGGTTTTTTTTTCTTCATTCAACTTTCTAAACCAATGAGATAAATCCATCTGAATATTTGAATATGGGCAAATTGTTAAGTGTTGGAGATTCAAAGGCAAGATGAAAACAGTCCAGCACTCATAGAACTTACAGGGAGCAGGGTGGGAGGCAGGATATAACATTGGGTACAGTCAAAATCATTTCATTTAACCCTCATAAGCTTGTCAGGTGAGAACACATATTTAATAAATCATTTAATGATTTGATGAAATTCTAAAGGGGTAGTTAGATGGCATAGTGTCTAGATGCAAGGGTGGGGAACCTGTGACCTCAAGGCCACATGTGGCCTTCTAGGTCCTTGAGTGTGGTCTTTTGACTGAGTCCAAGTTCTACAGAACAAATTCTTTTATTAAGGGGATTTGTTCTGTGAAGTTGTATTCAGTCAAAGAACTGTGCTTGAGGCCCTAGAAGGCCACATGTGACCTTGGGCCACAGGTTCCCCACCCCTGTAATGGGCTTGAAATCAGGAAGACCTATCTTCAAGTCATTCAATCCTGTTACCTCAGTTTCCTCATCTGTAAAATGAGCTAGAGAAGGAAATGGCAAACCACTTCAGTATCTCTGTCAAGGAAGTCCCAAATGGCGGTCACAAAGACTCAGATAGGAATGAAATGACTGAACAACAAATACTACGAGTCCTTGAAAGCATTGGTTGAATGAAAGCCCCATTAGATGAGGCATTAGTCACTACCAAAGGAACTGTTATAAAATGAAAAACTATCTTAGAACCAGAGAAACATTCTGAGGATCTTGCCACAAAGCCAAAGGAATAGGGACATCAAGAAGCAAGGCCAAAAGAATTGAGAACATGGGGTAACCAATAAAAGAAGAAATTGAGGGTTGAGCTGTGGCAGAAAAGGGAGAAATGAAGGAGACCTACTGGACTTACAGGTACCACAAGGCAGAAGACTCTGGCCAATGTCACCGGTTGGACCCACCTCCTTAAGGACTGAAGGAAGTCCTAAAAAAAGGTCTATTTTCTCTCCAACCTCCCCTCTCAGTGCCTTCTTATTAATCACACGTTAATACATTCTGCTGCTTCCTTACCCAAATGTTTCTAGTAATCTGAATTCTTTCCCAACCACTAAGAGGATAGGTATAATCAAGAGATAAATATAAATGTAATTAAGGCAGAGAGTAAAGCCCCTAGCTGGGGGCTTAAATATTGATGGTATTTCTAACTTTTCTGTTAAATATTAACTCTCTGAAGTATCAGAGAAGAGAACCTTTGGACCTGAAAAGCCATTATGCTGCCTATTTGATTAAAATGGGCTTATATAGTAACAGGGTGTAACAAATAGAATATTATTTGAGGAAACAGGGAAAACAGAGCAGAGGTTCTTAGCCTAAGGTCCATGAACTTATCTTTTAAAAAATTTTGATAAATGGGGGCGGCTAGGTGGCAAAATGAATAGAGCACCAGCCCTGGAGTCAGGAGGACCTGAGTTCAAATCCTGCCTCAGACACTTAACACAAAAACTAGCTGTGTGACCTTGGGCAAGTTATTTAACCCCAATTGCCCCTCAAAAAAAAAAATCAAAAGAAAAATTTTGATAAATGTACTTTTATATGATTCTTTTTTAAAAATAATCCTATGTACTTTATTTTATGCATTTTAAAAACATTCTAAGGAGTGGTCCATAGGATTCACTAGATTGCCAAAGGGTTCCATGACAGATACACACACACAGGTTAGGAACCCCTGAACTAGTGGGATCATCCCAGAAGGCTTCCTGGAGGAAACAGTACAGTTTGCTTTTAGATATTTATCTTTTTCACATTAGAATATAAGCTCTTTGAGGGTGGGAACTGGTTTGCCAGCTTTTGTTTGTATCTCTAGCACCCAGTATAGTGCCTGGCAAATAGCAAACACTTAATGAATGCTCTATGTACAAAGTAAGTGGGAGGCTCAGTGGCACAGTGCCTGAGTTCAAATCTGGCCTAAGACACTTACTAGTTATGTGACCCTGTTTGTAAGTTTCCTCAAGTATAAAATGAGCTAGAGAAGGAAATGGCAAACTACTCTAGTATCTTTGCCAAGAAAACCCTAAATGGGATCATGAAGAGTTGGAAACGACTGAAATGGCTAAACATCCACAAGCTGTGCTAGGCAGTATGGATGTGATTGTAAACTAGGTGAAGGATATCCTTCCCAAACATATGTTGCCATAGAGATTTAGACTGCGTGTGAGTGACCTATCGAGAGTTCTCTGATTTTATAGTCTTTGACCTTGAGAAAATTTCCCCAGAAAGGTTCAGAGAAGGAAGAAGTGTGGCTATTCTAGTCCCACACTTCTACTAATACTGCCAAGACTGGCACCAAAAGCAAGGAACAGTAGAAGCAATCAGACCAGGACCAGAAGAATCCCAATGACCAGGCAAGAGTGACTGTATATGGTGCGGCTAGGTGGCACAGTGAATAGAGCACCAGCCCTGGAGTCAGGAGGACCTGAGTTCAAATCTGACCTCAGACACTTAACACAAAACTACCCATATGACCTTGGGCAAGTCACTTAACCTCAACTGCCCTACCTTCCCCCTCCAAAAAGCAAAAAAAAAAAAAAAAAAAAAAAGAGTGAGTGTACTTATCTTGCCCTACAAGAAAGTAAGGGGTAATGGGTAAATGGGAGGGGTTGATACAGAAGAGAAGGAAGACTGGGGGAAGGGGTAATCAGTATGCTTGCCATCTTGCGGTAGGGGTAGGGGAGACATGGGGAGAAAATATGGAATTCAAAATCTTGTGGAAATGAATGTTGAAAACTAAAATAAATTAAAAAAAAAAGAATAACGACCAAAAGCAAAAATAAAAAAAAGAGTGAGTATACCTAAATTTAGGTGAACTAGGACAAGTCAGAGGGACAGAAAGCAATTTGGCTAAATCAGCAGCTTGGGTCAGTTGTTGAGGGTGAAGTCCAGTTCACAGTTTGATTCTTCTCCTCTGTTTCTTTGGATCAATGCCTGGGGAAGCTACTGTTCAACTACTTTTTCTCCCCTCCAACCAGTGGGAGGATGGGCAGGAGATGGGGATGAAAGGAAAAATTCCATCCTTCTGCAATTCATGTCACATCCTTCTCTTCTTGTTTTAATGCTGATCTGCTTTTTCTATACTATTAATATTATTCATAATAATGTATCATCATCATAATAATAATGTATATGATCATTAACAGTGATTTTTGGTCTAAGTTTGTGAGTTTGAATTACAGAGCACACCCTAGATTTCTCTTTAAGTTAGAGAGACTTAATAAAGAAACAGCCTTATACACAGAACAGAAAAGGCTCAGGGCTACTGTGGTTATCCTGAGTATACCTTTTAGTATCTAACCTTGCCTAGCATTAGATGATTTTCTAATACCCACATCCACATTCCTGCCAACCTGGAGACTCTCCAACTTTCCCCTTACACAAGACAAAAAAAATGAGATAGTCCTTCCCTCTAAGAGCTTACATTCTACTGGGTATAGTGAGTAGATTTGTCTTGGTTAGAACAGAAGGATTTGGGGTGGGGGCAGGGGGTAGTGAAAAGGGAAAGGAGGGAAGAAGATGATTACAAAGCTTTCAGCTTGGAAGACTTCTAATTAAAGAAATGCCAAAATCAGGAGGGGAGTCACTTCAGTAAGAATGATGAATCTGGTTTTTAGACATGTTTGAGGTGAGAGTTGGAGATATGTAAACATTTTACCACTGACAAATGGAGACAGCCAGCTGGAGGTCTGGAAAGATGGCAACCCTAGAGACATATATTTGGAAGCCATTCTCATGGAGGTGACAGCTAAAATCATGACAGTGGGTGAGTTCTTTGAGGGAAAGGAGATAAAACCAGAAGAGCAAAAGGCCAAGAACCAGCCTTGAGAAACGCTCACAGTGGGCATGAAGAAAAGGAGTCCTTAAAGAAATTGCTGGGGGAAAGAGAATTTTAAATAGCAGGGAAATTTTTGCCCATTTAGACAAAAGTCTAAGCAAGAATATTCCTATGTTAATAAACTGTTTCTGATAGAGTTGGGCTAAAATAAGCAGATTAGCCAATTAAATTCTGTTTAACAAAAAAAAAAAAAAAGAGAAAGAAAGAGAAAGAAGGAACCATTGAAGGAAACAAAGTAATGGTCAAAAAGCTAAGAGGAGAACTAAGGACGTAGAAGTCTAAGAAGCTAAGGGAGAAGAGAGCTTCAACGAGGAAAGGCGGTGTCGATGGAAGTGGGGTCATCAACTAAATCACATATGAGAAAGCTCAAGGAGAATGAAAGTAGAGAAAATGACTGATTTCTTAATTAAGGGGTCATGGAAATGTGGTAAGGAAGGAGTACTGGATTCAAATCCTGCTACTTACAACTTGTTTGATGCTGGGCAAAGTTAATTAACCTCTTTAGGACTTAGTTTCCTTATCTATAAAATGAGGAAGTTGAACTACATGATCTCCAAGGTACCTGTCAGCTCTTAATCTATGATCTGATCTTCAAGAATGTAGATGGGGCAGAGTGCTGGAGAAGAAATTGCAAAGGATTAAGTATGAAGCAGATCATGGAAGGAATTCCCATAATATGGCTAAGTGAGGGGTCATGTCCCTCATCACCTGAAAGCAACAAATACACCAAACAAAATAAAACAACCAAAAAAAGAGGAAAGATAGGGGGCAAAATCTTCATGGAAACCAAAGGAAGGGAGTAAAGAAATGATTACATAAAAGAGGTTTCAGGGGAATGAATAAATACTATGGGGCAGAATGAGGGAAGGAGGAGTCTCTAGGAAGAAAAGAAAAAGACAATTGGATTCTCAGAAAGGAAATGCATTTCTTCTCACTTCACTTTGCATCAGTTCATATAGGTCTTGCCGTGTTTTTTTTTTCTTTCTGAAACCAGCCCTTTTATCATTTTTTTTTCTTTTTGGAGGGCAATTGGGGTTAAGTAACTTGCCCAAGGTCACACGGCTAGGTTTTTTTGTTTGTTTGTGTTAAGTGTCTGAGGCCGGATCTGAACTCAGGTCCTTCTGACTCCAGGGCCGGCACTCTACTCACTGTGCCACCTAGCCGCCCCCCTTTTATCATTTCTTATAGCATAATAGCACTCTATCACAATAATATGCCACAGCTTTTTCAGCCATTCCAAAATTTGTTCTGAGGCATTATTTTAAAGTTGTTTGGAGGAAAATATTGATGGAATTCAGCTGGGTTGCAGCCTGTACTCTGCCATCTTGGCTCCACCCCTCCGGAGAATTCTTTTTAAAGTGCTCACTCAGTACCCCTCCTGTACCATTTTCCATTTGCCAGAGGCAGAGGAACCAGATAACTTACAAGTAGGTGAGGAGTGCAAGTGAAGGATATTGAGATCTCTTGCTGCAGTAGACATTCTGCCAGAATAGACCTTCCTTTTACCCCATCTATCAATAAGCTTGAACACTAAAAGAACTTGTACTATCAGGTGAAACATGAATATGCAGGGAAAGCAGGACAAAACAGAAAAAAACAAAACATGTGAACATAAGTTCAGTTAGTCCACTGTAGCAACAACCACACTGGCATACCCAGGATGGCTGCTAGCACAGGTTCTTAGATCTGCTTTACTAGGAAAGACAGCTGTTTAAGGGGTCAACAATCTTTTTACATTCACTAGTTCAGGAAAAGTTAGCACTTGGAACTTCAGAGAAAATACAAATCAGAGAAATAAAGACCAACAGACTGGGCCCTGACTGCCTGAATCAAAGCAATATTGCTATATACTTTACATATACCCCTCAATTGCAGAGCCTTGACATCTGAGCAGTCAGGGAGCTCTGAACATACAGTCAGAATCTCAACCAGGGATCCTTCTCATAAGCGAGATCCACAAGATCCTTCTCATAAGCGAGCCTCAAAGCAAAATAACAACTCAGAGTATATATACACTTCTCAGAACCAGAAGGCATCACAACCTTGATGACTCAACATCTAACTGGAAATTGGCAAAAGATGTGAAAGCCTTCCTACAAGCAAGCCTCCCCTAAGCAAGCTTTCCTTAATGGGCTCCACATGAGGCCTGTTAATGGGTGGGGAAGATCTTAAATCCCATTAACATTACAGCCACTGAAAAGTAGATAGATGTGAGAGATGATATAGACTAGAGGGGAAATAGATATGGGGATGGAGCAAAGATAGAGAATTAAGGATTAAGGTATTTATAGACAAAGATGCCTGATGCCCCCTTCATTTTTCAACCCCTACCTGTCTTTCCTAATTCCTGATTCAGAATCATTCTGGATGTCTATGCAAAAACCTTGTCTCTTGCTTCTTCTACTCACTGCTTTCTCGTTTCCACCCACTTCAGCCTATCCCTCCCCTATCCTCCACTGCCCTTCCCTTCAATACTCCCTTTGGAAACTCAGTTTGATCTGTAATAAACTCTCCTTTATCTTATATAATTATCTTAGATTATATAAAATAATCTTAGATTATTTTTTCCCCTCTCAGACTCCTTCCATTTTCTCACACTCACAGAAACTTGTGGCTTTCCCCAGAGCCTCTTGAATCACTGAGCACCCTCTCTAGTGCTGTCTGGACATTCTCTTATGGTCCAGAGGGACAAGAAGAGGAGGCATACTCCTTACTCTAGATTGCCACTTCCATACCTTTCCTCTCTTAATATTATTCAACAACCTTTCCTTTGAGGTCCACTGCATCAATCTATATCAACCTCTTCAGATCCTAGTGGAAGTCATCTGTCAGTCTCTATTCAGGTCATTTTCCTTCCTTTCTTAAGGAGTTAAATACCTGGACTATATCTCTCCTCCCTCTCCCAGTCAGTCTCCCAGAAAAAAAGGTCTTTATGCCGATTTGCTCCATTTTACATCACATTCATTTCTCAATCCCTTATGATCTGGCTCAATTGAAATTGTTTTCCCAAGATTACCAGTAATCTCTTCATTGCTAAATTCAATGGCCTTTTAGAAATTGCTCAATCCTTCCTGGCCTTTCTGCAGCTTTTGATGCTATTAACTGGATCTTCTTCCTCTATGCTCTTCCCCGATCCCCATCCCCACCCCTCTCAGTTTCTGTGATGTTTCTCTCTTTTCTCTCTATGGTTTCTTTTCCTACTTGCCTGGTTGTTCTTTCTCAGTCTCCTTTTTCAGGTCATCATCCATGTCTTCCCCCTACGTGTAGATGCCCCTCCAGGCTCTACCTTGGATGCTCTACTTTTCTCTCTCAATGTTCTCTGCAGGTCATTATAGAAATGGCTCGCAAATCTATATATCTAGTCCTAATTTGTCTCCTAAACTCTACGTCCAGTTGTACATATCCAGAAAAGTCTCAAAATCAATATGTCTGGAATAGAGGCCACTACTTTCTCCCCCAAAACCTACCCTTTCTTTAAATTTCTCTACTTCTTAAAAATTTTGTTATTTTTTTGTTTTAATATCACCTTCATTTCTACATATGATTTCCCCCTTTTTCTCCCCAACCCAGGCCACCCCTCATAACAAAGAATATAAAAGTAAGAGGAAAAAAGAAAACAGTTCAGCAAAACTAACCAACTCATTAATCAACTCTAACAGAATATTTTTTTCCTGGAGTTATACTTTGTCATAATTATAGGGCATTCTTTTTTAATTATTTCCATTTACAGTGCTATAGTCATTAGCATATATATTCCTTGTTCTTACTTCATTCTGTATCAGTTCATATGTCTTCCCATGCATCTCTAATTCTTCCTATTGGTTTTATCTTTTAGTACAGTAATGTATTACATATGTGTACCATGATTTCAAGTTTCTCTGTTTCTACTAAGGGAACCACTACTGTGAAGGTCACTATTTCGGAGTCATCCTTAATTCTCTATCTTTGCTCCATCCCCATATCCATTTCTAGTCTATATCATCTCTCACATCTATCTACTTCTTTTCACTGACAATGACCACTGGAGTTTTAGGCTTCATCAACTGCTGCATAGACTGTTACAATAGTTTCCTAACTAGGGGCCGCTAGGTGGCGCAGTGCGTAGAGTGTCGGCCCTGGAGTCAGAAGGACCTGAGTTCGGATCCAGCCTCAGACACTTAATGCACAAACAAAAGAAACCTAGCCGTGTGACCTTGGGCAAGTTACTTAACCCCAATTGCCCTCCAAAAACAAAAACAAAAATAGTTTCCTAACTAGTTTCCATGCTTTCAACCTGTCCTCTTAGCAATCTATTCTTCATATAACTGCCAAAATACTCTTCCTAAGGCACAAGTATGATCATATCACTACCATCTCTGCTCAAGAATCTTCATTGGCTCCCCACTATCTCTGGGATAAAAAAGAAATTCCTCTGACATTTAAAATTATTCAGAGTTGGACTCCTGCCAACCTTCCCAGACTTACTCTATTTAGCTCCCTTTCACAATCTCTATATTTTAGACAAATCAGTTGACTAGCTAGTCTCTTAATTCATCTGTCTTTATTCCACCCTATCAATAGTCTGCTTCCCATGCCTGGGAGGCAATTTGTTCTTAACTACCATTAGAATCCTTATTCATCTCGGGGGCTACTTCTTACTCTCAATACTTATTCAATGCTTACTAGCTCTTTGGATTATATTATACTTATTTATCTTTTTAAGTGTTCTATCTTTCCAGCAATATAGCTTCTTGTGGGGGAGGGACTTTTTTTGTTTTGTCTTTATAACCTTAGCAATTAACATAGGACCTTGCACATAGTAGGCACTTAATAAATGCTTAATGAAATAAAGTGAACTATCGAACAATTTTTAAAAAATCATACCTGGAAGAAAACTTGAGATCTCTACAAAGTAAAGCAATGGAATTATTAACTTGTGCTTAGTAAAATAATCTGGGGGTTTGGAGTCTGCTAATAAAATATGAACAAATAGTCTGAATATTATTTTCCATGAAGTTATATAAGAAAATTATATTGAAAAGAATTTACAAAGTACAGATTAGTAGTATCCAAAGGACACTCAAAGAAGAGCAAGATTAACTTACCTAGAAATATGCTGACAAAACTCTGATAGTGTTAATGTTATAGTATTATAGTGTTGCAACTGAAAGAGAATTTGGATCAGGGCACTTGGGTTTGCATCTAAGCTTTACCATCTATGTGTTCTTGGGAAAATCATTCCACTTTTCTAGGTCTCAGTTTTCTTCTCTGGAAAATCAGGGTTTGGACCAGATGATCTGATATCTAAGATTGCTTCAAAGAAAGCAGCTTATAAGCTTCCAAATGAAAGCAATACCCAAATTAAAATGCACCAATTCAAATTGTGCAAGATTATTCAATGAGTAGAAAAAATAAAAGATGACATGATATTCTGACAGTGTAAGAAATTTAGCACTAACCTAAAATTGTCTATTTTGCAAAACTTCTTTATAAGAAAAGTCTTTAATTCAATCAGAGACTTCTATATTTTTCTTTGCCAAAAAGAAAAAGAAAAGAAAAAAAGGGCCGGGTAGATGTTTTGACCTAGAAATCAACCTCAAACAGAAAGAATCTTAACAAGGTAAACAAAGTTTGTGGCTTAGAATAAGTAAGTGACCATTCAAACTTCACCTAAACACACTAGACGTGACCTATAGGATTATCTTATTACAGGAAGAAATCAGGATATTTTTCAAGACTCTTAATATACATTATACATCCCACACATACATGATTATAGCCTTTTTGAGGACAGAAACTGTATTTTATTTCTTTGTATTCCCCAGTATAGTAACTGCTCAAGAAATAGTTGACTAATTTGAACATACATAGATTCAAGCTTTTAAAATTCCAAATTAAACTGTTCTCCTGTGCTCTTTTCTCTCCTTTTGTCTCTTTTCTCCCCATCTCAGCTTCACATCTTATCTTTACATTCTCTTCTAGACATTCAAAATCATATATATATTCTGGTTTCAGTTCTCTAAAATTTCTGCCTTTTTTCTCCCCCTCTCACTCCTTGATCACCTATACCCTTACACAGGACAGTACAAAGGACCTTATTTTTTAAATTTATTTCCCATTAAGTATCTACCAGTGTGCAAGGTACTACATTAGATACTATACTGCATAAATGACTTAATTCATGTCACAATTAGTGACAAATGATTGTCAAATATTAGTAAAAAGTGTCTGATACCAGCAAGATTGTGTGTGGACAAAGATTTGGAAGGACTGTAGGGAAGGATTAAGAACTTATGGAAAATGTTAAAATCTTAACTTAAAAGAAACAAAAGGGGGAAAGGCCATATTTTCTGGACTTCTAGCAGCTAAAAATGTTTGTGCATAGATAAGAGTAGGTGCATAATCCACATATACAAATACAAATTCCCTCCTACCCCCTCACTGCAATATACACCATGTTAGCTCTTGAAGGATTACATCACAGACATCACTTGTCCTCTTGGAGCTGTGAAAAATAATTGCCTAGAGGGTTCTGATAGTATTAAAGGTCGTTCCTTTTTCACCCTGGGTTAGATTTCACTGGTCCCTCATGACCTCAATACTTTTCAGCTATTGAGGTATTATTTCACCTATTTGGATGTGGATCTTGTCTTTTTATATCTCTTTGGTTGTACTTTAATACTTTTTTCTGTATCATATAATTCCCTACCTCATAATTTTAAGGAAGAAATATAAGATGCTCTCCTTCCTCTCCCCTTCCCCCCCCCAATTTTACTGCTGCCAGTCATAGCAATCTGTAATCTCTGAAAGCACAGTAAGACCCAGTGGTTGCAATCTTAAGGTAAAATTTATAGCACTTTGTCTGGTGAGGTTTACCCCTGGGTATTATCCAGACGCTTGCTATTTACTGGTTTGCTGCCTTAGAGGGGAAAAAAATTAGATCTCCGTCTCACAGATTTTTAGCAAACAATGGTGATGTAATTCTACATCTGGCCATGGGGTACTGTTCTCCTGACATTCCTGACAGCTTGAATTCATTCCAATGGTACAGCTGAAATAGGTTTCTTAGTGCTTTTTTGTTTGTTTGTTTTTGCAAAAAGATCAATACATGTGGACTCTGCCCCCCAATTTTTAAATTTATTTTTGAATTTACTGTAGCAATGGAAAGTTGTGGGTTCTAGACCTATAATTTAGTTGGTGTGGGAGTGCCTAGTGTGGAAACTACCTTCATATCCCACTCAGAGAAATGCATTTTACCTGTTAAGTCTTAGAGAATGGTCTGGGGCATGGAGAAGTTTAGTAACTTGCTTGAGGTCATACAGCTAGTATGTGTCAGAATAGGATTTGAACTCAGGCTGTACTAACTCAGTATGTTATCTAGATCAGTATGTTATCCATAATCCAGATTGTCCCCCAGAAAAGGAAATAAAACCTAGAAAAACTAAGTGTAACCTGAGCCCCAAAGTTCATTGGTAATGGAACTATTTTCTCTTTGGTGAAGACCATTTGTCTTGTGCCTGCCCAGGGGAGGGGCAGAGTGGGAAAGAGGAGAGATATCTTTAGTCTCTTTGCTCTAGTCAGTCTTTGGGGGTCTCTTGACTTTCATCTTCAAGAGACAAACAATTCCAAACTTGCTTTAGGTTGATAAAGGGAGAAAAATATTCTGGGAAAAGCAGACATGAGAGGAGCTGACAATCTCCATTGTGAACCTATCCACAGTTTGCTGCTATAGAGACTCTGGGGAATTTCCCTATTGATGAAATCTGGGACTCTGTCTTGGGTGAGCGGAGATACTCCAATGTGAGAACTTTTTCAATTTGCATTATCTGGTGTATATATTCTCACATTTATACTTTCTCTGATTTCTGTTTTGCTATCTACTGAGATAAATGAGTTTCTTTGCTATTTGTTATTTGCTATGTGTATTCTTTGTGGAACTGGTATTTCATGGGGAGGAAGTCACATCTTGGATATAAAACTTGGGTTTCCTCCTTCCTCATTAAGAAATAACTTGGTGGCGCAGTGAGTAGAGCGTCAGCCTTGGAGTCAGAAGGACCTGAGTTCAGATCCAGACACTTATCACACACAAACAAAAAAAACCAAAACCTAGCCATGTGACCTTGGGCAAGTTACTTAACCCCAATTGCACTCCAAAAAGCAAAAAAAAAAAAAGAAAAAAAAAAGAAATAGCTTGAACCTGAAAACTACTTCCCCTAGACCAATAATATTTCAGAGATCATATGGATATAATTCTAACCTGGTACCTCCTTTCTGAGGAATGCAGAGCAGCTTCTGTCCCCAATTTCCTTCTTTTCTTCCTGGCAAGAGCCAAAAAGAAGATGCTAGAGATGAATCTATTCCAGCCTCCTTTTGAATTGTATACAACACCCCAAAGTATACTAGTTATCTTAATAATAATTTGGGCTAGAATCTAGCTCAAAACCACATGTGACCTTGTAGATCCTTGTGTGCAGGCTTTTGACTGAGTCCAAGTTTTACAGAACAAATCCTTTTATTAAGGGAATTTGTTCTGTGAAGCTGGATCCAGTCAAAGGGCCACACTTTAGGACCTAGAGGGTCATATGTCTGGTCAAGGCTGCAGGTTCCCCACCTCTGGGCAATCTAGATTGTTGTTGTTGTTGTTGTTGTGCCTTTTTTTTTTGGAGGGCAATTGGGGTTAAGTGACTTGCCCAAGGTCACATGGCTAGTTTTGTGTTGAGTGTCTGAGGCTGGATTTGAACTCAGGCTGGTGCTCTGTTTGAACTATTTGAACTCCAGGGCCGGTGCTCTATTCACTGCACCACCTAGCCACCTCCTGCAATCTAGATTGTTAAAGTAACTAGTATTTCTGGATTTGATTTAACATTTCTCTCTCTTTTTTTTTTTGCTTTTTGGAGGGCAATTGAGGTTAAGTGACTTGCCCCAAATCACACAGCTAGTAAGTGTATCAAGTATCTCAGACTGGATTTGAACTCAAGTCCTCCTGACTCCAGGGCCAGTGCTCTATTCACTGTGCCACCTAACCACCCCTTAACATTTCTTTAAGCAAACATTTATTGAACACCTATATGCCAGCTGATAACTCATATACATCTGGTCCTTTACAAAGCACTTTCCTCATGAAAGGAGGAAAACTATGCTAAGAGGGGTCAAATAACCAAACCACAGTCTTATAGCTGGTAACTGTCACAAAGGGGTCTTAGACTAAGTCTTCTAGTGTACTTTCACTCCTTTTCACAGGAGAATAGCCTGAGTATCTTTACCTAGAGAAACAGGCAAATTTTCATTACTATACATTCAAATGGTGATAAATGTATATCAACAGATAAGCTAATGTGGTTCATTTACCAGGGGAGAATTATGGTTTCAAGGATGCTTGGAATCACACAGTATTCATCCCTCTCCTCTTTTTTTAAATCAGTATGTCTATAGAGGAAAGAAACAGAGGAAAAATTATATGAGTAAACATGGTACTATAATATGCAAGAATCACTATTGAGAGTTAAAGTCTAAATTTTGTTTTGAAAGAAGGATTTAAACAAAATGATTTTTTTAAAAGAAAATTGATGGATTTAAAGATCCACTGCATCAGCCATGAAAATAATCACTGGCCATATGCCCAGGATCTAAAAGAAATCAGCATGGGCCTAATGAAAACCAAGCAGTAGGTCTAAAGGAAATTCAATATACTTTCACTCTTTTCTTTTATTTTTTGATTGGTTTCCATGGGAATCTGTGCTAGTGAAGAACTCTGAATCTATTTGTAGCAGACAGATATCTGTATTCTTGGCTTAGTGAATGTATAATAATTATTACTAGTAGTAATAAAAATTCACATTTACTTAGTACTTTATACTTTGCAAAGTGCTTTTCTTACAACAATCCTATGTTAGGAAGAGAAAGTCAAAGTGAGGAAGACAGAAAGGTGGTAGCTTTTTTGTAAGTAGGGTTGATTCAAAATTCTAAAGGCCATATATGTTTTTGAAGGTTAGGGTATATTCCACATAACCATTCTAATCAATATGATTTTACATACAGAATAACCAACATCATTTGAATGTCTTAAAACTCAACCAATATCAGTTTGCCACTTATCCCTCTATAACATAGTTCTGGTAGAATCAACTGACCTTGTGATATATGGTGGAATACTATTGTGCTATAAGAAATGATAAGCAGGAAATTTCAGAAGAACCTGGGGAGACTTATATGAACTGATGCAAAGTGAAATGAGCAGAGCCATTGTACACAATAACAACAATATTGTATGATGATCAATTGTGAAAGACTTAGCCCTTCTCAGCAATACAATGATATCATTCTTTTAAAATATTTTTGTTCAAAAAAATTTTTAAATGTTTTGTTCAGTATTTTTCAATTTTTTCCCAATTACATAAAAAATAATTTTTAACACTCATTTTTTTTAAAATTGTGCTCCAAATTCTCTCCTTTATTTCCTTCTTTCCTCCTTGGGAAAGCAAGCAATTTAATGTGGATTACATATATGTATGTATGTATGTATATATATATGCAATTATATAAAACATATTTCCATATCAGTCATGTTATAAAAGAAGATAAAAAATCCCCAAAAGTAAAGTTTAAAAAAAGTATGCTTCAAATTGCATTCAGACTTTGTCAGTTCTGTGGAGAAGGATAGTATTTTTCATCAAAAATCCTTTGGAACTGTCTGGTATCATTCTACAATATTGTTACTGCTTAAAAATTTTTTTTTTAATATATATATTTTCAGACTTTTTTTTTTTGCTTTTTTTGGAAGGCAGTTGGGGTTAAGTAACTTGCCCAAGGTCACATGGCTAGGTTTTTGTTTGTGTGTGCGTTAAGTGTCTGAGGCTGGATCCGAACTCAGGTCCTTCTGACTCCAGGGCCAGCGCTCTACTCACTGCGCCACCTAGCCGCCCCACTGCTTAAAATTTTTAATTGAATCCATAAGAGCTCACAAGAACACCAAGTGAAATACTATAGAAAGAGAAAAGAAGAGGGCCCAGAACAGATCCCTAATGGATACCCATGGTCATTAGGTATGATATAGATGATATTGATGAAGATCCAGCAAAGGAAAAAGAGAATAGGTAGCAGGAAGCCCAGGTCATGAAGACCTAGAGAGAAGAGAGTATGAAGGACAAGAAAGTGATCAACAGTATCAAAGGCTGCAGAGAAGTCAAGAAGGATGATGCTTCAGTTAGACTTATTCATGAAGAGATTATTGATCATTTTGAACAGAGCAGTTTTGGTTAAATGATAAAAATCAGAAGCCAGAGAGTTAAGGAAAAGGAAAGGAAGTGTTCACATAGATTACAGACAACATTCTCAAGCAGTTCAGCCACAAAGGAAAATAAAGAGCTATCTATCTAGTGAGATGATAGCTGCTGGAGATGGACGCACCAACTGAGTATTTTTTGAAGAGAGGGCATGTATGAACATATTTGTAGGCCATAGGGAGAAATTGAAGATAAGAGTAAGAGTGGGAATGATAGAGGAAGCAAAATGATACAATTCTTAAGGATGAAAAATGCTATCGATCTCTAGAGAAAGGACTGATAGAGCCTGAATGCAGATCAAAGCATACTTTTTTTTTGTTTTCAAAATTTTTCTTGTTTTTTTTTTAATTGTATTCTCTTTTGCAACATGGCTAATATGGAAATATGTTTTCTATGACTGAACACATATAATCTATATCAAAGTGCTTGCCTTCTCAAGGAGGGAGAAAAAGAGGGGGAAAAGGGAATTTAGAACTCAAAAAGTATTTAAAATATGAATGTTAAAATTGTTTTTACATGTAATTGAGAAAAAATAAAATAAAACCCTCTAAAAATAATTAACTGACTTTTATAATACTTTTTCATTTAATGTTTTCTTTATTGACATTAGTTAGGTTAAGTTTGGATTTGTAAGTCTGCTATATTGTGTTTTCAATATAAATGTTAAATTGGGGGCTCATTCTAAATAAATGTCAAAATGACCAGTTCATTTTTAAGTTTATTTATAAAGACTTTATAATAAATGTCATATTAAATATCAGTATAGTTGATATTTTATATTTATTTACATTTAAATAAATGAATTTCAGTGACTAAAATGTCATGAAATTTTTTCAGTCACTCTGTCTCAATCATGATCTTTTGGTCCATTCTTTCCCATTTTGATGAAACCACAGAGAAGAAGTTGAGAGCCCAATGTTAGTGGGTGAGACATGGATGATAGATTAGAAAAGAAAATTGAGAAGATATAGATAAGTAAAAAAATAATAAAGAGAGAGTAATGTGATGGAATTCCAGGGAGGAGAGAACGAGAAGTGCAGCCCTTCGACTGAATCCAAACTTCACAGAACAAATCCCCTTAATAAAAGGATTTGTTCTATAAAACTTGGATACAGTCAAAGGGCCATACCCAAGGATCTAGAAGTCCACATGTGGCCTCAAGGCCACAGGTTTCCCGCCTCTGGGAGAGAAGGAAGTGGTCAAGAGTGTCAAAAACTGCCGAAAGGGAGACCATTTGGTAATGAGTTTTCTGGCACAGCAATTCATGAAACAAAGAAAAATACAAATGGCCCCAGATCCTGGGTGGCCCCTATCCACTTCTTCATAGACAGTGCCAGTAGAAAAGGGAGCAGAAGGTACAAAGGATGACATACCTTTTGAACTGTCTATAAACACTGACTTAGCTGTTGGTACCATAATTGTAAGATCACTCATTGTCCAATGAGCAACAAAGGGACAGGTTCCTGGAAGAACCAAATTATAGACGTCTTGATATCTTTTGCTTTAACCAGAAGCAGAAACGACAGGAATTTGAAGCTAAATGAAGGACGAATCAAAGGTTCTTGAACAAGAAAGTAAAGCAGTCGGTAAGGCTGACTTTCTAGGACATATACATTAACTCATGGGGCTTTTGGTCAACGTGTGTTGTAGTCCTCATGATAAGGGTGTGCAAGAGGTCTAGTATGAAGATCTTTGCAGTTTAACATGATGATAACAATTGTAAGAGCTAGCTAGCATTTATGTGGTGCTTTTAAGGTTTGCAAAGCACTTTATCCTCACCACAGCCTATCACCATTTTACAGATGAAGAAATTGAGGCAGAAAAAGGTTAATTGGCTTGCTCAGGTTCATACAGCTAGTAAGTATTTGAATTTGAATTCAGGTCTTTCTAACCCCCAACCTAGTATTCAACCCACTGTGCCACTACCTTGTAATTAAAATACTCTTATTAGCAATGTATTTATTGGCTTATATTCTGTTACCGAGGATGAAGAAATAGGGAAATTCTATGAAGAATTTGATGAAAGTCTCAAAATTTAATCAACATTAACTACTGTAATGGGGACTGGCACGTATAGAATGCCTCTGATGATGTTCTGCATGTGGAAGAGTCCATGTCCAGTGGAAGTTCTCTGGAGAGACTTTGGAACATGAATAATAATTCTGTAACTGGCAGCTGGGTAGTACAGTGAATAGAGCACTGGGCCTGGAATCAGGAAGACCTGAATTCAAATTTGCCCTCAGATACTTACTATGTGATCCTGATCAAGTCATTTAACCCTTTTTGCCTCAGTTTCCTCATCTGTAAAAAGAGCTGGAGAAGGAAATAGCAAACCACTCTAGTATCTCTGCCAAAAAAAACCCCAAATAGGTCACAAAGAATCAAATGTGACTAAAAATGACTGAACAAAATGAAAAATACTTTAAAGCGTGCAGATGTAAGGGCAATTCCATCAGTCTCCTCCTGCGCCATCCATGTGCATTGGATTTCCCTCCCATTATTTATATCTTCCTTTACTTCAGGTTCCTCAGTACTCTCAGTCTGACCCTGCCAGTTCAGAGTACAACAGAATCTCCTCTGGCTTTTGGACAGATATGACTACTTATACCCCTGAGATGATAAGGGAATCACTAGGTCATATCTGCCCTGCCTCGACATCCTAATCATAAGGACTATTGGACTTTTTAAAACTTTCTCTCCTACCCTCTGGACCCAACCATTTATCCTGTCACTGTACCCTAAGGACCACTAAATCGTTCTGTACACTCTGAAGAATTCTCATGTTTTGCCTCCCCTGAATTAGAAATGTGAGCTCTTTGGGAGCAGGGGTTATCTCAATTTTCCATGTGTATTCCTAATGCTTGGCACATGAAAAGCTCTTCATAAATGCATTTCCATTCTATCCCATAATTGCCCTTATACAAACCAGACATAGGAAAGTTAATATTAAAATATTTTATGCTTTTTGCTATTATAAAGGGTTTCTATTTTTTCATGATATTTTCTTGATTTTTATTACTAATAAGAATATGAATGGGCCTTTGTACTTTAATGTAGTATCCTATATCTTTGTTGAATTCACTTGTCTTAATTTTTTCATTGAATAAGACCTTTTGACATTACTACCATGCCACCTGCAATTAGTGAGATCCTGATTTCTTTATTTCTAATTATAATTGGGCAAATATATTGTTTTGTTTTCCTGTGACCATTAGCATCCCAATACTGCATCAAAGAAATAGTGAAAGTAAACACAGTGGACACTATCAGATTGGCTTTTAGTGGCAATGCTTTTAATGTTACTCCATTTCACATTATGTTAACTCAGTTTATAGTCAATACTTTTGATTATGTTGAGGAAAAAATCTTTCTATTCCTGTTATTTTTAATGTGTTTTTAAAAAATAAAGTATTAATCAATGTTGGATTTTTCCAAAGGCTTTTTCCCCCTGCATTTATTATAATCATGTTTCAGAGGAAATGTTATTTGTTGTATTAGACTGACAGTTATTCTAATGTTGAACTAGCTTTGTACACTTGATAAAAATCTTGTTTGGATAGGATAAATAATTTTAAAATATGTTAATGTATTCTTATAGCTAATGTTTATATAGTATTTTTGCATCTACAGTTATTAGGGAAGTGGGCATATTAGTCTCTTTATGGTATTATCTTTGTTAGGCTTAAAAATCTAATACCATATTTGCCCCATAAAAGTTATTTTTCTCTGCATTTATCAATAATTAATAGGATCTAGAGCAGGGGTGGAGAACCTGTGACCTCAAGGCCACATGTGGCCCTCTAGGTCCTCAAGTGCAGCCCTTTGACTGAATCTAAACTTTGAAGAACAAATCCCCTTAATAAAAGGATTTGTTCTGTAAAACTTGGGCTTAGTCAAAAGGCCAAACCCAAGGACCTAGAAAGCCATATGTGGTCTTGAGGCTGCAGGTAGTCTACCCTGTAGATTATTTCTTCTTTTTTAAAAATTTTTTTATTTTTTAAACAAATGCTTTATTAACTTCTGTTTTACATCATTCATTTCCACCAGATTTTGAGTTACAATCATTTTCCCCCCGTTATTCCCCTACCCAATCTCCCAGAATAGCAGTCCCACAAGATATCGCTTCTTCCAGTCTGCTCTCTCCCATACCTTCTCCCATACCCCCTTCGACTTTTCCATTAGAGGAAGGTGAATCTTTGTGTCCCAATGCCTGCACATCTTATCTCCCAATTATAAGCAAAAGAGTATTAATAATAGTATTTTTATATATTTGAAACATTTAATGTTAAGACCTCAAATTTCAGATCCATTTCCTTCTTCCCTTGTCACCCATTCCCTCTGGGGAGATAAATAATTCAGTATATGTTGTACATGTCTAGCTATGCAAAACATTATCATAGTAGATATATTGTACAAGGCTGCTTACAATTCCCTCCCACTCATCCCACCCCCCACCTGGTCCATTCCCCACATGATCCTGTCCCTCTTCTATAGTGGGTACTTCCAACCTCCCCTCCCCCCAAGAATGCCCTCCCATCCATCATCCTCCCTCTCATCCCCCTTCCCCCTATTCTGCTGCAGGTTGAGATATCCCATTTAGTATGTATGTCATTCTCTCCCTGAACCAAATTCAATGAGAATGTGGTTTTGCCTTTTTTGCCTTCCTATTCTCCCCATCCCTTGCAACCACTTCCCCTTGCTTCTTCTACATGAGATAGTTTACCCTACCCTATCTCTCCCCATCTCCTCTTGCCACTTTCCTCTCTTACCTCACAACTTCACCCCTTGAGTATCCTCCCTTCCCAACAAATTCAACCTATACCCTCTATCCATATATAACCGTAACCATATACACACACATTCACATATGTATTCATATAACCACAAACCCTTCTTCCATTATTTTCATAGTGAGAAAGATATCATCAGTCACAGTTATTGCTTTTCCATACAGGAATGTAAATAGTTCAACTTTGATAAGTTCCTTTTGATTTCTTTTCCCTGATTACCTTCTCAGGCATCTCTTCCTTCTTGTGTCTGGATGTCAAATTTCTATTCAATTCTGGTTTTTTCCTCAAGAATGCTTGAAAGTCCCCTATTCCACTGAATGACCATGTTTTCCCCTGAAACAAAATACTCAGTTTTGCTGGGTAGGTGATCCTTGGGTTCATTCCCAGTTCTTTTGCCCTCTGGAATATCATATTCCATGCCCTTTGATCCCTCAGTATAGAAGCTGCCAGGTCCTGGGCTATTCTGATTGTGTTTCCACAGTATTGAAATTGTTTCTTCCTGGCTGCTTGGAGTATTTTCTCCTTGATCTGGGGATTCTGGAACCTGGCTATAATATTCCTGGCAGTTTTCTTTTTGGGATCTTTTTCAGGAGGTGATCTGTGGATTCTTTCAACCTCTGTTTTGCCCTCTGCATCTAAAACATCAGGGCAATTTTCCTTGAGAATTTCTTGAAGGGTGATTTCTAGGTTCTTTCTTTGATCATGGCTTTCAGGTAGTCCAATAATTTTAAATTGTCTCTCCTGGATCGATTTTCCAGGTCAGTGGTTTTTCCCATGAGATATTTCACATTGCCTTCTAATCTTTCATTTGTTTGGATCTGCTTAACAGCATCTTGATTTCTCATAAAGTCATTAGCTTCCATTTGCTCCAGTCTAACTCTGAAGGAATGAATCTCCTCAGTGAACTTTTGAGATTCTTTTTCCATCTGGCAAATTCGACTTTTTAAGGCATTCTTCTCCTCATTGTCCTTTTGGGCCTCCTTTGCCATTTGAGTTAGTCTATTTTTTAAGGTGTTGTTTTCCTCAGTCAGGCTGTTGACCCTCATTTCATACTTTTCCTGCATCCTTCTCATTTCTCTTTCCAATTTTTCCTCCACTTCTCTTATTTGATTTTTAAAGTCCTTCTTAAGGTCCTCTATGGCCTGCAACCCGCTCATGTTTTCCCCTGGGGCTTTTGGAGCAGGACTTCTGACCTCACAGTCCTTTTCCCGCTCTATGCCCCCAAAATAGGAGTCTAGGGTTGCATTTTTCTGTTTCCTTTGCCTTGGCATGTTGCCACTTAATTACTTGACTTTTGGGCTTGTTGCCACACTATGGCTTTAAGGCCAGATAGAGGAATTTTCGTCCCAAACATGTGGGGGGCAACTTCCGTTTCTGGCAAGCTGTAAACCCACCCACGACTTCCACCCCAGATCACAATCCAGATCCAGGGAGGTTAAAGCAAGAGCGATTACCCCCCAAGAGTGATCGCTGGATCTCCCTACAGTTCACAGGCCAGGAGCTGGAGCTGCCTCTGAAAACTACAAAATGGCGTGTCTCCTCAGTGGCTTCTAGCCCCCAGGGGAGGAAGCCGACGCATTCCCCAAATACTGGTCCCAAAGTCCATAGGACACTAACCTCTTACTTTGTCCTAGGCATGTCTATATTGATAATTCTGGAGTCGCCACAGCTGCTGGTGTTCTGGGGTCTCTCCAGCTGGCTGCTGGCCCTGCCGCCCTGGGGCTAAAACCTCGGTTCACGGGGACCTGGGCTCGGCTCCCCCATGCTCTACGGGCTGAGTGCTGCTGGCTCCCAGAGCGCTGCGCTGGTCCTTCCTGCAGGGCTGCTGGGCTGTCCTCAGTGGGAGGTTAGCTTCTCTGTGTCATTCTGTGGGTGCTGGGGCTCCAGAAGTTGTTCAGAGTCCCCTTTTACATAGTTTGGGGGGAATCTGGGGGCAGAGTGGCTTGGATGAGCTGTTTCTACTCCGCCATCTTGGCTCCGCCCCCCTAGATTATTTCTTCTTAGAAAATTTTAACAAATTCACCTGTTAAGCTATTGGGGTGAATTTTTGATGACTTGTCTTAGCTTTTCTGATATTGGTTTTGTTAAAAATTAAATTTTGTCATGTCAATTTTCTATTTCCTTTAAATTATCTAATTTATTAGCATATGGCTGTGTATTGTATATCCTAATGCTATTACTTTTACTCCATTGGGTTCACAAAGAATGTATAAAGTAAGAAGTGAATAGTACAAATGTAAGGAAGAAACACATCTTAAGTGAATGGCAAGAATTGGGGAACAGAAAAAGAGACTTTTTTGCATTTCTTCCAGTTCTGTCTGGGAAACCAGTCAGGGTAATTGTCACAGTAAAGACCCAGAAGCTGTGATAAGAAACCTGAGACCAAAAAAAAAATCTTCCAAGCAGTTTACAGCAGGTGGAATGGAAACAAAACCAGCCCTGGAATCAAAGGACTTGAGTTCAAATCCCTCTGCCACTTAATACTTGTTTGACCTTGGACAATTCACAAATTCTGGGTTTCACTTTCCTCAATTTTAAAACAAGCACATTGGACAAGAAAACCTCTCTAGTCCCTCCTAGTTTTCTATAATCCTAATTCTCTCTGAGTGAAGTTTAGTCAAGGAATTGTGCTGCTGTACTAAAGGCTTGGAGAGTCTTGAATTTGTAATCAGAAGACCTGAGTTTGAGTTCTACTTCAAATATTTACTAGTTATATGCCCCAGGGCAAGTCACTTAACTTCTCTAGACTCAGTTTCCTCATCTGTTAAACAAGGGAGTTGGACTCAGAGGTCTCTAAGCTCCCTTCCAGCTCCATAATTTATGATTCTAAATGTCTTCTGGACATCTCTTTCTGGATACCTCATAGACTTCTCGAACTCAATGAATCTAAAGTGGAAATAATTTAAACTTTTCCTTCCACTCTCTTCCCTTAAACTTCACTATTTCTTTGGAAATAATCATCATCTTTCTGGTCACTCAAGTTCACAACTAGGTAATTTTTTATTCTTTCCTTTCTCTTAGTCCCTCCATCTAATTCCTTGTCAAGTGCATCTATTTTCACATTCTCTCACATTTACCTCTTCTCTCTGTTCATCTACTACTTTAGTTTATTGCTTCTTTTCTGAACTATTGAGATAGCTTCCTAACTGGTCTCTTGGCTTCCAATTTCATTAAGCTTTAATCCATTTTCACACAGGTTATACATTTTTTCCTATAATAAGTTATAAAATAATTTATAAAAATTTATAAAATAATTTATAAAAATAAATTTCCTAGGGCACAGATTTGACTACAAATCATTTCCCAGCTCAAAAACCTTCAATGATTCCCTATTACCCATATGATAAAATACAATCTCTTAAGCCTGGCATTTAAGGATTTCCATAATCTTACTTGACTCTTCTTTCCTTCTAATCCTCTGCTATACAATCCCAACAAACTGGATCACTGAATTCCTCACTTTGAGTTACTCTATCTTTACCCTGAGTTACTCTTTTTATTGCTAATAAAAATATGATTCTTTGTAGTTTAATCTAGTATCTTGCAACTTGATTGAATTCACTTGTCTTACCTTTATTTTAAATTAAATCAGATGTTTTGGATACACTCTCATGTCACCTGTAACTAGTGAAATCTGGATCTCTTTATTTCTAATTTTAATTCTGCCAATATAGTTTGCTTGCTTTAATGAAACCACTAAAATTCCCAATACTATGTCAAAGAAGTAGTGAAAATCTCTGACCTTTTGCATAAATCATCTCCAATGCCTGAAAAACACTTCCTTCACATTTCTGCCTTTCAGAAACTTGGTCTTCCCCTTCAAGGCTTAGCTCAGTTGCTACCTCCTCCATGAAATCTGCCCTTATGCCTTCCCTCCCCTCTCCCTTTATTAGTCAAGCCTCCTCCAGGATTACCTGTATTAGGGAAATCACACTTTTGAAGTCTGGGAGTAAAGAGGCAGGGAGTTAATTCAGGAGTATAGGCAGTTGTGAGCTTTTGATCTTAAGCTACGACCACTCTTAACTTCATCAAGGGACCCAGTTTCAAACAGATTAGCATCAATGGCACTTGGGAAGCTCCAGAAGTTTGCCAACAACTTTGACTTTTGTGATCTTCCCTCACGGCTGTTTGTTCTTTTGGGAGGTATGTGATTTTTGGCACAGCCAGTGATCACACTGTCTTTCTGCTTCTATACGAATTTTCCTGGCCAATTGTCCTTCCTGGATGATGAAACCTCTGAAAAGTGTAGGCCATCTGTCGCATACAAGTGTGTCCACATTTGGGGACTGGGAGGAGGACGTGACACTTGTTCTCTTTTGAACTAGGATTGCCGATACATCCAGAGAGGTGCTTTTTAATAGAGATTTGAAATTTAGATGTACCAGCTTGCATGGTGCTTACGTGACTATACATTTATGCCAGGCAACTAGGCTAAGGAAATCAGCACAGTAATTAAAGACAAAAATTCAAATTGAGCACAAGGCAAGTTATGTATGATTTTATAATCTATTTCACTCCCTCCTCAACTTACTCTCCAGATTATTTCATCCTTTGGATGGCTCTGCCCTGAAGTTTGCCCACAGATTGGTGAGTCCTGGTCTGATATAACTTTTTCTTTTTTATACATAAAATATATATTTTATTTATTTAGCTAAATATTTTTCAGTTACATGTAAAAATTAACATTTGGAGGTTTTTTGTTGTTGTTTTTTGCTTTTTTTTTTTTTTGGAGGGGGCAATTGGGGTTAAGTGACTTGCCCAAGGTCATACTGCTAGTGTTAAGTGTCTGAGGCAACATTCATTTTTTAAAAATTTGAGTTTCAAATTCTCTCCTTTCCACCCCTTGAGAAGGCAAGCAATATGATATCAATTATACCTATGAAGTTATGCAAAACATATTTCCATATTAGCTATGTTGCAAAAAAAAAAAACCCACATACACATAAAGCAAGAAAAATAAAGAAAGTAAAAAAAGTATGCTTCAGTCTGCACTCAGAGTTCATTAGTTCTCTCTCTGGGGGTGGATAACATTGTTCATCATGAGTCCTTTGGAACTGAAGATGCCTATTTCTTTATTGCTGACAATGCTTATCTCACTCTGAACCATTCTACTTCCCCATCAACTGCCTTTCCCCTACATGGGCACTCCCTTCCCCTCCAATCTTTACTTTTCTAGCTTCCATTTATGCTTTATCTTCCCCAGTTAGAATGTATGCTCCTTGAGGGTAGGGACCATCTTGTTTTCTTATATTTGCTTCCTCAATGCTTAGCACAGTGCCTGGTGCACGTAAAATGCTTAAAAAATGCTTCATATATTTAATTCTATCACACATCCCAAAGCAGACTAGATTTAGGTTTGGCTGGTTCACCTCCTCTGGGAATCATCCCTTGTGAACAGAGAGAAGAAAGCCAGGATCACACTGTCAGGAAGTAGATACAGGTTAGTGAGGTTTCAGTGAGGGCTTCTCCCTTTCTTAGGAACAAGAGCTAGTCCCACATGGCCTGTGCAGAGGTAGGCACAAAAACTCATCCAACAGGTTAGTTGAGGAAGGGTTTCCAGAAACTGAAGGAGAATTCCCTAATGCATACGGTTTACTATGAGTGTTCCTCCTATGAAACTGCAGAGTTTCTGTTTTTCAATAACCTCTCAAAGCAAGGTTGAGAAAAATAGTGATCAAAGTTCACTGTCACCAGTGGTGAAAGCTGCTAATAAGAATACTGGTCCATCAGGGCTTCCAGCAATGTTTTTCTCCCACTGCATGTCTCTGGCCTTCCTCTCTTTCCAGGGTAACAGCTCTTTCACCCTCAGCAAAGCTGATACTTAAATAAATATGCTGTTGCCTAGGGTGCAATGCAGGGTGGTACAACAAGGAATACTTTTTAGAAGAAAAAGCTTTTGTGGGCATTTTTCATTTTTTTCTAACTCCAAAGTCCCAAAATATCCCTTCCCTTTCACTCACTCGTAGAGTTATCCCTTATAATAAAGATTGAAAAGGAAAGAGATTTAAAAGCAGAACAGCACAATCAATCAAATCCAATAGTCTATTACCTCTGTAATTGTAAAATTCTGCCAATATAATTGTAAAAATAATATTTTGCCTCTGTAAAGAAAGAAGAGTCTGATATGTAGTACAGCAGATAGAGAGCTTTGAGTCTAGAAATCAGGAAGACTGGTTTCAAGCCTCAGACACTTACTAGTTGTGAGACCCTGGGCAGGTCACTCAACCTCTGCCTGCCTCAGTTTCCTTATTTGGAAAATGGAGATAATCATAGCATCTATCTCCCTGGGTTGTTGTGAGGGTCAAGTGAGATAAAATTTATAAAATGCTTAGCAAAGTACTCAACACACAGTAGACAATGCTTATTTCCTTCCTGTCTTCTTCGGGTTTGTTTGGTCATTGAAATTATATAACATTATTTATAGTATACAAAAAAATGCTCTAAATCACTGTTGATAGGAGAAGTGCAAATTAAAACAACTCTGAGGTACCACCTCATACCTATCAGATTAGCTAATCTGACAAAAACAGAAAATGATAGATATTGGAGACCCTGGGACACTAATGCACTCTCAGCAGAGCTGTGAACTGATCCAATCATTTTGGAGAGCACCCTGGAACTATGCCCAAAGGGCTAGAAAACTGTGCATATTCTTTGATCCAGTAGTACCACTACTAGGTCCATATCCTAAAGATATTTAAAAAAATAATGGATGGGGGGGGGAAGGACCTGTTCATACAAAAATATTAATAACAATTCTTTCTGTGGTGGCTAAGAATTGGAAATTGAAAGGATGTCCATCATCTGGGGAATGACTAAACAAGCTGTAGGGTGTGATTGTGATGGAATTTTAAGAAATGACAAGCAGGATAATTTCAGAAAAAACAGGAAAGACTTACATAAACTGATGCTAAGTGAAATGAACAGAACCTTGATAATGTTATACATAGTAACAGCAATATTTTTCAATGAAGAATTGTGAATAAATTATTTATTCTCAGCGATAAAATGATCTAAGACAATCCCAAAGGACTCATGATGAGGCATACTATCTGCCTCCAGAGAAAGAACTGATATTATTTGAATATAGACAGAAGCATGCTATTTTTCCACTTTTTTTTCATTCTTTTTCTTTTGAGTCTTCTTTTTTTTTTGGAGGGGGGAAGGTAAGGCAATTGGGGTTAAGTGACTTGCCCAAGGTCACAGGCTAGGTTTTTTTGTGTTATATGTCTGAGGCCAGATTTGAACTCAGGTCCTCATGACTCCAGGGCTGGTGCTCTATTCACTGCACCACCTAGCCACCTCCTTTTGAGTGTTCTTATACAACATTACTAATATGGAAATATTTTACATGATTGCATAAGTATAACCTATAAATTGCTTACCATCTCAGGGAGGGGGGATAGAATTGGGAAGTCAAAACTTTAAAAAGAAACAAATGTTTTAAAAATTGTCTTAACATTTAATTGGGGGAAAATAAAATATATCAAATTTGAAAAAAATATATAACATTCACTTTCATTTTTCTTGCTTTTCTTTTGGAGGGGGATGGCAGGGCAATTGGGTAACTTGCCCAGGGTCACATGACTAGTAAGTGTTAAGTGCCTGAGGCTGGATTTGAATTCAGGTCCTCCAGACACCAGGGCTAATATTCTACTCAGTGCACCACCTGGCTGCCCCACGCTTTCATTTTTCTTAATACTGTTGTAGTCACTGTGCTCCTGCTTTACTTTTTATCACATCGTGTGTCTTCCATTGCTTCCCCATATTTTCCATATTTACTGTTGCTTATGACATAATACCATTCTGTTATATTCACGTACCACCATTTGTTGAGTCATTCCCCAATTGATGGGCATTTGCTTTGTTTGCTGTTCTTTGCGATTACAGAAAATGTTGCTATAAATATTTCAATGTTTTCTGGACCTATTTGTGAGGCAGCTAGAGACAGGGAGATGAGTTCAAATTCAACCTTAGACACTTACTAGCTGCATGATCCTGGACAAAAGACTTGACTTCTACCTTCCTCAGTACATATAAAAATGAGGATAATAATGGTACCTATCTCACAGGGTTGTTGTGAGGATCAAAATGAGATACTTGAAAAAAAAACATCTAGCATAGTGTCTAGCACACAGTAAGTGCTTAAAAAATATTTATTCCTTACTACTGCTCCATAAGAAATGGTGGGCAGGTGAATTTCAGAAAAACCTGGAAAGACTTGCATGAACTGATGTTGAGTGAAGTGAGCAGAACCAGGAGAACACTGTACATTGTAACAGTCACAGTGTGTGACAACTAATGTGGAAATATGTTTAACATGATTGTACATGTATAGCCTATATCAGATTACATTCTGTCTTGGGGAGGGGGGAGTAAAAGGGAGGGGAGAAAAATTCAGAAATCAAAATCTTATAAAAGTGAATGTTGAAAACTAAAAATAAATAAATTTTAAAAATTATTCATTACCTTTCTTCTGTATCCTTGGGTCATAAACCTAATAGTGGGACCTCTAGGCCAAAGGGTACTGACATTTTAGTCAATTTCTTAACATAATTAACAAGGAACAATAGTAATGTTACTTTCTATAAGTATAAATTTTAATGGCAGAAAATTGTGCTCTTTGTGGCATAGAGGTAATTATTTTGAGATGAGACAAGTTTCAGCGTTATACTGAAAGCTCAAAACTACTCATGGAGAGAAGGAAAGAAAGGAGAGGGAACAAATATTTATGAAGTGCTGAGCACCCAAGAGTAGGGGTTTGAGGGTTGAGAGCACAAATACCACATCTCAGTTCTGATATCAGCTCTTAAATTGATGATTGGATGGTAGATGTAACTGTCACTGCACACAGGTTTTTAATTTTTGCTGGGTAGCATTCGGCATCCCAGAGCCCAGGATATTTCCTTGTCATTTAGGGTAAATTTGTGGCATTGACATACTCACTTGAAAGAATAGAAGCCCAGAATCCTGAACCAGACTCTAAGCTGTGGTGAGTCAGAGAGAGGTGTGTATGACTTAGAAAGGCTTTATGTCTTACCATGGCTTGATGGGTGTGACTACTGGAAAACTTGACACAATCTGCTTATGACCAATTCAGTGCTCAGCAGAGGTGGGAAACATGAGTAGCCACAAATCGTAAGTCAGCTCCTCCAAAGCTCCCTGTATCCTGTCTGTGGATCTGGTATGAATTGCCTGGCCTGAATATCTGTTCTCATAAATGGTTTTTGAGCTCATCTCAGCCCTTTAGATTTTGACAATCCTGTTACACTCTGCTACCAACCTAATTCTACTTTCATCTTATTATTGGTTACCTCCCCATTTGGAACCTTGCCCCTAGGACTTTGTGGTATCCTCCTCACTTGTTCCCAACCTCATTGAAAAGAGCCTTCTACCCTACAACAGGAAAATAGGGGGGTAGGGGATAAGAGGGGGAATGATAGAAGGGAGGGCAGATTGGGGGAGAGGGTAGTTAGAAAGCAAACATTTTTGAAAAGGGATAGGGTCAAAAGAGAAAATAGAATAAGTGGGGGGTGGGATAGGATGGAGGGAAATATAGTTAGTCTTTCACAATATAACTACTATGGAAATGATTTGGTTAACTACACATGTACAGCCTACATTGAATTGCTTATCTTCACAGTGGGAGTGGGTGAGGAGGGAAGAAAGGAAAAAATCTGGAACTCAAAGTTTTGAAAACAAATGTTTAAAAATTTGTTTTTTACATGCAACTGGGAAATAAGGTATACAAGTACTGGGGTATAGAAACTCATCTTGCCCTACTAGAAAGTTAGAGGGATAATGAGGGAGGATATAAGAGAAAACTGATTGGAGGAAGGGGTATTCATTCAGCAGGCTTGCTATTTTGGTGTGGGGTGGGGTAGGGGAAAGACAGGGAGAAAAAAATTGTATCTCAAAATCTTGTGGAAATGAATGTTGAAAACTAAAAATAAATAAATTGATTAAATTCAAAACATGCCTTCTATTAAAAAATTTCGGAAAGAATAAAAAAAGAGCCTTTTATTAGACAACATAGATGACTGTTAACATCCTCCTTAGAAGTTAAATTGATAGAATATTTGATGGCTCCATCCATCCTGAGAAGCAATAGGACACTAGTTCTGTTCTAAAAGTGAAATTTACATTTCTCTTTGAAGTGGCACCATTTCTTCCACAGCTTCCCACAGTCATGAACATGGAAAAAGTCACTCTCATTAATTGGTGCCTCCATTAATTAGACTCCATACAGTGACTGGGAAGCACAAGATACAAAATCAGAAAAAGTCAATAATGAAAAAACAACTATAAGCAAAGCCTCAAAGAAAAATGCAGATTGGACACAAGCCCAACATCAGTTTCTAGAAGGGCAAAAGAAGAATTTTTTTTTAAAAGTAAAAAACTGATTTGACAATCAAATAAGAGTGGTGGAGGAAAAAATAGGAAAAGAAATGAGAGCTATGTAAGAAAATTATGAAAAGATAACTAATAGAATGGTAAAAGAAGTACTTATTTAAAAGAGCCTGAAGAAAATAACTCCTTAAAAACCAGAATTTATCAAATGATAAAAGGCATAAAACCTCAATGAAGAAAATAACTCCTTAAAAATTGGAATTGGTCAAGTGGAAGCTAATGACTCCAGGAGACATCAAGAAACAATATAACAGACAAGAATATCAAGGTGAATCAATGGGAAAAAATGTGAAAGAAGGTGGCTTAGCTTTATCAGATCTCAAACTGTATTACAAAGTAGTAATCATCAAAACAATCTGGTACTAGCTAAGAAATAGAGTGGTGGATCAGTGGAATAGATTAGGTACACAATACACAGGAGCAAATGACCATAGTAATCTAGTGCTTGTTAAACAGCAGAGATGAAAGCTTTTGGGTCAAGAACACACTATTTAACAAAAACTGCTAGGAAAACTGGAAAGCAGTTCAACAGAAACCAGGTATAGTTCAGTATCTCATAATGTCTACCAATATAAGGTCAAAATGGGTACATGATTTAAACATAAAGGATGACACCACAAGCAAATTAGGGGACACGGAATAGTCAGATCCACGAATAAGGGAAGAATTTATGACCAAATAAGAGATAAAGAGCATTTATGAAATGCAAAATGGATAATTTGGTTACAGTAAATTAAAAAGGGTTTTAAATGAACAAAACAAATGCAATTAAGATTAGAAGAAAAGCAGAAAAATGGGGGATTTTTTTTTTACAGAAAGTCTGATAAAGGCTTCATTTTTTAAATATATAAAGAACTTAGTCAAAGAGTACAAGACATTCTCCAATAGATAAATGGTCAAAGGATTATTTATACAGGAAGTTTTGAGAAGAAAAATCAAAGCTATGTGTACTAGCACTGAAATCAAGAAATCAAAGTCATGTGAAAATAATGTCCTAAATTTACTATTAGAAAAATGCAAGTTAAAACAACTCTGAGGTACCAACTCACACCCATCAGATTGGGTAACAGGACAGAAAAATAAAATGACAAACGCTGGAGGGGATGTGGAAAAACAGGTACAATAAAGCACTCTTTGTAGAATTGTGAATTGATCCAAACATTCTGGAGAACAATTTGCAACTATGCCCAACAGCCTATAAAAGTATGCATACCCTTTTACCTAGGAATATCACTACTAGTTCTATACCCTAAAGAAATCAAAGGAAAAGGACCAATATGTACAAAAATATCTAGAGCAGCTCTTTTTGTGATGGCAGGAAATTGGAAACTGGGAGGATGCCCATCAATTGGGGAATGGCTGAACAAGTTGTGGCATATGATTTTAATGGAATATTATTGTGCTGCAAGAAATAATGAAGGAGGGGCGGCTAGGTGGCGCAGTGAGTAGAGTGCTGACCCTGGAGTCAGAAGGACCTGAGTTCGGGTCTGGCCTCAGACACTTAACACACACAAACAAAAACCTAGCCGTGTGACCTTGGGCAAGTTACTTAACCCCAATTGCCCTCCAAAAAAAAGAAAAAAAAGAAATAATGAAGGAGATGGTTTCAAAAAAACCTAGGAAGATGCATATGAGCTGGTATGAAGTGAAATGAGTAGAACCAGGAGAATATTGTACACAGTAATAGCAATATTGTAGCAATAATTAATTGTGAAAGACTTAGCTACTTTGAACAATACAATGATCCATGACAATCTCAATGGACACATGATGAAAAAATGCTATCTGCCTCTAGATAAAGAACTGAGGGAATTCTGAGCATAGGTTGAAGTATCTTTCACTCTGTTTTTTGCTTCCCTGCCCTTCCCACAGCTAATGTGGAAATATGTTTTGCATGACCTCATATGTAAAATAAGTATATTTCTTGCTTTCTCAATGAATGGGGGGAGAGGGGAAGGGAATTTCAAAACATAACTAAAAATTTAAAAGAAAATTAAAAACCCCCAACAAGAATGAAAGGGATAGTTTCAACCAGGGAAATGTGTATGATGTGATTTAGAGTGAAGTGAGCAAAACCAGGAGAATAATTTATATAGTACAATATTATGAAGAAAAATAATTTTGAAAGACTTAAGAAGTTCAAATGGCACAGCAACCAAACATGATTCCAGAGAATTGATGAAGAAGGTCACCAGTCTTCTGAAAGAGATGTAATGACCTGAACATGAATAATAGGAGATATATTTTTGGACTTTGACAGAACAAGAACTTATTTTGCTTAACTATGCACATTTAATACAAGGTTGTGTGTGTGCATGCGTGAGTGTGTGTGTGTGTGTGTGTGTGTGTGTGTGTGTCATAGAGAGGAGAATCATAGGGAGAGAAAATAAGTACTTGTTGGTTGATGAAAATAAAATATTAATTAAAAAAAAAGAAAAATGCTCATTAACTTGATTTAAATAGAGTCTTTGTTGTACTTAGTCCCTTGGCATTTTTGAGTATTCTTTTTTTTTTTTTGAGGGCAATTGGGGTTAAGTGGCTTGCCCAAGTTTTTGTGTTATTTCTGAGGCTGGATTTGAACTCAGATCCTCCTGACTCCAGGGCCAGTGCTTTATTCACTGCACCACCTAGCCGCCCCTTAAAATTACTCATTGTGACTTTTTAAAATTAACTTTGCAGTCTGCTGCATTTTCTAGATTGGTTTGGAGGCTTTAAAAAAATTTTTTTTTGTCCCTTGGCATTTTCAAAGGAATCATAGTCTCTGATAAGTGCTGACATGGGTCAGTCCATAGTGTGGAGAGAAGACTATGAACTACAAATCAAAGTCCTTGAAAAGGATTTATGGAAAAGCATGGACAAATTGTGGCCAGTGATTGGCCATAGAGAGTTTGTGATATCAGTGTGTGGAGGGAATTAATTCCTACACTGTTGAAATCACTGTGAAAATTAGGGAAGTATTTCAATTTCCTGAATTTGGTTCTAATATACTTCAGTACTCTAGGGATTAACTAAACAATGTAATGATCTGCTACTGAATTTAAAATGTGCTAGTTATGTGACCAGGTTTCTATATATAGAATCACTTTAGTTCATGCAAGTGTATACTGAAACTTCAAGATCTGAAGATGTTTTCCTGTTTCATTTGGACACACTGGACCACCTCTTTTGCTGAGATGATAAAGGGCTTTAGTTTTCATAGGCAAATGACTATTTAATATCTGGAGATAGAAGTTAAACTGTTGAAATATATAAAAATTAACACTTTATTATTATAACTTTTAAAAATAACTTGAAATGTTATAGTTTTTAATGTAGTGTACTTTAAAAAATCTTATCAATATATCCAATTATATATTTTCCTTTTTACCTTTTGTTTCAGCCTCTTAAATGTTGCTTCAGGGCTAAAGCTACTTTCCTTTGCACTAGGATTATTATTTTTTACTGTTTCTCAAACTTAATATCACACCCTTTGTAAGCTTACAGCTACATCCTCTCTCTTTTTCTCCTGGAATTTTTGCCCCTGGGAGATGAAAAACTCTTAGTTTTTTCAACTGACACCCTGGTACTCTCTTAAATCTTTCCATATCTTATTTTCCTCCAGCTTAAACATGCCTTTTTTCTCTTAACCTTTTCTTCCTGGTCTAATTCTTGAACATTTTTTTTATTACTCCTGTTAATCTCTTCTGATATGTCCCCAATTTATCTGTCTGCTTCAAAATGTCATGCCCAAAGGAGATGTACACAGCCTTGAATCCTTACCAGATGTTGTTGGCCAAGAAGTCTCCTTTTGGAGGGTTTTTTTTTTTTTTTGACAGACTACTTTTCTGTTACTTATTTCCTCAGAGTCTATTCTGAATTAATCCAGTATCTGCAGACATGTCTTTTTATTCCAAATTATAACCTTTTATTTCTATAATAATAATTTCAGTTAACTTCCTTTTCTACTATCACTCCTTAGGATCATTTAAATTGTAGATTTAGAAACCTTATAGGTCACCCCTTTATTGCTATTATAGGATTCTGATTTACATACATATTGTTTGGATTGTATAGAAAACCAGAAAGTACATTACACATTGAAATTAGACCACAGCTACAACAGATTGTATTTTTAAAAATTATAATTAGATCCTCAAGGAAAAATTGACCAAAAGTAAGCAAAAAATAGAAATAATCAGGTTCCTGAGAAACTAGAGGTGGTATAGGAACCCCTTTACAACAGGAATATCAACAAAAAAAAATTCCAGAAATTTTATTTGCAAATAAAAAAGATGGTGATTAAAGCAAAGTGCTGGCAATTTTTTTTTAATGCACTAAAGGACACAAGAGAAAAAGCAATAAAAATGCATACTGAAAAATTATCAGAAATTATATCAGATATAATGCCTTCAATCCAGGGGAAATGATGAGATCATTAAATAAAATGTTATAGAGGGAGAAGAAGACCCAGGTCAGAGTCTTGGGGGACCTTTACTGTTAGCAGACATAAGGTAGATGAAGATATAGCAAAGGAGACAGAAGAATATTCAGGCAATTGAAGAGAAACAAGAGACCAGTGCCATAAAAATCTAGAGAGAAGACCTTATCAAGGAGAAGAGGATGATCAGCATTAACAAAGGCTGTAAAAATGTTAAGGATAATTAGAATTGAGAAAAAGCCGTTAGATTTGACAACTAAAAGGTTATTAGTAATTTTGGAGAGTGTTGAAGTCAGGAGCCAAACTGGAAACTATGATAATGGATAAATATAAACATGTTAATTTTTTTCATTTATAAAAAGCAATAAATATATATGGTGTTCATCTTTGGTATTTAATGGTAGTCAAGACAGTTTTCTTCTACAGTTTGGGGAAGGGAACAAGTTAGGTTTCTTTATGGGTTAAAAGACAAAAAAAATTTAAATGGATAGTATAATCTAGTCCTTCATTTTCCATGAAACATTTCAGAAATGTTCTGCTCCTTTCAATGATTTTTTTCCCAGACCTTTAAGATGAAAATATGGTCCCATGAAAATTGAAAATTCAGCTTTCACAGAAGTAATGGCTGAATCTAGTCTGGAATTTTATCTATAGAGAATGTTAGGTTAAAATTCACCATAGCCTAAAGCTTCTTGAATTTTTATGTCCAATATGAGATAAATTTTCTAATTGAGTTGCATTAATCTTCTTGAAACTAAATGAATAAACTCCTGGGAGATTAAAGTCCTATTGAAGATTAAAATGCACTTAGTAAGACCAGTGAAGTTTTTTGTCCTCATTAATGAAGAAACACATTTTCGGAATTCACAGAAGTCGATTGGCCTTACCTAGGGCAAAAACATTGATAATTTAGTATCTTCTGTGAAAAGACATGAAAGAAGTATGACTGATTGCTTTTTTTGGATTAAATTAGGAGTAGTAAGTGAAAAAAAAATCAGGTAACTCATTGAATAAACTAAGACTAATTTATTTTTCATAGGTACCATTTTCATAGGTGCTTATACAAGTAACAGTCTGATGCAAGAGAAATAAACCTCTATTACAATAATTACAGTCAAAACTCTAATAAGCATACTTGAGAGTGTTTTTTACATAAACAAGCTTTTAAAATGGATATACCTGATTTGTTCATTTCTCACATAATAATGTTCATTTTCTCTTTAAATGACATAAAATTCAGTGTCTTCTAATAAACCTTAAGAGGAAAAATATAATAGACAAAAATTTTGCTAGGATAGATACTATCATCTATTATTTTCACCTTAAACTTGGATAAAAGTATAAAGAACATATACACTAAGGTCACAGACACCAAATTAAATGGGATGGCCAATATGTTGAAAGATAAATTTGATTATAAGTGACCAGGAAGAAAAAGAATAATCAGAGGGGCACATGATGAAAAATGTAAACCTAAAAAAGAAAAATAAACTAAGATATGGAATAGCTACTTAAAGAGAAAAGAACTTAAGCATCAATCTCGATCGAAAGTTTTTACTCAGAAAATAAGAATGATACATAGCAGGTAATGTAGTGAGGAAGCTACTGTAGACGGTGTATTTTGTATCATATATATAAAAAGACTTAGGAATTGGTTTTATGCAAATGATTTTTACTTTTTCTATTTTTATAGAAAAAACCAAAGATAATGGTATCTTCAATAGGTAATCATTGTGTTAATTCCAGTGACAGCAATAGTTTAATATACTTCTAAAGGGCAAAAAAACTTGGATTTAGGATCAATAAATATTGAATTTATTGTTCTTTTTCTACTCCAATTGCAGCCATTCTAGTGTAGGTCCTGAAGGAATCTCAAATGAAATTTTAAAGTAGCCTTCCAACTGGTCTAACTCTACTTTTTGTCTATTCTAAATGCAGATTAAGCTTCATGATTCATCATGTCACCCCTCTGCTCACGTTTCAATGACTTACTATTAATTACTGGATAAAATCCAAAACTTTTACACTGGCATTCATTCTATAATCTGATGCCAATGTACCTTTTCATTGTTATCACGTGGTATTCCCCTCAGGGCTTTAATCGAACCTTAATTTATTATGCTGAACTTCCCCATTTCCAACACTTTCCCACCAGTAAGTTTTTATTCATGGTCTTTCTTATCTTTGGAATGTTCCCTCCCAATCCCCCTCCATCTTAGCATTAGATCTGTTAAAATGCTTCTAGAACCCATTCAAATGCCCTCTCCTCCATCAAGCCTCTCTGAATTCCCTCACTCAGAAGCTCCTCCTCTTGTAGAAATTAGACCATACATAGCATTTTGTTTGTATATATTTTAACTTACCAAGATCTATTTTGTCTGATATTAGTAATAACAATTATACCACCAACTCACAATCATATAGCAAGTTGACAAGTTCACGAGTTCACAAAGAACTCTCTCCACAATAGTGCAGGTATTATTCCCAAGTTACAGATGAAGAAAATAAGTCTCACAAACTTGCCTCTGGTCAAATAATTAATAAATGTAGGAGCTAAGGTTTGGACCTAGGTCTCCTAATTTCAAATCCTTTTCTCTTTCCACTAGGCTGCTGGCTATTTATGCATATGTTTTATCTCTCCACTAGATTTATAAACTCCACAACTTCCTTGGTTTTGTATCTTATCCTGGTGCCTAGTTTGAATATAATAGACTCATGGGAAACATTAAATTGAAGTAATTGCTGTCCAATTTCATTTCTCCATAATTTCAGTTTTGTAAAATAAAATTATGGTACTTAGTTTTATGACAGTTTCTGACCTCTTGGACAGAATTGAGGGGGTCAAAGGTTGACTGGATTTGAGGAAAACAGAACAAAGGTTTTTTTTAAAAAACTATGGTTTTTACAACTAGTTTCATTCTTCTCTTATGGCAAGATAAAAGGTAGGGACTTGGATGATGATGATGATGATAATGGAGGATTATTTATATAGGTCTTAAATTCTGCAAAGTGCTTTACCTATGTTTTCTCTTTTGGTCCTCATCATAATTGTGAGGTACGTGCTTATTATGTTCTCCATTTTACTAGGAAAGGTCAAATGTCTGAGGTATTATTTGCACTCTGGTCTTCCTGTCAGCAAGTCCAACACTCCAAATACTGTGCCACCCAAAGCCACCACTGATATAGTGGCACTGACTCCAAGCATTTCCATGTCTTATTTGTGGAACTCTGACAGTATATCTCCTTCAGGTAGGCACACTGCATTAATAACACAGGAATTCTGATTAAGAAACTAGGAAATTTGTATTTTATTTTAAAATATATGAATTATAAGATAACCAATAGAATGTCTAACAGTGAAGTTACAGAATTACAATCTTAGAATTTTAAAGATCATAGATGTTTTCTAATTTAGTTCCCCACCCATGTAGGCATCTCCCATACAACCTGACTGATGGTCATTCAGATGCCTCTGGAACATTCCCAGTTACAGGAAGCACACTGTCCCCCAAAGCAAGAACATTCCATTTTTAAAGAGCTCTTTTGAAAGTCCCATTTTTTTTATAGTGAGCCAAAATCTATATTAGTTTCTTCTATGTTATCATTCTGCCCCTGGAAATACACAAAGATAGTGTCCTTCAAACACCTGAAGCTACAATATCTAGGTTTCCCCCTTATATTTTCTTCTAATTTCTTCTAATTATAATTTCTTCTAATCTATATTTTCTTCAGTTCTTTTAACTGTTTGTCATAGGATTTTCCCTCCAGATGATTCATGATGTCTGTCATATCCTCTTAACATGCTGTAGTTTGCCAATGCCTGTTTTAAAATGCAGTGCCCAGAATTGGACACAATATTCCAGAAGTGATCTTACTAGTTCAAAGTACATTAATGCAGTCCAAAAATACATTAGCTTCCCTCCCCCACCTACCCCCAGTCACTATACACTGCTGGCTCTTATCGAACTCACAGTTCACTAAAACCCCTAGGTCTTTCTAAAATGGACTTTTATTAGGCCCAGGCTCCCCACTCCCAAGGACCTCCCCCAACTCTCTCTCTCTCTCTCCCCCATCAAATGCAGTACTTGCAATTGAGCTTTTGAACCTGAGGGAATTATGCCTCATTGAAAAGCAAAACGGTGTCATCTTTTAGTTGATGGAGGTGTCTCCCCAATAAATGTTTATTTTCTGTGAAAACTAGCTAACCGAAGCAAATGAAGTTACACTTACTCATGTGCAATTTTAACTACTGACAAGCTCAGGTTAGAGGTGAGAAAATTTGATCAGTAGTTAAAATATAACAATGAGGAAAATTTTGAAAATTACTATAATGAAAAATAAATTCAAAAGGAATAACTCTTTGGAAGTGACCTAACAGACATAGCTGATTATAACATATAACTAGTAAATTCAGTAGTATAATATTTTAATGCCAGTTTCCTTTCATGTAGTCAACTAATGAAAAAGACTTTTTATAACCCTTCAATTAATCAGATATATCTGGTTCAGATTCTATTATATACAATCAGCCTAATATTCCTATTGAATTTGCTAACTCATTTTAATGTTATTTTCAATCCTTTTGATTCCCCAAATCTAAGAACAACAAGGAAAAAAATGACAGGCATTTAAAAAATCTTTTAAAAACTGAAACTTTATTTTTCAAAGAGGTTTTTAGGTGAATGTCTTTAATTTAAATACATTCAGATGTTTATAATTATAAGATTTGTTAAATCTCAGGGAAAAAAAAACATGACATTAATCTTTTGAAACTTGGACACAATAATGTTGGCAAGATGACTTTAGATTTTTTTTTACTTTAGATTTTTTAAAAGCTTATAGAAAACAACCTACACAATCTAACAGTGGAGAATACCTGGATTATGTTATCTTAATTTAATATAATATGTTTATTATAACATAAGAGTTAACATATTAATATAATTAGTTTAACATAATGGTACTATAAAAATATAAAGCATACAAAGAAACATGAATAGACTTGTAATATGGAACAAAATCATCAAAAATAGAACTGTATTTAAAAGAAACTATAGTTACATAAAAAAGGAAAAGATTAAAAAAGGAAAGAAAGAAACTTTGGGTTGATGATGACGGGACTTCAGGCATGCCTGGAAGTAGACACAGAATATTTTCCTTTGGTTCAAAACTGTTCTGTTAACATAAGAGTTAACTAATGGAGGGCCAAAGCACTACCCATATCTCTACCCTCAAGATACTAGGAAGACCAGAGGAAAGCCTTTAGCATTTTGGATGAATCCCCTATGCTGGAAATCCATGAATAAGAATCTCATAGAATGAGCAAGTACAGAAAGGCTGTAATCTGTGTCTGTGGACAGAGTACACATACTAAATGAAAGCATCTAGCCTTTGCAAGGAGATGAAATTTAGAGGGAAATTGTTTAGCAGAGTGGTTTCCAACTCAAATGGAAACAGATCCTTGTAGGCTACATATATATTAACTTAAAAAACCTCAAATTAACATTGTCTATGTTGTATTGTATTTATATTTATTTTTAACATTACCAAATTACATTTTAATCTGATTCAGGCTGCACTCAGAAACTTTGCTGTGGGCCACAAGTTTGACACCTCTGGTTTAGAATGATCGCTGAGGGGGATATAAATGACTAAATTTGAAATGCTAAGGTAAGCTATTTGCTTAACTATATTGTCTATTTTTTCTGCTTCAGCAAGATATTGAGACTACCTTCTAGAATATTGAAACAATCCCATATTTCAAGTTTGTGTCTAGAGAAAAAAACATATCACATGACTTGCAAATCATGTCAATGATTTTTTTTTTCATTTGTCCAGACCTGTGATTTAAATGGCCCAAGGAAATCTCCATAAAGAAAATCATCTGTATAAATGCAGATCTGCATGGTGTTCAGTCATGTCTGCCTCTTCATGAACCCATTTGGGGTTTTCTTGGCAAAGATATGGAGTGATTTGACATTTCCTTCTCATTTTACAGATGAGGAAATAGAGGCAAACAGGGGTAAGTGACTTGCCCAGAAAGTGTCTGAGGCCAGATTTAAACTCAAGAAAATGAAACTTCCTGACTTCAGTCCTGGCACTTTTCCCACTGAGCCACCTAGCTTCCTCTGCAATTGCTTTTCAATTTAGAGTCTCAGGGCACTGCCTGAGGTCACTAAGAAGTCAGGAGACTTGCTCAAGTTTAGGCAGCCAGTATACCTCACAGGTAGAGCTTGAGTCCATGCCTTCCTGATGCTTAGGCCTGCTCTCTATACATTCTACCTTGTGGTCAGTCTCTCCTTGATGAAGTATTTCTAAATCATCCTAATGGGTGATTCTCATACATAGAAATCCTTCTGCAGATGTTATGATTTCTTCATTGAGAAAAACTAGAATGAAGAACATTCTTTCTACTGTGCTTGCTATAAGTACTCTTGAGCACAAAAATGTGCTCATCTTCATGGAACCAAACTTTGCAATTATACACCAAAAATTCTCAGTGTTCTCATTTTTAGATAAGACGATACCTGAAGGTTGGGAAACAAACGAACCAGCTCTTATAAGAGCTATTGATTCTCCTGGAACAACACTGGTAGCAAATGAAGATAACTGCTGTCAGGGAGTTTTTACATTACTAAGATTATCCTACTGCTTACCCAGCAGACATTATTTGAATAAGTCTCTTTAGGAGTCAGGTAATGGAATCTATGCAAGGAATAAATCAATGAGGCACTGTGTCTTGCAGTACTTACATATGGATAGACACGTCTGGGGGGGAAAGGGATCATAAACTCTATGATAACTTCAGTATGCTCTTTACAGAAGCACTGGAACAGAAGACTACAGATTTACTGGGGATAATATGTATTGTCAAGCATCAAGAAACACCAACCCTCTGTTTCCATCTGAGAAGAGGTCTGGGCCAAACCCTAGTATCCATGTGAAGCTTGACTCACATTTGCTTGAGATTTTTCTGATCTCAATAATACTAGTTAAGCATCCTAGGGATAGAGTTTCTCTCTTCTTGGGGAACACTCATCCCTACACTGTCACCAAAATTCACTTAAATATGTGCTTGTCTTTCCCTCCCCCTCCCTACAAAGTCCTTGAGTTTGATTGTATTTTTTTAAACTATAAAGGCAAGATGTCAAATAAACAATTTTCATGCTCTTCCTGAAAGGAAATATAACTAACTTATATAAAATCCTTAGATAAAAGATCACTCCAAATGGCCAAATTCACAATGGATACTAAGCTTTCTAGTCTACACTACAATCCTATACACTGCTTAAGAGGAAGGCTTCAGGTTTCATGTGGCATAGCTGCCATCTTAACGGAGAGAGATAAGACCTTCACCTCTATCTTAAGTATCAAATTTCAACTGCTATTCTGCATTCCAAGAAATGTTTTCTGGTACCTGGCTTATTTAACAATTCCAAGTGATAATTATGTTAATAATAATCATTATTCACTTTCCCCTATAATACAGTGACACATATGCTGCATGTACGTGGTTGATTACATATGAATGTTCATCACTAAATCACTCCAAGATGGTCATTTCATTGCATGAAGTCCTACAGGTCATAGAGAGTGGTCAAGTGTTTACTTTGAGGTTTGATAGGGCACATATCAGGAAAATAATATTACTAGGAAGAGGTCCTATGATGCATTAGACCAGGAGTTTTTAACTTTTTTTTTTTTTTTGGTGTCACGTACGCATTCCTAGAATAATATTTTTAAGTACACAAAATATATAGGATTGCAAAAGGAACCAATCATATTGGAATAAAATCAACATATTTGTTAAAAAATCCAAGTTTAAGGACCATAGGCTAAGAACTCCTAGGATAGGGTCTAAACAAGGAACACAGGTGCCCTAAGTGATGATAAAGCAGAAAAAATGAACTGAGATATTTTAGAATATTAAGAACAAAGTTGAGTGTTTACTGAGGAAGTTATATTCATCTGGTAGACCTGATGTCTAGCTATCCTAATGGATCTCAAATAGTAACACCAAGAATCACAGCAGGAATTAGCATTGATGAGGAATACAACCAAATTTAAAGGCACATTTCCCCAAAACTACTACATGCAGGAGCCCCAGCAAAGAGACATTGATAGGTAGTTTACCATGGCAGTTTCCAGGGGGACCCAAGCACGATGTTTCAAACTTGAAACTCAGGAAGAATAGGATCAGAGAATCACTGCAGTGATTTATAGGGCACATCCTGTTTTCTGGCTTGCCATGGTAAATCAATGTATGTATATACTGTAAATTTAAGCTAATCTATTTGCTAGAAAAGAAAGTGTCTGGGCCTAAGAAATGTCTTTTTATGCACCAGCTTATCTGGGAGGATATAAGTGAAAAGAAATAATCCAGGACGAAAGTCATATATAAAAATATTCCAAGGAGGTAGAGAAGAGGAAAAAAAACTGTGTTGAAAAGATTAGTGAGTAGAAGAATTTGTCACAAGAAGAAAGAATAAATTGTACTAATAAGGTTTATATTGGGAGTATTATTACATAGGAATTTTCTCTATGGGGGTAAATCTATATCTTTTGAAGAAATAGCACCCCAGGGACCAAGAAACAAACAAAAATATTCACAGGTACAGCCGAGAATGAAGATTCCTGCTAAAACTAGAATCAAGAATATTCACACTGTTACTTGGTGACTCCTTGTTCAAGGGGACAGGAATGGGTTGCATATGAACCTAATGTTAAGAAGTGTTTTCTTTTTGGAGTGTGTAACCAAATGTGATAGAGCCGTGTCAAGATTTGCTTAACCCGAAGATGGCGGAGTAGAAACAGCATTTCCAATGTGCTCTGCCCCACACAAATTTCAAACAATGTGAAAGGGAGCTCCAAACAACTTCTGGAGCCACAGCACCCACAGAACGGCACAGAGAGGCTAACCTCCTGCTGAGGACAGCCCAGCAGCCCTGCAGGGAGCGGCCAGCACAGCGCTCTGAGAGCAGGCAGCACAGAGCGCTGGGAACTGAAAGCGCAGCCCGCAGAGCGGAGCCCAGGTCCGTGGTTTTAGCCCCAGGGCGGCCGGGCCTTCAGCCTGCTGGTGGAACCCCAGAACACCACTAATTGTGGCGATTCCAGAATTATCAGCACAGATATGCCTAGGACAAAGTGAGAGGTTAGTGCCCTATGGACTTTGGGACCAGTATTTGGGGAACACGTGGCTTCCTCCCCTGGGGGCAAAAAGCTGCTGAAGAAATAGCTGCACAGAAGCCATTTTGCAGCGTCAGTAGTGGCTCTAGCTCCTGGTCTGCGAACTGTAGGGAGATCCAGCAATCAGTCTGGGGGTTAATTGCTTTTGCTTTAAACTACCTGGATCTGGATTGTGGTCTGGGGGGGAAGTTTGGGGTGGGTATCCAATTTGCCAGAGTGGGAGGAGGCTTTATAGAGGCCACTCAACTGGCAGAAGTTGTGAAGACCCCATGTTTGGGCAGAAGCTCCCCTGTCTGGTGGCAGAGTCCTACTGTGGCAACAAGCCCCAAAATCAAGTAATTAAGTGGCAACATGCCTAGGCAAATGAAACAAAATAAACAGAAAAGTTCAACATTGGACTCCTATTTTAGGGACAAAGAGGCTCAAAGCATGGAGGAGGACTGTGAGGTCAGAACTCCTGCACCAAAAGCCCCAAATGAAAATACAAGCTGGCTACAGGCCATAGAGGACCTTAAGAAGCAGATAAGAGAAGTGGGGGAAAATTTGGGAAGAGAAATGAAAAAGATGCAAGAAAAGTATGAAATGACAGTCAACAGCCTGATTGAGGAAAATAACACCTTAAAAAATAGACTAACTCAAATGACAAAAGAGGCTCAGAAAGGCAATGAGGAGAAGAATGCCTTAAAAAGTCAAATTTGCCAGATGGAAAAAGAATCTCAAAAGCTCACTGAGGAGATTCATTTCTTCAGAGTTAGACTGGAGCAAATGGAAGCTAGTGACTTTATGAGAAATCAAGATACTATTAAACAGATCCAAACAAATGAAAGAATAGAAGGCAATGTGAAATATCTCATGGGAAAAACCACTGACCTGGAAAATAGATCCAGGAGAGATAATTTAAAAATTATTGGACTACCTGAAAGCCATGATCAAAGAAAGAACCTAGAAATCACCCTTCAAGAAATTCTCAAGGAAAATTGCCCTGATGTTTTAGATCCAGAGGGCAAAATAGAGGTTGAAAGAATCCACAGATCACCTCCTGAAAAAGATCCCAAAAAGAAAACTCCCAGGAATATTATTGCCAGGTTCCAGAATCCCCAGATCAAGGAGAAAATACTACAAGCAGCCAGGAAGAAACAATTTCAATATTGTGGAAACACAGTCAGAATAGCCCAGGACCTGGCAGCTTCTACACTGAGGGATCGAAGGGCATGGAATATGATATTCCAGAGGGCAAAAGAGCTGGGAATGAACCCAAGGGTCACCTACCCAGCAAAACTGAGTATTTTGTTTCAGGGGAAAATATGGTCATTCAGTGGAATAGAGGACTTTCAAGCATTCTTGATGAAAAAACCAGAGTTGAATAGAAAATTTGACATTCAGACACAAGAAGCAAGAGATGCTTGAGAAGGTAATCAAGGAAAAGAAATCAAATGGAACTTATCAAAGTTGGACTATTTACAGTCCTACATGGAAAAACAATAACTGTGTTTGATGAAACCTTTCTCATTATGAAAATAATTGAAGAAGGGTACATGGCATATGTTCGCAGGTATACATGGATAGAGGGCACAGGTTGAATTTGATGGGAAGGGATGATTATTATTATTTTTTTTTTGGAGGGCAATTGGGGTTGGGTGACTTGCCCAGGTTCACGTGGCTGGGTTTTTGTTTCTGTGTTGGGTGTCTGGGGCCGGATCCGAGCTTGGGTCCTTCTGGCTCCGGGGCTGGCTCTCTGCTCGCTGCGCCACCTAGCCACCCCAAGGAAGGGATGATTCTTAAGGGGTGAAGTCAAGAGGTGAGAGAGGAAAGTGGCAAGAGGAGATGGAGAGAGACAGGGTAGGGCAAACTATCTCATGTAGAAGAGGCAAGGGGAAGTAGTTGCAGGGGAGGGGAAGAACAGGAAGGCAAAAAGGCAAAAGCATATTCTCATTGAAGTCGGCTCAAGGAGAGAAGCACATACATACTAAATGGAATATCTTACCCTCACTCACTCTCCTGAGTAGGGGAAAGGGGGATGAGAGGGGGGACGATGGAGGGGAGGGCATTCTGGGGAGAGGGGAGGTTAGAAGTACCCACTATCAAAGAGGGACAGGATCAAAGTAGGGAATGGACTAGGTGGGAGGTGAGACAGGTTGGAGGGAAATATAAGCAGTCTTTTACAATATATCTACTATGGTAATGTTTTGCATAGATATACATGTACAACACATACTGAATTGCTTATCTTCTCAGAGGGAGTGGGTGACAGGGGAGAAAGGGAATGGATCTGAAAATTGAAGTTTTAAAATTAATGTTTCATAAGATGTCCAGGCAGTGGGGCTCAGAGATTCACCTTGCCCTAATGGCAAAGTCGAAGGGGGTATGGGAGAAGATATGGGAGAGAGCAGATTGGATGAGGGGATATCTGGTGGGACTGCTATTCTGGGGTGGTGGGTAGGGAAAAAATGGGGGAAAATGTAACTCATAATCTGGTGGAAATGAATGATGTAAACCAGAAGTTAATAAAGCATTTGTTTAATTTAAAAAAAAAAAAAGATTTGCTTAACCCAAAGACTACTACTGACTCCTGAGTCATATGGGAATGATACCATGTGGAGTTTGGAATGTATCTCTAGTGCCTTTTTAGGTTCTGAGTAGGTAACTTAAAATTTAGGGGCTAGGGGTTATTTTCTTCTTCCAGTTGAACTCTATATCTTTGAAAGGTAAACAGTGACAGTATTCAAGGATAGTAATTTATGGTGTTGGGGTTTTCTTTCTTTGTACCATATTTTAACAATATCCAAATGATGAACTTTTGACAAAAGATTGGATGCATCTTATATAGATCATTTAGGTGAAAATCAGCCTACTTGTCAATCTAAGAATTTATAATAGTGAAAGGAGCTAATGATATATACAAAATCATACATGCACCTTAAACTTTCAGTAGATTTCAAAAAGTTCACAGATACGGTAGAAAATGATTCCATGGTGAGATGTTCACAGGCATTTAGAGATGGCCATCTTCTTGGAGGATACTCCTCCTTTAGAGTAGTGGGGAGCTGTCCTATGAGGCTAATATAAAGAAAGCAAGAAGTAGGCAAATCTCTTATGCCTAGACATAAGAATAACTATGTACCCAGAAAATTGAGACTGCTACAAATTATCTCAGGCTCTTAGTAAAAAATCTTATTTCTTCCTTTCTCACTCTTTCCTTCCCCATTCAACCAGGATCTGCTATTTTCTGCTTAATCTAGATCTTGTCTGTTTATCTTTCCCTTTAACACTGTAATCCTTTGGGATGAACTCACATTTCTTATTTGGACCTTACCCCCTCCTCCCCCACCCGCCCCGACTGATTGCCTATTTGCTAAGCAAACTACATCTTATGGTAATCAAATGGCTGACCCATGCTTCTCCCAGTTGTTGTCTCCAGCTTGAGGATATCGGACTATATTATGACAATTTCTGAGCTTTAGTCTACTATACGTCTTCATTCCATCAAAAGTGGTTCATTATTACAGAGATTATAGAAAGGAATGTGGTGCCAGAGGAATGGCTTTTTAAAAATGAAATTTTGATAAAATGAAAAATAAGGGAGAAAAAGGGAGGGGAATATCTGAGGGGGGAAAAACAGTTCAGGTTGGAAAATAACATGTACAAAAGATAGGAAGAATAAGACATAACAAGGGACTGATAAAAAAAGAGTAGGCTAAACCTATAAGAAAGACATTAGGAAGGCTGTCAAGAATGAGTAGAGATTTAACAAAAAAAAATCTAAAAAAGGAACCCTTTTTGAAAGCAATTTAAGATAAGAATAAGTAATGGTTCATAAAGAGAAGGCAGAGCTACTCAACTTGGATTATCTTTTCCAATTAAGGGACTGATATTCAAACTGGAAAGGATAGAATAAACATAAAACCTAAGAGAAGTAAGGACACAGAAAGAAAGACCATAGCCACAAGAAATATTCAAATCTCTCGATCAAACTAATTGCATTGCATGATACTGAAAACCTTTTTATATATCACCATAGAACTACTATTAGTGATCTTTGAGAAATGGTGGCTTGGGAGGAATTTCAAAAAATAAGGCCAGACTACAGGGATCAAGAAGAGTAGGTGGGTAACAATGTAAAAGATGCATTAGATGTGATGATTTGTTTTGCTAATCTGTACTTAATTAAAAGAGGATTCTACTGAAGGGGACAAGAGCTATTAAGAAGTGAAAATCACATTTTAAAAAGAAGAGTGTGAATAAAGCATTTAAAAAAGGAATAGATTAGAGAGCACCATTGTGCCAGTTCTGAAATTTGTGCCAGTTGTCTGAAATTTGAAAATCTAATAATTAGATTTAATATAACTTAATGGAGAGTCAGTATGGCATAGATGATAGGGAGCTGATCTCTGAGTCAAGTTCTGAGTCTGATACATATTAACTATATGACCCTGGATGAACCATTATGCCTTTTAGTTACCAGCAACACTTTAAGACTATAACTTATATGATGAGTGCCAAGCTACATTTGTAAGTGGAGTTTCCCCACAAGGCAACCCCGATACCAATGGAATTATGGATCCAGTTTAAAAAAAACTCAATATTACCATTAATTTTTTAAAGTCACAACTTATTTTCATTGTTTACTTTCCCATAATGACTAAAATTTTGGTTGATAGTAGAATAGAGCAACATATTTTAAATCAACTTGTAAGTCAGTAGAATTTGGGGCAATTAAAAAAAATCTTTAAACAAAAACAAGACTAGATTAAATGAACTCCAAAGTTGATTTCTGCCCTAAAATTCTGTGATTCTATGACCATTGAGAAAATGCCATTAAACAATGTTAATACTCTCAGTTTAAAGAGGTTTTCTAATTGCATTGAAATACTTTTCTTTAGTCCATCCTAGTAAAGGGAGTTTAGTCTATGGAATGAACACTTTACAAATACATACTTAATTAACAAAACACATCTTAGCATGAGTTTACAATTATGATTATTATTTCTAAATTTCTAAATAGGACAGCTACGAATGTAAGCTAGTTGAATGAAGTCAGTAATAAGTATCACATGAACTATTTAAGCTTTAATGGGATATTTTTCCTCACCTTTTGTGCTGCAAGATGGAGTGCTGTTCTCTGGCTGTGATCAGCTTTATTAACATCTGCTCCTGCCTTCAGGAGGGCATCTGCACAGTCAACCCGGTCAGCCAACACACAGTACATGAGAGGGGTTCTCCCAAACTGATCTTCTTTGTCTTTCAGGTCACGGTTTCCTAAAGAGGATAAGGAGTGGATTGTAATGAATTGACTGTTCTCAAGAAAGCATATGATTTTTCAGTACCTTTAACTTATCAAATTTATCACACTGGTCAAACAGCAAGACAATGAAATAAGTGATTTGTGAAAACCTTTTTCACCCAGAACTTTCACAAAAAACGGTGTGCCACATCTAGAGTAATTACAGATAATTCCATAAGACAATATAGGCGTCCTTTCCCTTCCCAACCCAAGATAAGAATCTCATAAAATCATAATGGAGAATTTTAATTCTCAGAGTGATCACTCATCACCCCAATCCCAACTGATCATTTTTATGACAGTAAATGCAAAAAAAATTGCAGTTTTGACGGAAAGTCTTTGGACTGGGGTGGGTCTTTGCAAGCAATAAGGCTAATAGAAACCTAGGAAAACTTTATAAAATAACAATCTGTTAAAATTGTGTAACCATGAATTTGTGGGTGTTACCTCCAGGCCTACTAGCTATGATGGGTCTGTATTCTGGTAGAAGAATGATATGTGAAATGTGCCATATGTAAGCTTTGCTTAAAAGTACCTTGGTTGATCTAATAAATGTAATTTATAATAATTTTATATTATAGACAACAGATTTGTGATTAATAAATTAATTTAATTAAAATTTAATATTAAATTTAATAACTGAAACAAGTCTTTAACTTGTGAGAGAGGAAGGTGGAGTGTAGAGGAGCAGGAATTTATTTCTCCCACTTACTCTATGTAAATCATCTGCATTTCTAAACATTACCAACAAAACTGAGCAAGGAGGAAACAGAAAGAGAAATTCCATTTAAATAAATTACAGAATTTATAAAATACATGGGAATATACCTACAGAATATACAGAGGAAGATACAAATATTACTGTAACTACAAATAACAGTAATAAGTCTTTACAGTAATAAGGATAGCCTTAAATAATTGGAGAGATTAATTTCTCATGGGCAGGCTGAGTTAATAAAATAAAAATAATACTATTTAATATATTTATATTTTATCTAACTAGAAACAATGATCAAAATTCATCTGGAGAAATGTCTTCAAGGAAATAATAAAAACAATTGGGAAGGAATGGGACATAGCAGTAACAGATCTCAAACCAGATTATAAGGCAGTAACCATCAAAATGATTTGGTGCTGATAAAAATGTCAGTGGAACTGAACACATAGAAGCAAAAGAACACTGTAGCAATGAATCCAAAGACCACATTTACTGAGGTAAGAATTCATCATTTGATAAAAACTTCTGGAAAGACTGAAAAGTTGTTTGGCAGAAATTGTGTATAGACTACAGTACTACATGCTAAAATAAACTCCACATGACAGATACGTGACATCATAAAACAAATTGGAAAACCAAGGAAGAAACCACCTTTTAAGATCTAGAATGGGGAAGAGTTCATAAATAAACAAGATCTAGAGAGGATCCCCGAAGATAATACTGACAATTTTCATTATATACAATTTTTAAAGTTTTTCAGACAGGTAGACCAAAACTAAAATTTGAAACAAAGCAAGTTGTTAGAAATAAAGATCTCTTCATCCAAGATGTATTAAGGAACTGATTCAAATTTATGAAATTTAAAGCCATGTCCCTATAGATAAATTGTCAAAAGATATGAACAGCAGTCATATTTCAAAGGAAAAAGTCTAAGCTACCAACAATCACATGAAAAAAAATGTTCCAAATCACTAATAATTAGAGAAATAAAAATTAAAGTCACTCTGAGGCCCAGTTCATATCCACCAGACTGGCAAAATGACAAAAAAGAATAATGACAAATGTTTCAGGGTTTATGGAAAAATAGGCACATTACTTAACTACAATGTTGGTGGAGTTGTGAACTGGTCTAGCCATACTAAAAATCATTTTAAAATTATTTCCTCTAAATCACTCAGCTGTATATACTCTTTGACACAGTGACACCATTTTTAGTCCTATACCCCCAAAGAAATCAAAGAAAGAGGAACAGATCCTGATACACAGGGACCCTAAAGTCTTAGTGTAGTTTCCAGCTATTGAAGCTTTTGTACACAGTATCTACAAAAACATAGGTGAGCACTTTGTGGAAGTCAAGAATAGGAAATTAATAGGAGCCCAACAGCTGGGGAAATGGCTAAAACAATTATGGTATACAAATATAATTGAATATTTTGTGCTGTAAGAAATTATGAAAGGAATGATTTTAGAACCTAAAATTTGTAAGAACTGATGAAGAATGAAGTGAGCAGAACCAGGAGAATAATTTAATACTATTACAACACTATTATAAAAGCAATTTTGAAAGACTTCAGAAATCCCATCAGCAAAATTATCAACCACATTTCTAGAAGACCATTGTTGAAGAATACTACCCAGCTCCTGAGAGAGAGAGAGAGAGATGATGGATTAAATATGCACAATAAGACATGTGGGAATTTGTTTTGCTCGACATTTGTTTCTACATTTTCTCCCTTTTTTCCCTCCTAGTGGGCAGAGGAGATAGGAGAAAGAATGAAAATAAATGCTAGTTAATTGAAAAAAAAAGTGAAATTTTAAAATACTAAATTTATAAATAAATGCTTTCCCACTCTAAAGTTCTTTTCCAATATGGGAGGAAAAAAGAAAGGGAATAAGCATTTATGTAGTGTCCCATAGTATGGGGGCATAGTGGCTGGGCCGAGAGTCAGGAAGACCTCAGTTCAAATCCACCCTCAGACACTTAATAGCTGTGACCCTGGCCTGTTTGCCTAAATTCTCTCATGTGTAAAAATGAGCTGGAGAAGAAAATGACAAACCATTCCAGTATCTTTGCCAAGAAAATCCCAAACAGAGTCACAAAGAGTGGGGCATGAATGAAATAACTGAACAACAGTGCCTACTATGAGCTGGGCAATGTGCCAAGCAAGCACTTTACAACCGATTTCATTCATATCTGGATGGAGGAAATTATATCAATGTTTAATCCATCTTCTAGGAAAACAATGCTCCCCATGAAATCTTTTCCTGCCTTATTACTTCATTTGAGAAATTTGGGTAAAAGTTGTGTGTATGGGAGGGAGGCGAGGTAAGGATAGAATTAGAGTGGTGACTGAATAAGTGTAAGAGGCCTCTGAATAATCTATTTAAGGGCAAAACCTTCTGGAGCAGCTTGGTGGTTCAGTGGAGAAAACTCTGGCCATGGAGTCAAGGAGGACCCAATTTAAAATCCAGCCTTGAACACTTGCTAACTGCATAGCCCCCTGGGTAAATCACTTAACCCAGACTCCCTCAAAAAAAAAAAAGAGTAGAACCTTCTCTCCCAATCCTTGGCCAAGTAGGGTAAACTAGGCATTTTGATTTTTGTCTTGCCACTGGACTTGATGACTCAAAGAGACAGTGAGGCTGATGATTTTACACCACTCTGACTCGATGAAATCCAATTCATGCCAAGTCAAGATATCATTGTCATTTGTCCTCTTCAAAAATGAAAGAGAGGGGCAGCTAGGTGGCACAGCAAATAAAGCACTGACCCTGGAGTCAGGAGGATCTGAGTTCAAATTTGGCCTCAGACACTTGATACTTACTAGCTATGTGACCTTGGGCAAGTCACTTAACCCCAATTGCCTTGCTTTTCCCTCTCCATAAAACCAAAACAAAACAAAAATGAAAGAAAAACAACATAAAACCTGCAGTACATTCAAGGATAAATCACCTGTAGACAGTGGGGAGTGACCCTGAGCAGTAGCTGCCTGGATCCAAGATGCTGCAGCCTTTACTATGTTCTTAATAAATAACTTTGCTAAGAGAAATCTGTGATCACTTGATGAATCTTAATGGAAAGCACACTGGTAGAAGCTCTTTAGTGTTATGACATTTTAGCTCTACAGTGTTATGACATATTTTAGAAACTTGAGAATAGTCATCCCCTTAGGGACTCAACCTCAAACCTGTATCAAATTGGAGGGGGAGCTACAGAAGGAAATGCAGATTTGGCCTAGGAAGGACAGGAATGGGAGAAGCTGGTCTAGCAGAACAATGGGATTTGCTGCTAGCAATGATGTGGAAACCAAATGTGGAAAACCCAAAATAAAAAGCAATGCTCTTTCTCCTGTCAAATGTTAAGAAGTAGGCTTGCAAGCAGCACAGGAAGCTGTTTTCTCTCAGACACCAAACTGTTGCACTGGAGGGGCATTTTGGCCTGGACTTGTAGAAAGGAAAATAAAATAGTCTGAGGTCAGATCTGAAAACTTCAGACATTTTCTTTAGTCCCAGAGATGCAATCAGCTCAGTAATGACATAAGAAATTTCAGAATTTGATTAGCTTAAGAGAAAAAAAAAAACTGGAAATCCTCAAATATCACTAATATATATTCAAAAGTGAAGCACCATGATAACAGAGGTACCATCCAAATGTTTCCTAATTAACTGAGGCTCTTCACCAACCCCTGTTGGTGAATAATATATATGAAAGAAGAGAAGATCAATGAAGGCCCTTGGAGTCAAGAGAACCCAAGTTAAAAAAGAGCCTCAGACACTTCACAGTAGCTGTGTGACCCCAGGCCAAATCATCAAACCCCCAATTGCCTCTCCAAAAAAAAAAAAAAAAAGATTAGGGAAGGTCTCTAATACAACGGGTAGATCAGCTAAGCTAGATTTATAAAAAGAAATCACCAAGACGAAAAAGCATAGGGTCTATACTGCTGAAGGGTGTATTCACACTGAAGAGATCATGGACTCAAAGTACTTAGATACTGAAGGACTTACTATGTGGATATTAACCTTGATAGCATGGGAAGATGAACCTTTTAGCTGATCGAGGAAGAAACATTTATTTTTAAAGTAGTTTTCCTAATTAACTGAGGCTCTTCACCAACCCCTGTTTATTTTTAAACAGAAGTTGAGGGAGTTGGATGGATTTGGAAAAGAGATAAAAATCATTCTTTCATTCTACAAACAATGTGGTCATATATTTGTGTCTTTGAGCTGGAGACCTGTATGCATTTGATAAAAAGCTAAAATCTTGGATGAATTTGTAAGAGTTAAAAGAATTCATTCAACAAACACAATGTGATCACATTTGTCCAAGAGTAATGTCAACACTTCACCACCTGGGTCTACTATTTCTTAGTAAACAAGTAACTTGGTATGTTAAAAAAATAAGACTAAGGGGTGGCTAGGTGGCGCAGTGAATAGAGCGCCGGCCCTGGAATCAGAAGGACCTGAGTTCGGAGCCGGCCTCCGACACTTAATCCATACAAACAAAAAAAACCTAGCCGTGTAACCTTGGGCAAGTTACTTAACCCCAATTGCCCTAAAGGGGCGACTAGGTGGCGCAGTGAGTAAGAGCGCCGGCCTCGGAGTTGGGATGACCCGAGATCAGATCCAGCCTCAGAAAATGAGCACCCACGCATAAATAATGACTAGCCGTGTAACCTTGAGCAAGTTACTTAACCCCAATTGCTTATAAAAAAAAAAAAGACTGCATTAAAACTTAGTAAAGTTTTCAAAGAGGGAATGTATCTATAGGCAACAGGCATAAATTAAATGGGAGAGCTAAAATCTATAGCTATGAATCTGGAGTATGAAAATGTTTATTTCTGCCAAGATCACTATATGTATATTAGCTATCCATATTTATGTACACGTCTACTGTATATGGGAAGCTAGGCAGCACAGTGGATAGAGTGAAATCAGGAAGAGATCTTCATGAGTTCAAATATGGCCTCTGACACTTAACTAGCTGTGTGACCCTAGGTGAGTCATTTGACCCCATTTGCCTCAGTTTCCTTATCTGTATAATGAGCAAGAGAAGGAAATGGTAAACCACTCCAGTATCTGTAGCTGCAAGCACCCTAGCACAGGGTGGCTGCCAACACAGGTTCTTAGATCTGCTTTTCTAAAGGAAAGCAACTCAAAATAGGTTTACAATCTTGCTTTAATCAAACATATGTCATTTACCTAATTCAGGGGAAAAAGGTCAGCACCCTGAACTTCAGAGAATACAAACAAGTTACAAGCAGACAACAAATACAGAGAAACATCAGCAGACAGGCTTCCAACTATCTGACCATTACATCCATACCTAGTCAGTTAGCAGAGAGGGAAGCACCAACATCTGGGTTTTCAAAGCTGGGGGGCTCAATGGCTGCCCAGAGTCTCATCTGGTCAAGTCACATAACTCTTCTTAAAGTGAGCCCCAAAACAAAACCTCACTTCAGGGATTATATAGCCTTCTCCTGAATCAGAGAGTGTAACAACCCTCTTGTCCCACTGCCCAATCACAAAACATCAAGGCATGGGCATTCCTGAAAAACAAGCTTCCTGCCACAGGTGCCAGGTGACCACATTCAGCCTATTAGGGGGCAGAGTATATTTTCAAATCAAGGGAGGTTCTCAGAGTCACTTAAGCCTATCAAAGGGCCTAGGGGCAGGGAAGATCTTAAATTCCCATTCCCATAACAATGTCTTTGCCAAGAAAACCCAAAATGGGGTCACAAAAAGTTAGACACAACTAAGCAACCACTGTATATACACACAGGTAGTAAATATATATATACATACTGTGTAGCAAATATTAGTTTGATTTTAGAGAGTTAAATATTTTTTAAAAGGTAACAAAAATTAACATAAACATAGCTTTCACTTCTAATACATTTATCACAAATTATTTGTTATGTAAATGAAATAAACATTTATTAATAAGTGAAAAAAGAATTTATTAAATACTCACTTTGCTAAATTTGGGGGCTAAAAACAGAAAAAATTAGAATCCTTGCTTTCAAGGAACTCACACTCTAGTTGGGTTGATAAATAAAAGTGTTAAATTGCTGGACAGATGGAAAAGTTCAGAAGTCATGAGGTTCATCAGCAAGGTAGATAGCAAGACACAAGGGTACTGAGATCACACCAATTAAGCAGAGGAGAGAGGAATCTACAAAGCATAGAGGTAGGACAAATGGTAAGGTTTGATGGTTCTCCATCTCACCAAAACTTAATGACTTTCATTTCACTGAAGTTCTTTGAGGAAGTCAGTATCTCAGACAGGTTCTGGGAAGGGCCAGGATGGGAAAAAGGGAGGGGAACAGTAAAAGGAGAAGGTAAGGAAAGAAAAAGGTGCCCTTGGTGGTATTATATACTATTTTCAAGGCACTAGGGATACAATGACAAAATTTAAAACAGTTCTGCCCTCAAGGAATTTACATTCTATTTCTTATGTAGTCTGTATCTCCCCACTAGACTACATACACCCTACAAGAGTAGGGACCATACGAAATACGGACTTTGTTTCTTTCCTAGTATTTGGTAAAATGATGTTCATGTAGTTGGTACATAATAAATGTTTGTATTTGAACTTGGTGCTAAAAATCATTTAAAGTTTCTGGCGATTTGTTTGGAAATAGTGATTAAAATGACAACTTTAGTGACTTCTACCATTCTTTCAGAGGAAAAAACATGAAATTTTAGGTGTCTAAGTCATGTAGTGGATAAGTCCATGAATTGGACTTTGATTTAGGAAAACCTGGATTTAAATTCTGCCTTACAGCATCACTAGCTACATGAACCTGGTTAAATCAACCTGTCTCCGCTTTAGCAGCTCTCATCTATAAAATGGAAACATTTCATGTCTATCTCACCTGGTTGTAAAGGAGAGGGATTGGACAATGGGGTCCCAGTCCTTTTGATGGTGTGCAATTTGCTCTGCCTGGTGCCAATGCATATGGAGGTTTAATGTATTCCATATAGACCCCAGGGGCCCTTATTCCAACTTCCACTCGTACTGGCAAGTTGTGTCTCTGTATTATAGCTGGCCACATCTTCCCTTTGAGAATTTAGGATGTCCTGAGGAGATAAATATCTATGCTATTTCACGACTTCAGAGTGTGGGTAGATATTCTACGAATTGGTGGCAAATGAAGAAAGACTTTGTTGAATCTTCACAACTATTTTCGAGTGTGCATGGTCCATTCTTTCTTGTTTGTATGTGAACTGAAAATCCTACACTCAATATTAAGGAGAAAGGCTCTCTTTCCTGATGGCAGGGGAGGAAAGACATGTTGTGAACCTCTGGATAGAGAAAGCCTGTATCTCCTCACCTGGATCAATATGCAGATTTGAACACATAATACTGTTTACCCTAATTTGTAGGGATGAGTTTGCTGGTAGCAGAACCATTTCCACTGACACTGGCAAGTCAGCACCCCAGATTGTGGCTAATCATAAATTTTCCTCATGGTTCTGGGGATACTCTGAGGGGCACTGGGGCTTTTAGAGAGGAGGGCAGAGCTTTCCATCATCCATGACTGCAAATAAGGGATTTAGATAGTTTGGCACCAGGCAGAGATTATCCCTGCTTGAAAGATGGGACCCTCATTGGCCAGTCCCTGCCCTAAGATGTAAATCAGTTTGTCAGCCTTAAAGTAGTATATAAATGATTACTGCTGTTGCTGTGGCTACTACTATTGTTAATATTATTATTAATGATGACTGTGGACATGAAAAATAATTTAATCAAATGAGGTTAGGTTCCTAATCCCCACCTACAAGCAATCCACAGAGACAATAAACATGATGTCAACTTGTGGATCCCTGCTTTTTTAGGAAAGGGTCAACAGTAACAGGAAGACAACCAAGTAGCAGGGCACAAAGTTCCCCAATTCCTAGGATCTGGCAAACTTTCTACCCAGAGTCCACCATCATTCTCACTGCTAACTTGATGCAGTGAACAAAACAAGCAGTTAGATCATCAAATCATCACTGATAGGCTTTAACTGCTCTGCCTTTTGATAGGTATCACTTCTTTTAAAGAAGTCACCAGTCTCCGTCCTTTTTCAGTTCTATAATTCCTGCTACTCCTCTTTTTTTTTGCATCCCTCAATGCCCAGGCATGTTGCCAACTTCCTGCCCAGCAAGCTTTTGTTAAGAGGTGTGGCTTCTGCCAGGCATAAAATCACTATTTGCCTGCTGCCCAAAAGTCTGAAAAAGCAGTTGCATTAGCATTAAGTCCCTGAAAAATTCACATGTGTTGTAGGTGCAGAAATTAAAATGAATATAATAAAGGAGCTTCTAAGGACAATTATATTGAAGTTAAACAAGAAGTTAATAGAATTTTAATTAAATTTAATTAATAGAAATTAAGAGTTCAGACTCTTAAAATAATTCTTTAATTAATGATAGGATAATAGTTACTAAAAATCTTATGCTTTTGGTATAAACCAACTTGTAATGGAGTTAACATAGATTGTTTTAAATATACCATATATAGCAGATGTTGTCGTTTGGTTGTGTTCAACTCTCTGTGGTCTCATTTTGGTGTTTGCTTGGCAAAGGTGCTGAAGTGGTTTGCTATTTCCTTCTCCAGCTCATTTTTACATGTAAGGAGTTGAAGTAAGTAGAATTAAATGACTTGTCCAGGGTCACACAGCTAGTAAGTGTCGGAAGCCAGATTTAAACTCATGACCCAGCCTCATTTGATCAGATTCTTTTTCATATCTGCACTCATCATTAATAATATTAACAGTAGTAGTCACAGCAATAGCAGCAATCATTTATATACTGCTTTAATCAGGAGTCTTCTTGATTCCAAGCCCAATGCTCTGTTCACTGTCATGTAACTGCCTTATATGTAGCTTCATGAAAACAGATATTTTATATAATATCCTATCTAGTTGACTATCTGGCACAGTGCTGTGTGCTTACTTGATGTTTGTTTAGCATTTATATCAATATTTATTTTTATTGTTCAACCATTTCCAGTTCTGTCAGACTCTTTGTGACCCCATTTGGGGTTTTCTTGGCAGATACTAGAGTGATTTGCCATGTCTTTCTCCAGCTCCTCTTACACATGAGGAACTGAGGCAAATAGGGTTAAATGATTTACCTAGGGTCACACAGCAAGTATGTGTCTGATCCTTCCTGATTCCAAGCCCACTGCTCTATCCACTGCACCATCTAGCTACCCTATCAATATTTATACCTATATTGTTAAGTGCTTTTGTGTCCTTATAATTCACAACCTTCATTACTTAAGAACACTTTATAGGGAAGTTTTCTGACAAAAATCTGTTCAACTAACAAGGTAAAGCCCCAGACTCCTTAGAAAGGGATTGGAATGAAAAGGGAGATAGGCTAATGAAAGTCCCAATGGACACAGTAGCCACAAAAGAAAGAAAAGTAAAAGTAACTATTGTTAAATTATTACACTATTGCTCATCGAAGGACTGGAAGGCATTTTAGATTAGATTACAAATCGTAAGACACCACATGTAAAAAGTGGGGTGGAATCATGAAGACTCACATTCATATTCCATATCAGGCAGAGGAGAACCTAGAGTTATTCTTCATCAAGCCAATGATATAAGGTGAATTGGGAACAATGTGAAATCTGAGTTCTTTGAAGGAAGGGATTATTTTGTTTTTTCTTTGCATCCCCAGCACCTTATACATAGTAAGTACTTAAATGTTTGATGCATTGAATTTCAGTGCAGATGGAATATATAGACAAATGATTCTGAATTTTTAAAAAATAAAAGGTTTGCTAGTCATTGTAGCCTAATTCCCTATTACCCTTCTTGGTTGCAACAACTAAATTTATACTACTCCAAAAATGTTGCTTAAAAAATTATACACTGGGGCCTAAGTGGTATAGTGAATAGAGCACCAGCCCGGGAGTCAGGAGGACCTGCATTCAGATATGGTCTCAGATACTTAACACTTACTAGACCTGTGACCTTGGACAAGTCACTTAACCCCCAATTGTCCTGCCTTTCCCCTCCAGAAAGAAAAAAAAATATTATGCACCACTCAGGCACCTCTAGAGACACTGTTTTGGTCTGTGATATTATACAGGTTGACTATGTCCCTATGTCTTTGTTGACCATTCTAGTTATCAAGCAACAGTTGTATATCTTCTACTATCCTGGAACATTAAAACCAATCTATCACAAGTGCTCTGAAGAAAACAATTTATCAGTTTCCCAAGCAATGAATAGAGAAATTGCTCTTTATCATTCTTTCAATTAGGTAAAATAATAATACTACCTAACATTTGTCATGGCATTTGGAACATGTCACTGGGAAGCTGGTTTTTCCGGCTTCAATACTATCACAGGAAACAAATTTGGTGGTGTAATGGAAATGCAGATTTGAAGATCTTCCCTGCCCCTAGGCCCTTTGATTCACTTAAGAGACTTTGATTGACTTAAGTGACTCTTAAATATACTCTGCCCCCTAATAGGCTGAATGTGGTCACATGGAGCCTGTGGTAGGAGGCTTGGTTTTCAGGAATGACCACACTTTGATGCTGTGTGATTGGGCAGTGGGTCAAGAGGGTGGTTACATTCTCTGAGCCAGGAGAAGGCTATATAATCCCTGATTTGAGGCTTTGCTTTGGGGCTCCCTTTGAGAAGTGTTGTGTGATTTGACCAGATGAGACTCTGGGAAGCTGTTGTTGAGAGCCCCCCGGCTTTGAAAACCCAGATGTTGATGCTTCCCTCTCTGGTAACTGTGATTTGGTATTGCTATAATGGTTGGACAGTTTGGAAGCCTGTCTGTGTGATCTTTAAGTTCTGTAACTCTGAAGTTCGGGGTGCTGACCTTTTTCCCCTGAACTAGGTAATATATGTTTGTTTGATTAAAGTAAGCTTGTTAACCCATTTTGAGTTGCTTTCCTTTTGAAAAGCAGATCTAAGAACCTGTGTTGGCAGTTACCCTGGGGATATTGGGGTGCTTGCTGCTACAGGTGGTAAAAAATAATGCCATATTTCATATGCATTTCCACAGGATGGTGTTAGGTTAAAGAAACAATTTAATTTTGATGAAGACCTCATGATTTATTTAGTTGGAAAGGATTTGCTTTCCTCTCCCTGGTGGTGTGTTTGTCTACCTGTATCTATCTATATACACCTATGCATGTAATGTCCATCTAAATATAGACTTATATCTATAAATATACACACCCATGGGTGTATGTATGCCTATCTACAAACACACACACACACACAGACTCATACATGTGATAGATCTATTTACATATGTACGTATAATCCCCCCCTCCCTATGACAATGATACTGCTCATATGTATGTGTTAGATGTTGTTAAAAAGGCTGTTGTAGAATTTGGTTCTGAGTTTTCCAATACTTATGATGCTGTAACAAAAAGCAGAATAATATGGGAACCATGAGCTAAAAAAAATACAATAAAGTGATTTCTCATATAATAAATAGGTATTACACGAATTACAATAAAAAAAAAATCCAGGTACAGCCATATGTAAACCATGTTATTGTGGCCTCAGTTTCCTAATCCATAAAATGGTGATCAGAATACCTGCAATACTCTCCTCACAGAATTCTCGTGAGAAGTTTTCTATAACATGGAATGTGTCATATAAATGGAGTTATAAATCCCATATCCCCAAAGTCAAGAGTTACGGCTAGAGTTACTAAAGTTGAAGAGGTTATGAAAGATGATGTTGGGCTGACCATAAGAGAATAACAATAAGCCACTCCATTCTGTGCAGCTTCGAAGGCCATGGAGCTCTAGGAAGCCCTTGACTAACAAAGATCTGACATAAGATTTCTTGCATAGGAGTAGTTGTCTCAGTAGAGGATTTATTCCCAAGCTGGTTTAACCTCAGAATCTTCCCTAAAGCAACTGATGAGGATTTCCTATGGCAGTGCACTGAAATAAGTACCAAATTTAGAGTCAGAATAACACAGTTCAAATCCTGACTTTGAGATTTACCATTACCACCTATGTGATCTCAGGCAATACATAATCTCTAGTTTCAGGTTTTGTCCTTTTTAATCTTTAAAATGAAGGGGCTTAGGGGCAGGTAGGTGGTGCAGTAAGTACAGCACTAGCCCTGGAGTTAGGAGGACCTGAGTTCAAATCCTAACTCAGCCACTTAACACTTAGTAACTGTGTGACCTTGGGCAAGTCGCTTAACCCCAATTGCCCTCCAAAAAGCAAAATAAAATAAAATAAAACGAAGGGGATAAACTAAAAAGATTACTTCTACTTCTAAAGTTGTAAGTCTATGGTTTCTAATGTTTTCCCTGGATATTGCCATAGATACTGCCCTGTTGCCCGAGTTGACCTATTCATTCTTACCCACACTGCAGTTTGCCACCCAAGTTCATCATGTCCTGTTACTGGTAAATGTTCCAATTCTTCCATTACCTGAACAGATAGATCTCACAGCTTCTCTTGCTTCCTCAATCCCAGAACCTATTTTCCTCCCCTCAAAGATATGCTGAGATTGTATGTCATGCCATGGATTGTAGAACATTAGAGCTGGAAGGGAACTTTATTTCCTGCAAAGTTCCAATCAAGTGACACCTCCTCTAGATAGCCTCTCCCTCTTCAAATTTTCTTCTACTTATCTATGTAAACGCTGTTTTTTGGCCTTCGTATCCCTAGCACCTAGCACAGTAGTCTGCACATAGCTCATTGTCAATAAATGCTTGTATTAGAAGTGTCCTGAAGTCTTGAAGCTGGGAAGGAACATCAAGAGGAAATCTAGTTTAACTCATACTTCAACAGGAATCCTTTCTATAATATCCTAAACATGATCATCCAGCTTCCACCTGAGGGCAGTTAGGTGACAGGGGTCTGGAGTCAGGAAGAATCATCTTCCTGAGTTGAAATTTGGCCTCAAATACTTAATAGCTGTGTGACCCTGAGTAAGTTGCTTAACCCCATTTGCCTCAGTTTCCTCATGTACAAAATGGGCCAGAGAAGGAAATGGCAACCACTCCAATATCTTTGCCAAGAAAACCCCAAAATGGGGTCAGGGAGAGTCAGACATGACTGGGGGAAAAAAGACCGAAAAGCTTCTGCATGAAGACCTCCAAAAAACAAAACAAAACAAAAGGCTCGTTCCACGAAGCTTTTCTTTACATCCCCATTAGTTATTTCCTATTTATCCAGGGCACGGATTACTTTGTATATATTTCTCTTCATGTTGTTTCTTCCATTAGATTATCAACACCTTGAGGAGAGGACTGTCTTTTGGTTTCATTTTGTATCTTTAGCACGGTGCCTGGTACATACCCAAGTTCATCCTGTCCTGTCACTGGTAAATGTTTCAGTTCCTTCCATTACCTGAACAGATAGATCTCACAGCCTCTCTGTTTCCTCACTCCCAGAACCTATTTCCCTCCCCTCACCCCAACGGTGTTCAATAAGTGTTTATTGATTAATTTAAAAGCAACAAGAAACCCATCACGAGTTAAAATTTTTTATGACAAATAACTATTTTCCAAAAGAAAAAATTAGTAGTGAGTGATACTGTTTTACACATTTAATGTCTGGTTTAACAGAAGACAGCTAGATTCTTTTTTTTTTTTTTAAAGCAATTGAGGTAAAGTAATTTGCTCAAGGTTACACGGCCACAGCTAGATTCTTATATCTGCTGAAGCACAGGAATAAAATCTGGCCTTCAGACCACACAGAACGGTTGGTTTAAGGCATCTTTCATGAAGGAATGCTTGCTACCAGTGCAGATGTGCCACATATCTATAACTTTGTAGTTTGAGAGACTTGCCTAAGGTTACATAGCCAGAATGTATCATAGGTAGGGCTTGAATCTAGGCTTGGTGTTTTTTTTTTGGGGGGGGGGGTCGGGGATGAGGGTGTGATGTATTCAGGGTTAAGTAGTTTGCTCAGGGTCACACAGCTAGTGTCTGAGGCTGCATCTGAACTCAGGTTCTCCTGACCTAGAGATGGTGCTCTGTCCACTGTGCCACCTAGATGCTCTGAATCCAAGTCTTTTTGATTCTAAGGGCACCCACCTCTTAGCTAACTACCATGCCATCTTCCTATGTAGTACCTATAAAAATAACATTATGTAGTTCCTCAAGTTTTGCAAAGCACTTTATATGCTTTCTCATTTGATCCTCATACCAACCTTGTGTGGTACAGTCTACAGATGAAGAAACTAAGGGTGAGAAGAATTGATTGATGTGCCCAAGGTCACAGAGCCAGTGAGACTGAGGCAAGAATCACGCTTAGGTTTTCCTCAGTCCAGCACCCATCCACTACACAGCAACCTCAGGTCACTGAATCACTTAACTTCTCACTGCCCAGGCAAATATGGAAGACTAGGTTCCAGGTAGGTGCCCACCTGCATTGGTTCCAGGAGTTTCTTTTCCTAGAATCCTCTATACAATGAAACTATAGTCTGAAAAGAGTATACTATGAGTTAAATAGGTTTTGGGGCCACTATCTGGTAAATTTTACTACCATTTTTATCTTCATTTCTGTTGGGAACTTTCAAGTCTCAAACAACTTACAAACAAACTTCTTACATTGGGCACTGCTTATGGTATTTTAAAAGTTTCTGAAACAAAGGCCTGAAAGTACATATTCATGTCTAAACTTAAAGTTACTTTACCTCTGGTTTAATTTCTTTTAGCTCTTGTATTATATTATATATAGGGTATAAGGACTAGAGATGGACTGGAAGAATGAGGCAGAAGGGAGTCTTCAACAGTTTGGCAGAAATCTGGAGACCAAGACCGGTGGAAAAGAATGGTTGGAGCAGGATACAGTCTGGATTTGTGAAAGATCAAGACAGAAAAAAGAATGGAAACCCAAGATCAAAGAGCAGGGAGTGACAGGGCCTATGCTAAGCTTAGGCAAAAGGCAAAAAAAAAAAAATATCACTTACCTGTTTGTCAAAAAGCCTGGGAAGGACCAAAGGCAAAAAAGGCTGGATCCACATATTATGTGGATGAGCCACAGTGAGTCATAGGCTCAGAGAGAATGGGCAAGATCAAAAGTCTAAGGTCAGGATAAGGGTCAGCACAACCAGAACAATGGACTAAAGAAATGGCTTGAACTCAAAAGCAAAAAGTCACAATTTCTTGTACCCTCTGAGTGGGGCATACCTACACAGCCTTTATGCATACCTCCGATTTTCAAGAAAGCAGACAGTAGCTGTGTCTGGACATCTCAATCCTTTCTCTGCCATTCTATTGACCTTTTCACACCCCTCTCCCCACCCCTCCTATCTGTAGTGTTATCCAATGATAAATTCCTTAAAAGCAAGGACTGTGTGTGTGTCCATCGAGCTTAACACAGTACCTGGTACTCAGTAATCACTTAATCTAACAGGACAATGAAACCACTTTAAATTTTGAACGTATTTTCATAGTAAATTCTACAAACACTCTTAGAGTTGTATATTCCACTCTAACTGTTTATGATGGTTAAAGTTTTCAAGATTAACTTAAATCTCTCATAAGTTAGGGTAAAGGCTTATTTCTTTTTGGGGGACTCAATGACATAAAATACTTGATGACTACTCTGTTAACAACTTTCCAGGTGTCTGTTGACTATTATCAAGTTCCTTTCTCAAAGTCAGTGCCAGTTGGGGCCTCTTAAACTCTGTGTGGCCAAGGTAGTTTTGAAAAGCAGGTGGTTTCAAGTAATCCTGGGGTAAATAGGTTATTTTAAAAAAAAATACTATAGCATTTTACAGTTTTCCTTAGATGCCACTGTATCCCATAAAGCTTCACCCCTTCTATATTGTACCTGGATTTTCCTTTCTCAGGCTATAGATTATAATTCTAATAAAGGAGCCTGATTTGGCTGTGATAGCTCAACTGTTTTTCCTCCTACCTTTCCAACCATTGCATTAACTTTGAGGAAAACTTCCAGGTCAAACTCAGATCCAGGCCACAGCCACCTTGTTTATCTACCTCTTCTCTCCTCCTGCAGCTCCATTTCATAAGATGGAGTAACTGAAGCTTAACAAGGTAAACTGCCAGTGAAACAGTAGGATGGAAGGTTGGAGTAACCTCATGGAGACTAATGGGCAGCTTGGCAAGTGGGGCAAGAGTGAGAGCAGCTAGAAATGGCACCCTTGTACCACCTAATGTTTTTTTTTAATACAAAGTATTAGAAAGATACACACACAGAGGTGAAGTACATAACAAACACATTTAAACAATCTGATAAAAATAAATTGCTAGGGATAATCTTTTTTTAATATTAACTTTAAATTTTATCTTATTTTCAGTTCAAAATTCTCTCCTTCCCTCCTCCCCCTTCCAAAACCTATTGAGAAGAAAAACAAAATCCATTACAAATATGTATAGTCATGTAAAATAAAGTTTTGCATTAGCCACTTATAAAAAAATAAGAGAAGAAAATATGCTTCAATTAGTACTCTTGAGTCCCTCAGTTTTTTGACTGGGGGTAGATAGCATGTTTCATCATGAGTTCTTTGGAGCTGCAGTTGATCACTGGGTTAATCAGAGATAAGAAGTTTTTCAAAATTCATTATCTTTACAATATTGTTGTTACTGGATAAATTGTTCTCCTGAATCTGCTCACTTCACTTTACATCCATTCATACAAGTCTTCCCAGGTTTTTTTTTTTTTTTGAAGTGATCTCCTTTATAATTTCTTATAATGTAATAGTATTCCATCACATTCATACAGCATAATTGGTTCAGCCATTCCCCAATTAATGGGCATCCCAGTTTCCAGTTCTTTGTCACCACAAAAAGAACTGCTATAAATAATTTAGTACATATGGATATTTCTCCTCTTTTAAAAATCTCTTCAGGGAATAGATTTCACAGCACATTGCTGGGTCAAACATTATGCGGTTTAATAGCTTTTTGGTGATAGTTCAAATTGCTTTTCAGAATGAGCTGGTTTTCTTTTTTTGTCATCTTAACCAATTTGATGGGTGTGAAGTGGTAGTTCAGAGTGCTTTATTGGCATTTCTCTAATTATTAGTGATTTGGAGCATTTTTTTTACCCATATGACTATCAATAGTTTAGATCTAAAAGCTGCCTATTCCTATCTTTGACCATTTATTAACTGGGGCATGGCTCATTCTAAATTTGACTCAATTCCCTATATATATTGGAAATGAGACCTAATCACAGAAATTTTCCCCAAAGATTCCCCACCCCCACGTCTTTTCTCCTAATTTTAGTTGCATTGGTTTTGCTTGTGCAAATACTTTTTAATTTTATATAATCACAATCATTCTTTTTGCCTCCTATGAACCTCTCTATCTCTTGTTTGGTCATAAACAATTCTCCTATCCATAGATTTGACAAGTAATTTCTTCATTGTTCCACAAATTTGCCTATGATGTCACCTTTATGTTTAAGTCATATGTAATAGGGGTTATCTTCCCAGGAGAAACCAGCTGGCCTTGTAGACAGGATCAGTCCTCTTTAGTTTTTCAGTCCACTTTTGGGCCCTCACCCTCACTCCCACCCTTGAGCTGAAAGTCTTTGAATAGACACTTTTAAACTGTAGTGCTGAAGAAGGCTTGAATCTTCTGGATAGCAAGGAGACCAAATTAATTCAGACTATTCTTTGGAAGCACAAATATTGAAGCTTAAATACTATGGCCACATAATGAGAAGATAGGACCCATTAGAAAAGACCCTGATGTTGGGAAAAATTGAAGGCAAAAGGGGAAGGGTATGGCAGAGTAAGAGATGGATGGTGTCATGGAAGCAACAAACATGAGCTTGGACAGACTTTGAGAGATAGAAGGGCCTGGTGTGCTATGGTCCATGGGGTCACAGAATGGGACATGACTGAATGACAGAACAACCACCTTCACTCTCACTTCTTGATTTGACTAGAGAGCTTGACTGTTATGTCCTCTGGAGAGAGACACTGATAAATTCTGGAATACCTGACTTCACTGACTCAGTGGGAGGATCCATTAAAGCAAGGGCTATATGTGTGTGTGTATATATATATATATATATATATATATATATATATATATATATGTGTGTGTGTGTGTGTGTGTGTGTGTGTGTATGTGTGTATATATATATATACACATACACACATATGTGTGTGCATAAATAATTTTATATATACATGTATAGTGTTATATTTCATCTGCATATACATTTCTCCTGTTTTAGTTTTGTCTTTGTAAATCTAAAATCTTACCTCTGTGCCCAGCACACAGTAAATAGCTTAATAAATGCTTATTAAACTCGGTCCTAAGTGAATTCATGGTGAGCAATTTAAATTTAAAAGATAACACATACAAGAGAGTGGTAGTTTTTTGGCAGGGAAGTTAGAATGAATGGTAATTGGAGCAAAAGAAATCAACATGTCTTTACCAGGACTGGTAGTATTGATTGGATTACCTTTCTCAGAGTTAGAGTTCAAAAAGGGTATGGAGGAGGGAAAGGAGGGATCCACACTGAGTTGCAGGCTGAAGTGTGTGTGTGTGTGCCACAACAGTCCTGAGACCAGGCAAAGCTGGGGTCACAGGGTGAGCTATTCAGTTCTAGATGAAGTGGAGGCCAAGAGAAATTACACAGCATGGATATGGTGGGAGATTGGTATAAGTATCTGGCAATGCCTTTGGGTCTGTGCAATATATCAGTCATTCTGACATTTCATGAAGTTCTTTAATTTGGAGTCCATGGATCTTTGAGAGGTCTGGGAACAGATTTTAGGGGTCCATAAACTTCATTTTTGCAAACCTTTAACTGAAATTTGATTATTTCCTTCAATTACTTAAAGACATTATTCTGAGAAGGGATCCATAGGCTTTGTCAGACAGATGACCAGAGGGACCCATGACACAAAAAAAGTTAAGAACATCTGTTTGTAAGACTTATTTGACTAAGGAGTGATAATTTATATGAATGATAGTTTGGTCTTTTCTGATTCAGCTAACATGAATGTTGTTGGTACAACTCTGGATACAGAAACTATATGCTAAGCTAGAGAGTGCCAATTAGGCCAGAAAGAACAGAGACTTTGGGGTCAACACAGGACTAGGATAGTGTCCCAATATGCAACTCCATGGGAGTGACTCTATCCCTAGAAGACAACTTATGGTCTAATCTCATAAACACTTGAGTTTCAGCATTCCATTATATTGCTCTCTTTTCTCTCAGTTCTCTGCCTACCTCCCTGTCTAGTCTCCTTTACTAGATTATCAACGATATCTCATCCAATAATTAATAATATATCCTAAAACTCTATCCTGGTCCCTCTTTTTGACACCAGAGGGGTCAAACTTGCAGCTAGAGTGCAGCTGGAACCAGATAAAATGTAACTGGGAAATGTTTAACAAAATAAGTAAAAATTCAATACGACATTACATTAATTTGTGGTTTTCTAAGTCAATATGTCATAAGAGATTTGTTTCTATTTGAGTTTGAAACTACTGCTGTACACTTTTTCTCTTGGCAATCTCATGGGTTCAATAATCTCTATGCAGAGAACTTGAAAATCTCTATACAAATATAGCCAGTCTTAGTCTTTCTCCTTAACTACCAAATGCACATTTCAAACTGGAGAGCCTAAAAACATCTAAAATTCAACACTCCTCAAACTCCTTGCTCCTGAACTTCCCTAGATATGTCAAGGGTTTGACCAGCCTTCTAGTCACTCAGATTCAAAAGTAGAGTTAGCATTCTTGACTCTTCTCTCCACCTCACAAAGGCAACAGTTGCCACACCTTATTTATTAGTTCTACTTCTAGAGCATGTCTTGCACCCTTTCCTTTCCTTACAAAGACACTGCCCTCGTTCAGGTGTTTGCCACCCCTCAGCTTGACTACAGTAGTTAACTAAGTGGTCCCCTTCACTCATCTCTTGCCAATCATCTTCTACCCAGTCGTAAGTGATTTTCTTTAAGCTTAAGTCTGATTATGTCACTCACTTGGTTCAAAAAAAATTCCAATGGCTCCCTCTTGTCTATAGTCTAGGGTAAAATACAAACTCTACTGTTAGGTCAACCCAGGTCCCACAAAATTTTCCAGACCTTTTTCATTATTCCAATTCAAACACTCCACCACAAACTGACATTCTTGCTGTCATTCACACAGAGCTCTTATTTTTCTCTATGCCTTTAGACAAGTTGTCCCCAATGTATATACTCCATTGTCACCTCTCTTGGGATCCCAAGTTTTCTTCAAAGTTCACATATGCATTTTCTCATTCCTCCCAGGTGTAACTTGGATACACTTTAGATTTCACTATTTCATGGAATTCTACTACCTTGAATACCCAGGGAGGACCATAACCTCTTCATTCATAACTAATCATATTTTGCCTTCATCATGATCTCAGGTTCCTTGACCCATTCCTATTCTCCAATCCACTTCCTTCATTCTGTCTTCACTTGTGTCAGTATCCAATCTTGACCATATGGTCTGATACTACAATTTTCATAGCTACTATCTTAGAATCTTTTATTCTCCTGATGTATATTTATCCCTGGAAAACTCCCACCACTTGATTCCTTTGCTTCTGGCTCCAGAGGTGCTGAGCACCATTAAAGAAAGTCACAAAAAACGATCTGATTTCACACGTTACAAATTCATAAGTGATTTATAATAAATTAATGATTATTTGCCTTAAGCTTGGCACTAATACTATGTGTCAGTTCTTTGACTCTGACCTTATCAATTTCTTATTTCATTCTCCAAGGTAACTTTTACAAATTTATAGCCCCATTTCCCTACATGCAATAGATGACCTAGCCTCCAAAATCACTAACAATATGGAGGATGTGACATGAGTTCCTCAGCTGTCTCCCTTCATCTTCCTAATTTCTTAAGTTTCACTCACTCTTTACTCCTTTCCTCTGGTCACAAAAGATGTATCCTAATGGTTATAAGCTTTCACATATTAGTTATTCCTTTCCCCCCTTGCATATTTGTACAAGTCCTTCCTTACCTTTAGCTAGGATGAAAGTTTATTTTTATTATTACTACTGTAGTTGGTGCCAAGACTTGAACTAATAAACAACACATTAGTCTGTCCTCACAAAAAGGTTTTGCATTGCTTATGTAGCAGCAGAGCATTCAAGTCAGGGAGTACAGCAGGTACAAGAGTAGAAGAAAACTATACCTGCAATTTTTGGGGGTTGGGGAAGAGGAAATCTTGGTTAAGTGACTTGCCCAGGGTCATATAGCTACTAAATGTCTGAGGCTAGATTTGAACTCTGGTCTTCCTGACTCCAGGCTGCTCTATCCACTGCCCCACCTGCATTTGTTTTAATGCCTTATTACTTAGATGTCCCTGAGTTTTTGAAAGTGATGTTGACACAAGTTCTGGCAAGTTCTACCAAGTTGGAAAGGGTTCAAGTGTTATCAGGATAATGGGACCTGTGACAAATGTCTGAGGATCAGGCTAGCAAAGCTTAGAGGAATTCCTCACAAAAAGGCTGGGCCCCGGCAGATGAATACATTTGGTAAAGGTAACCCATAAAGCACTGACAAAAAATTCAGTTCCCAAATCAGAGAGAGACATCCAAAAGAAATTGACATTTATGAAGTTACCACCTAAAGTATTGTGAAACAGTAAGACAAAGGCACTACTCTTGAAATGCTCACCAATAAGAAGATTCAGCATTTATCTTATAGAAGATCTTATAGCCCTTCTCTGTGAGGTCAAGGATAAAAGGTAGATCTATATCTACTTATAGATTTATATGGCAGTCCTGAAGCAGATATAAAATGGGGAGAGCTTTTGAAACTCTCATTGTCTGGATTTATAACCCTGATACATTCATAACGTATTACTAATTGGGCCTAACTAGTAGATTTCTCAGCTTCTAGGTAAGTGTAATCTTTGTAGCCTGTGAATATTCATGGAGATCATTTGGATAACCACTTACCTTATCATCCAAGAGTTTAGACTGAATTATATTTTTCTAAGTAAGAAACTGTTTCTTCTTTCCATTACGGTGTATATACTTGTGAGTCTCAGAATTTATAAATCACTTGATAATCTTTGTATTTTTTGAGTAGGCTTTTAGATAGAGGAAAAAGAACTGAAATGAGTAACCCATTGTCCCACTTCTGCTGATCACTCCCATCACTCCCTTATTTATTCACCAAATTTAGGGGATGGGCTAAAATGCAACAGAGCATACGCATGTTGACAAAAGGGACATTAGGAGCTAATATCACAAAAGAAAAAAAAGATACTGATTCTTAGTCCCCACTCTACAAAGAACAACCACCACCAAAGATATTAGTAATAATTATAGTATGATTGAGTAGACACCAAATGAATTTATTGCTTTTTATTATTTTTGTAAAATGACTTAGAGAAATTATTCATGTATTTAGCATTATAGATGTGACTATAAATTGAAATTCTATCTAAGTGATAAATCTCCAACAATTCACTGGAGTAAAATTCCTACAATGTTCTAATTCATAGAACATCTCTAGTTGTCAATAGAAATGGAAGGAAAGGGCAAACAGTATAGACAAGAAAACATGGTTAGGTAAGATTTATTCATCAGAGCAAAGGATTTCATGCAAACATAATTCTAAAAAAAGAGTTAATGAAATCTCAAGGTTTTTTTTTTCCAAGACAAAGATATTTAACAAACTGGCACTATTTAATGATATATACAACTGATGAAAAAATTGAAACATAAAAGTATATCCTAAAAAATCACATTCTTTCTCTTGAGATATTTCTAAAACCTAAGAAATGACTTTTGCCAGTAGACTGTTCTATAACATAGACAGTATTAGACTATATCATTTAAATTAAAGTATGTTCCCAATTATGTTTATGGCACTCACTCAAACTTTGCCTCTCAGTGTCATCATTTTCCAAGTACAAAAATAAACACTGATTGATTTCATAATGAGCATGGCAGGATTAACTTGATAGTAAAGCATCTTGAAAATATTAAGTGGGGCCCTTTTACATTGATGATGTTGAGATAAAGAACTAATATCTCACTTAATGGATCACTGTATTACATCAGGATTGACTGGATGAAGTTTTAGAGAACATAATCTAGAATATAGCAGACCTAAATCTGTTAAAAAAAGGAATCTACCATATTATATTAAATACTCAGAGTTGCCCCTACATGTCTTATTCAAGGAATACTTCTTCAGTCCTCTTCCATGACAATGTGCAGCACAGAAGGTATTTGATTTAATCAGTCAGGTCTGTAGAGATGGACATGTCTGTTTCCATGGAGTCACACACCACACTATCATTGACATACTTCTCCATGGAGACAGAGCAGGGGAGTCAGAAGATACTAAAACGAATGAATTCACTGAGTAGTTAGTGAGCAAAGCTGAATCCAGACAAAATGCTTCATCCGTTGTGACATGCCACAGTCTAGAAAAGTGAAACACAGCACACATTTTGAGATAAAAGGTTAAATAAAAGTATGCTTAAAATACATGCAAGTTTAGGAAGAAATAGGAGTTAATTGCAGAAGAATACAAAATTTGGGAACTACGACAGCAAAAGTATTATTGACAACCAAAGTGGAAAAATTTCTATTAAAAATAAGATATCAGAATAAATCTGTTAAGAATCAGGTAAGAAGTTTAAAAACCAAGGAGAACAGTTTAAAAATTATTACCACCAATTTATATCATGATTTGACTGGTTCATGTTTTCTATTTTTAAGGATCTTGTTTAAAAATAATTGGTCTAATAACAGGATTTATACTTTTTCTTTGCAGAATTACAAGTATAAGGCAGTTTTAGTTCCATGTAAAAAAGTTAATTATCAAATAAACTACTTATATGAATGACTGAACCTGTACTGTACTTGACTTCATCAGTGGAGACCAAAACAGACCACTGTCCATTCTTTGCTTGAATGGGGGGGAAGCGGGAGAGAAGAAATCCTCACATGGTGATCAGCCTGATGATGATAAGTCTCTCCAAACTTAGCATGCCTGTTTCTTTGGCTACAGATGAGTTTTTCTACATACATGAAGGTTTTACAGCTAATAAGCCTTGCTTGTGTTACTGTGACACTGGAATAGGGTGTTAGTGTAGGAGCCTGGATTACTGGCTGCAAATTCAAATCCTGCCATACTCCCTTCCAAGAATATACTCATCTCAAAAATAATAAGTCCCTTGATCTAATGGATTACCCTTTCTTACAATAATAAAAGCTTTTTCACTTATTATCTCACACATAAAGAATTTCAGAAAAACAATATCCTTAAGTGTTAGGGCACCAAGATCTACTCTGATGCTTCATTGTGGTGTGGAGTTCTTAAAGGCTATGCCAGCAGAATGAAAGCTATTGTAGAGCCTTTTTAGAAAGGTTTCAGTCAGAGATGGTCTGCTTTTTGAGGACCACATTGGAGGCAGCACATGGATGGGATGGTCACCTGGCAATGGATTCTTTGTCCATGGCAATCTAAGAAACAATCTTAAACAACCCCCTTTTATTTCTGTGATAATGGTAGCAGAATGATGAAAAACAGGGTAGTGGCAGTTAACAATTACATGATTTAAGATCATCTTTAAACATTAAATATTGGTGCCCTACATGTGAGAGACTAGTCTAGTGACCAGCACGCTGATATACTGATGAAGGAACAAAATTATATCACTCTTGATAGTCTTGCAATAAGTGAAATGGAGAGATGAAAGGAAGTTATAGTTAAATGGTGATATGAACCACAGGGTTCACCTTGGAAAGGCAAACGGAAGACCTAATGAAGTTAATTTTATTTTACATCTAATGGCAGAAAAAAACATCATTAGTACATTTCATGAAACATTTACACTCAACACTCATAAGCATATGCAAAAAAAATCCCCAAAAGCCACACCATGAAGAAAATTGTAACTTATATACCAACATCCATTGGTAAGCAGAGAAATAAAAATATTAAGGCACTCTAAATGATATCAACATATCCATTAATACTTGGTAACTTCAATGGAAAGGATGGCAAAAATATGTTGGAAAACAAGGTTCAAGAGTGAGGAACAAGAAAGGTCAAAGGCTGTAGCTCATTAGAAATCTTGCACTTATATATCACAAAGATTTGTCTTTAAGAAGAGAGTTGGGCCATACGGCAAGCACCAAAGGAAACACAATTCTTAAGGGAGTTGAAGGATCAGTTTCAAGAGATCTGAAAAAGAGATGGGCAATCAGATAAAGTCATAGATCTTACTATCACCCCAAAAAGCAACCGAGAAAATAAACAACACTTACTCATCTAGATGGCTATTTTCCCATTTCTAAAACTATTACAATAATCTACACATGTTTTAGGGAATACTTGATGAAAGTATGAGAAGGGAACAGTAGGAATTTTAAGTGATATTCTATAGCATACCACATCTTTACAGTCAGACAACTGAAAGATTCAGAGAATATAAGATCTCACTGTGCTTACTGTTGACTATAAAAAAAGACCTTTGACTTGGCAAAGCAAAACACCACTTTACAGGTTCTCATTTAACAAAGCATATTCATGAATATGTCAAATTTTAAAAAAATTCTTTGAAAGATGTAATAATAAAGATAAATTTGTTTTGTGACCTATGATTATTAATATCAAACAAAGAATAAAACAAGGAAATAAGCACTACCATGCCACTATCATAGAGGATGTCTAACATAGAGTTCAAATTAAAGAGGGATTCCCTGTAGATGGATGTTCTAGATGCTCCTATTTGTAGATGACACTGCTGATTCCATCAAGCCCTAGAATGTTTCAGAATCCCCTAAATAAGATCTATAAATCACTCAACAATTTGGTCTAATTATCCAATACATGAAAAACCAAGTGGATAAAGAATGCTTATTATCCAAGCTATGAGATACAGCTGTATTGACTGGAGCATAAGTACACATAGCTTGGATAGACACCATGAATGGACAATGAATTGGGACAAGGACGGAACAAGAAGAGGGTAGGCTAGACTGTCTTTGAGAAACTCAGCATTATTATTGACCCTAATATTGTCTCTGAAATTTATCTTCTTAATATCAATATTTCTTCTGGTAATTCTACCTGCATAACTTCAAGTCATGGAACATTATAGTTTACAAATAATTAAAGTTTCAGGTCACTCAAAGGGGCAATTTATAGAGTGCTGTCAGCTTGATCCAGAATATCAACCAATAATTGTGCAAAAGAAACATTTTAAAAGATTATCATTGGACAGAAGTATTACTTGAAAAGAAGGTGATCTCATCCTGTATCATGATTTCTTAGTTTTTATGCAATGTCAAGTTATCTAGAGGAAGGCTCTCTATATCTAGAAGGAAGTTCTGTGGAAGATTTAAGGGAGGACATGAACAAGGATTGTGCAAGACAGGGCATAAATGGGTTTAACATTTAACATTTAACCTATGGGTTAAATTTCACATAAATGAGTTCATAGATACACTGAAGTATCAAAGTTTAAGTGTTAGAACTTTTTCCCTCTTGCCTGAATCCAATTCCTTCAAGTCAAGGACATAAATTAAAAAATAAATTAAGCTAAGTTCCTTCTAGCATTAATGAAACTAAACATGAAAGCATTTTTTTATACATACTGCCCACTCAATAGCCAGGACTATTATAATGTTTATTTTCATATGCTTCCACATGATTTTGTGGAGGGTGATATTGACTTTAATATCTGTTGGTATTGCTATAAAAAGGGTTATCACCAGTATGTCATCTCTGAATAGATGCCATAGTGTAGGAACAAAAATTAACTGGTTAGTATCAAAGTGGAGGTCTAGTACAAAAATCTATTCACAAAAATTATATTAGAAAATGTGTAATTCATAAAATAAGGGTTACAGAAAGAGAATTCTATTAATAAAAATAAAGCTTAAAAAGTTTAATAGTTGGGAGAAAATTTGAAACTCAAGGGATTGTGGAACTGAATGTAGTAAACTAAAAGTAAATAAATGAATTTAAATAAAAAAAAAGAAAAATGTTTAATAGTTGAATGCTTTTAGATTTGTGTATTCTTCACAAGTAGCCTAGCATTTAAGACTTCAACAGCTTTATTTCACGCATTGTCCTCCCTTTCTCCATTCTTTGACCCAGAGAGTTTTTTTGTTTTTTGTTCCCTAGTCTTGGCTTGCCTTCATCTTTTTCTTAGCTTTTTAAAAATTTTAATATTTTATTTTTCCCCAATCACATGTAAATCTTAGTTTTTACATATGAAACCCCTTCTTCCTGGAAAAGACCCTATACCTATAGAAATCCTCCTCGTCCAGGGCTGAGTTCAGCTATTCCCTCATCCATGAAATCTTCTATGACCTATCCAGACAAAAGGAATAATGTCTTTCACCTTTATAATGAGGAATCTGGGCTTCTCTAAGGGTCTCTTCCAGCTTGGAATCTTAATAAAGATCCCTACTGGCTGGGAATAATTCCTTATATACAGCATGTACTTAATTATTTATATTGAATTGTTGGATTTTAATTGATTCAGTTATTTCAGTTTTCACATTTATACCTCAGAAATGAGAGGTGACATACTTGCTAATAGCTTATGAAACAATTTTCATTTGTTTAAATTTTTTCTTAAAGTATTCCTTTAAAAATACAACTGATGTTAATGTGAAAAAACATAAGTAACTGTGGATGATTAATGATGTTGCTTGAAGTACTTATGTTTCCTCAAAATTCTCTAAGAAGCTCATAATGAAAATTACAGAAAAAAGTAAGAATTTGACATGGTTTTTGTTCCTTATTCAGAAGCATTAATGTGAACTTGATTTTCTATACTTCTGCAGTTTATCAACAATATTAGGTATATAAACTATAAAATTATATAACAGCAATGATTTATAGTTATTTTAGTTTATACCACCCTCATTTAAAAAATTAACATATCACATATGTGCTCTTTTAAAGTGCACAAATCAGCACAGTAGATTACATATTTATTTTCTTTAAGGCTTCTAGGTCTAGGATAATTTTCCACTGATGCTCAAGGTAACAAATCAAGGTTCAACAGTCAGACTTGCTGGTAAAAAGTATTTTATAACTGGATTTCATGTGGTTATTAATTTTAGGTTTCACTTAAATATATATGCTAATAACAAATAATATTACCTAATTTTTGGCACCTTTCTTCTTGGATTCTTAGAATTCTGAATTTCTTTCTACTTTGTATTACTGCACAACACAACAATGACCAGACAACAAAAATGATTAAAAATTATGAATAAGTATATATTTTAAAAATCACATTCACTACGTATCTCATTGAAACATAGTGAAAATAAAGTCTGAAAAGGGCTGAATCCCTCTGAAGATACTGTTGAAGACTAAATGATCATTATAACATAGGGATGTTTAATCTTTATTATGTTGGTATATTTATGTAGCTCTTTCAGATTTACCAAATTACTTTCCTCACAACAACCTTTTGAGGTTGCAAATATTACAGTGACCGTGGAGGTAACAAGTGTGATAGTCATAATTCAACCCTAGTTCCAACGCTTTTTACTACATTCCTGCTTTCCATTGCCAGGGATTAAAGTTAAAAGTAACCAGGGGATAATTATCAGGACCACTACAATGAACTTGTGATAGCAGTAATTATACCTCTTATCTTGTCTTCTTTATTTTCTGGTTCGTCTTGAGCACTCTCATTTTGAAAGATGAGATACTTTAAAACTTCAGGTGTGTGACCAAGTTCAGTGAGGCATGTGTATTCCCCGTGACTGACTCATTTTCATGCAGTACCTGCTAGAAAAAATGACCTTCCTATCCTGCTCAGTGGGTACTGCGGTAATCTTCCTCCACAAATTACTTTGCATTTTTACTAACCTGTGGGTTTAGTGTAGTTAACACCAAAATAGAAACATAAATCATCACTCCAGAAATGGAAGAGGCCACAGAGGTCAGCTGGTTCAGCACCCTCCCTCTGTTCTCACCCCAATTTATAGGTGAGAAAACAGGCCCAGGAAGGCTAGGAGATTATCCATAGTTCCAAAGTATTAAGTGAGAAAGTTAGAGTTAAAACTCAGGTTCTTAAAACTAGCCATGTGACCTTGGGCAAGTCACTTAACCCCAACTGCCCTCCAAAAAAAAAAGCAAAAAACCCCCCAAAACCTCAAGTTCTTTAACTTTTAAGTTCAGCACTCTGTCCACCTCCCCACATTGCCCAATAGAATGTAAATTCCCAAAGAATAGGGTCTATTTTGTGTGTCTCTGTATTCCTAGTGACTAACATAGTGATTTAGATAAAGGAGGTGCCTAATAGTTATTGAAATGAATTTTTAGCCATATTTCATTTTATTTATAATTTTGGTTATTGGGCCATAATCCTTTATCTTCTATGTTTTTTCTAGTTTTCCTATTAAATTAGACTTTGGGGGGTGGCTAGGTGGCGCAGTGAGTAGAGCACCAGCCCTGGAGTCAGAAGGACCTGAGTTTGGATCTGGCCCCAGACACTTGAAGCACACACAAACAAAAACCTAGCCGTGTGACCTTGGGCAAGTTACTTAACCCCAACTGCCCTACAAAAAAGCAAAAAAAAAAAAATTAGACTTTGGAAAGTGGTTCATAATAGCAAGCACTTATGCAATGCATAATGCACTCTGTGCAATGGTAAGGGAATTTAAATATCTTCCCTGCTCCTTAATAGACCTAGGGAATTTGAAGATCTTTCCTATCCCTTAATGGGCCTCACTTGGGGCCCAACAAGAGAAGCTTGCTTAGGGAAAGCTTGTTTTTCAGGAAGGCCCACATCTTTTGTTACTTTGTAATTAGGCAGTGGGTCATGAAGGTTGTGATGTCCTCTGTCCCTGGAGAAGGCTATATATACTCTGAAGTGAGGTTTTGCTTTGGGGCTCACTTACAGGAAGACTTGAGTGATCTGGTCAGATGAGACTCTGGGTAGTTGTTGAGACCCCCAGCTTTGAAAACCCAGATGTTGGTGCTTCTCTCTCTGGTAACTATGTATATATGTAATGGTCATACAATTAGAGGTCCTGTCTGTTGGTCTGCTGAATTGTGTTATTTTCTGTGTCTGTATTTTTTGTCTGCTTATAATTTGTGTTTGTATTTTCTGAAGTTCAGGGTGCTGACTTTTTCCCCTGAACTAAGTGAATTATACATATGTTTGATTAAAATAAGATTGTTAACCCCTTTTGAGTTGCTTTCCTTTAGAAAAGCAGATCAAAGAACCTGTGCTAACAGCCATCCTGGGCATACTAGGGTGCTTGCTGTTACATTCTGTAAGATTTGTAAAGTGCTTTATAAATGTTATTTCATTTTATCCTCATAATGGCCCTAGGAGATAGGTGCTATAATTATCCTCATTTTAAAGATGAGGAAGCTGAGGCAGAAGTTAAATGAGTCAGCCAAGGTCACATAGCTAATAAGTGTCTGAGACTGGAACTGAATTCATATAAGTCTCATCCACTATGATTTTTTTTTCCATTTTGGAGGGCAATTGGGGTTAAGTAACTTGCCCAAGGTCACATGGCAAGGTTTTTGTTTGTGTGTGCTTCAAGTGTCCGAGGCCAGATCTGAACTCAGGTCCTTGTGACTACAGGGCTGGTGCTCTACTCACTGCGCCACCTAGCCGCCCCACTATCCACTATGATTTTACTAACATTTCTCTTGCTTCATAAATACTCTATTTTTAAAAGTCCTTTCTGTTTATTTCATCTCCTATGTGGGCATTTATTCATTCCATTTTCATGTAGCTCTAATTTTAAAGAGCAATCTTACAGAAATGACTTTCAAAATGACCCATTTTAGGCATTCTTCCTACTTTTTCATTTTGAAAAGTTTTAGACTTTGAAAAAAAATATAATTTGTTAAAAGGACAATTCCCACTAAAATGAATAATTCCTTGCAAATCAAATTGAGATAAAAAAAAAACATGCACTCTCTTAAACAAGGAAGTAAATGCTCCCCCAAACTATTTAAGTTTTCTGACTTAAAAAAGCATGCTTACCTGCTATCAGCTTTTGGAGAGCACCCTTATCTCCATTAACAGCAGCAGCGTGAACTTGGGATGCTAATGAGGAACCACTAAGGACCCAGCTCTCTGAAGTGTTCATAGTTTTGTGAGCCTATGCAACCTGAATCAATTGATAAAATACAATTAATGTAATACAAAAGAATTTCTCACATCACTTCCTCTTTCATTATCATCTCTATGAAACTGATAGATTACATATAATATGTCATCATAAGTCATTCTTTTAGTTTTACCAGAAAAAAGTTATCCTTTCCATTTAAAAAAATGCTCATACTAAAAAATCCTTACCCTAGTTATGAAATCCTATCTTGTTGGTATGGAGATTACATTAGACTCTTGGAAGACATGCATGTGTAATATAAGCTTGGGCATAAGGTTTCAAACACAGTTTCAGTGAAAGATCAAGTCTGATGTCCCATAACCAATTTAGCTAAGTATGCGGACATTCTTTACCAATAAGTTGGCTGTTAAGTAATGAATTTTTTGACTATGGCAACCCATGAAACAAAGAAAAGATAAATTTAAAAGGGTCTTGAATCTGGGGGGCAGGGTGTAGGTAGGGGGAGGGCAGAGTGGTTGGACAGAGGCAGTAGGAGAGGGTCCTACTGGAGTAATAGAAAAGGGGGAAGACCATACTAGGAATCAGTTTTTAGACTCGACCCCTAGAAATATTGGACTATACAAAGAGTAACTGTAGTTAGAGCTTTGTCTTAAGAACGATGAAGTGATTTACTGCTGGAAGAACTGAATTGCAACAAATGACCAGAAGACAAAAGGAAGTTGCAGTTAAAGGACAGATTACTGGTTTTCCTGGCCAAGGTAACAAAGCAGTTGGAAGAGTTGGTTTAATCATATGCCTAAAGGCATTAAGAAACATAATTTCACGGGCTACTTGTGTTCTTACCTTGCAGTTCTCTTAACAAGCACAAACAAAAAGATGACCTATAACATTAACCTGTAGTTAATGCACCAACAGCTGTTACAACAGGCGTTCTTAAACTATTCTTGTTATGGACTCCTTGGGGTAGTCTGGCAAAGCCTCCGGACCTCTTCCCAGAATACTTAGTAAAGATATACAATAAACCACATTTGTACTATCACAAAGGGAAAACATTACATTAAAATAGTTGTCAAAACATTAACAAAACCCCCAAATCACAAGATCATGGACCTCAGGTTAAGAACTCCTCGGTAGATAAACAAGCAGAAATATTCTATTAAGAACTTGACAAGCCCTCCAAATAAAATCAATATATACCTTTTATACTCAGTGACATCAATGGGAGGGTGGGCATGGAGAAGATAGGTTAACAAATATAGCTCAGGTTTCAGAAAAGACAGAGGCCAAAGACCTGTAGAATATCCAGAAGACTATGCCTACACTTTATTCCAGGAGAAAGCAAAGGCATTAAATATGATGAACACCAGTAAAAATAATTATACACAAAATGAAATTAAATCTTGATAGGAAACATCTGGTTTCTACTGTGGAAGCCATACTAGAATCAGTTTGACTCCACTGAACTTAAATACAGTTGGACTGCAGGTTTAGTTTGAACAAAGGTTAAAAAAAAAAAATCAAATTATTAAAAAAAAAGATGAAGGTAAGAAAAAAGGAAGATATTGCCAACAATTTCAATAAATTCAACCTAGTGTATTCAAAGAAGCTGTAAAGTGGGAAATGGAAAAAGGCAAAGATATCAGTTTATCACCACTAAAGTTTAATTGATACAATGAAATGACCATAATACCGTCAAAAGGGTTCAGAAACTGCCTTAATCAGTAAATACTTCATCTCTTTGCCAAATTGGGAGACATGATATCCAAGGAAGGGTAATACCAGTTTGAAAAATAAACTTATTTATAAAACCTACAGGTGAATGGCAAAAGATTACCATTATCACTTTATAAAATCTTGAAAAGCAGCAGAAATGAAATCAAGTCTGTAGAAAGCTTGAGGTGCACCCTAATAGAGCCAAATCACACCAAGGGCATTCAATGGTGAAAATGGCAAAGAGACAACAAATGGGTAGAAAATGGAATACATTTATCAGTATTTTTACAATAATCTGTTTTCTTATTAGTAACAGAGGAACTATCAAATTTGGATCCTAACATTTCAATTTCCAATGTGCTACACAAATAAGTTAATAAAGCAATTAAATAGATGAATTCAGGAAAAGTAGCTACACCAGAGAAGGTTTACACCAAAGAAATACATGCCAGATGTTAATACTGTTTTGAAAGCCTTGAATTACTATTATTATGTATTTATTTTTCAGAAAATATCTCGGGAAGAAAATACTATTCCTCCCCTACCAAAAAAATATAGGGAGAGGAAAATTACAAATAATATTACTAACTCAAAGAAGGTGATAGAGCATCAATAATTAAGGACTTCTATCACCTTTACAAATCTTTATGAGAATGATCAATATGCATATATGGAGTAAGTTTTTTGAAAAAATAAAAGAGAACAAACAGGCTTTCAGAAATTATTCTTTACAGCAGGCTACAATTTTATAGTCACATAATTAATTGAAAGGCACAAAGAATGCAAGATCTCTCTATAATTATTGTTTGCTGATTACAAAAAAGTATTTGACTCAATAGAGCAAAACACTTAATGGGTCTTACAATAAAGAGGTTTTTTATAAGATCATACAGGATTTCTTCATAAATACAATCATATATAACCTTGCTCCAAGATCCTCTGATTATCAATTTCGAAGGAGCTATTGGAGAGGTATGACACAGTGTCACTGTGGTCCAATCGGAAGAGGGATCTCCTACAGTGAGGCCCTCAAGATGTCCCTATCTGGGGACATTGTCCTGATTTCAAACCCCAAAACACTGTTAGTGTTCCTCAATGAAATCTATGAAGCAGTAGAAGTTGTGCAGTAGAAAGCAATAGATTTGGAGAAAGGGACCTATGTTTGAATCCTACTACTGGTATTTATTTATTCCCAGCGTAACTTTGGGTAAGTGACTTCTCAGAAATCAGTTTTCTCATTAGTAAAAATAATAGGGCTGGATTAGATCTCTTCTAGCTGTAAATCCTAATAATATTCAAAAGGAATTGGCATAACAATTTATAAAGGACTAAATATGATGAAAATTACTTAATGAACAGGATGAAAATTATTTAATGTCCAGAAAACAACAGGCAGTTAAATGTTACCTAGGTACACAAAGTTGGGTAAGGCACTGCAATGAATGAGACCCAGAATTGAAACGAGAAGACAGGAGTAGATTGAATTTGAGAAATTAAGCAGTTATTTCTAATTATCCCAAGCTGATCCTCCACAACAAAGTCCACCTTTTAAAAAACAAACTATTTTTATTCCATTAGCTATTTCCCAATTACATGTAAAAATTTTAAAACAATTTTCTTTTTAAATTTTGAGTTCCAAATTCTTTCCCTTCCTGCTCTTCCCTCTCCCTGAAAAGGCAAGCAGTTTGATTTTGATTATATATGTGAGGTCAAGTAAAACATATTTCCATATCACAAAGTCCATCTTTTTTTTTAAACAGAAATGTTTCCCCAACAATACTATATTGTTGCAAATATTAGATTCTACAAAGACTTCAAAGTGTGACTCAAAAGACAATGGAGAGATCTCATAGCCCAAGGAGGTTGTAATTTATTTCCAAAGAAGACCTATAGACAAGATGCAGTAAAGCTGAAAAAATGTATGATTAGAAGAAAAGGTGGACCACTTTAGGAAGCTAGGTAGCACAGTGTATAGAGTGTTGGACTTGGGAGTCAGGAACACCTGAGTTTAAATCCAGCCTCAGACATTCAGTAGCTCTGTGAACCTAGGCAAGTCACTTAACTTCTCTCAGCCTGTTTCCTCATTTGTAAACTGGAGAGAAAAATAACACCCACCTCTCAGGGTTGTGAAAACAAAATAAAACAAAACACCAACAACATTTTGCAAACCATAGAGCAGTTTTGTTATTATGAGACTGGATATTTAGTATAACAGCTCAAGTACTCTACCAGTATTCATGAAATGTAAGATTCCCAGTATATTTCTAATATTTTAGATACACTCTTTGGAGAAACAATAGAAAAAAACAAACTAGACTTTTACAGGTTTAAAAAGCATGAAGGGGTTGCAAACTGCACCAATGGATAGAATGCTCCTTTCAAAGAAATCACAGATTCATTTAGTAAAACTTCTCTCCTCTCCTGACACTATGTAGGAAAATGCAGACTGGGTAGCGTGTTCCATGGTTCACATAGCCTAGGACTATGCTGCCCACAGAGGGCCCAAGGCATGCTTGGTGGGTGGGCAAAGTTGCGGTCCATCTTCTCCTACCCACTCCCAAATCCCTCCTGAAAGGTTAAAAACAGCATGGTGTAGTGGAAAATCACTGATCTGGGAGTCTGGTTGGTCACTTAATAGGGCCACTGTAGAGGGTACACCATGGGAGTAAAAGAAGAAATATGATCTCTAAGAGGCCTTCCAATTGGAAGTCTATGATTTGGGGAATCAGCAAGTAATTTAGTAACTTGAATCAGGAAATCTTGACTCTAACCCCTGCTCTGCCCCTAAATAGTTATACAAATTTCAACCCCTTTGGGTCTCAGTTTCTACATCTGTAAAATGAGAGGACAGAGTAATCTCTAGGATCCCTTCAGGTCTAACCCTTTTATTATCCTATGATTGATTTCATGACTGCACATGTAAATTCACAAGTGGATTTTCTCTGAAATGAAAATCTTAGACTTAATCTGATGATTGTGCTTTGTCCTAAATGCATTGCTATCTGGAATAAATTAGGATTAAGCCAAGGATAAATAACTGTGGAAATTAAATCCCTGTCCTATACTTTTATATGGCCAGTCCAGACAGACTAGGTCTATGTGGAAAGAACACTTTATATTTGAAATAAGGGGGTAAAGTTGGCAGCAAATGTAGTTGCTAATTTAGTGAAAGCAAGCAGTTAAAGGAAAAGCAATGTTATTCATATACTACTATTTAAATAGTTGAAGGGCTTTGTTTTATACAATTGGCCTTCCTAGGCTAAATGGTAAGGTTCCTAAAGGGACTGTTTCACTTTTGTCTTAGTGTCCCTACTACTTAACACTTAAATGTTTCTCAATTGGAAAAATTGGTAATATTGTAAAAGCCTCTAGTGAGAGGGCAAATCAGAGAACTTCCATTTAGTCTCTGATCTACCCAGGGCCAACAAATAGATTTCTGTTCTGGACATTCAAGGTCCTTCACAATCTGGACCCAATTATGTCTTTCTACAAACGACTCCCCTTTCAATTATCTACATTCTAGCCTTACTAGACCACTGTTGTCTATCCTTATCCTATATCTGTGCCTAGAATGGATCTTCTTCTCCTACTCTCTCAGGCCTGTCAATTTCTGTTGAAGTACTTTTAAGGCCCAACTGAGGTACTGCTTTCTTCACAAAACCTTACCTGTTCTTTCTCAAGTGATTTCTTACAGTACTCTGCCTGGATAGGTAGGCCCTTTTGTCCATATCACAACCTCCTCTTTTATCAGTTATTTGTGTTCTATTTCACAAACTCTCGCTCCCATTTGATTGTAAACTCCTTAAGACCAAAGTACTTGTCATATCTATCTATGTATTCCCAGCAACTGAACTGAATTTTCTTTCTGGTGCTATAACATCAGTCTTTGGAGACAGAAAATCCAAACTGGCCGACCAATTTTCAAGGAGTAGGTAGTAAGCTTGGGCTACTGCTTAGAAAGATATTATTCTTCAGCTCCAAAAAATATTTATCAACCTGACTTAGGTCTGACTGGTTCCAAAAAACGTCCAGCACCAAGAATAAAAAAACAGTTTCCCCTGAAAGCATGCCACTACAACCACAGAGACTCTTTAAGATCTGGCAGAGCTGCGAGACAAATCTCTTCAGTCAACCTAGATCATGTTACTCCTTGTCAGTGAAAAGGATTACTGGATCAGTCTTTGCTCTAGAGGAAGGCCGGCTTCCTAATGATGGTAAATTCCAGCTCACGTAGTAGCCCTGAAAACGTGGGCTGATATTCTGGCAGGAAAGATCCCCATCACTCAGGGTTATGCTTCTGAAGGCATTTTACAGAACCTGAAAACTTTCTTTAGGCTTCAAGCACATCAGTTGGACCCATACTGGAAAGAATCGTGTCACTAAAGGGGACACGAGAAAAACACAAGCAGGACACTAAGAAGCACGTGTTCTTATGTGCTAGTAAGAATGACCTGGCTGCCCTAGGTCTACAGGGCTGGGTCACTTTTTTTGGAGGGGGGGGTGTTGTTCGGAGGAACCAGATTCAGATTCCCTGCCTGGGCTAGCAGGGACTGATGTTATCTCCCAGTTCCTCCCTCCTCCTTCCCGTCTGGGTACCGTTCCCAATGAGCCCTCCAATCAGTCAATATTTATGAAGCCCCTACACAGGGCTAAGTGCTAGGGACACAAAAAGAGGCAAAAGGCAGTTCCTGCCCTCATGGAACTTGCAATCCCCACCCCTCCAGCCAAGAGAGGAATGGAGCTGGACTGACAGTCCCTTACTGGGGGAGGGAAGAGTGTTTTCCTTAATTTGTCACCGTGGGACCGCCAGAAACGAGGCACAGGGAGGGTGGGGATTTGTTCCCTCCACTGTCGGTGAGGCCCCGAGCTCCCCTCAAGGTGATTCCCAGTCCCCCTCGCCCGCGACTCACCCTCAGCTCCTCCAGCACCAACATCCCACAGGCAATTCCACCGAAGTAGGTAAAAGCCCCCCTAACCCTCCAGTCCCCAGAAGAATACTTCCGCTCCGAAGCCGCCGCCGGTCTCCGCAGAGTTTGGGAAAGCGGGGCGTTAACGGGACACCCCCCCCACCCAGTGCTTTTCCCGTGCATTCTGGGAATTGTAGTTGTGGCTCAGGCGGCCAGGCGCTCTCTTCTAAGGGTCTCCTTTCCAATTCCAAACTGCTACGCCAGAAAGTGGAGGGAGGGGGCGGGGGGCCCGGCAGGGAGTAGAATCAGGCGGGCCCTTCAAGTGCCGCGGTGCCTGTTGGGAAAGCGAGTTCTCGGCTCCCTTAACGACCCTTACGGGCTTCGGGACTACAGTTCCCGGCGAGCTCCGGCGTGACCAGGACCTGGAAGTGAGGGCGTGCGGGCCCTCTTTGGAAGTTGTCCCGGGTGTTAGTTGCTGGAGCCCCGGGTCGAGAGGACGAGGCGCTGCAGTCGCCCGAGGAGCAGCCGCCGCCGCCGCCGCCACCTCCCTCCTTCTCCTCTTCCTTCCCCGGAGCTCGGCCACCGCCTCCGCCTCTCCCTGCCCGAGACCCCTCCGCTACAATGAAAGCTGCCATCTTCTTGCCCTCCCCCGACCTCCGATGCTCCCTGCTGCTTTTGGTGAGTAGCTGACACCTCACTCCTCCTTCCGCCGCTGGCCGGGCCGGGGGCTGCGCGGAGCCGCGACTCCGAGGGAGGCACAGTAGCCCGAGCCTCCGGAGGGAGCCGGCTCTCCGCGCTGTCCCCTACCCCGACCAGGGTCTCGCTCCCCCGCGGCCTGTTCCCGCCGGCTGGGCTGGGCCGGGTTAGGGAGGGTGGGGTGGACCGGGGCTGGGGGTCTGGGGTGGGGGGGCAGGGACCGAGCCCTCTGAGGCGTGGTGGTGGGGGGAGGCCTGGCCACTGGACCCTGGGATGGGAGGGAATCCCCCGGCGGCCTCGGCGGTTTGCGGGCGGTGGGCTTGAGACATCTGCGGGGAAGGGAAGGCTGAGGGTCTAGAGTCTGAGTGAAACCCTGCAGGCCGCCCCTTCTCCTCCCCAGGACTAAGGGGCGGGCTGGGCAGAGACGGAGGCCCCCTGGGGCGGCCGGGCTCGGGGGGGCGTGGCCTCGCTCCCTGCGGAGTGGGGGTGCTTGGGGTAGGTCAGTCCTGCAGGACGGTGGTGGGGGAAGCCCCTGGGTATGAAGCTGACAGGTGCGGCGGCTGGTTCCTCTCCCTCTTTACCCCTTAAACCATGCCCCTTTGGTGGATCCCTCTGTTGTGGCTACATGTGATTGGTTGGAAACACGGAACTTGTCTGGCTGACACTCTGTCCAGGGGGTGGGGGGACACGGTGGCGGTGCTGTTCCTAGACAACTCGAACCTCCAAACCCATCTGAACCCTTTCTTTCTTCCCGGGGCACTGAGCTGGGTCTTCTTCATGTACTCATCCCCACTGCCTTTAGATCTGCTGGGACACCCAGAGTTTTAAACTCTTCTTTGTATTGAGGGTTAGGTTAGGTTAGGGTTCCCCCATTAATCCGTGTTCCCCAAACACACCTTGGGTATGGTGACACCCTAGGGGACCTCTCCTAGACAAGTTTAACTTTGGAAAAAGGCCAACGCTTGCCCGGCCTTTTGTGACACTGGACAGGTATACTGGATATTTACCAGAATACTGGGTTAGAAAGTGTTCTAACCTTAATGGAATTGTAGAGGGTTTTACCCATTTTCTCAGATGAGGAAAAGGGGCTGAGGTTAAAGAATTTAGTCAGGTTTACAGGGAATGTCACTGCTAAAACCAGACAGTTTCAGTACAACAGTATGAGACCAGGTCATCCATCTCTCTCTTTTTGCAGATAAGGAATTTGGTCTGAGTGAGAGGTTAAAGGATCTGTCCCCGGTTTCATAGTGAGTGCCACTTTTGAGACTAGAATATCAAATTCAGCTAACATTAAGGACCCACCTTGTGTAAGCAGTTGTACTGGTTCTATTACAGTGTGCTAAGTTTTAGTATTGTTTATATCTGAAAAGTTTTAAATGAAGTAAAGAGATAGTTTGTAAAAGATCTCCAGTCAGGGAATCCAGCTTGGTGGGTGAGATTCCCCTGGAACCCAGGTAGAAATTCCCTTACAAGACTTAAGATCTTAGAGACTGAAGACTTTGACTTTCTTAAAGGAAAAGTATTATAAAAATTCAAGTAAGGTATCAAAACAGTGTAAAAAAAGTTATATAAAATATAATTGATTTTTAAATAAAATGGAAGAAACATTTATTGCTTTTTCTGAGATAGAAGTGAGTCCCTGTGGAAGAAGATAATTTTAATATTGAAAGCTTCTTGAAAGACCACTCTCTGTTGTATTAGTGATAATTTTGGAAGAAGAAGTTTACCTATCAGGAGTTCCCAACAACAGTGAAACCCCAAGTTTCTTGTCTGAGAGGTGAGAGGCAAATCCTCTCATTTTGCATCTTAGGACACTGATGCATCAGGAGGTTAAATTACTTGCTCAAGGTCACAGATATTAAAGGTCTGAGGTAGAATTTGAACCCAGGTCTCCTGACTCCAAATCAGTGCTTTTTTTTTTTTTTTGGAGGGCAATTGGGGTTAAGTAACTTGCCCAACAAGGTCACACGGCTAGGCTTTTTTTATTTGTGTGTGCATTAAGTGTCTGAGGTCGGATCCGAACTCAGGCCCTTCTGACTCCAGGGCCGACACTCTACTCACTGTGCCACCTAGCCACCCCAAATCAGTGCTTTTTTTACTGTATCAAGCTGCTTGATCGTAAACAGAAATGCAGTTTGCAGAAAGACTCTCATTCCAGCATTACAAATTGATATTACTTGATGACATACTAATTTTAACCAATCTTCATCCTGAATTTATTTTTGAGGAGCTACAATAGATACATAGTGAGATGTGATAGGTGACAAGTAGAAGATATGTTCTTTAACTTCACAGAGGCAGTAGTTGAGAGGCTGCTTCTCTCATAGGTATTCTGGTCTAGAGGTAATCTGACAACAGCCTCTTTCATGTAAAAACAAAACAAAACACTTCTGTGTCTTTTTATAGGACCTGTGCTTCCTGTCTTTATGGATATTTCTTTGACCGGCACAGATCATAACTTGTCTGTTTGTGGCTCTGTATACAAAAAGTATAAAGGGGAAAACACAAAAAATAGAAAATACGAAAATTATTGACAAGGAAGACTACAACAGAGTTTCTTAGAAGGTTTTGTCTGGTTCAGACCATGGCAACTTGACAGGCCACTTGAAGAAGATTGAGAAAAGATGAATGAGTCACAACATTTCTGGAAAGGAACCTTGGATACCTACTTTAAACCATAAATGAACAGAAATGCCCTCTGCAACAACATTCTTTAAAAATGCTTTATGCAGCCTTTGCTGGGGGACTTCTGAAGAGGAGAATTCACTACTATTACCTATATCCCTTTTAACTTTACTTATTATGACATTTTCCCTTTATTTGTTAAGTTTCGCTAAGTTTAAGGCAAATGGGAATTTGTTTCTTTGCAACTATATACTCCTCCTATTTCTGGGGTCTTGGATCAAGTAAAGGAATCTAATGCCTCCTCTGCATGTCAACCCTGTAAATCCTTAATTAAAAACTATAGTATGTCCTTTTTCCCCTCTTCTCACCCTCAAGCATTTTTCTCATCCAGGAAAAATACTTTCAGTTCATTTGGTATGGTTTCAAGTCTTCTTACGGTCCTCTTCGTTCTTTTCTGGATATGTTCCAGCTTGTCAAGATTCTCTTTAAAATGTATTCCTTGAGCTTAGTGCTTTCTTCCATCATAGTCTGATCAGAGTAGAGAACTTGGGACTGTTACCTCCCTTTTTCTGAACATTGTCCAATTCAGTTCAACAAACATTTCTTGGGGGTTGGCTAGGTGGCACAGTGAATAGTGCACTGGCCCTGGAATCAGAAGGACCTGAGTTCAAATTCTGCCTCAGACACTTAACACTTAATAGCTGTGTGACCTTGGGCAAGTTACTTAAACCCAATTGCCCTTCACTTCCCCCCTCCAAAAAGCAAAAAACAAAACAAATAAAAGTCAGAGAACTAAAAAAAAACATTGCTTGGGTTTCTGTTTTATGTAGGTTACTGGGCTTCATGGTTAGGACATGAGGACAAAAATGGAATGGTCCCTTGCCCTCAAGGGCAGGAATGTGACATATACACCGATAAGCAAATACAAGAGAATTGCAGAAAGGAGAACATTCGACATAGGGTTTCGTACATAGGTTCTTACTCTTTTTTTGTGTCTTGGTCCCTTTTGGAAATTTAGTGAAGTCCATTGACTCCCTTCTCAGAATAATATTTTTAAATGAATAAAATAAAATATTCAGGATTACAAAGGAAACCAATTATATGGAAGTACAGTTTTTCAAATATAAAAAAAAAAAATCATAGAGCCTAGGTTAAGAACCCCTGGTTTCAGAGAAGGTGAAACCTGAGCTGAGCCTTGAAGGAAGCTTAGAATTCTGAGAAAGGGAACATTTCAGGTAGGAAGGACAGCTTGTGGGAATTGCAGAATTCTTGGTGGGGGGGAGGGGGGAAGCCCTGATAAACACAAATGCGTGAAGATGGAAAAAAGCATATTGAGGTCAGGGAACAGTTGGTACTCCAGTTGGATCCTTGAGGACTACCCTTCCTTTGTGTGGGTTTGGGGGGGAGAAGGAGGGAGCAGAGATGAATGATAAAAGTAGGAGAAAGTCAAGGAAGGCTTGGAGAAACAGGAGGAAGACTGATCATCACTGTCAAAAGTTAAATGGAGATAATAGGAAGAGAGCATCCTTCTCTGTTGACCTCCAGTCTCACATTTCCATCTGCCTCTCAGACATCTTGAATTGGATGTCCAGTAGACATCTTGATATGTCCAAAATAGAATTCATTATTTTCCCCCCTAAATCCTCTCTTCCACCCCACACCTTATCTGTTATTGTAAAGGGCAACATCCTAGAGTCATCCTGGATTCTTTACTTTCTCTTACTCCACATATCCAAGCTGTTGCCAAGGCCTGTTGCTTTCACCTCGGCAACCTCTCTCCAATACTGCTCCTTCTTTCCTCTGACACAGCCACCGCTCTGATGCAGGCTATCTCATTATAGCAAGAGCCTACCAGTAGGTTTGTCTGCTTCAAGTCTCTTCTCACTCTAATCTATCTCCTCTATTCAGCCACCAAAGTGGTTTTCCTCAAGTGGAGGTCCAGTCATGTCACACAATACACACCCCTACTCAGTAAACTTCAGTGGCTAGCTATCTCCTTCAGTATTAAATACAGAATGTTCTGTTTGGCATTCAAAGCCTTTCATAACCTATCCTCCCCCTACCTTTTCAATCGTCTTACACCTTATTCCTCACCACATTCTCTTCAGTTCACTGACACTGGCCTCCTGGCTGTTTCATGAACATGATACCATCTCTCAGCTCTGGGCATTTCTTTGGCTGTCCCCCATGCCTGGAATGCTCTCCTGCCTCCATTTTTACTACTGACCACCCTGGCTTTTCTTTAAGCCCCAAGTAAAATCCCACATTTTGCAGGAAGCTTTCCCCAACTCCTCTTAATTCCAGTGATTTCCCTCTGTTAATTATTTCCTATTTATCCTGTGTATAGCTTGCTTTATATATATTTGTTTGCATGTTGTCCTATGCAAACTTTAGATTGTAATGTTTCCCCCATTAGATTGTAAGCTCCTTGAGGCCAGGGACTGGCTTTTGCCAGGGAAAGGAAGTGATAGAGCAAGTTACTAGAGAAGGATGGAAGGGAATGGAATCAAGGGCATAGGTGAAATTGTTGACCTTAACAAAAGAGGACCTCCTAATTCTCTTGAGTTTGGAGTAAAGGATTATGAAAATGTGGAGTAGGAGAAATGAGTTCAAATTGGGCCTTTATTTTCTCTAAGTAAAGTAAGAAGGCAGGGTGTTTTTTTCCCTCCTGAAAGAGAAAGAGGAGTAGCTTTAGGGAATGGAATAAAGAAGTTTGGAATACTATGTATTAACTTTTTTTACCTGGCCTGTCCTGTTCTTTGCTCATTAAGCTTGCAGTTCATTGCAGTGTGTCAGTATTTTTCACGTGAACTGTTGTCTAGCTATGTTTCTCCATCCTGTATTTCTGTAGTTGAATTTTCAGATCCAAGAGTGATTTATTCTTATAAAATTTTACCTTTTTAGATTTTGGTTTATTTTAGATTCTAGGCAATTTGAGGATTTTCAATCCTGTTGAAGTTTTTTGTTAACCATTGTTAAAATCTCTCCCAGTTTTTTATGACAGCAAAAACTTGAAAAACATGCTATCTATAATTCTACCTAAGTCATTCATAGAAATGTTGACCCCAACAGGGCCAAGGGCAGAAATCTTGTGGCATTCCTCTAGAGACTTTCTTTCAGGTTTATTAATCAGTCACTACTCTGGTGGTGTGCTTGTTTATTTAATCAGTTCTCATATTTACCTAACTACACTACCTAGTACATAACATTTAATCTTATCTACAGTAATATCATGGGAGACTTTGTCAGTAAATTAAAAAATTAATCTTGTAGTAAAGTTAATGAGAATACAAATCAGCCTGGTTTTTCACTAAATATTCACGAAGGAAATTGAGCTTTTTAGTAATAAGGTTGTTGTCTGTTCATTCAGGTAGTTAAATGCTTACTTTGAGCAAAGCATTGTTGTAGGCATTATATAGGGTATAAATATCTGGTTCTGTGCTCAGGGAGCTTAGAATCTTATTTGGAAGACAAGGCATAGACATGAAAATATGAGAAATGTAACTCCTCAGTTGAGAGGTAGGGGCAATAAATGCCATTGGAGGACAGGGAAAGGAGAATCACTGGACTTAAAACTAAAAAACCATCATTCTTGTTTCTGTTTTGTCATTTACTAGCTGTGTGACTTCTGGCCAAATCACTTCACCTTTCCTGACCTGAGTTTCTTCTTCTATAAATTGAGTGCATTTAACTAGATGATCTCTAGTTCATTGTTGTGGGCTTTTTTTCGGGGGGTGGGGGGGATAGGAGCAGGGAGTGGGTTGAATGAGAAGGATGTTTCATTAGGAATCTGTTAAGTTTGAGGTGCCAAAGAGACATCCAAGTAGAGGCCTTCAGGATGACATTAAGCTCTGACATTTTTGGATTCTGAGAGGTCACTATAAGTTAACATAGGCAATAAAAGCTTCAAGGGGTAATGTGGAAGTTGAACTGGAATTAGAAGAATAACTAAGATTTGAATGGGCAAAGATAAGGAGGTTGGGAGAATTTTTTAAAAGAGGAGTTAAAGGAACAAAGGGATGGGAATGTGCATGTTATGTTGGAGACAGTGAGCAGGTCAGCTTAGAACTGAACGTTTGTGTTGTAGGAAATAAGAAGTAGGTAGGTTAGAGTCATACTGTGTTAAGTCTCTTCAATCCTAAGCTTAATAGTTTGGCCTTGATTCAGTAGGCTTTGGTAATCCACCGAAAGCTCATCAGCTGGACACTGGTGAGATAAAAGTGATAGGATAATAGATTAGGAAATTATCTTGATGGATGTGTGCAAGAAGCTTTGGAGAAAAGAGATTCTGAAGATAGGACTTTATTTTAATAGGCTAGATGTGAGGATGGCAAGGTGAATGGGAAGAAAGTCATTGTAAGAGAAAGTAAAGAGGAGTATCAATCAGATGTAATATGGGGACCTCAAGGATGAATGAGCTGGGAATAGGAGAAGAGTAATGTGAAAAATGACTTTAAGTTCATTTTATGTTAAAGAGGGGGTAGGTTGTTTATCCCATCGTGAATAGTAAATTATTTTAGCCCTCTTAGAGTACAGAATGATCCAGCGCAAACTAACAACAGATTTTTAAGGTTATTGGTTTACATTCCATCTACTCTTCTTTAGGACTTTGCTCCATCAGTCATCTCTTCTCTCATACATATCCAGTCTCCCTTTTGCTGGTTCGTTCTCATCTGTGTGCAAACATACTCAGGTGTTTTTTGTTCAAAAATGCCTTCCCTTGACTATTCTCCATGGATTGTGTAGTCCTTGCTCTGGCTAATTATTAACATTGAGACCTTATAGGATCAGAAGTTTAAAACCAGAAAGGACTTACAAATCCTTTAGTCCAACCTTCCCATTTTATAGATTAGGAAACAGAGCAAATCTAAATCACTTTTTATGGTCTTTTGCATAATTTGTTTCCAAGATTATACCATTTTAAATTTGTGTTCTTTTGCTTTGTTAAAACAAAATTTAAGTATAACAACAATGGCTTTATTTCTCAGTCTGAAAAAACTAGATTCAAAATAAAGTGAACAGTTACAATTATCCATAAAAGTACTTTATGTTCTTAGCAAATACTATTGTAGAAATTAATGAAGCATTATCTGCCATCCTGTGGAAGTACAGAATAGAATTTAAAGTGTCTTCTTGGCACACTTTAAGGACAATAAGGTCTTATGCTTTCTCTTGTGATGACATCATGTTGGACAAATATCTTTTTTTTTTTTTTTGCTTTTTTGGAGGGCAGTTGGGGTTAAGTAACTTGCCCAAGGTCACACGGCTAGGTTTTTGTTTGTGTGTGTGTTAAGCGTCTGAGGCCGGAACCGAACTTAGGTCCTTCTGACTCCAGGGCCGATGCTCTACTCACTGTGCCACCTAGCCGCCCCTGGACGAATATCTTTACCTTTCTGGGCCATAGTTTCCTCATCTGTAAAATGAGAGGGTTAGACTTTTAATATCATTAGTCATTTTCTATCTCTGTGACTCTGTGATGGTAGTTCCATTTCTCCATTTATTCTCAACTAAACTTCTTGGGGGAAAAAAATCCACCAATACTCATTGGTCCTTCTTCTTCATCACCCACTGTCTCTACAACTCTTTGCAAGTTGACATCTTAGTTTTCTCTTCCTCTCTTATTTTTCCTTCTCAATCTCCTTTACTCTTTTTATCTTACTGACTCCTCCCCTCTACAAGGTTTCTCAAGGTTTTTTCCTTAGCCTTCTTTTGTTTCTTTACTTTCTTTTCCTTGCTAACATTCCCATAGTTTCAATTACCCCACATTTCTACCTCCCAACTTTGTTCTTCTCATCATTAGGCTTATATACCTAACTGCCTACAAGATGTGGATATCCCATTGGTAGCTCAAACTTAATGTATCTAAAACAGAGTTTTTCATTCCCCTGGAATATCCTTTTACTTCAAAGTTTACTATTTTTGTTGATGGTGCTACCATTCACCCAGCCACATATTTGGAACTTTCATATTATTTTTGTGTCTTTCTTCTCCTTTCATAGCTGGTTAGCTACCAAGTTTTATTGATTCTATCTCAGCCTTACCTTTTCTTACTGCTCTCTCTTCCAACTTCTTTTTTTTTTTTAATGAGGAGGTGTATTTTTTTCACTTTAAATGCTTTATTAACTTCTGGTTTACATCATTCATTTCCACAAGATTTTGAGTTACAATTTTTCCCCATTTTTCCCCTACCCACAGCACCAGAATAGCAGTCCCACAAGATATCCCCTCCTCCAATCTGCTCTCTCCCATATCTTCTCCCATACCCACTTCGACTTTTCCAGTATGGCAAGGTGAATCTCTGTGCCCCAATGCCTGGACATCTTATTTCCCAATTACATGCAAAATAGTATTGATAATAATATTTATATATTTTTAAACATTTGATTTTAAAACTTCGAATTCCAGATTCATTCCCTTCCTCCCTTGTCACCCACTCTTACTGGGAAGATAAGCAATTCAGTATATGTTGTACAAGTGTAGCTATGCAAAACATTACCATAATAGATATATTGTAAAAGACTGACTATATTTCCCTCCCTCCTATCCCACCTGCCACTTGTTATGTTCTCTACTTTGATCCTGTCCCTTTTCAAAAGTGGATGCTTCTGCCTTCTCTGAAGCCTCCACACACTCTGGCAAGCTGGTCACACACCCCAAGACCTCCACTCCAGACTGCAGTCCAGATCTAAGAAGGTTAAATCAAGAGCGATTACCTCCCAGACTGATCACCTGGTCCTCCCACAGTCCGCAGGCCAGGAACTGAAGCTGTATCCTGGTGTTCTCTGCTTTGTGGCTATTCAGTGTCTTCTTGCCCCCAGGGGAAGTGGCTGATGCACTCTCCCAACTAGTGGGTCCCAAAGTCCATAGGGCACTGACCTCTCACTTTGTCCTTGGCATCTATGTGGTGATAATTCTGAAAACACCACAGCTGCTAGTGATATGGAGTCCTTCCAGCTGGCTGCTGGTTAGGCCACCCTGGGGCTAAAACCTCTGACTCCTCTCTTTCAACTTCTAATCCCTGAATACAGGTCTTTATTAATTAATACTCACCTGGAGAATTGTAGTGATCTAGTAATAGGCAAACAAGGGAGGGAGGCAAAGATTTATTAAGCAACTACTGTGTGTCAGGGACTCTGTTAATAAGCACTTTACAAATTATTTCATTTAATCCTCACAGCACCCTGTTATTATTATTATACCTATTTGACAGTTGAGGAAACTAAGGCAGACAGAGGTTAAGTTACTTGCCCAGGATCACACAACTAAAAATATGAGGTCATATTTGAACTTTGTCCTTCCTGATTCCATACCCAGCATTCTAGTTTGCCATCTAGCTGCCTCAATAGGTCTTTCTCCACTCTATTCTCTCTTCAGTTCTTCCTCTTGTTGCCAGACTAATATCTAATCATCACTCTGCACAGAATCCTCCAGTGATTCTCTGTTGCCTATTAAAGTTTAGCTTTTTAGCCTAGCATTCAAAGTTCTCTACAAACTGTCATTATATTAACTTTTTTCCTTCCTATAATTCTTTTTTTAATTATGAACTTGACAATCATTGACAAACAGAAACATTTCAGTATGCAAAAAAATATATGCACATGAAATTATGAAATTCTGTTACATAACACACCTTGAATTTTTCCTTTCTCTATTTGTTGTTTGTCAGTTAGTTGTCTGACTCTTTGTGACTCTATTTGGGGTTTTTTTGGTAAAAATATTTGAAGGGGTTTGCCATTTCTTTCCCCAACTCATTTTACAGATAAGGAATCTGAGGCAAACATGGTTAAGTGACTTGCCCAGGGTCACACAGCTAACAAATGTCTGAATCCCAATTTGAACTCAAGTCTTCCAGACTTTAGGTCTGGTACTCTATCCACTCTTCCATTTAGTTTACTGCCTTTCCTTCATGCTCTTTCCTATCCCAGGAATGCTCTTTGATCCCAGCATAACTCAAATAGCACTTTTTTCTTGAAGTTTTTCTTGATCCCTTAGACCTAGTCAATTATAATCTCACTCCTTGTACCTCACATTTATCCCTTTATTGCATTATTTTATGTTATAGTTGTTTGCATATATATTTATCCTTCTATTTGACTGTAAATAAGCTCCATAGCATGAGGAACCTGTCTTATCTAAATTTTATATCTCCATCAAAAGTGTAACATCAATTCAGCAGATAGGAACTTAATAAATGCTTGTTGAATTTGAAACTTAAAGTGAGCGGTTACTGTGCACGTGTTCTATGAATATCACATGTATGTATCTTACCCTTGGAATAGCAAAAAAAGTATATTTATACCCCATCTGCTCAGTGGTGACAGTATAGAAGAGATAAGTATGTTACTTATGTAAGCTTAGGATTACATGAATGTTTGAGACACGATAAAAACATTTATTTGAAATTGTCTACCTTTAAATATGCTCTTTATGTCTGTCTGTTGGTCGCAAAGATTTGCTCTTATGTGGTGATTTTTTTCCTCTCTTACTAAATTATACTTTCATCTCTGGAGAAAGATTATATATTTCTATAAAATAATCATTTTTCAAGCAGCTAGTCATTTATAATAAGTCAGGGATTTATTTTTAAAATGATTTTGAGTGCTCAGGTAATTGAGAGTGATGGCTTTCCATGCAAAGGAAATGATACCTTTCATCCTACACAACACAAAATGTATTTGCTCCATTTTTATTTATACCACTTAGCAAGAAGACTCCCTTTACTTATATTAGTATTTTAAAATGTTTGTATTAAAAGCAAAAATATATACTATGATATATTTATATCAATCTTAATTGTGCTTGCCACTATTTTGACATCCTGTGTCACAACTTATAGGAAAAAAGTGTGATAAGTACTTCAAGGAACCATTAATTATTTAGTTCTCATATAATAAAGAGTCACATTACTATAACTTACATTACAGATGGCCGAAAAAGCCACATAAGCACCATCTGTTAAAACTCAGAAAGATTGTCAGTACAGTGGCCATATGCCTCCAAATCACACCCCTTTGTGCAAAAGGGTGACTGCAAAAGTCAGATGCTTGACAGCAGACTACTCTCTTCTGTTTATTATTTTGCATATATATAGGCAGCCGTATTGGAAAATCTAACCAGTGAGAACATATATCCAGTTGTACAGCCTACAATCTTTGGAAGTAACCTTTAAGACATATGATATATGGCCAGATCTTATACCTGGACTTGCTAGAAGAAGAATCCAAATACTGTATATATGCTTAGAGTATACAAAGTATTAGAATGTCTATAGCAATTATGTGCCCATTACAAAGTCCTACTTTCCATGATGTTGCCTTATTATGGTTTGGAGGTAACCCTGCGTTCTTAAAGGCCATGTCAGTGGTATGCAAGTTTTAAAAGATTCTGCTGATTGAAAGACCACTAGTACCATCTCAACAACATGCCATATATGTTCTCTGATGACCAGACTAAATATGAAGAAGTTAACCATCATTATGTCAGGCAACTGAATAATTCATATTTTGGCTGTGGTAACACATGAAACAAAGACAGTTACAAAATAGGCCTCTTGTTTGATCCCTTATACTTTTGTAGTGTTGAGGTTGAAGGATACTGGGAACTACAGCTTTTAGACCCATCATTAATCGGTACATTTGACATAAGATCCTTGTCCAGTGATCGGTGCTTGACATGCTGTGATATGTGATATGATAGTCTCGTTATGAATGAGACCAGAACATAAAAGGAAGTTGTAGATAAGAAAAGGATGGCACATAAGCTCTCATTGTAGGAAGGCAAATAAGAGTCAGCAGTTTTTATCATGTGTTCAAAGAATGGAACATAATTTTGAGAGAAAGGAAGTCATGTTGTATTGTTATAGCAAAATACGATTTTACTCTCAGTGAAATAGGTCTTGTATATATGTTGAGATCACACAAGATTCCTTGATAGTTGCACCAGTAGAAATAACTTTATTCAACTTTCAATTTATTATTAAGTAAAATGAAAACCTATATTTGCCAATAGTATTTGCTGAGGTCATAAAGAATGTACAGCATAGAGTTCAAATGGAAAAAGGAATCCCTATAAAGTTCCTTTGGTTGTTCTCATTTGAGGACACTTTGTAGTGGTTGTTGGATAAGTTCTGGAACATTGAAAAATCTCCTGAATCTCGAACAACTGAAAGTTTAAAATCGGAATTACACAGGAATACTCTAGTAGATGAAGAATGCAGTTGGATGGACAGCACACTGAGTTAGTTCATTAATGCATTCTGTATGTCTTATATACTGCAGATGGACAGTGACCTAGAATTGAATTGCATTAGGGGAATAGTACCCTATTTTCAGTGACCCTGAACTTTTCCCATAAACAGAGCTCTGTATTAAAAAAAAAAAATAAAGATGTCTTTTTTGTCTACATTTCCTACATCTCTCCCATAGTCATCCTTTATATCAAAGAACAAAGAGGGAAAAACAGTTCAATAAAGCAAATAAAAACATCATCATATTTAATATTATATGTGGAATTCTGCCCTCATAGTCTCGTCCTTCTTCCTCCATACCTCCGAAAGAGATAGAGTAGCACTTTTTTCTTTTTTTAATGTTACATGACTTGTGAGGGCCTTGTTTTGTTCAGTCCTAAGCCTGAACCATCTTTCTCTCTGCTCTGAATCAACTGTGGCCCAGAACACTCTTTTTTTTTTTTTAAAGAAATGAAGAAATTGAGGCACGTAGAGGTCAAGTAATTTAACACTCTTCTCCAGACTGAGAAAAATGCATTTTAGTGCTATATCAGTAATATTTAGACTTCAGGTTACTCGTCTTCCCAGTGCTATATTTAGCAAAGCTACAACTGCCACAGAATAACACCAGTAGAATAGCTCCAGGTCTACCTGGGGAGTAATTTTGAACATTTTAGTTCAAGGGACCAATTAACTTCAACGATGAAACTTTTAAGTTTTTATGATATATCTCTTCACTTTTTCATATTACCTATATATTTTTTAATTAGATTAATATTCCTAGAATATTACTTAATAATGCTTGTTAAATATTAGTCTTTTATAACTACCATAAAAATTTCAAATTAGACATTAGTTATTGATCTACTTTAAAGGTTTAGGATCAGACTGACGCAACAAAGATGTTGGTTTTGCACATTATAGAAGTTTTTTTGAATATATAGAATACAGAAGAATTAGTTTTCTCTGTACCTTTCCTTAAGATAGTGTTCTACAACATGAATTTTACATATTTAGAGATGGACTAGAAAAACTGAAATAGGGATCAACTAACTGATGATAGGAATATTTAAATCTGTGGTTTTATTACTTATGTCAGAATATCATATATCTCTGATTTTTTAGGTATTGGTGCTTCCTTCCACTCAAAATTATCTCTGTGATTTAGCATTTGGCATCAGCAGGAAAAGCCATCACTTTGAAACTATGATAAATCTCTCCAAACAAAGCTAGACTGTTTGTACCTGTCAAGTGACAGAACCAGATGCACAGTTTATCATCAGGCCCATACTTAATGTCTTTCCAGCCTGCCAGAGCTCATACTCTACTGATGTAGCTATCCTTCAAGGGAGAACCTCAGAGTCAGTCCCATATCATGATAAAACTTTGAAGCAGAACCATAGTTTGAGATTATTTAGGCAAGGAAAAGTATGTGTTACTAATTTTCAAATATTATTGACAAGTTATCCTCATCCTCTCTCTATATGATTGGTGTATTGGGTTACTTTGAACATTTATTAAGAGTCTGCTCTGTTTCATACTGGCACAATAGATGAAATCTTTAGATTCCTGGGCTCATAGGAACTTATTAGGAGGATATGATATATACTGACTTATCCTGTAGCATAAGAGAGGTGCTGACTGTGCTAGGTAAGGCCAGGGGGAGTTAAGGTCATTACAGATTGGGAAGATCAGACAAAGAATAGTGGGGACAAGAGGGTCTTTGAAGTATCTTTCAGTCTTCTGATTTTCTTAATATTTTTTTTGGAGGAGGTTGCATTTAAGTTAGACTTTAAAGGCTGTTAAGTGGGAAAAAAGGAAAAGGGGATTCCATTTGTAGGCAGTAGTAGGGTAAAAGTATAAAAGTACAAAACATTGGATGGGTACTTGAGGGACAGGGAATAGTTGATTTTTGCTGGAATGTAAGTTAGTTGTGGGAGAATGTTGCAGAGGAAGAATGTTGGCACCATTTTGCAAAGGGACCTTTATTGTACTTTATGATCTTTGTACTTGTTCTTGTTCTTGTACTTGATTTTTAAGCTGAATTGTAAGCTTTTCTTTTTGAAGATAGGGATCATTCTATAATTTTATGATTTTTCTACAATAACTAACAGTGCCGGAAGCATAATAGATACTCAATACTTATAAGTTGGTTGATATTTTAAAATAATAATGATGATGATACTGTCTGGGAGTTTGTTAGATACTCCCTATGGGTAATTATTTAGCTTAGAACAAGATATAAAACACTGGTCTTTTCATCACAGATAACACTTAAACTCAGGCAGCAATTGGACAGATGCTTGTCATTGCTACCATTTTTTTTTCATTAGAAAGTAGGTTATTTTGTTCCAAGCCAGTGATAGAGTAAATCTCTAAGAATTCCTTGCCATGCCTTGCTCTTGTATGTGTATCTTGAACAGTGATGTGACTTAAGATGCTTCAGTTTCTTCAATGTGGTTTCATTACTCTGAATCAAAGCTCCTCATTACTTTAGTAGACCATCTTCATGAATTGCTATGGCTAAAAAAAAATATTTACTTACTGGACAGATTTCTGGTTGTGGACTTCTCTAAATCAGGTTAAACTTGTCATTGGACAAGATATATATATATATATATATATATATATATATATATATATATTTTTTTTTTTTTTTTTTTTTCTATTACTGCCCTTTGCTAAGTCCATAGTTGAAACCTTTCTGTCCTGGTAGTACCTTGGACATATGGGAGTTTGCACTTTACTAGAATGATCTTGAAGAATCTTGATGAACTAGAAGTAGGACTTAAGTTGGATATAACAGTTTAAATATTCCTAAAATAAACAAGTAAACCCAGACCTGTAAATTTGCTGTCCACCAAAGGGCTTAGAAAGGGTTCCTTACCCATCTGGAGTTACAAGATAATCAGCTATTCAGTTACCTCTGGTTTCTCCTGGGAATTAGAGGTTGGGAGGTTATTAGGCAGTGTTTAATTGAATAATTCTTTATTTGGATCATTACATGCAATACTGAGTCAGTAAGTTTAGTGAGGATGGCTACAATATTTTTAAAAGGCTCTATGATAGGTATTTTTCTTATCATCGGAGGCCATTTTTTTCTTCCTTTTCTGAATTGTGGCTTTGTTCTTGATTGAAGTTGCTGGAAATTTAATCATCAGGAAAAGGGGACATTTTTGGTTAAGTGGATATTGGGCAAATTTGTAGCCTGTCTTTTGAAAACAGGGTCAATTTCTTTTAATTGAACTCTTCTAGTATTTGTCATAGCTCTGTTAGGAAGAGAGTATGAAGACACAGGCACCTCTCTCCAGTGTGCATCATGGCCAGTTGGCCAGGCAGATAGGGAGGGGCATGGAGTCATGTGGCAGCAATCTATAGGGAGGAAGGGGAATGCAAAAGAATAGCCTTGTGGTTATGAGCACGTCTTTCATTGCTTCCCTTCAGAAGGCCAACTAATATGTCAGAACTTCAGAACCTTTTGTTGCTGTTTGATCAAGAACAGTTTAGGCGGTTTATTATTTCCTTGGGTGGAGGTTATTATGAAATTGCTACAGATTGTATTAATGTGCTGGGGTCTGATAACCTTTAAGTATGATTTGTTCCCTACTCTAGGGATTTTTGCCTTAGGAAGACTCAGACATTCCTTCACTGTACTTCTTTAATAGATCCTTGGGGATCCCCTCTTAATGCTATGGATTCCAACCATCAATATGTCCTTTGTAATTCATGTCCTTATCTTTCCATAAATCTACTATTTGAGGGAGGTCTTCTGGGTCTCTTAACATTATCTGGCTGCCAGAGCTGCATGTGACCTGTTCATCTATTATTTTATGGTCTGATTACATGACCTGGTCCACTTCCTTTTCTGGTTATACATTTCTTTGATGAGTATCTTTTACACTGATCACATTAGGGTTCAATAAATGTTTGTTGATGAAATTTATAGAAAATTCTGAGAAAGGGTAGTGTTGCACAAATATATGTGTTTTAATATAGGAAGTACAATGCATAGGACTCAAACATTGAAGGTTATTCTGGTTAGAAGTTTATTATACTTTATGGTTTTTTTAAGCAATGGGAAAAAATTTAAAAATGTTATGCATGTTTGTGAGTAGAGTTTCTTTATATTCAGCTAAACAGTAATGTATTCTATATGGTTTATATCAGTATATATACCAGAGCTTTCAGTGGGATTCAGAAATTTCAGTGCAGTAGTCCTATTTAGTGTAATTACTATTGTCTTTTTTGATGTTGCTGTTGCTGTTTTCCCCAAACACAGAAATTAAGATGTATCATTACTAATTAATGTTTTGGTATAGTTGGATTTAAAATTTGGATTTTTGTTCTTATTGATATAAGCTACTAGAGAAATTTCCTTGTTTATGCTAAATAAACTGTCATAGAAACCACAGTTCATGCAACATTGAGGATAACACATCGCAAAATTATTGTTATTTCTTTGGTGTATTTCTTTGGACATGATTTCATTGGTGTAGGGAACTCTAAGTTAGGAACTTGATTTAACAATGCATATTCAATGTGATTTATTCTTGAGACCTTCATGGGGCATTGATATAATAATTGATTTGTCTAGTGTTACACAACCTATATATATTGGAAGCAAGCCTTGAACCAAGAAGCCAGCTCTCTCTTCTTATGCTAGACTATGGAGCATATGTAATTATTATTTAAAACCAAAAAGTTTAGATATGTGATCTTTGTGAATTTTCTACTTTTGATAGCCTAGAAATTATACACAAGTAACATTTTCTCCTCATCCTGTCCATATCTGCAGATTTTCTGTCCACATGTATACTTCCACTAATGTTGTACTTTAACTTAATGTATGCTTGCCTTTTTTCATCCAGCCTGGGATAGTAGACAAAAGTATGGAGCCAGAAGTCAGGAGACCTGGGTTCTAATCTGTGAGCTGTTTGCTAAGAGTTCCTTCTCATGCTCTTCTCATCTCACGTCATTCAGTTGTCTTCCCTCACCATCTCCTCCTGTACCTCTCATCAAATACATAATCCTCTCATTGTCACCCATAGCTCTTCATAACCTAGCTGTCATCACCACCCCCTTCCAGACTTCTTTTACATTAAGGGTCCCCTATCCCCTCCATACTCTTTGATTCAGTAATACTGGCTTCCTTGTTTTCCCCCAAGACACTCTTAGTCTTGGTCATTTTCACTTGCTTTCCCCAGCTTCACATAATGGCCTTTTGTCTGCAGCCTTTGACATTATTAGGCACTCTCTTTTGTTTCTCCTCCTACCTATATGAACATTTCTAGTTTCTTTTGTTGAATTTTAATTTAGATAACATCCACTAATTATGGGTGTCCCCTAATGGTCTGTCCTGGGTCCTCTTTTCTTTTCTCTCTTGACTATTTCAGTTGGTGATCTTATCAACCTCCATGAGTTCAATTATAAATTCTATGCAGATGATTCTCTCTCACATTTGTTATTTATCCATGCCTAACTTTTCTCCTGACCCCTAGTCTTACATTACCAACTGCCTATTAAGCATCTCAAATGAAATGTCCAGATATATACATTTCAAACTCAACATGTCCAAAACAGACTTCATTTTCTTTCCTCCCAAGCTCTCCCTTCTCCCTAGTTTCCCTGTTATTGTCAAGGGCACCACCATTCCCAGTCACCCAGGCTTATAACCAAGGCATCATCTTCCACTTTCCATTCTTAGCCCACATATCTAGTCTGTTGCCAAGTTTTGTCATTTCTGCCTTACAGTGTCTTTTACATAGGCCCTCTTTCTCTTCTGACACTGGCACCTACCTGGGGCAGGCCCTTATCACCACATGCCTAGACTACTGCAATAGCCTCAATCTCACCACACACCAGCCTATTCTTCACTTAGCTGGCAAAGCGATTTTCCTAAAGTTCAGGTCTGACCATGTCATTCCCATATTTAGTAAACTCCATTGGCTCCAAATCACCTCCAAGATTAAATACAAAAACCTCTTTGGCACCCATGGCTCTTCACAACCTGTCCTTCTTCCTCCCCTCCTCCCAGTCCATCTCCAGTCTGCTTTCACATTATTTCTCCCCTGCCCCCATACTTTTTGACCTAATAACTGATGTCCCCCAAGACACTCTCAGCTTCGGTCATTTTCACTTGTTTTCCCCCATGCCTGGAGTGATCTCCCTTTTAACATTTCCCTTCTATCTTGCCTGGTTTCCTTCAAGTCTCAGTTCAGATATCACTTTCTGTAAAAGGTATTTATTAATCTCCATCCCTTCAACCCCCCTGCAGCCTCCACACACACTGATATTGCTTCCCCTGTGAGGGAAAGCACTGTATAATGTGTCTTGTATATACATAGCTATTTGCATTTTATCACCCTTGTTAAAATATGAGCTCTGAGTTCAGGGACCATGTTTTTGCTTTAGTTTGTATCCACAACACTTGGCACAGTGACTGGCACATACTGGGTGCTTAATAAATGCTTGCTGATTGTTGACTGACTGACTGATGCTGCTACCAGCAAGCTGTGACCTTGGACAAATTCTTTATGTTATAGGAAAAGTGGTCCTGCATTTGGGGTCAGAGAAACCCTATGTTTAAATCCTACTTCTATCAACACCTATGTGATCTTAGGCAAGTCACTTTAGCTCACTGGGCCTCAGTTTCTTCATTTTTACAATAAGAGGGTCAGACTAGAAAATCTTTAAGGTCTAGTCTTAAAATTCTAAGGTTTTCCTAATTCTTCCTTATCCACCTGGTCTGGGATGGCAGCATCCTTTCTGTGAGTGCTGAAAATTTGTACAATTAACAGAAAAGATGATAAGGGACCAAGCTTAATGAAAAAATGAGGTCATGGGATAATGTCTGTGAATTAGGAGGAATGCTGGAGTGGGAATACTTTTCCTCTATTTCTTGTTTGTAAACTATAATACTGTGGGGAGTTTTAGCCATTCTTTTTTTTTCCTAGTAGACTTATGTGCCACAGGTTTAGTGTTGGAAGAGGAGAAATTTTTTTCTATAGAAATGCACATATTCTGAAGACTCCCATCCTGGTACTTTTATTTTGGTTTTAGCCTCCATCTATCATTATATTAGTAACTGTTATCTTTTCAGTGCTTTAAGCTTGGTGAATTGCTTTGCATACATTGTCAGATCTGATCCTCACCTTACAAGTGAGGTCGATGCTGCTAGTGATCCAGGGTAATAGAGTTTAAAGGACTAGTGTGGCTTCACATGGCCAGTAAGTATCTGAAACTGCTGTGGCATTTTGGGTTTACTCTCCACTACAGTGCTGTGCTGCCTCTCTTACCTTACTTACTAAGCAACTGGAAGGTACAAAAAGTAATGAGCTCCTGCAAGGAAGCTGGTGAATCAGTGTCGTGCTGCCGCAGGAGCACTGGGCTGAGAATCCTTCCTCGTGTAATTTTGGGTAGATCACAAACCATCTTTGAACCTCAGTTTCCTCATTTGTAAAATGGCTGTGATAATACTTACATTATCTTTTTCACAAGGTGATTGTGGTATTTAAGTGGGAACTATTGTTATTATTTTTATTTATTACGATAATCCTATCTATTTAGCAAGCAGACTGTTAACACTGAACTTAAGCCATCTGCCCTTCCTATGCCACTCCCCATGTCTAGAATGTCGTTGTCTTGGTAGGCCAGGTGTTGTGAATAGAGCAATGCCCTGGAGTCAGGGGGATTTGGCCTCAGACACTGCCCAAGTCACTTAACCCCAATGGCCCTGCCTTCCCCCCTCCAAAAAGCAAAAAATTAAAAAAAAATTTTAAAATAACATGTTATTGTCATTCAGTTGTTTTTCAGTCATGTCTCACCCTTCATGATCCCATTTTGGCTTTTCTTGGCAAATATACGGAAATGGTTTGCCATTTCCTTCTCCAGCTCTCTTTTTAGATGAGGAGCTGAGGCAAACAGGTTAAGTGACTTGTGCAGGGTCATACAGCTAGTAAGTGTCTGACTCCTCCCCTCTTTTTCATCTTCCCCTCCCTACTTTGATATTCTTTGCTTTCTTGGAAACTCAGTCCAAATGTGACCTCCATGAAGACTTCCCTGCCTCCTCCAAATAAAAACGATCTCTTATCTCGACATTTCTTATTACCTTTTACCTGGATGTCGCCTTTGTGCACCATACACATTCCTTTCTACCGTATTTATTTGATTCTTCCACATAGTAGGTTGTTGAATGTCGAATTAATAAAAGCAGATACCCTCATAGGTACTTTGTGATTTGGGCTCTGAGAGTTAGAAAGGAAGTGACAGTTCTAAACCTGTTTTCTACCCTGCGGCTAGTAATCCATTGTTCATAAGAGGTTAGCCTATTTGAGAATTAATGAGATGAGTCAATAAACAAGTTCAGAACTAATTCATTTAAAGTCTTTTATTAGGGGGCCTGGGGCTATCACTTTCTTTGCCCATTTTCCACTACCAAATCCATAATAAGAAATTTGTGCTTTCCCTTAGAAAGATTAATCTTCAGTTAACCAAAGTTCATTCCTGCTTTTAGTGCTTTGTTTGAAATGTTGAAATAGTATTAGGAGAAGATTTCAAACAGGCAGCTTATGGGGCCCTAATACTCTCCATTGAAGTGAAAATAGATTAAAAGGTAATTGAGAAATATTTAACAGAACACAATAGAACATGAGTAATGTTAAAATATGGTTTTCTAAGGCCATAAAAAATCACGTCAGTCAAATTTTCCTAGAGTTTGTCTCATATTATTATTTGACAGCATATTATTTTGTTCTATTAAGCATTGAAAGTTCAGTATGGAATTTTAAAATCAATTTTGTCATCTGATTTTTCCTTATTTAATACAGATTCTATTAAAGTTAATTTAAAAAAAGGAAATTTAAAAAATAAATAAGATTCATGCTGATTGTGGCTTCATTTATCAGTTTTCCAGGTTTAGCAAGTTTAGTGGTCCACAAAAATGTTTCTTTCTGAATCTCTTCCTTTATATGATGATTGAGAATTGTTTATAAGCTAGTTTTTCAGGATAACTTTATTTTACAAATCTTTTTTATTTTATTTATATATTTATTTGGGCTTTTTGGAGGGGGGAAGGTAGGGCAATTGGGGTTAAGTGACTTGCCCAAGGGTCACACGGCTAGTTTTGTGTGTTAAGTATCTGAGGCTGGATTTGAACTCAGGTCCCCCTGACTTCAGGGCTGGTGCTCTATTTACAATGCCACTTAGCCTCCCCAGGATAACTTTATTTTTAAAAACTATAGGTTCAGGGGTGGCTAGGTGGCACAATGAGTAGAGCACCGGCCCTGGAGTCAGAAGGACCTGAGTTCCGATCTGGCCTCAGACACTTAACACAGACAAACAAAAACCTAGCCGTGTGACCTTGGGCAAGTTACTTAACCCCAATTGCTCCCCCAAAAGGAAAACAAACAAACAAACAAAAAAACTATAGGTTAAATATAATTTACTATAGATGTCCAAGTAGGAAATCTATGCATAATAAAAATATAATAAACTTCCTGTTGGTGCTACCCATTTCAAATAATAAACTATGATTATTAATGAATTATAGGATAATTAATATATTAAAATTTTCTGTGTGATAGTTCTTCATATAGGTAGCACTTACTGTTTACAAAGCATGGAATATCTTATCATTGCAGCAAACCTGCGGAGGTAGCGTAAATGTTTGTTACCCTTATTTTAGAGGTGAAACAAATGAATTCCAGATTTCTCTTTAGATGCTTCAGTGGACAGACCCTCAGGAACCAGGAAGAACTGAGTTCTTATCAAGTCTCAGACACTTACTAGCTGTGTGACCCTGGGCAAGTCACTTAATTCCTATTTGTCTCAGTTTCTCATCTGTAAAGTAACCTGGAGAAGGAAATGGCAAACTATTCGAGTATCTTTGCCAAGAAAACTCCAAAAGGAGTCTTGAAGGTTTGGACATGATTGAAAAACACTTAAGCAACAAGCAAAAATGCTTTAAGTAAGGGTAAGTGTAAAATGTAAGTTCTTTTTAAAACAAACAAAAAATACACATGGAGTCACATCAGTCTAAGAGATTTAAATTATTAGGTTTTGGGGGCGGCTAGGTAGCACAGTGACTAGAACACCAGCCCTGGAGTCAGGAGGAACTGGGTTCGGATCCGGCCTCAGACACCACACACACACACACACACACACACACACACACACACACACACACACACACACACACACACAAAACTAGCTGTGTGACCGTGGGCAAGTCACTTAACCCCAATTGCCCTATGCTCTCCCCTCCAAAAAGCAAAAAAAAAGCAAAAACCAAAAAGATTAGGTTTTGCTTACTAGCTTATCCATCATATATTCTTTTTTCAGTTTTTCTTTCATGTGTGGATTTAGGAGTGAGTTTAAGTATGCAGCTGCAGGGCTTTAGAAACAATTGATAGAAGAAAAAGAAATGGTTTCATTGGGAAGTTGAGAAGGCTATCTTTTAGGCAACTCAACTTGAGCTGATTGACATAGGCTAGCACTATTTAGATAATTCACATTTCAGATGACACATCAAATTATAATATTTGTTGAATTGAGCAGTCTTAACTTTCTAGTTGATGAATTTCTTTTAAAGCATTGGTAAAAAAGTTAAAATTTCTGTGGAAAACAGATAAGTTTTTAGTGATTCATTTAAATATTATGTTAAGTTTTTGAAATCTTTGATTTAAACAGTTATCAGAATTATAAAATGTGTATACCCAAGAGCTTAAAATTTAAATGCAAACTTTATTTCTTAACAAATTCTTAATATTTTATTTCTAGAAGAAAAGTTTGTCATTATCTTTGATGGACTATGATCTTACTGATGCAGATTGTAACCTATTAATACATTTACATCAGTGCCATTCCATATATCTTCTTTTTTTTAACATTTAACATTTTTTCTCATATACATGTAAAAAAATTAACATTAAAATTTTTTTTGAGTTCTAAATTCTATCCCTTATTTCCTTAACATGACCTCCTTCTATTTGAGAAGGCAAGCAATTTGTTATATATTATACATGTGCACTCATAGAAAACATTTCCATATTAGCCATGTTCCCCCCCAAAAAATGTAGACCAAAAAAACCAAACCAACAAGAAAAATGAAGTAAAAAGTTTGCTTCAGTATGCATTTAGACTCCGTCAGTTCTTTCCCTGGAGGTAGATTGCATTTTTTTATCATAAGGTTTTTGGAATTATCTTGGATCATTGTATTACTGAGAATAATAAAGTCATTCACAGTTGATCATTGTACGGTATTGCTGTTACTGTGTACAGTGTTCTGGTTCTGCTTACTTCACTTGGCAGCGTTCATGTAACTCTTCACAAGTTTTCTGAAACTACCTTGTTTGTCATGGTTATCTGTGCAAGATTTCTTGTAACATGACTGGTCTTTATTTTTCTAACTTATTTTTGTCTCTTTTGTTTATTTTTGGTTGTGCCATTGTTTATAATATATTCAAAGCCAATAATATACAGCCCGTGGTCATCTTCAATTTTGGTTCTTCTGAGATGACAGCCATATAATATCGGGGAAGACACTGATATTTGTTTTTTGTTTTTTTTTTTGGGAGGGCAATTGGGGGTAAGTAACTTGCCCAAGGTCACATGGCTAGGTTTTTGTTTGTGTGTGCATTAAGTGTCTGAGGTCGGATCCGATCTCAGGTCCTTCTGACTCCAGGGCCAATGCTCTACTCACTGCGCCACCTAGCCGCCCCGACATTGATATTTAAAAGATGGATTTTTTCTTCAGCAATTCTGATAACTCACATTTATAGAACTCTTTAAGATTGAAGAATAAACTTTTCTCACAATAATACTATGAAAGAGATAATATAAATATCTTAATTTTATTGATGAGGAAACTGAGGATCAGAATTGTTAAAAGAATTGCCTAAAGTCATACAGCTCATCAATTTAAGAGTTAGGATTTGAACCCAAGATTTAATAACTCCAATCCTTTCTACTACACAAATACTTTAAGTATTTGTATTAATTATTATTAAGACTCTGTGTGTGTGTGTGTGTGTGTGTGTGTGTATGTGTGTATGTGTGTGAAAGAGAGAGAGATTGATTTTTATGGTCAGTAGGGCTAAATTTGTGATTTTACTAGTATTTTTAACTATCTCATGAATAAACTTTATCAATGCAGATTTACAGCTCTTTAGTAACTGTCTTAGAGGAATAAAAGGAGGGAGGAAAGAAGAAAAAAAGGAAGGGTGGATATTGTCTCATTTGATTCTTATATCAGTTCTATGAGGTAAGTGCTATTATTATTGCACTTGTAGAAAGGGAAACTGAGATAGAAGTGACGTGACATATCTAGGGTAATTTAGCTAATATGTGTTTAAGGCAGGATTTGAACTCAGATCTTCCTGATTGCAAGCCTAGTGCTCTTCTTAGGGAGTAAACAGTATATTTGAAAGGTTAGGTGATTTTCCAGTCTGTATGTTGTCAGGCAACCTTAGTATTTCCTCTTTAAGTATAAACCTAAAATGTCAAATCAAAATATTACTCTTCTTTTCCTAAAAGTCACATCCCAGATCACTCTGTTATTCTGTATTCTTATGTTTTTGGGACGTCCAGGAGTACTGTAATGGAAAGGACTAGGAGTCAGTAGACCTCAGTTTGAATCCCAGATTTGCCATTGTTATTTGGTGATTTTTGCCAAGTAACATTTTTGTTTTCTAATGAGGAGATTAGATTGGATGCTCCCAAAAGTTTCTTCCATTTCTAAAATGCTCTGATTTCTGTCAGAAAGTATAGCTATAAAACAGCAGGAACAATAATGGAATTGATTACTTTTGTATTTATTTCATTATTGTGTAAACATAGATCATTATCATTTATATGTACTTTGCATATGACTACTTTTGGTCCTTCCATAAATTCATCACAGAGGATCTATCCAGTCTACTGAGGGCCTTTCTGTTGACATTTGAGAATACCAATAGCACACACAGACTACTCATTGGATATCTCACCTTTGCAAAGTGACCTGCTTGTCTTTTTTGATCACTATATTATGATTAAATCCTGTATCTATCTTTGTGATTCCTTGCTGTTACTGTGTTGTGTCCTTCTCCATTGCTCTTTAGGGAATACTCAATTTCAGTTCTTCAGAGACTAAATTTACCTTGAACGATATGATGTATATAAAGTAGTTTGTAAACCTGAAAGTGATCTGTAAAGCACTAGATAAATGTCAGCTATTCCCTAGCTCCCGTACTCTAAAACAACATCTTTTCCCAACCATGTACAATTTCCCAAAGGATAGGGTTTATAAAATTACAGTGTTAGCTTTCCCTTTTTTTTTTTTTACTAAGAATTCTAACTTCATGTCTCTTTTTGTATTTGTGAATATATAAACTTGTTAGACTGGTATTCTAGTGACAATACTGAAATAGTAACCTATATAGACTCTCCATGCCATATAAGTTATGCCATTTTCTCATTATTCAGATTTTTTAATATTCTATTTTTTATTTTTATTTTATGAACTTAAGAAATACTGATGAACAGGAACCTTCCAATATATAAAAACAGAAAGAAAGGAATGCATATAAAAATAAGAATTTATATACAGTTTTAAATGTATATCAACTTTAATATGGTAATATTAAAACTACCTTACTTCATGTATAATATTTTACAAAACTTTTATTTTGACTGCAACTAAGTTATTAAATATTCATCTTGTCATCTACGACTGACTACTTCACACCATGCATCATTACCCTACTAATGATTTCACTAGGGTATCCTAAAGGTTGGTAGAAAAGTTTTTGATAAGGGACCCTTGTGACCTCCTTTCTCTGGACAGTGTTTAGGTAGAAGCCCAGAAGCAGAGGTGGAAAATCTTGTAAAATCATAGGAACAACATCAGAGAAATTCTTGAGGAGATAGTACATTGAGGAAGGGTGAACTAAATAAATTACTTCTAACTCTTAAGAGTCTCTGTGAGGCTCTTTAGCTCATCTAGACTAGGAGTTCTTAATTTAGGGTCTGCAACTTAAAAAAAAGTGACAATTTTCATTTCAACGTAATTGGTTTCTTCTCTAATCCTATGTATCTTATTTTGTGCATTACTCAGAGAAGGGGTAGTCAGGAGCCCTTATTCCAGGAGGTGGCACTTGAGAGGGGCTTTGAAAGAAGTCAGGAATTCTCAGAAGCAGAGGTGATGTTAGAGAACATTGTAGGTGTGGGGGACAACCTTTATAAAAGCTTGGAGATGAAGAACAGTAAGAGAAGTCAGTTTGGTTGTGAGGTAGAATGTGTGAATGGGAGCAGTATATATTACTGGAAAAGAAAGCTGGAACCGGGTTGTGAGATGCCTTAAATGCCACAGAGTGGAGTTTATATTTGGCCCCAGAGGCACTAGGGAGCCATTGGAGTTAATTGAGTGGGAGAATGCCATAGTCGGATTTATGCTTTATGAAATCTAGTGTTTATATAGAGTGCTGTAAGGTTTGCAAAGTAGTTTCCATATTTCTTGCTTTATTCTCAAAACAAGCCTGAGAGGTAAGTAATGTTATCTCTGTTTTACGGGCAGGAGTTAGGTGATATTACTTTGGCATCTATGTAAAGGATGGAATGGAATAGGAAGGTTTTAGGCAAGAGGAACCAGTAGGAGGCTACTACATAGTCCAAATGAGAAGCAGTAAGGCTCTGTACTAGGTTGGCTGTGGTTCGAGAAGAGAAGAGCAGGTACAATAGGTGTTGTGAAGGCATAACTTACAAGACAAGACTTGGCGGCCAGTAGGTTGTATGGGATGACAGTGATGAAGCAAGAATGGCTCCAAGGGAAATTCCGGAGAGGGTCAGATTTGGGGAGAATGCTCACGAGAATTCTTTTTTGGACATAATGACTTTGAGATGCCTGTGTGAGATCCACTTTAAATCTCTACTCAGTAGTTGGGGATGTGGGTCTGGAGCTTAGGAGAGAGACTAGATTTGAGAGTCATCTGTACAGTGATGATAACTGAACCCATAGGAGATGAAGAGGTGGCAAGAGTGTGGAGAGAAGGGAGCCCAGGAGAAGGCCTTGGGAGGATGCTTAGGGTTAGGGAGAGGGAGAGATGATGATTCAGCAAAGGGACCGAGAAGGAGCAGTCAGACAGGGGGGAAGAAAACTAAGAGAGAACAGTGACACTATAACCCAAAGAGGTGCAGGGAACTGTCAGCAAGTGCCAGGTTCTGCCAAGGTTAGAAAAGATGAGCAGTGAGAAGAGGCCTTTAGGTTTGGCAGTGAAGAGTATTGGCAACTTTGGAAAGAACATGATGCAATGATAAATAATTTGTTCAAAGCAATTGAACTCACATAAACATTGTAAAATCTTAGTGATGGCCATGATAATTGCAAAGGACAAATATAAACATGGTGTCATGACGTCCTGTGATGACATGTATAGCAATTCATCTGGATCATAGAATGTCTAAAGAGAGTGATGTGTAATAAATCCAGAAATATAGTTTAAAAATAGATCATAGAGGGCTTTAAAAACTAAATAGAGCGGTATGGATCAGTAGTGTCAGTAGGGAACCACTGTAGCTTTTTGAACAGGAGTGAGGTGATCATACTTGTACTTTAGGAATAAAGCTTTGGAAATTCTGTTCATAATAGATTGGAGAGGGACAGAGAAAGAGGGATCAATAAAGAGGGCTTTGTAGTAGTTCAGGGGATATATAGTGAGGGCCTGAACTTAGGGGAGTTGAGAAGGGGATAGTTGCAAAAGATTCGGGAATAGAATCTCTAAGATTTATATGCATCCGTGTAGAGCCAGCACTGCACTTCTGAAGTCAGAAATGGTCTTTCCTTTTCTGTGAACTTTTCTTTAAGATCACATCACTAAGCAAATTTCTTGAATGTTTCCTTCTTAGCCCTAATCTATATAGCAGTCTTCCAGTATTTGAAGGGTTGCCATGTGGAAGAAGGATTAGATTTTAGTCTCAGCTCCAGCTTTTATGAATTGTGTATTTGTATATGTTTGAAGCAAGCTATAGGAATATAAGGCTAAATTGTATAAATTGACTTACTTAAAGCCTTTGTATCATTTCTCATTTTTGAATTGGAAGTATCTGAGAGCTTTAAAGAATCTTGGCTTGGGCAATCTAGTATTCCTTCTTTCCCTGAGATAAGGAGGACCCAGTTAGTACTCAGAAGCCAGTTTTCTTCCTCTCATTTACTCAAAAAAGAATCTTTTTGAATATCTGTAGTGACACAATTTATCTAGAACTGGGCTGTTCAGAAATCTCATTTCGTGGAACCATACCCAGATTTCAGGTAGGTCTCCCCTCAAAGAGCCTCTGAGCATTCAAACTGAATTTTAAATGTTGTTTTCAATGTTAACAAGCGTATATTTTCTCTCCCTTCCACCTCTCCTTCTCCTCCCTCCAGGGGGGGAGGGAGAACACAGAACCCTTGTAACAAATGATCATAGTCAAGCAAAACAAATTCCTCGACTGTGTCCAACAATGTATGTTCCATTCAGCATCCTGAGAATATCACCTTTGTCAGGAAATGGGTAGTAGCATGGTTTTTCTTTAGGTCTCTGGAATCATGGCTGATCAGTGTTCTTAAAAGCCTTTCTTTTACATTATTACTCTGTGTGTGTAGGTAAAATTCTCTTGGTTCTTCTCACTTCATTCATACAAAATAGATTTTACAAAGTACTTGTACTAGAGCTTATGTAATTTACTCATATGCCCTCACTCTCCATGTTTACTCTACAGAGCTTCCTTATTTAAATTCCAAACCCATAGCACATTAGAAGCAGCACATTAGAAAAGAAGAAAGAGACTGTTAGAAGCAAGTACATTGGAGGTAGCTATAACGGACATCAAGGAAGGGAGAGAAAAACTGCTGAAAAAGACTCAGGATTCTCTGGTTATTTGGGGTAGAGTCAAATAGCCCTAATTGATTAGAGTGATTAGTGGATGGGAAATGGCATAGTGTCAGCATAGAATCAAAGCCTTGGAGTTTAAACCCCGGCTCTGCTACTTGCTCTTTGTGTGACTGTTGGGAACCTCTCTGGGCCTCAGTTTTCTCAACTATAGAGTGAAGGGATTGGACTAGAATCAAGGATGGGGAACCTGTGGCCCCGAGGTCACATGTGGCCCTCTAGGTCCTCAAGTGCAGCCCTTTGACTAAACCCAAACTTCACAGATCACATCCCCCTAATAAAAGGATTTGTTCTATAAAACTTGGACTCAGTCAAAAGGCTGCACCCAAGGACTTAGAAGGCCACATGTGACCTCAAGGCCACAGGTTCCCTACCCCTGAACTAGATGATCTCTTGAGATCATGGGATCATAATTTAAGTTTGAAGAGACTTTAGTTTAGCATCCCCTTCCCCCTCATTTTACAAATGAAGAAACTGAATCCCCTTTCAGCTCTTAAGTTCTTTGTTCATAATGAATAACTAAAATTAGATAAACTTATGCCCAGTTGTTTTTTAAAAGATAGAAGATAACTTAATTTTAACCATGAACAGTGTTCTGACTGAAGGTGTTTGAATTGAAGACAGGTGAGTACCATTTCCTGTGTGACTTACATGAATGATCCCTGTTTCCCCTCTCTACCCCTAGGTCTACTGAGTAATTCCTGATCCTTAGGTCTCCTGAGTGACCTTAAAACCTCTTGAAATAACTTTATATTATTTTGTAATTACTTATTCTGTTGTTTGTTGTTTCTTCATATGTTAGTTCCTTGAGGGTAGGCACTTTTTCATTTTTGTATCTCATGCCTTGCTTATAATAAGTACTTAAATAATGTTTGTTGAATTGAATATTGTGCCATGTATAAAGATACGTAATACAGGGTAGGACATGATAAAGGTAAAAGACAAAATGAGATAAAATGTTGTAGGAAATAACACCTTATCTGAGCCTGACAGAAAGTAAAATATTTTAATAGGCAGAGATGAGAAGTAAGTGCATTTCAAATGGTTCTTCTCATTAGAACCCAACCCAGAGCATTCCTTGCCCATACTATACACTTTAGAAGTATTTGCTGAAATATTCATAGCTGTACCTTAGTAGTAACAAACAAATTAAAGTATATGACTATACTTAGGCATATAGGTGGTATAAAGCATAGACTGCTAGATTCAGAGTTAGGAAGACCTGAATTTGAATCCTGCTTTAGACCTAATTATATGACTCTGGGTAAGTCACTTAATAACAGCACTTATCTCACAGGATTGCTTTGAGGATCTAATTATATAATATATGCAAAGTACTTTGCAAAACTTAAAAGTATACAAATGTTAGCTGTTATGAATATAATGGAGTATTAGTGTACTTAAGAACTGTGAGCATAAAGATTCAGAGGTATGTGGGAAGATATAAACTGATCCAGAGTGAATTAATTGAAATCAGGGAAAGGGTAGGCACAGTGACAAGGTAAATCGGAAGAACAAAAGAACAAAAGAGAATTTAATTCGACTCATAACTAGAATGGCCAAGCTTGGTCCCAGAGAATAGTAAAGAAAATTAATCTCTCTCCCTTCTTTGCAGTGTATTGAATGCTCTTATACACAGTAGATAGAATAGAATTTTGTTGAATTGCTTTTCTTTTTAACCCTTTCAATCTTTATTAATCTTTGTTTGGATGGCTCAAATGGTAGGGGAAGTGAAGAGGGAAGGGTGATAGGGAGGGGGTGAGGGTAAGAGGTTCTGCCAGGGACCCACCCTGGCATCCAGTCTGGAAGGAATTCACCAGGCTCAAGCAAACTTTGAAGCCGAAATTGTAAAGTTTATTGTTATGCTGCACAAGGACAGCGGGCTAGTTACTTATGGAACCTGTAAACTCAGAGGCCACAGGCATAGTTTTAAGGTGTCAATTATGCTAACTAGGTGAGTAAGGGTGGGATCAGGGAGGAGTTAAGGAGTGGTCAGTGCTCAAAGGACCATACACTTTTAATATCAACTGCACAGGTGTATTGCCCATGATTCACTGGGAAATAGCTCAAGGGGGGGCTAGCTGGAGGTGTGGTTTTAGGCCAGTCTGTCACCCACCAAGGTCATCAGGGACAGTGTGGGTATATAATTGACTAAGGAGTTACCCTATAGATAAGGTATTGAAGAATTTATGGTGGGGCTGGCCACTCTAAGGGAGATAACATTTACATAACTTATTGTTTCAAGCAGAGATAAACAGGTCATGAGTTGTTGCTGGGCAGAGTGCTGGAAGGGGGAAGGGGAAGAGTCAATGCTCTGAGGCTGGGGGGGTGGAAATGTGGTCTTACAGACTGGTTTTACAAATTGATTTTACAGACATAGATCCCAAAGCACCCCATTTACAAACTGATGTTACAGATTGATACCACAGACATACATCCCAAGGACCCCATCAGCATGACTGTGTACCATTTGGATCAGTTGGGATCTGCTCTGATACTGTGTTGCACAGTGCCCTGAACATTATACTTACTTAGTGTTTCCGGAATTATTTTAACTAGTGAGATAACCTTGGTCTGTCCTGACATTCTTAGTAGAACTAGGTCAAGGCCTCATGATTGCTACTTTCTTTTCTAAGTTATTTATAAACAGTTTATTTAATAATATTTTATAATTTTTCCATGGATCAGTTTTAAACTTTCTGATATGTAATTTCTAGAATCTAGATTTCTAAAATAATTTTTCTTGCTTCTTTGAAAATAAGAATATGTTCTCCATGGTTTCACAGATATCACCATCAGTAGATCATATCAGCTTGTATATTCATTTTCCTACAATTTCATTTGCGTAGGGCTAAGAATACGTTTCCTTTCAAGCAGTTAATAAGGCACTAAACTCTACTTGCTTATCTTGTGCTCCGTTTTCTCTGTGGTTTTTCTACCCTCTCCAGTTTAGAAGATAATTCTGTTCTAAATGAAGTAAAATTGAGTTAAATACTTCTGACTTTGTCAGTGTGTTAATATTTCATCTTCCCTCAGCATTATATTATCCCTTCTTTCTTCTTGTTTGCAATATAATTTATGGACCTTTTTGGTTGCTCTTACATGGTCTATAAACCAGAGCTTTTCCTAGGCATTAGCCTTCTTAGGCCTTCCACCCTCCCCCGACAAATCTGTTAATCTTATATTTATTCTTGGTTATTCATCTGCCAAGAGAGGGCATCATGGGAGGGCATCATCAGTTTCTTGAAATTATTGGTCACTTTTATCAGAGTTCTGTAGTCTTTCAGAGTTCTTTACCTTTAATTTATTGTGGTCATTGTGTAAATTGTTTTGATTTTGCTCATTTCACTATGTATCAATCCACATAGATCTTTCCAATTCATCATTTCTTATACTGCAGTATTTCATTACATCCATTTGTTCAGAGATTCCCAGACAGACATTCACTTTGTATCCATTTCTTTGCTACAACAAAAATTTCTTCTATTAGTACTTTTTTACATATGGTTTCTTTCCCTCTGTCTTATACCTCTTTGGACTATATGCATAGCATCCACCTACCTTTCTAGTTTTATTTCATATCACTTCTTTTCCTTCATTCTCTGTTCCAACCTTGCCTGCTTAGCTGTGCCTAGTACACAATTTTTTTCATATTTTTAATACACTCCTGATTATGTATTGCACAGAATGCCTCATTTTCTTCAAAGCACAATTTGAATACCTTTTTAGATTCTGTCAGTTGCTGATAGAATCTTTCTTCAAATTACTTTGTCTCAACATCTGCCCAAATATACAGCCTCAGTTAGGCCAAAATGATACTGGGAATACCTGTATGGACTAGTCTCCCGTCTGTATAATAATACTCAGGATAACGTACCAATAGAAGTTTCATGACTGGACTAGCAACAACGTTATTACACAATAAACCTTTTGTTAAAAGTTAGATTATTGGGGGCGGAGCCAAGATGGTGGAGTAGAAACAGCTCATCCAAGCCACTCTGCCCCCAGATTCCCCCCAAACTATGTAAAAGAGGACTCTGAACAACTTCTGGAGCCCCAGCACCCACAGAACGACACAGAGAAGCTAACCTCCCGCTGAGGACAGCCCAGAAGCCCTGCAGGAAGGACCAGCGCAGTGGTCTGGGAGCTGGCAGAGCCAAGCCGAGCCGAGCGGAGCCCAGGTCCCCGTGAGCCGAGGTTTTAGCCCCAGGGTGGCAGGGCCAGCAGCCGGCTGGAGAGACCCCAGAACACCAGCAGCTGTGGCGACTCCAGAATTAATAACATAGACATGCCTAGGACAAAGTAAGAGGTTAGTGTCCTATGGACTTTGGGACCGGTATTTAGGGAATGTGTTGGCTCCCTCCCCTGGGGGCTAGAAGCCACTGAGGACAAACGCCATTTTGTAGTTTTCAGAGGCAGCTCCAGCTCCCGGCCTGCAAATTGTAGGGAGATCCAGCGATCAATCTTGGGGGGTAATCGCTCTTGCTTTAACCTGCCTGGATCTGGATTGTGATCTAGGCTGGAAGTCGTGGGTGGGTTTACAGCTTGCCAGAAAGGGAAGTTGCCCCCCACACGTTCGGGACGAACATTCCTCTATCTGGCCTTAAAGCCATAGTGTGGCAACAAGCCCAAAAGTCAAGTAATTAAGTGGCAACATGCCAAGGCAAAGGAAACAGAAAACTGCAACCCTAGACTCCTATTTTGGGGGCATAGAGCGGGAAAAGGACTGTGAGGTCAGAAGTACTGCTCCAAAAGCCCCAGGGGAAAACATGAGCGGGTTGCAGGCCATAGAGGACCTTAAGAAGGACTTTAAAAATCATATAAGAGAAGTGGAGGAAAAATTAGAAAGAGAAATGAGAAGGATGCAGGAAAAGTATGAAATGAGGGTCAACAGCCTGACTGAGGAAAACAACACCTTAAAAAATAGACTAGCTCAAATGGCAAAGGAGGCCCAAAAGGGCAATGAGGAGAAGAATGCCTTCAAAAGTCGAATTTGCCAGATGGAAAAAGAATCTCAAAAGCTCACTGAGGAGATTCATTCCTTCAGAGTTAGACTGGAGCAAATGGAAGCTAGTGACTTTATGAGAAATCAAGATGCTGTTAAGCAGATCCAAACAAATGAAAAATTAGAAGGCAATGTGAAATATCTCATGGGAAAAACCACTGACCTGGAAAATCGATCCAGGAGAGACAATTTAAAAATTATTGGACTACCTGAAAGCCATGATCAAAGAAAGAACCTAGAAATCACCCTTCAAGAAATTCTCAAGGAAAACTGCCCTGATGTTTTAGATCCAGAGGGCAAAATGGAGGTTGAAAGAATCCACAGATCACCTCCTGAAAAAAGATCCCAAAAAGAAAACTCCCAGGAATATTATAGCCAGGTTCCAGAATCCCCAGATCAAGGAGAAAATACTCCAAGCAGCCAGGAAGAAACAATTTCAATATTGTGGAAACACAATCAGAATAGCCCAGGACCTGGCAGCTTCTACACTGAGAGATTGAAGGGCATGGAATATGATATTCCAGAGGGCAAAAGAGCTGGGAATGAACCCAAGGGTCACCTACTCAGCAAAACTGAGTATTTTGTTTCAGGGGAAAATATGGTCATTCAGTGGAATAGAGGACTTTCAAGCATTCTTGAGGAAAAACCAGAATTGAATAGAAAATTTGACATCCAGACACAAGAAGGAAGAGATGCCTGAGAAGGCAATCAGGGAAAAGAAATCAAAAGGAACTTATCAAAGTTGAACTATTTACATTCCTATATGGAAAAGCAATAACTGTGACTGATGATATCTTTCTCACTATGAAAATAATGGAAGAAGGATGTGTGGTCATATGAATACATATGTGAATGTGTGTGTGTGTATATGGTTACAGTTATATATGGATAGAGGGCATAGGTCGAATTTGTTGGGAAGGGAAAATACTCAAGGGATGAAATTATGAGGTGAGAGAGGAAAGTGGCAAGAGGAGATGGGGAGAGACAGGGTAGGGTAAACTATCTTATGTAGAAGAAGCAAGGGGAAGTGGCTGCAGGGGAGAGGAAGAATAGGAAGGCAAAAAAGGCAAAACCACATTCTCATTGAATTTGGTTCAGGGAGAGAATGACATACACACTAAATGGGATATCTCAACCTGCAGCAGAATAGGGGGAAGGGGGATGAGAGGAGGGATGATGGATGGGAGGGCATCATTGGGATGAAGGGAGGTTGGAAGTACCCGCTATAGAAGAGGGACAGGATCATGTAGGGAATGGACCAGGTGGGGGGTGGGATGAGTGGGAGGGAATTATAAGCAGCCTTGTACAATATATCTACTGTGATAATGTTTTGCATAGCTAGACATGTACAACATATACTGAATTACTTATCTCCCAAGAGGGAATGGGTGACAAGGGAGGAAGGAAATGGATCTGAAATTCGAGGTCTTAACATTAAATGTTTCAAATATATATAAATACTATTATTAATACTCTTTTGCTTATAATTGGGAGATAAGATGTGCAGGCATTGGGACACAAAGAATCACCTTCCTCTAATGGAAAAGTCGAAGGGGGTATGGGAGAAGGTATGGGAGAGAGCAGATTGGAGGAAGCAATATCTTGTGGGACTGCTATTCTGGGAGGTTGGGAAGGGGAATAACGGGGGGAAAATGATTGTAACTCAAAATCTGGCGGAAATGAATGCTGTAAAACAGAAGTTAATAAAGCATTTGTTAAAAAAAAGTTAGATTATTTAGAAGCATATATGTTGTATTCTTCCAATAAAGTCAAGGGCTATTACATTTTTGTATTTTTATTCCTAATAGTTTATAGTCAGTTAGTTAATAATTTATTTACAATGTGCTAGGCACTGTGCTGAATACTAAGGATACAAAGAAATGCAAAAGACAGCCCCTGCTCTCAAGGAGCTCACAATCTAATGAAAGAAGACTGCACATAAAAAGTTGAAAAGATGGGGGTGGGGCAGGGTGGGATGCAAAGTGTGGAAGGATGCCTGACACAGGGGAATGATGAAGACCAGCAGTAGGGTGGCAAATGTTGAGATGGGCCCTCTTCTTAAATTGAGTACCTGGTAGGAAGTCTTCTGTGTCTACCCTGAACCCCTCTCACCCTCTCCATTAAGGAGGAAGTGCAGTACCTTGCACATGGTAAATGCCGTAGTGGTGGTGATTTGCCTAGCCTGGCCCATGCTGGCTCTTGTCGCTCCCTCAGGGTGCCTTGTTCCTTCAGTTTTTAGGCTGGTTTGCCTGCTCTGTGTGAATTAGTTGCTTGGCAGTTGGTGGGGAGGGCTGGCCCCTTCTCCATAGGAGTTGTTTTCCTAGATGATGGCCATCAAGGCTAGACTGGAAGGACTGGTTTGTCTATGGGATGCTGCCACTGTTTATCTGTCTATTGGTGGCAATTGGTCAACAGTTGGTGGTGATGAGGAAGGTGGATTCTTTATCCATAATAATTTCTCCCTTCAATCATAGCTGTAGGGATTGGGATGGAAGGTCTGGTGGTTTAGGAGACACAGTTATTCCCAAAACTCTTATTGTGAGAGAATGAATTTTCATACATCTGTAAAGTATGTAAATCAGTGTGAAATTCTGCTACATAGATATTTCATAATGAGTACCCTTCCTTTTAGAAGCAGACAATAAACTACTGACCATATCTGCATGATATTTTGAATTTAAAAAGTGTCACTTGAATTGATGAAGAATTATTGTGGTAGCATACATAAAAATAAGTAATGTTGAACTGATGTTTTATTAAAGTTGTATACTTTTATAAAATGCCAGCAAGATTATTAAGGGTTAAATTTGGTTCTCTGAGTGAATGAATTGGATCATTTTTACTTTCCTATTATTTCATATACTATTATTTTTTCAGTCTTTGAACTTTCTAGTTCATTATAAGCCTTCTGGGAATATCCAGTGAGATGTTCCCTATTAGATGATTCTTAAGTCAAACTTCAGGGGTTCTTACAACTCCTGTCAGCCTCAGCTTTGCTTTCTCTGGGGACTGTTCACATCTTCTATCCTTCTGTAGCAGGCTGCAAACCCTTGTGTTTCCTGTTGCCTGCCAGCTTAATGCAAATCTAAGAGCAGCAGAAGACTAACAGTGCAGAAAGGAAAATGTACCTAGGGAACAAAGTCAGCCATTGGATCCTGTGGGGTTAGGGCTTCAGGTGGTAGCTCCAACATGTCAATCTGGATTAGAAATGGAGAGGGCTGTTTGCCTGGTGCAACACTAATTTCCTGCTACAGGAGAGACTCAGTTTGTAAAGGGCTTTTAGCATTTCCCAACAGAAAGGAAGGTAAATGAAAGATTTAACAAGAATAAACTAAGCTATTAATATAGCATGCCCAGCAGATCTAATGCTAATTAGAAAAAGTAATGCCACAAGGAAGAATAGATTGCATACATCCTCCAGACAGTTTATAGTAGAAGTGAAAACTATTTCATGCAAATATTTTAAATGTAGAAATACCCATTGATGCTATTTTTAAACAGATAGCAGTAGAATAGGTTTTTTAAATTAACATCTATATAATTTTCAAATTAGGTTAGAGATACAAAATTTTTGTAAAGGCTCACTGAATATTAATGTAAAAGCCCTCTGGTATTTAAACTCATTCTTCTCTAGTACTTAAATTCTGAATATACACAATGTAAAAAATATAAAATAATTCACTTGGTTTAAGAACAGACAGCTTTTTAAAGTCTCGTAAAGTGTTAGGCTGAAAACATTTGTTCTTGTTGAGAATGTTCTGCTTTTTATTCAAACTCACACTTGCTAGCACATCCTAATAAAACATTCATGATAAAGCCCATCGGATGTAGCTATGGGCTTAGATATTACATAATTGTTTCAGTGTTTGATAGTCTCTTGTACACAAGTTTTTGTTATATTTTTGTCATAAAAGACCCAAGTTGTCTTTCCATTTGACACATTTAACCAATTTGAAAATTATCTCTGGACAAGAAATACTGTATTTCATTCAAAATTAAAATATATATATATATATATATATAGTTCCTAAAACAAGGCAAACAGAATGGTAAAGGAAGGAGGGGGGGTCAAAGTAGGGTCAGTGTCTAAAATCATTAGATTCAATTCAGCAAGTACTTATTAACTACCTATTATGTTTCAGGTACTGAGGATAAAAAAATGAAAACCAACATAGTCCTGCCTTCAAGGAGCTTGCAGTCAACTAGATGTGGAAACAAATCATTATGTTAGACTATGATGAATATGTAAAAGAGATTCAAATGATGATATAAGAGATTAGAGAAAGGAGGAAGGATGACTTCTATCTGGAATGGGGATTTGAAGGAGACAAGAAGACTATAAAAAAGAAGCTGCTTCAGCAGGTTGCTATTACAATAATCAGGTTAAAGATTTAATAAAGGAGGCCTGAGCCAAAGTGATGGAAGTTGGTATAGACATGAGCAGTCAAAATGCAAGGGATAGAAATAACAGCAACAATGGGTTTAATTTTGTTTTGTTTTTCTTTTTTTGCTTTTTGGTTGGGGGAGGGCAGGGCAGTTGGGGTTAAGTGACTTGTCTAAGGTCACATGGCTAGTAGTGTTACTGTCTAAGGTCAGATTTTAATTCAGGTCCTCTTGACTCCAGGATCGATGCTCTGTTTACTCTGTGCCACCTAGCTGCCCCCTGTTTTGTTTTTCTTAAAACCAGTTTTCAGATATTTCAAGGATTGTCAGGTGAAGGGGGGGTCCAGATTATCTTTTTGGACCCATAGGGCTGAGTTTAGATCTTTGGGCAGAAGTTGTAGGGAGGCAGATTTATAGCTGCCCAGAGCTGGACAGCTGTGCACGTTCTCCTTTTCACTGGTTATTTTCAGGTATGGCTCAGGTGATCATATGTCAGGATGCTTTAGAGAGGATTTCTACATCGAGTAAGAGGTTGACAGATATGAATATTAAGTCTTTTTATTTAGTCTTTTTTTTTTCATTTAAATTCACACTGTTTCAGAAGGAGAAATCTGTACATTCCTCACTCTCCATTGCCACTTCTGTATTCTCCCTCTATCATTATCACTTGGCATCTTCTCTTCCTTTAAGGATCATACTATATTATCCCACCTGGGTCCTGATGACAGTTATCTGTTGTCTCCTAGGTCATTCTCTGTGACTCACAATCATCCTCTCCACCCCATTCCTTTGTTTGACTTACACTATGGGACTTCAGAATACAATTTGATGTTGAGAGTTGGCATGGTTTTGTGCATAGAGCCTTCTTGGAGTTAGGAAGAACTGAATTAAATTAGATATTTACTAGCTGTGTGACCTCATCTGTAAAATGTGGGATAAGATTGCTTGTTATTCAGTGAAAAGCACTATGGATTTGGTGTCAGAAGACCTGGATCTAATTCATGACACTCCCGCTTACTACCTGTGTGACCTTGGGCAAATTTGGGCAAAGGACTTAGTCTTTTTTGGATTCCAGTTTCTTCAACTGTCAAATGAGGGAGTTGGACTCAGTGGCCTCTGAGGTTCCTTCAAACTCTAAGTTTATGTTGGGATGATTCCTTCAGACAACCACTTTTCCATTTCAACAACCTTCTCGTCTCCCATTATCTATAGCTCTAGTTCCACCTTAGCCATGTACAGAGACAGTTAAATCATTGATCTTTATTATCACTATTAAGTATTCTACACCATGATCAAGAACTTTTAAATTTCTCCATCTGCAATAACCTCCTATATCCTATTATTCTGACCCTCCCAATTCCTTGTTCCTTTTAAACTTATTCTTCTTAGAGACTTCTCTGCCCTCCCAAACCCTCACTCCTGCTCTGGCTTAATTTTCCTTCTTTTCAATATTGACCTTATAGTTAACCAGTTCAGTTACACATTATCCCAAATTGCTTGCTGCTTTGTCTTTTCCTAATCTGCCCAGATGCTAGCGGTCTTTCCCAATTATGCTGGGGGTGGGGGGGTGGGGGGTGGTGTGTGTGTGTGTGTGTGTGTGTGTGTGTGTGTGTGTGTGTGTGTGTGTGTGTGTGTGTGTGTGTGTGTGTGTGTGTGTGTGTGTGTGTGTGTGTAATTTGTAGCTTTTTTTTATCTAAATATGTCATTTACCCCAATTGAATGTAATCTCCTTGAGAACAAGAACCATTTCATTTTTATCTTTGTATCTCCAGTGGTTGGCACACAGTAGGGGATTAATAAATGTTTATTGATTATTCCTTCTTCTGCTTAAGAAACTCCAGTGGCTCCCTTTTCCTCTATTATCACATACAAACTCCTTTATTAGGCCTTTAAATCCCTAAAACCTGCCTTCAGCCTTTTCTCTTCAGCATTATTATACGTGACTTCCCTTCACATGGCCTTCTAGCCAAACTGCCCATCTAGATGGTCTTCAAACAGGATTCCATCTCCCATCTTTAAACCTTTTCACTGGCTAACCCCTATGCTTGGAATGCACTCTACACTCTTGCCTCTCAGGAGCACTAGTTTTATTCATGACTCAATTCAAACTCCCTCGTCTTTCTGAAGCCTTTAGTGTCTTCCTTTCCGAATTACCTTATTCATTTTATACATATTTGTATAGATGTATGTCTGTATTGTTGTCTCTACTAGAGTGTAAAGTCCTTGAGGGTAGAAATTGTTTCATTTTTATACTTTAATCTCCAGTACCTGGCACATGATATATGCTTAATAAATATTTGTTTGGTATATTCTAGTACAGATTGGATGACCATCTGTCAGAATGTTTTTAGAAGAGATTTCTGAATTATATGGGAGGTTGGACTAAATGACTACAATCTCAGTATTCAATATATTCAGATTCTCAGAGAAACACCTGAATGATCTTTTGAATGATTTATTAGTACCTCTACTAATTAGTATCTCATTTTATTTACATGTATACACATTTACATATTATATATACATATACACACGTGTATGTGTACACACATATATATACACATACATGCATATACATACAATTTTTTAAAAATGCCTATTCTGTGCCAAGAAATCTACTAAGCATTGAGAATGCAAAGACAGTAACAGTCTGTGTTCTCAAGGAATTTACATTCTGTTAGGGAAGATAACATATACATAAAGAAGTATATACAAAATAAGTACAACGTAGTTTTGGGGTGTGTGTGAGGAGGAAAACTATAAGCTGGAAGGAATCAAGAAAAACCTTGTGTGTATATGTGAGCAAGGCCCTAGTTGATCAGGTGGGAATTTGAAAGCCACTAAAGGCATCGTAGTGTTTCTTTGTACATTGGTAGGAATACTTATACCTCTGCAATCGCAGATCTACCAAAGTAGTCCTAGTAGGAATAACTGACATTTATAGAGTGTTTTAATGTTTGCACAATACTTTTTTTCACAGTTCTGTGAAGCAGTATCAAAGTATTTTTGTTAACGCATTGATTCTTTGTATTATTAGAATACTACTCCCACAGTTTTTAGATAGCATTTAATATTTTGATACTTTGCAGCATAAAAAGGCAAAAACTTTTGTATTAACTTTTTTGCCCTTATTTGGAAACATTCAGTTTTCTGTAACAGATCAATGTGTTTTATTCTGTTTTTCCTTCATATCCCAAATTCTCCTGTCTCCAATTCCAGATTATTTCATTGAATGTCTCTTAAGTAGTAAAAAATTGGGGGCATTTTTTGAGTAATGGCTTTTCTAAATAAGGCAGAGCACTAGACAATTGCTCGACAATTGAATACAGTATTGAATATTTTTATAATGTCTGAATGAAATAGCTGTTATATTTGATGATTTTTAAAAATTTAAAACAATGTATTTAAAATAATGAAATCACATATGATTGTCCTACCCTTTCTTTTTTAACCTGTAAATTTAACTGTTGATAATCTCTGTACAGCGTATATACTTAACAAGTGTAAGCTCCTTGAAGTCAGGAACTGTCTTTTGCCCCTTTTTTGTATCCTCAGTGAGTAACACAGTATCTCTCTCATAGTAGGTATTTAATACATATTTATTGACTGACTAATTAATCTACATTAAATTTTAAATTCTGGGTCAGCTTTTCTCCTATCAGCTTTGCTGTTTTCCATTCTCTTCCTATTTATATTAAGCAGGTCAGGGAATGCATAGTTTTTAATAGATTACCTATGTCATAATTAGGAAATTAAATCTGATATTCACCACACCACCCAAATAATGTACTTCAAGTGAAATATACATGCTTTTATTTGCTGTTGATTTTGATTATCCACGTTACAGTGTTGCCATTACAGATACACATGCATATCTATATATCATTGGCTGTCTGTGATTCCATATTTAAGTACTTTGCAGTTAAAATTGTACTGAAACTGTAAGCTGTATGATTTTCTTTTACTCTTTCTTGGAAATATCCTGAACTATTTTTTAAGAAATAGTAAGAATTAGTGTTTAACATATTGATATAGAGTAGTGTGTGTGTGTGTGTGTGTGTGTGTGTGTGTGTGTGTGTGTGATAGTGTCCTGGCTTAACAGTGTGCCATAATGGAAAGAATAATGATCAAGTCAGTTGGTTCATATCTCACTTTAAAATCTTGGGTTCTTCATTAAATCTGCTTGGGCCCAAGTTTCCTTGTCTCTAAAACGAGAGTGTTGGACTAGATGACTTTGTGGGGTCTCTTCCAGTGCTAGATCTTTTCTTGATCCTAAACATTAGAACCGTAGGAAGTTAGAAAAACAGCAAAGATCGTTTAGCCCAAACTTCTGATTTTATAGAGGGGAAATAGTCTTTGAGAGGTTGTCAGATGGCTCTATAGTAGTGAGGCTGGGACTAGGACTCAGGTGTCATGAATCCCAGGCCAGTAACAACAAGCAAATATGTACAGACAAGCAATATACAGGATGAATAGTAATCAGAGAGGAAAGACACTAGAATTAAGAGAGATTGGGAAAGGCTTTCTATAGCAAATGGGATTTTAGTTGGTACTTAAAGGAAGCTTGGGAAGGCAGTAGATGGAGATGAAGAGGGAGAGCATTCCAGAGAAAATGCCCAGTGCCCAGGATGAAGTATCTTTTTTGTCAAACAGCCAGAATACCAGTGTCATTGGATCAGAGAGTACATGGTGAGGAACGAGGTGTGAGAAGACCAGAAAGGTAGGATGTGGCTAGGTTATGGAAGACCTTGAATGCCAAACAGGATTTTATATTTGATCTTGGTGGCACTAGGGAGCCACTGGAGTTTATTGAGTAGTGGAGTCACATGGTTGGACCTTTGCTTTAGGAAAATCATTTTGGTGACTGAATGGAGGGTGATTTGGAGTCATGGGAGACTGGGGTCAGGCTGCCCCACCAGCAGGCCATGGTCTAGACATAATGAAGGTCCACATCAAAATGGTGGCAATATCAGAGGAGAAAACAGATTGATAACAACTGTTCTGTTTTCCTCTGTGATCTACCTTGTGCTATAGTTATTTATGTACTTTGTTTTTTTTTTTTTTTTTTTGGTCCAAACTGCTATTTCTCTGCCTTCCCAAAATTGTGTAAATTTCTTCTATAAATAAGAACTGTGGCTTTGTTGTTGTTAAATTTCTTAGCACAGAACCTTCAACGTAGTTAAGTCCAGGATAATTTATCTGTTGTATTGAATTAGATCTCCATAGCAGTTTTTATTTAACAATTAAGCATTGATCCTTCTTTGAGAATATTGGCAGGGAAAATTCAGGCGTTACCTTTCTAAGTGTAGTGGACTAGTGGTTTGAGGACTAATAGGTTGGCCTGCCATTTTCTAGTCATGTGACCTTGGATAAGTCACTTAACCATCTCTGAAGCTCAGCTTTTCCATGTTATACCTATCTTGTAAATGGTAGATTGAAAAGATGGAGTTTGATTGTCTGATTCCCAATCCAGTGCTCTTTCTACCACTAAACTCTTAAACAGCAGAGCATTCACTATGGTTGTATCTTACAATGTCTTAAGTGGAAACACGTGTGGAGATCATGCTCCTCATATCAAGAGTTTATTTTTGTTTTAAAAAATACTTTTGATTAAATATATTTAAGATCCAAATAAAATACTTAGAATCATTGGTAGTGCAGCTAGGTGGCTCAGTGGATAGAGCACAGTGCCTGGAGTCAGGAAGACGAATTCAAATTATTAGTGAATGAAATTATTTAAGGAGTTGCAATTAACATTGTTGCTTTTTTTTTTTTTAGCAGTCCACAAATGCCTAAATTAAATAAAGTATCCATGGATGAGCATAAGTAGGAACCAAACAAATTATATCAAGACTATAAAAAATTTGTATGACTTCAGACAAGTCACTTAACCACTGTTTGTCTCAGTTTCCTCATTTTGATGGAATTTGATACAGATAATAATAGTGTCGACCTCCCAAGGTTCTTGTAACAATCAGATGAGATAACAGTAAAGTGCCTGGCACATAGTAAGGAACATTGTGATTATTACTACCCTAATTTAAAGTCACCTGTTCAGAAAAGATGCACCTTTTCAGGTTTTTAACAAGAGTACCAGTTAAGCCATTGATATTCAAAGATGTTTGTCGGAAGAATCTTGTTTTTGCCCAAAGTTGCTGTGGATATCTGTTTCATCAGGGCGGTATAGTTTGTTAGCAATTAAATAAGCATTTAATTTTTTTTGTGCTACATATTAATAGTGATGGTAAGAAAAATGGATAGCTCATGATGTAGGAAGATTTTTGGACATTGGATTTTTTTAAAATCAACTTTGAATTAAACAAATCTTGTCAACTGAATGTTGTGTTAAATTTTAATTGGCATTGTTTCATAAAGGAAAACAAACTATTCATCAAAACTTTATTCATTAAATGGCTTGTTTTTATTTTGTTTTTTTTTTCCCCAGAATTTATTTATTTTTAGTTTTCAGTACTCATTTCCACAAGATTTTGAGTTACAAATTTTCTCTCCATCTCTTCCCTACCGCCACCCCAAGATGACAAGCATACTGATTACTCCTTCCCCCAGTCTTCCCTCTCATATATCTACTTATCCCTCTGCTTCCCCCCTTCCCTCTTACTTGTAGGACAAGATGGATTTCTATACCCTATTGCCTGTATATCTTATTTCCTGGTTGCATGTAACAGCAATTTTTTAACATTTGTTTTTAAAACTTTGCGTTCCAGATTCTCTCCCTTCTTCCCTCCTCACCCTCTCCCACTAGGAAGACAAGCCATGCAATATGGGTTTTATGTGTATTGTTATGCAAAACATTTCTATAGTAGTCATGTTGTGAAAGACTAACTATATTTCCTTCTCTACTCTCCCATTCCCCATTTATTTTATTTCCTCCTTTGACCCTGTCCCTTTTCAAAAGTGTTTGCTTCTGACTATCCTTTCCCCCAGTCTGCCCTCTCTCTTATCCCCTTCCCCCTACTTTCCTGTAGGGTAAGATACCCAGTTGAGTGCATATGTTATTCCCTCCTTAAGAATGGCTTATTTTTATAAAGGTGATTTTTGTTACCTGTTTATTACTTATGTTACCATAGACTTTTTGGGGAAGGAGGGAATCTAGACTTGTGATTTCTTCCATGTGCAAGTTAGGAAATTCAGTCTCTCATTGAAGGTAGGCAAGCTCTTTTGTCCCTTACAGGCTTTAGCAGGGACTTTCACTCTGAATTATGCATATCCATATGGGATATAAGAAACTTCTTAGGAAGGTATGTGGGTATTTGGTAATAACTACATTAACTATTGAAATATTCCAACAATAGTAGTGTTAATGAGGAAAAAATGCTAGATTCAGAGGAGAACAGTGAGGACGTGGGGTTGGGATGTAAAAGGGAGGAAACATTATAGTCCATCTGAAAAACTTGAAAGATACAATTGAAGGAATATTTCCTCCTAACCAAAACGAAATGAATGAGATTAGTACAAGAAATCCATTTCATATTCCACATTCATATTTCATATGAGGGATGACAACACAGTGAGAAATGAACTAACTGGTCTCTACAATAATTAGACATTCCAAATTGATTTCTAATAAATGAAATTATAACATTTGGTGTACCCTTAGAAAAACCATATCTTATTCCATATCCTGTTAATCTGTGTGAATCAGGAATTAAATCAGGCCTGTTCTCAATCAATTAAATCAGGCCTGTTCTTAATCAAAACCCAAGCAAGATATTAAACATGATACATGGAACAGCTTTATAACATGCTAAAAATGTTATGTACCAAATAACGTTTTCTATATAAAAATAATCTCTGCTGTGCTTGATTAAACTCTATACTTTAGTTCCTTTCATATTGAACAAAGGGTATGAAAGGGTTAATGAAAAGCCAAGGGGTACAGGTTTGGGAACCTCTGTCTTAGAGAGTTTCATGGTCACTAAAGGGCTCAGTTAACAAGTCACATATGTCAGGGATGGAACCTGTACCCAAGTCCTCTTGATGCCATGATTGGCCCTCTTTGTTTACTGTATCATACTTTTTCTCCACCATAGATATATTTTCAGCTTTAAATGTTTGATTTTAAAGTTTTTCATGTGATTTTTCAATAACAATGGTGCTTGGATTCTTTAAATGATAACATTAATTACAGACTCATCATTTCGTAATTTTATTTAGATATTCTATATTTGAGCTGTTCTTAAACAGTTTTCCTGGTAAAAATTTTGTACTATAGACTTGGGTTTAGTAATGACCTGCAACCAATTGTCTCTTTCCATAAGGAGAATATATATTCTTACATAAATATGTTATTGCTTTATTAAAATGGGATATAAGGAGTTTGGGCATTAATTACTAATTGTTGAGGTTTAATTGTACCATTTACATCTCAAAGTATTATAAACAATAAAAAGTATTCAAATCACATATTCCAAGATTTCAGGTTACACATTTTTTCTTTTGGAAAACACAGTTATATAGAATAATAGAACTAGAACTGGAAGATAACCTTATAGGAAATATGACTCCATTATTCTACAGCTGAGAAAACTGAGGCCTGGAGTAGTTGTGACTTATCAGACATCACATAGTAAATATTGGAGACTGGCATTTGAACCTAGGTCCTCTCATTCTAAAACTGTCTTTTTTCTGTTTTTTTTTTAAACAAATACTTTATTAACTTCTGTTTTACATCATTCATTTCCGCCAGATTTTGAGTTACAATCATTTTCCCCCCATTATTCCCCTAACCAACCTCCCTGAATAGCAGTCCCACAAGATATCGCTTCCTCCAATCTGCTCTCTCCCATACCTTCTCCCATACCCCCATTGACTTTTCGATTAGAGGAAGATGAATCTTTGTGTCCCAATGCCTGCACATCTTATCTCCCAATTATAGGCAAAAGAGTATTAATAATAGTATTTATATATATATTTGAAACATTTAATGTTACGACCTCGAATTTCAGATCCATTTCCTCCCTCCCTTGTCACCCATTCCTTCTTGGGAGATAAGTAATTCAGCATATGTTGTACATGTCTAGCTATGCAAAACATTATCATGGTAGATATATTGTACAAGGCTGCTTATAACTCCCTCCCACTCATCCCACCCCCCACCTGGCCCATTCCCTACATGATGCTGTCCCTCTTCTATAGTGGGTACTTCCAACCTCCCCTCACCCCAAGGATGCCCTCCCATCCATCATCCCTCCTCTCATCCCCCTTCCCCTATCCTGCTGCAGGTTGAGATATCCCATTTACTATGTATGTCATTTTCTCCCTGAACCAAATTCAATGTGAATGTGGTTTTGCCTTTTTAGCCTTCCTTATTCTCCCCTCCTTTGCAACCACTTCCCCTTGCTTCTTCTACATGGGATAGTTTACCTACCCTGTCTCTCCCCATCTCCTCTTGCCACTTTCCTCTCTCACCTCATAATTTCATCCCTTGAGTATTCTCCCTTCCCAACAAATTCAACCTATGCCTCTATCCATATACACACACATTCACATATGTATTCATATGACCACACACTCTTCTTCCATTATTTTCATAGTGAGAAAGATATCATCAGTCACAGTTATTGCTTTTCCATATAGGAATGTAAATAGTTCAACTTTGATAAGTTCCTTTTGATTTCTTTTCCCTGATTACCTTCTCAGGCATCTCTTCCTTCTTGTGTCTGGATGTCAAATTTTCTATTCAACTCTGGTTTTTCCTCAAGAATGCTTGAAAGTCCTCTATTCCACTGAATGACCATATTTTCCCCTGAAACAAAATACTCAGTTTTGCTGGGTAGGTGACCCTTGGGTTCATTCCCAGTTCTTTGCCCTCTGGAATATCATATTCCATGCCCTTCGATCCCTCAGTGTAGAAGCTGCCAGGTCCTGGGCTATTCTGATTGTGTTTCCACAATATTGAAATTGTTTCTTCCTGGCCGCTTGAAGTATTTTCTCCTTGATCTGGGGATTCTGGAACCTGGCTATAATATTCCTGGGAGTTTTCTTTTTGGGGTCTTTTTCAGGAGGTGATCAGTGGATTCTTTCAACCTCTATTTTACCCTCTGGATCTAAAACATCAGGGCAATTTTCCTTGAGAATTTCTTGAAGGGTGATTTATAGGTTCTTTCTTTGATCATGGCTTTCAGGTAGTCCAATAATTTTTAAATTGTCTCTCCTGGATCTATTTTCTAGGTCAGTGGTTTTTCCCATGAAATATTTCACATTGCCTTCTAATCTTTCATTTGTTTGGATCTGCTTAACAGCATCTTGATTTCTCATAAAGTCATTAGCTTCCATTTGCTCCAGTCTAACTATGAAGGAATGAATCTCCTCAGTGAACTTTTGAGATTCTTTTTCCATCTGGCAAATTCGACTTTTTAAGGCATTCTTCTCAATGCCCTTTTGGGCCTCCTTTGCCATTTGAGCTAGTCTATTTTTTAAGGTGTTGTTTTCCTCAGTCAGGCTGTTGACCCTCATTTCATACTTTTCCTGCATCCTTCTCATTTCTCTTTCTAATTTTCCTCCACTTCTCTTATTTGATTTTTAAAGTCCTTCTTAAGGTCCTCTATGGCCTGCAACCCGCTCATGTTTTCCCCTGGGGCTTTGGAGCAGGACTTCTGACCTCACAGTCCTTTTCCTGCTCTATGCCCCCAAAATAGGAGTCTAGGGTTGCATTTTTCTGTTTCCTTTGCCTTGGCATGTTGCCACTTAATTGTTTGACTTTTGGGCTTGTTGCCACACTATGGCTTTAAGGCCAGCTAGAGGAATTTTCGTCCCGAACGTGGGGGGGGCAACTTCCGTTTCTGGCAAGCTGTAAACCCACCCACAACTTCCACCCTAGATCACAATCCAGATCCAGGGAGGTTAAAGCAAGAGCGATTACCCCCCAAGACTGATCGCTGGATCTCCCCACAATTTGTAGGCTGGGAGCCGGAAATGCCTATGAAAACTACAAAATGGCGTTTGTCCTCAGCAGCTTCTAGCCCCCAGGGGAGGGAGCTGACGCATTCCCCAAATACAGGTCCCAAAGTCCATAGAACACTAACCTCTTACTTTGTCCTAGGCAAGTCTATGTTGATAATTCTGGCGTCTCCACAGTTCCTGGTGTTCTGGGGTTCCTCCAGCCGGCTGCTGGCCCTGCCGCCCTGGGGCTAAAACCTCGGCTCACGTGGACCTGGGCTTGGCTCGGCTCCTGAGCTCTGCGCGCTGCCGGCTCCCAGACCACTGCGCTGGTCCTTCCTGCAGGGTGCTGGGCTGTCCTCAGCGGGAGGTTAGCTTCTCTGTGTCGTTCTGTGGGTGCTGGGGCTCCAGAAGTTTTTCAGAGTCCTTTTTTACATAGTTTGTGGAGAATCTGGGGACAGAGAGGCTTGGAGGAGCTGTTTCTACTCCGCCATCTTGGCTCCGCCCCCCCTTTTTTCTGTTTTACCAGCCAGAAAGGCAGCAATGTTACTAACCCATTTACTTAGCAGTCATCTCTTCATAATGATAGTTCATATTTTATTATGTAACAGGTCTGGGTTTGCAAAGCACCTTCTTTACAACAAACTGGTGAAATAGGTTGATCAGGTATCATCACTTCCATTTTACAGATAAGGAAACTGAGGCTCGGTAGTTGAGGCTTACCCATCTTCAGTCACACAGTTAGGAATTGAACTGGTACAAAGGATTTCCCAGAAAGATATGAATAAGATGGACACAGTCCTTTGTGAATGTCTTACTTGAGCAGTTTGTAAGCATTTCAGTTATTGTTATATTTAATGTTTGTTCTTCCTTTCATCTCAGTTTGTCTTCACCTCCCCCAATTTATTGATCCAGGTGTATGATGAGGACTTGGCAGTGGCTTTGAGGCCACATATTGACAAAGATTGATTCTTTCTTAAAATAGTGCTAAAATAAAACTTTACTTGCAATTCAGGATAAGTTTTACTTTAAATTCATTCGAGTTTGAAAAATATTAATAAACATTGTTTTCTTTAACAAAGAGCCTGTATTTCCTTGGACATTATTCATAAAGAAATTTGGTGTAGTTAAATAAATAGTATTCTCAATATAACACATTGGGATTGTGATAAACTATGGAATTGGCAGTGAATATCTTGAAAAGACTAGCTCATTTGAGCAGGTAAACCATTCTCAATTTTTGAAACTGCTTGCAGAATTTGTTTATATTTATTTGATAGTATAAAAGTAGTCTGCAGACATAGTGCTGAACATTGTAATTCCTGCTCCTGGTGGGGTTGAAGCTGACAGTTCTCTTAAGCTTGGGGGTTCTGAGCTACATTTGGCTAAAACAGTTAGGTGTCCACATCCAATTAATACGGTGAACCATGGTGGGGGGGGGCCCTAGGTTGCCTAAGGAGAAATGAACCAGCCTTTGTCAGAAAGCCCATGTGCTGATCGGAATGGGATCTGGGCCCATGATTAGGTCCCACAGTTCCAGCTTGGGTGACATAAAGAAACCCAACCCTAAAAAACAAATAAATAAATAAATGAAAAACAAATAAAAAGGAAAGCAAAGAAATAACCTTATAACAAATATCTCTAAATTTTCTTTGCCTTCCAAATGAAACTTTAGATCTGAAATTTCTTAGAAAACAGTAATTACTGGTTATTTGTGTCTTTTCACATGCAATCAAGTTTAGTTGTAAAATTTCTAAGTATTTCCCACAGTTACTTTATTTACCTCATGTTGAAAGACTAGTTGTTAATTTTATACTTTTTACATTTTCAGATAACTTGGATTTTTACTCCAATAACAGCTGAAATAGCAAGTCTTGATAGTGGAAATATAGATGAAATTTTAAGTAAGTACTTGGAAACTTAATTTTCTTTGTATAATTACTATTCCATGAAGAGTTGCCTGTGTGAAATTACTGTAAAACTCTGACTAATTGGAATACTTAGGAAATCAGTATTCTGATTAATTTAATTTCATTACTAATTGAAGGGAAACCAGAAAATAGTTTTGATTTCAGGGATTTCTAATCTTTCTAAAAATGTATTGCTACTTCCTTACTCTATTGAACATATTAAACAACTTTATGTTTTTTTTGATAATTGAGCATCTAAATTAGCTTAGTTTGTATCATAATTCTTAGTATCAGTTTCAGGCTTACGAATTCAGTTCTCATTGTGTATATCTAGTACAGTAGACATGGACATTATAGTATTTGGGTCTGTGTACTTAATGATCTGAAACCATACTCCAAAGTTTGCTTTTTAAACAAAATCACCATTAATTTGATTGGTTGTCAGCTACCTCATCTATGAAAAATTGTAAAGTCTATTTTTTTATGTTTTATTGGTTGAGTTACATTCCAGGCAGCTAGTGTTTTGCATTTATATTTGCAAATAATGTGATTGTAGCCACTGTTAAAGAGTTTTGGGATGGGTATAGAGATGGTTTTCTGTTTTTGAAATAGTAATGGGAAAATTATTTTATAGATAGTAATTATAATTTTGAGATTAAAACAGGTGATTTATTGAAAAATTTGAAAATTGTGTTATATTTAGTGTTTGCTTAAGTGTTTCTTTAGTAATTATAACTGTATTAAATAATGTATTAATATCCACTCATTGAAGTAGTATTGCAAAAGTTAAAGTGATATGGGTTAAAATAAAAAACTTTTTATAACGAATGTTAGGGGACACACATATTGTTTTTATTGTAATATATTTTGTACAAGTCAAAATCCTGCTCTGAAAGACCCCTTTAGTTAATTAGGGAGTCAAAAGAAGTGATTTAAATATAATAGTTGATGAGGGAGGTATTACACCTGTATCCCTTTTTGTCTAAAACATGGGATATTTTCCTAATTTGTATTGATGGGTAGTTTGGAATTTAAGTGGCTTTTTGCTATTTGATGGCAAGATAAAAGTTTTCTATTGAGTTTGATTTTCTCCTCATCCTTTCCTTTGGTGATATGCAAATGTCACAATTATTTTGTTACCGAGTTCTTGATAAATGAACAGGGACCAAAGAAAATATAGCTAATCCTCCATTTTTTGTGGGGCAATGTTCCTAGAAAATAGTACAAAAGTAAAAAATGTGAATGTTGATACCTTGAAGTACACGAAATAAGATTGGCAACATGCAAAACATTTTTTCTCACTAGTAATTCCCTAGAATTCTGTGACCTTTTATGCCAACATCTCAGTTTTAAAAAAACACTGATTTCAGATAATATTCATTTTTCATAACACATTAAATCTATACTATAAATACTGAATAGCAAATTCTTAACTTCCGATGGTATGAGGGCATTGTACTGTGAATAGGCATACTTTGGAGATATTGCTGGTTCGGTTCCAGACCACTGCAATAAAATGAATTATCACAATAAAGTGAGTCACACAAATTTTTTGGTTTCTCAGTGCATATAAAAGTTATGTTTATACTATAGTCTATTAAGTGTACAATAGCATTATCTTAAAAAAAAGAAGCAATGTACATACCTTAATTAAAAAATGCTAACTATTATCTGAGCTTTTGGCAAGTCATAATCTTTTTGTAGGTGAAGGGTGTTGCCTTGATGTTGATGGCTGCTGAGCAGGGTGGTGCTTGGTCAAGATTGGGGTCGCCATGGCAATTTCTTAATATAAAACAGCAAAGAAGTTTGCCACATTGATTGACTCTTTTTCCTTGAGTACTTAGAGGCCATTGTAGGGTTATTAATTAGCTTAATTTCAGTATTATTATGTGTCAGGGAAGAGAGGGAGAGAGACAGAGGAATAACCAGTCAGTGGCACAGTCAAAACATACACAATATTTATCTGTTAAATTCACTTCCTTATAATGGATGTGGTTTGTGATACCCCACAACAATTGTAGTAGTAACATCAAAGATCACTGATCATAGATCACCATGACAGACATAATAATAATGATGAAAAAGTTTGAAATACTGTGAGAATTACCAAAATGTGACAGAGACATGACATTATGTGAGCACATGCTGTTGGGAAAATGGTGCTGACAGACTTGCTCAGTGCAGGGTCGCCACAGATCTTCAGTTTGTTAAAAGATCACAGTATCTGTGAAGCATGATAAAGGGAAGTGCAATAAGATGCAGTAGCCCTGTACTACACTGCTGTAAACCTCTCTCCCTTGGCTGCCCTCTGAAAGCCAAGGATTTAGTTACTGCTGTTGGAAAGTGCCAAAGCTAGTGAGGTCTATCATGTAACATCATGTAAGAGCCCAAAGACTTCCAGTCTGCTTTAGGGGCATAATTGCAACAACAGAGCTTGAGTTGTAAAGACCCACAATGTAAATGTGTAATCAATGCATGGGAGGCTCTTTACAACTATAGGATCAACGAGACCAGTGAGATACCAGCTGCTCCACAGACTTGCACATATTATGCCTCGCATTTTTTTCTCTGCTGTGCATAGCTGTGAATGTGCATGGTTGCCAATGTGAACGTGAAAATGAGGTTACTAATAAAATCATGCGAATGCTTAAAGTCACAAAAGTTAAATGCACAAATGTTGAGGATTGGACTGTATTTGCTGAATGAAATTCTTAGTTCTAGAAAAATTATTTTAATCAAATGGACCATCTTTTAGAATTTTGAAGTAACTTTGTGCTTATGTAACCAGTCTTAATTTTCTCTACTAATGGAGCTTATATACAAATCTCATTTACAGCTCTTAGTTTTATTTCTCCCCTAGCTCTTATGAAAGCTGATACCTGTAGCTAAATTGATCTTAAATTGATCCTTCGCCTTCCCCTGATCCTTTGTAGATGCTAAGAACAAGGAAATCATCTAGAGAAAATGTATATTAGAATGCTATGAAGCATTCTATATAATAACTATATAAGTTGGCTCTGTGTATGGGTTTCTGAGTAAAATTCAAATGATAGTAACAGAAAAAATATGGGTATGAATAACTTAAGTATTATGTGTTTTTTAAATTTCAGACAATGCAGATGTTGCTTTAGTTAATTTTTATGCTGACTGGTAAGTAATAGTTTTGCTTTTATGAATATTAATATTTTTTATGTTTCAAAATTGAATTTTCTGGTACAAAAAAGTGGGAAATCTTTTTTCTCCCTAATTTAGGGCCATTTATGTATAAGAAAAGGGCAAGGGAGCACATGCCAATAAAAACAGTTTAGTGAATTGTTGCTTTGGGGAGGGAGAAAAATATCTTATACTTCTCCACTTTTCATTTAATAGGTAGCACAAAACTTCATTTGATAATATAGCAGCAAATAGAAAATATACTCTGATTCCTCTTGGCCAGCTTAAGAGAGAAGGGGAGGTGAGGGGGAGGGTAAAAAAAAAAGGAGTGATGAGAAGGAGGAGGAAGAAATAAGAAAAATGGAGAATAATGGGCGGAAATGTATGGGGAGGATTACCCTCTCACGCTCAGATTTCTAAAAGATAGAGCATCAGGGAAGCTTTAGCTGCTTTTAAAAGACTCATTATGTGACAACACATTGTGACACAATATCTTCCCTGAGTTCTTTATTCTTTATGTATAATTTAGTGTTTGTGCTATAGATGGTTAAAAGGCAAAGGAAAAGCATAACTATACTTTCTATAGTATGCCTTATAGTTTATGAAGTATTTTTCTCACACCTTTACCGTTAGCTAAGAAGTACAGATGCCTCCATTTTAAAGATGAGGAAACTGAAGGTCAGAGAAGTTAGGTGACTTGCTTGCAAGATGCACGGCAGAGGCAAGCATGTTCTCAGACCAGCTTCCATGGTCCTAGAGTAATAGAACAGAACTTAATTGTATAGTAGGGCTAATGATCATCTTTGTTTTAAATGTTTATTGATGCCTTTCGTTTTTATATGGTTTTAATTTCTGAATGAGACAGTAGATGGCTTAGTGGATGGAGTGCTAGGCCTAGAGTCAGGAAGACCTGAGTTCAAATATGGTCTCAGACACTTAACTGTCTGACCCTGGGAAAATCACTTAACTTCTGTTTGCCTTAATCTATTGGAATGTAAATGGTAGGCTACTGCAGGATCTTTGCCAAGAAAACCCCACGGACAGTTTGGCCCCAGGATCATGAGGAGTCAGACATGACTGAATGACTGAACAACAGTTTCTGAATATATCCCTTCCTCCTTCCCTGACCAATAAGTGAGTCATTCCTTAAATGAAAAATCCTTTATCTGGCACTTATTGTGTGCCAAGGGCTATGCTAATAATCATTAGAGATACAGATAAAAATGTAAATAGTTTTGGTTTTTAGGGATTTTATCTTTTAATTGGGAGAGATAGCACAAATTGGAGGTTTCGGCAGCAGTGGGTATAGTAAGGCCTAAGGGTTCAGTGGGTGCATTGGTAGATCAAGTGACAATGCCAGAATATCTGGAGGGCATTAGCATTAGGGTAGATGGTAAGGCCCAGAGAGCCCCCCTTCTTATTGCAAGGATTATAGTTGATGAATCACTGCTCATTGCAGTATTTTTTAAGTTTAAAGCTTTTTGTTTAGGTACACACAAACACATGAACACATGCACCCACACACACTTACACACTCACATTTTTTTTCATGATGTGTGGTAGGCACTTTTTATACAAATATATCTATCTAAAACAGATTGCTTTTCTTTTGTGCTAATTGACAAGCATGGTGATGAGATCAACAAGCTTGAGTTGGTCTAATATAGTAATTTGATTCATGAATGATCTGTAATTTCTTTCACTGTATCAACAGATATTGGTACACATATCTATTCACTTTAGACTTAATAGATAAATCTAGGGAGTTATGCCTGGGCCTGATAGAAGTTAGAAGTCTTGGCATAGGCTCACACAGCTAGTGAGGGTTAGAGGCAGAATCTAAACCCATCTTTTTTGAAATCTATGCCTACCTTTCTATAATTCTGGGCAGATTTCTATCATAAAGATAACTGAACAGATATATTAAAATCTTGGTATCACAGTGATAACCACGCACTTTTCTAAAAGCCGTAGTTTCAGTTTTATAGGTACTACTGAGTGTCCCATCACAATAGTATAAACCAGACTTCTCTTTCAGTGCAACTCTAAAAGATCTTTAGGTATGTATTCATTCTGTAAGAAAAACAGTCTAGGGGTGGCTAGGTGGTACAGTGAACAGAGCACTGGCCCTGGAGTCAGCAGGACCTGAGTTCTAATCTGACCTCAGACACTTAACACTTACTAGCCGTGTGACCCTGGACAAGTCACTTAACCCCAATTGCCCTGCCTTCCCCTCCAAAAAAAAAGAAAGAAAAACAATCTATTCATTCTTATATACTTTAGTCTTTGAATTCCTTTAGAAAAATATCAGAGTGGTTTAACTTTATTTGAAAACTATCACATTGTAAATAAATTAATAGTATATTATTTTCAACATGAATAAACTCACAGTGAGTGTTATTAACTATAATAAAATCTGAATACTTTGTTTTTCCATTTTAATTTATATCTTCGCCGTCAATAGGTGTCGATTCAGCCAGATGTTGCACCCAATCTTTGAGGAAGCCTCCAATGTCATTAAGGAAGAATATCCAAATAAGAATCAAGTAGTATTTGCCCGAGTAGATTGTGATCAGCACTGTAAGTACTCAGTCATGCTGTTAGTGGCAGGGACCACCTTATTCACTTTAAATGCTTTGTTACAGTCTGTTTGAAGCGGTGTACCAGAAAGAATTTTGTGACCTTCTCCAAGATGATGGTGATTGTTAATGTTTAATCTTGAGAAATTATTACCTCAAGCCTTACTTTTATCTTTGTGAAGTATTAAATTGCGATACAGTTGGATTGGTTTTATATATACATACATACATATATATAGTAGATGAGGAAGAGGGAGAACTGGGTACAAATCTGAAATAGGTTTTAATTAGAGCAATAATACTAAAATGTATTCAGATTTAAAAATAGATTTTAAGCTGGGTATGAATAATGATCAGACTTCTAGTGTCTTTAGAAACATCTTAAAGATTGACCACAATAGAGATTTATTTTTTTGTTCGCTTATTTTAGAAAAGATCTGTGATTGGATCTGTATAGGCAACTCCCAGTGAGGAAAAACCCTCTACTAGATGCAGATCAGCTCCTGCTCAGAAACTTGACCCTTTTGGAGAGTTCTCTGAGGGCACTGAAAGGCTAAGTGAATTATGTGACCAGGGCTTGTCACAGTCAGGACTGGAATCAGCATGTTCTGACATCAAATCCAACTCTCTCCCCATGATTTCCTAGCTGCCTCAGCTAGTATAGTTATTTAATTTTTTTTTTTTAAATCAGTCGTTAGTTATTTGATTTGATTTAATGGATTATTGTTAATCACTGTGGTGCTTTATAAATATCTTTAGAAGCTCAGTTGTCTTATTACTGTTATCAGTGGAGCACTTAGAACGTTGTTATGGATGACTTTTAGAGTCATATATTACCACAGAACACCCTTCATGATGTGGGTCATGTTCTAGTGCACAAGAGCATGCCTGTCAGCTTCTGCAGCCATCTGGCTAAGAACTAAGCATCATTGATGGAAGTAGTGCCTACATATTATAGTTGTCATTCTTAGGAGTTCAGTGTCTACCTCACTCCTTGTTAGATGCCTCCCACTCTCCATTTTTTGTGTTTTTCTCTGTTCTCTACTTATTTGTGGAAAGGATTAGAAATAAAAATACTAGATTTACAGAATTTCTCAAACTTTCTATTCACCATTCTCCCTCACACAAACTAGTAACTCATTCCTAATATAAATAATTAAGCAAAAAGATAGAGCCTCTAGCAGAGATAGTTCATGGAAGTACAGACAAGGCTCTTCATCCCACCTCACTTCTTCACCTCAAAGGCTTTATGAGTGCAGATGGACCACAAGCTCTAGTTTCAGAGTTTGTGGGTTATCTCTTGGGTACTAGTGTACATAGCAATAAACTTTGTGTTATAAAATCAGAAATCATATTTTCATTCCTAGAGTTCCTAGGGAAAAAAGTAGTTATTCTCCTTATAGGATATCAAAAATCCTGTCGTATGTTGGAGAGTTACAGTTGTTCTTAAAGAATGCTGATCAGGGGGCGGCTAGGTGGTGCAGTGAATAGAGTGCCAGCCCTGGAGTCAGAAGGACCTGAGTTTGGAGCCGGCCTCCGACACTTAGTCCACACAAACAAAAAAAAAAACCTAGCCGTGTAACCTTGGGCAAGTTACTTAAACCCAGTTGCGCTAAAGGGGCGGCTAGGTGGAGCAGTGAGTAAGAGCGCCGGCCTCGGAGTTGGGATGACCCGAGATCAGATCCGGCCTCAGAAAATGAGCACCCACGCATAAATAATGACTAGCCGTGTAACCTTGAGCAAGTTACTTAAAGCAAGTTGCTTTAAAAAAAAAAAAAGAATGCTGATCAGTGCCCACAATTGCCAGGGTTTCTTGTTTTTGTGTTTGTGTTATACATCTGCTAAGTCTTGTATAGATGACGTTTCTTCCATTAGAGACTTAAAACTTCAAGTTTCTAGACATAAAATCTGTTGATGGAAGTGGCACCTAACGAATTTTCTTTAGATTTTTTCCCCCAGGGCTTAGCACCATGCCTGGCACATAGTAGGAGCTTAAGAAATGCTTGCTAACTTGTCTTTCCCCCAGCTATGAGAAATTCGTTTGTTTAAAAAAAAATGGATGATATGGTAACTGATGAGTTGGCCGATGTTTCCTCTGTCCCTTTTGATAATTTCTAGCTCTGTTGTTGGTTTTGGAGTCGCTTTTGTGTGAATCCAGAATGGCAGTCACCTGTAGCAGTGGTGCTAGCGATCCTGTATTCTTCCAGTTAGTATGAAGGGTGGCCCAGGCAGTGTACAAGGTGGATATTTACCATACTACCCTTTAGGATAAGATGTTTTTGTGTATTTGTGGTGATATTTTTTTAAAATTACATTTTTCAACTATTTGCCTATAAAACAATGGTCAGAAACTTCTTTAGTTCTAAGATAGGAACAGTGCTTATGGATACCACTGTCGGAAGCTCAGTGAAATGAAGAATTTCCTAAGAATTAGATCTGTCAAAAGTAGATTTAGATTCCTCCAGAGGTAGTGGATTCTTTTTCACAGAGTTGTCAGATGATGGATTATCATTTGTCTGCATTGTTTTAGAGGGGCTTCTATTCCATCCAGGTAGAAAGATTAGGTTAGATGGCCTCTTAGATTCCTTCAAGAGCTGCTAGGTGGCACCATAGTGCACAGAGTGCTGGGCCCATAGTCAGGCTGACTCATCTTCTGAGTTCAAATCTGCTGTGTGACCCTGGGCGTGTCCTTTAACCCTGTTTGCCTAAGTTTCCTCATTCGTAAAATGAGCTGGAGAAGAAAATGGCAAACCACTCCAGTATTTTTGCCAAGAAAACCTGAAATGGGTCACTAAGAGCTGCACACGACTAAACAAGTTAATTCTCACTCTGAGATTCTGGCCTCTGAAATCCCATCTATAACTCTAAGAGTCTATGACTGTTTAAATTTTTATTTTCTTATTAGCTAGGTTGAGCATTTTTCAAATAATTATTTATGATAATTTGTTGGAGATTAGATTTTTGCCTCCTAAGTATTATTATCAGTTATTTATCACTTAATGACTTTTTTTTTTTTTTGAAAACTGAAACATGAGAGCATAGAATTTAAAGGTGAAAACTTCCCTTGAGATCACCAGGTTTAACTTCCTCCTTTCCTAATGGAAAATAGAGACTCTGAGAGATGAAATAAGTGACTAATGTCATCCTAGGGATGTCGGGTTATTTCATTTCTGTCCTTGTAAATGTTTCTGCTATTGAAAGAAAAGCAAAGGTCTCTCCCCTACAGTCACAGCTCCCGTGTGGTTTCTTTCTAGTAGGAGACTGCCATGTCACTTGACATTTTTACAGAATAAGGCTTCTTTCTTTCAATGGTCTTATTTACTGTATGTGCTCTTTTTTCTTATCCTACCTTTAAAACTAATGTTTTGGTGCAACATTCTTTGCCACGAGCACCACTCCAAACAAACCCCACTAAAAAGCATATTGCTTAAGCAAAACTGCCCAGTGGTGTTGTCAGCCGTTTGGGAGAATTGAGTATGAGGTATGGCCATGAAGTCAGGTCTTCTTTTTCCTCATACAGTCATTCCATAATGTATCTATCCAGATAAGTCACTTAGGACTCTTTACTCCTAATCTAGTGTTTTTTTCCTACTATATCAAACATGTAGTTTTTGCCTTCAGAGTCAGCTGCCAAAAGCTTCTACCTTTTTTCCCCTAATACTCCTGTATTTATCCATATCCCTTTGATGATAATAATAGTAGTAGCTCTATTTTATATGTAGTTTAAGAAATAGGACAGGAATATTGTGAATAACTATTATTTGTGCAGTATTTTAAAAATCTTTGCTTTGACCCTTCTGTCCTTGGCTACCACACCATAGCTTTCTTCCCTTCTATTTTTGGAAACTTATTTCAAATCCTTAGGTGGTTACTTAGTGGCCTAATGATCTTGGGCTAATCATTTACTTTCTTCTGACTTCAGTGTTCTCATATGCTAGGTGAGGGGGGTGAACTAGATCATAGTTTTTGTTTAGTGGACCCCCTTTCTCAGAATGATGTTTTTAAATTAATAAAATACATAAGATTATAAAGGAGATCAATTATGTTGAAATATAGGTAATCAAAATATGTATTTTTAAAGCTTATGCTCTTGAGGCTAACAACCTTTAATGGATGAAATTTCTAAAGTCCTAGATCAAAAATTCATGATTTAACGTAGTGCTTTAGAATTTATTGTAAGCGTCAGCTTGGTGAGGTAGGTAATGCATGTATTATCCTGGTGGTGCTTTTTTTTTTAAAGGTCAGAGAGCCCTAGGGAGGTAGAGTCACTTGCTGGAGATCATACAGTGAATAAGTAGCAGGGCTAGTCTGGTGTTTCTACTGTACCTCTATTTCTTGCTCCTCAGATCTTCCCTATAAACTTATATTAGGAGAACACTGTGGAACGAGAGGTATTATTGAGGTTCATTGGTCTTATAGAGGCTCAAGTTGCATTAATTTATATTCAAAGAAAACTTCAGGGCTCCTCCTCTTACTGAAGTCAGGTCCAAGGGTGATAGATTGGGAATAGCACTGGGATTAGTCAGAGAAGTGGAGTTCAAAACCTGACTCTTCTGTTGGTGATCTTGGAGAGAAAAGTCCATTCACCTCTCAGTTACTTCTCTAGCACGTGTCCTATGGATTCCTTATACTGGAATTATATGGTTATACTGGACAGGGGAGGGGGGCCATTGGAGGAATCTAGGTAGGGTCCTGGAGTTTTTGTGGAACACATTGAAAACCATACTGTTAGCAGTTTGATTGTGTGCATACTGCCTGTTGCAAGTGTTTCTGCTTTAAATAATAAGGCAGCTATCATTGACCAAGTCCTGTGAAATCCCTGTAAGGTCTTCTGCACTTAGCCATTTTATGTTAATGGTGGCTACCCTGAAATTATAGATTTTAAATCTGAAGAGAGGTATTTGATCAGATTGATATTTTATATAGAGGAGACTTTAACTGATTTGTAGACAAAAATTCCCTTAGGCTAGCATATCATTTAACTGTTTCCCTAAACTGTGTGTTGTACTGCAGGGGTTGAAGTGGGATCAAATAGAGTTACCTTCAGAAAAGCTTGAGATGGTGGGAGAAAGAGTCGAAGGCCTTTCCCTTTAGGGGAAAAAAACCTTTCTCCACTTTTTTGTCAATGAGTGGTTACATTTAAAGAGAGAACCTGCTATTAGGTTTATATGGTAGGGTATTTCCTTCTGCCAGAAAGAGTGTTTTATTATAATAAAAGTTTTATGTTATTGCCTGGGTTGACTTCTGATATTTGCTGAAAGGGATTCTCACTCTTCCTTCTTAATAGGGAACCCTTACACGTTTTTTAGTTACAGTTGTGATCTGGTTAGCCACCAGTGAAATTTAGAAGAAGGGACCTATGCTTTTGAAGATTGTAAGAAAGAATACACATAGCTATGAAAACAAAGGGAAAAGTAAAATGTTGAACAGCACAGTATGTCCAGTATTCCTTCTCAGCTTGCTTTTCTTTATTCCTGCTCACTCTTCTATCCCTGCTATTGAAATCTTTCTTTTAAAGGATCAGTTCAGATGCCTTATTATCTAAGAAGCCTTTCATGATCCCTGCAGATTCTAATGTTTCTTTCATGTTTCCTTTTCTGCTTCTTTTAAACAATTATTTGTGTGTAGGTCTTTCTTCTCTACTATGTTAGAAGTGCCTTGGGGAAAGTAAAATTTTATTTGTTTTTATATCCCTTGCAAGATCTATTAAGAGTGTTGGTCCTAGAATCAGGAAGACCCGAGTTCAGCTTTGGTCTTAGATACTTGCTAGCTGTTATGAACCTGGTCAAATCATTTAACCTCTGTTTGCCTCAGTTTTCTTAATTATAAAACGGGGATAATAATAGCACCTACTTTTTGCAGAGTTGTTGTGAGGATCATATGAGGTAATATTTTGTCAAGCTCTTAGTACAGTATGTGCCATTCATGTAGTCACTTAATGAGTATTTATCTCCTTTCCTATCAGATTGTTAGCTCACTGAAGGCAGGACTTGAGTTTTCTCTAACCTTTGTACTTACACTGTGTTATACGCACAGTAGACACTGAATAAATGTTAATTGACTTGAATTTTGATAAGACAAAGGCTCAATATACCTATTCTCTTAATGTGACTGAAGCAGTTTTTTTTTTTAACTTTTCCATTTTCTTAGCGGAAATAGCCCAAAGATATAGGATAAGCAAATATCCTACCCTAAAACTGTTCCGGAATGGTATGATGATGAAGAGAGAATACAGGGGTCAGAGATCAGTGACAGCAATAGCGGATTACATCAGGCAACAAAAAAGTGACCCTATTCAAGAAATTCATGACTTGGAAGAAATCAAATTTCTTGATGTAAGTTCCTGAAGCAACTTTGTTCAGTATCTATCTTATAAAGAACTTCATTACAATAGAAATCTTATAACAACAACAAAAAACCAAAACCCCAAATTACAGTTCTTTAGTCAATATCTTCTTTGTTTTTAAATTCACTTCAGCATTTCAACAATTCACTTTTTATTCACTTCAACAAATCAAAAGAGTGACTGCTCTTAAAGCTTGTTATAGGATTTAAGTTTATTGTAATAGAATTTTATCTGTACTGCTTTGACTTCTTGAATTACATTTTGAAATAGAAGCTATCATTTTGCTGAATGAAAAATTGTTGATTAGAATGTATAGAGTACATTTCAATCTGACTTATTTGAGTTTATTGAGGGCGGGGGGTGGTGGGAGAGGGGAAGGTATAAGTCTATTAAAAGAAGTTCAGATTTTTTTCCCCCATGCATATGACTCAGGCTAGGTTAACCAAAGAGATAGTATAGAATAAGAATAGAAGTCTAAAATCTTGTGTTTACATCTTGACTCTTCTACTGGCTACCTGTATGACCTTGGCAAAGTCACTTACTAACTTTTCTGAAGTTTCTTTATTTGTAAAAAAAACAAAGAGAACTGGGTCCCCCATGTTCTAAGACTCCTTTTTGCTCTCAAGTCAATGGTCCTAGGAGAAGTTGTTTTTATTTATATCTTATATAGTTATTTTATGAATTTGCTTTAATGAGAATAACTTATAATCATTTTTATCACTTATTTTCATGTAAGTATTCATTTGAAATGGTGCTTGAAAGCAATTTATCCCTTTAAATATTTTGAATATTTTCCCCTTTTTACCCCAATATACCTTCAAATTCATTTTTTTCCACCATAAATTGTGCCAAGGTCAGTAGATAAGTGTTTAAGTACTTATTACATGAGCTTGTAGTCAAACCAACCTTTTTTAGATCATCATAAATGTTAAATTTGTGTAGTTCTGCTCAATAAGGTTTTATTATAGTTTAAAATGCATCCAACACAAAGTTTAAATTTTAAATGCAAAAAAAGACTTGCTAATTAAACATTAAAAATTACTTTTTGGCCTTTCAAAATAAAATGCTGAAAATAAATTTTAATGATTTTCTGATTGTCTTTAACCAAGCATTTTTTCATTTTATGAGTGTTAAGTGTTTGAAGCTGAATTTATATTTGAAAACATGAGTGACAGCTATAACTCTTTAGATACCTGAAGAAGGAATATATAGTGTAATGTTAATACAGTATGGGATAGAGTGGAGAACATTATATATAAAGATCATTATGTGCATGCTTTGTTTTATATTTATAGCGCAGTAAAAGAACAATCATTGGATATTTTGAACAAAAGGACTCAGACAACTATAGAACCTTTGAAAGAGTAGCAAATATTTTGCATGATGATTGTGTCTTCTTTTCTGCATTTGGGTAAGTTGATTAATGTTGGTATTGTATTATTTTTTTTTTTTACTCAAATGACTTCATAGCTCCCATCTCACTCTGAGACTTTGTAATATGACTTTCTATTAATTTTAGCTACTATTGAAGGGTATTATTATGTATATGTAACATAGTTGCTTTTTCCTGGAGCCCTACAGTGGCTGGACCCCTTATTGCTTTTAGGCAATGCAAAGAGTGCATCTAAGTATCCTGCCTAACTAAGGCCTTAGATGGATGGGATCAGAGGAGAACTGGGGTCCCACAGTGATGGAAAAATTGAAGGTGGATACTAGAAGTCCTTAATGGGTAAGGCAAGGTAATATCCAGAGAAAGGGATAATGGGCACCCCTCAGACTGGAAAAGTTAAAAATTAAAGCCTTATAGTTAGAGGAGTACACAGCAACTCCATGATGGGAGCAAATTAAAACCAGAGAGCTCAGCTAGAAGTTCCTAAGACAGAGAAACCAGGGTGGCAAACCAGACAGGTAGAGGACAAACTGACAAATAATTGACAGTTTGAAATTCTCAATACTGTTGACTATGCTACTATATTAAAGGGCATGCTCTACAGTGTGAAGTTAATCCATTACCAGACAGCATTATTACAAAGAGTGCTAAACCGCTGCATCGTTTTGATTTTATTATTGCTATTGTCAATAATCATCACCAAGATTCAGCCCCAGTAACCTTGAAGATCCAACATGTATGTCACCACTCTCTCCTTTGTACTATTTAAACTCATTATCATGCTTTTCCATAAGACCTGATACAACCTTGCATACTGTTGCAAGATATGAAAGAATTTGAAGTCTAGGCCATCCTAAACTCCAGTTTCCTCTAGAGATATAGTTAACTCATGGACAGAAAAGAGTACGGCACAAAACACTAGCCATACCTGGGAGCTGGTCAGCCATATTTGTGCTATCTGGTTAGTCAGGGCTTTCTATCAGTACTACCTTACAAAACCAGACCTTCTCCCTCCAATCTAACAAAGGTTACGTCCAGGGCCACACCATCTAAAAAAGCCTGGCTTATACTGTTTTAAGGAGATGCACAATGAGAAAGCTCTAATCCAGCCTCCTCTTTGGGGAGAAATCTATGATCTTTGCTCAACCTCGCCTTACTTTCAGGTCTCAACTAAACATGTTGACTGCAATTCCATTTTTCCCAACCCTTTGCCTCCCTTCCTTTCTGTGTTCTCTCCTCTACCCCATCCTGATCCAGCAAGATAATCTGACCTTTTATTAAGATTTCTCAAATTCATACCTCTTAGTCCTAGTCCCTTCTTTTCCTAACAAAGCATTTGTCTAGCTTGCCGTACTTAACACCTGGGTAATAGATCTTAAACTCCTTGTTTTTGTTCTTGCATTCCCAGTATTTGGTGATCTGATTTTTTTTTTAAGCAATTGGGGTTAAGTAATTTGCTCAAGGTTACACAGCCAGTCGTTATGTGTGGGTGCTCATTTTCTGAGGCTGGGACTGATCCCGGGTCATCCCGACACCGGGGCTGGTGTTCTTACTCACTGTGCCACCTAGCCGCCCCTTGGTGATCTGATCTTCTACACTGAACTCCTAACAATAAAAATTTTTGTAAAGTCCTTTAGGTACTCTCAGAGTTGGCCCATCACAGGCAGTAGCTCAGAAAATTTGTAAAAATTCTTTAAAACAATAGTATTCAACTAGATACCTTCTAAGCTCCTGTCTAATGCTAAATCTATAATCCTATGATCCTTTCATGATAAACAGACCCTAAATTCTACAGTCATATGGTAGCCCAACCCTGGTAAGAGTTTGATATGGGACAGAAATATTAAATACAGGGATGGTTAGGTGGTGCACGCAGTGAATAGAGCACTGGCCCTGGAGTCAGGAGGACCTGAGTTCAAATCTGACCTCAGACACTTAACACAAAAAAAAACTAGCCATGTGACTTTGGGCAAGTCATTTAACCCCAATTGCCCTCCAAACAGCAAAAAAAAAAAAAAAAATTAAATAAATCCTTTTCAGATCATGATGCAATAAAAATTACATGTAATAAAGAGACATCAAAAGATAGACTAAAAATTACTTGGAAGTTAGATAATCTAATCCTAAAGAATGAATGCGTCAAACACCAAATCATAGAAACAATCAATAACTTCACCCAAGAGAATGACAATAATGAGACAGCATACCAAAACTTATTGGGTGTAGCCAAAATGATTTTTTGGGGAAATGTTATATCTCTAGATGCTACATGAATTAAACAGAGAAAGAAGAGATCAATGAATTGGGCATGCACCTAAAAAAGATAGAAAAAGAACAAATTAAAAATCTCCAATTAAATACCAAATTAGAAATTCTGAAAATCAAAGGAGAGATTAATAAAATTGAAGTTAAAAAAACTATTGAGCTAATAAACTAAGAGCTGGTTTTATGGGGGAAAAACCAATAAAAATGATAAATCTTTGATTAATTAAAAAAGAGATAGAAGAAAACCAAATTACCAGTATCAAAAATGAAAAGGGTGAATTTACCACCAATGAAGAGGTATTTTGCCTAACTTTGTGCAATAAATCTGACAATCTAAGTGAAATGAGTATTTGCAGTAATATAAATTGCCAAGGTTAACAAAAGAGGAAATAAATTTCTTAACCCCCTTTCAGAAAAAGAAATTGAACAAAGCATCAATCCAATAAACTCCTTGAGAAAAAAATCTTCAGGGCCACGTAGATTTATAAGTGAATTCTTCCAAACATTTAAAGAACAATTAATTCCAATACCGTATGAACTGTTTGGAAAAATAGGTGGAGTCCTGCCAAGTACTTTTTATGATACAAATATGCTGATACATAACCTAGGAAGAACCAAAAAAGAGAAAGAAAATTATAGACCAATTTCCCTAATGAATATAGATGCAGAAAATTTAAATAAAATATTAGCCAAGATATTGCAGCAATTTATCATAATAACACTATGACCAGGTAGGATTTATATGAGGAATGTAGGACTCGTTCAGTATTAGGAAAACTATCTGTATAATTGACCAATATCAATAACAAAATAAGCAGAAATCATACGATTATTTCAGTAGATGCAGAAAAAACTTTTGATAAAATACAACACCCATTCCCGTTAAAAACACTGGAGAGGTAAGATGATGAACTAGAAACAGGACTTCCCCATGGCTTTGGCTTCCACCTCCTCCAATACACATAAAAAATGACTCTAAACAAATTTTAGAGCTATAGAACCCACAAAGTGACAGAGAGAAACAAATCTCCTGCTGAAGGCAGGCTAGCAGGAAGGTGCTATCACACTAGCTGGGAGCTGAACCCAACCCCACATGAGCCATGGTTTTGGCCCCAGGGCAGCCCTGACCAGCAGTGGCCAGAGCAGACTTCAGGAGGGTAAAGCACCAGCAGCTGTGGCAGTTTCCAGACTTCTCAACCCACAAATACCAAAGACAAAGTAAAAGGTTATTGTGGAACTCTGTTGGAACAGGGGTGGACAGAAGAGCACAGTATGACCCTTGCCCCCAGGGCAAGAAGCAGTGGCAGCACAGCGGCTACAGCCACTACCTCATGGCTGCCTCTGGAGCTTCTGGCCTGCAGATCACAGGGGGACTAAGCTACCATTCAGAGGGTAATTGCTCTTGCTTTGACATGCTTGGATCTGGGTCGAGGTCTTGGGTGGAGGTCCTGGGGTGTGTGGTCAGGTGCCAGAGCCTGTGGGGGCTGCAGAGAGGGCACCCTCCTAATTCCTCTGGCAGCTGCGAAAACCCCAGCAATTTGGGACAAAGTTCTTTCCATTCTGAAATCAGAATTCTACTGTGGCAAAGAGCTCAAAAGTCAAGTAATTGGGTGGCAATATGAGCAAGCAGAGGGAGTGCAATCAGAACATAGAATCCTTTTATAGGGACAAAAAGTTTCAAAACATGGAACCAGAAGAAGACAGGAAAGTCAAAACTCCTGCATCAAAAGCTTCCAAGAAAAATATGAACTGGTTATATAGGCCATGGAGGAGCTCATGAAGGATTTTGAAAATCAGATAAGAGAAGTGGACGAAAAATTGGGAAGAAAAATCAGAATGATGCAAGAAAATCATGAAAAGCAAGTCAACAGTCTGCTAAAAGAGACCCCCCAAAATACTGAAGAAAATAATACCTTAAAAAATAGACTCACTCAAATGGCAAAAGAAGTCTAAAAAGCCAATGAGAAGAATGCCTTAAAAAGCTGATTTGGCCAGATGGAAAAGGAATTTCAAAAACTCACTGAAAATAATAATTCCTTCAAAATTAGATTGGAGCAAATGGAATCTAATGACTTTATGAGAAATTAAGATACTATAAAACGGGTCCAAACAAATGAAAAATTAGAAGGCAATGTGAAATATCTTACTGGAAAAACCACTGACTTGGAAAATAGATCCAGGAGAGATCATTTTAAAATCATTGGACTACCTGAAAGCCATGATAAAAAAAAAGAGCCTAGACACCATCTTTCAAGAAATTATCAAGCAAAATTGCCCTGATATTCTAGAAATGGAAGACAAAATAGAAATTGAAAGAATTTACCTATCACCTCTTGAAAAAGATCCAAAAAATAAAACTCCTAGGAATATTATAGCCAAATTCCAGAGTTCCCAGATCAAGGAGAAAATACTGCAAGCAGTCAGGAAGAAACAATTTGAGTATTGTGGAAACACAATCAGGATAACACAAGACCTAGCAGCTTCTATGTTAAAGGGATCTAAGGGCTTGGAATATGATATTCCGGAGGTCAAAGGAGCTAGGATTAAAACCCAGAATCACCTACCCAGAAAAACTGAATATAATGCTTCAGGGTCATTCAATATATGGTCATTCAGTGAAATAGAGGATTTTCAAGTATTCTTGATGAAAAGACCAGAACAGAAAGTTTGACTTTCAAATACAAGAAGCAAGAGAAGCATGAGAAGGTAAACAGGGAAAAGAAATCATAAGGAACTTATTAAAGTTGAACTATTTACATTCCTACATGGGAAAATGATAATTGTAACTCATAAGACTTTTCTCAGTATGAGGACAGTTGAAGGGAATATAAATGTGTGTGTGTGTGTGTGTGTGTGTGTGTGTGTGTGTGTGTGTGTGTATGCATACATATAAATGTATGTATAGGAGGGTGTAGGTGTGTATAAATATATATATGAGTGTGTGCGTATGTATATACATGTATACATAGAGGGTACAGGACCAGTTGAATAGGAAGGGATGATATCTAAAAAATAAAATTAAGAGGTGAGAGAGGAATATAGTGAGAGAAGGAGAAAGGGAGAGATAGATTAGGCTAGATTATTTCATATAAAAGAGGCAAGAGAAAACTGTCACAATGGAGGGGAAGAACAGGAAGGTAAAAGTGAATGGAACAACCTTACTGTCATTGAATTTGGCTTAAGGAGGGAATAACATACAAACTCATTTGGGTATTTTATCCTGCAGGAAAATAGGGGGGAATGGGATAAGAGGGGGGATGATAGAAGGGAGAGCAGATTTGGGGAAAGGGTAGTTAGAAGCAAACGCTTTTGAAAAGGAACAGGGTCAAAGGAGAAAATCGAATAAGTGAGGGTTGGGATAGGATGGAGGGAAATTAGTTAGTCTTTCACAACATGACTGCTGTGGGAATGTTTTGCATAACTACACACATACAACCTATATTGAATTCCTCATCTTCCCAGTGGGGGTGGGTGAGGAGGGAAGAAGGGAAACAATCTGGAACAAAGTTTTCAAAACTAATGTTTTTTTAAAAAATTGTCTTTTTTTTTAAACATGCAACTGTGAAATAAGATATACAGGCACTGGGGTATAGAAATCCATCTTGCCTTACTAGAAAGTTAGTGGGGGGAATGGGGAGGATATAAGAGAGAACAGATTGGGGAAAGGGGTATTTAGTAGGCTAGCTGTTTTGGGGTGGGGATTGGGGAAAGATGGGGAGAAAAATTTTTAACTCAATTTTGTGGAAATGAATGTTGAAAACTAAAGATAAATAAGTTTTTAATAAAACCATTGGAGAGCATAGGAATCTATGGGGTTTTCCTTAAAATGATAAGCAGCATCTATCTAAAACATCAGCAAGCGTTGAATATAATGAGGATAAGCTAGAAGCATTTCCAGTAAGATCAGGGTTGAAACAAGGATGCCTATCATCACCACTGTTATTAAACATTATACTAGAAGTGTTAGCTTTAGCTATAAAAGAAGGAAAAGAAATTAAAGGAATTAGAATAGGCAATGAGGAAAAAAAACTATCATTCTTTGCAGATGATATGATGGTATACATAGAGAATCCTAAAGAATCAACTTAAAAACTACTTGAAATAATTAATAACTTTAGCAAAATTGCAGGATAGAAAATAAACTCACCTAAATCATCAACATTTCTATATGTTACTAACAAAGCCCAGCAGCAAGAGATAGAGAAATTCCATTTAAAGTAACTGTAGGCAGTATAAAATATTTGGGAGTCTACCTGCCAAAACAAACTCAGGAGCTATATGAACATAGTTATAAAACACTTTTCACACAAATAAAGTCAGATCTCAATAATTGGAAAAATATAAGTTGCTCATGGGTAGTCTGGGCTAATAAATGACAATTGTGCCTCAATTTATTTATTCAGTGCCATACCAATCAAACTACCAGAAAATTATTTTATAGAGCTAGAAAAAATAACAAAATTCATCTGGAAGAACAAAAGGCTTAGAATATCAAGGGAATTAATGGGAAAAAAAATGCAAGGGAAGGTGGTCTAGCTATACCAGATCTAAAACTGTAAAGTAGTAATCATCAAAACTACTTGGTACTGGCTAAGAAATAGAGTGGTAGATCAGTGGAATAGGTTAGATATACAAGACATAGTAATCAATGATTACATTAATCTACTGTCTGCTAAACCCAAAGACTCTAGCTTCTGGGATAAGAACTCAATATTTGACAAAAACTGCTGGGAAAACTAGAAAAAAAGAATATGGCAGAAACTAGGCATAGACTAACACCTTACAGCATATACTCAAGATAAGTTCAAAATGAGTGCATGATTTAGATATAAAGGATGAAATTATAAACAAATTAGTAGAACAAGGAATTGTTTACCTGTCAGATCCATGGAGAAGGAAGAATTTATGACCAAAAAAGACATAGAGAACATTATGAAATGCAAAATGGATAATTTTGATTACATTAAATTAAAAAGATTTTGCACAAATAAAGCCAGTGCAACCAAGATTAGGAGGAAAACAGAAACATGGGAAACAATTTCTTAGCCAGTATCTCTGATAAAGGCCTTATTTCTAAAATATATAGAGAACTGAATCAAATCTTTAAGAATACAAGTCATTCCCCAATTGATAAACAAAGAATATAAACAGGCAGCTTTCAGATGAAGAAATTAAAGCTGTCTCTAGTCATATGAAAAAAATGCTCTAAATCATTGTTGATTAGGAGAATGCACATTAAAACAACTCTAAAGGACCACATCACACCTATCAGGTTGGCTAATATGACAGAAAAGGAAAATGATAAATGTTGGGGAGGATGTGGGAAAATTGGAACACTAATGCATATTTTGTAGAGCTGTGTACTGCTCTAACTATTCTGGAGAACAATTTGGAACTATGCACAAAGGGCTGTGAAACTGCACATACCCTTTGATCCAGCAATACCACTACTAGATCTGTATCCTATGAGATCATGGAAAAGAGAAAAGGACCCCCATGTACAAAAATGTTTTGTGGTGGCCAGGAATTGGAAATTGATGGGATGCCTATCAATTGGGGAATGGCTCAACAAGTTGAGATATATGAATGAAATAGAATACTATTGTTCCATAAGAAATGGTGAGTAGGCAGACTTCAGAAAAACCTGGAAATATTTATATGAACTGCTGACTGAAATGAGCAGAACCAGAACGTTGTATACCATAATAGCAACATTGTGCGGTGACTGACTTTGTTAGACTTAGCTCTTCTAAGACAATTCCAAAGGACTCATGATGGAAAATGCGATCTATATCCAGAGAAAGAACTATCTTTCTTTTGTTTTTTGCTTTTTCTTTCTCATGGTTTTTCCTTTTTTGTTCTGATTCTTGTTTTGCAGCATATGTTTAATATGATCATACAGCTATTGCCTGCATCAGATGGCATGCCATCTTGGGGAGGGAGGAATTAGAGGAAGGGGGCAGGAAATTTAGAACTCCAAAACTTATAAAGGCAAATGTTAAAAACTAAAATAAATATTTTTTTTTAAATGAAGAAAAGTTTTATATGGGATTCAGCATGGATTACAAAACAGCATTCTAATAAAATTTCTGAGTTAAGACCTCAGTTAGATTTGGTTATGATGAATAACTACTGAAAGTTAACATAATTGTACAAAGAATTACAAGGATTCTTATAGGTATAAGTGATTCTAATATAATAAAATCTAATTCTAATAGATTCTAAGGATTCTAATAGATATAAGTAAAGAGAGAGTACATGGGAGATGGTAGTCTGTGTAAAGACACGAATATGGGAGGTGGATTGTAAATTAAAAGAATAGCAAGTAGACCCATGTGACTGAAATGTAGAGGTGTAATGTGAAATGTGTCGAAGTATAGGTAGGAGTCAGATTGTCAAAGGTTTTAAATACCTGGGTGTGAAGTTTAAATTTAAAATATTGGAAGCCATTGGAAATTTTTGAGCTGAGGAATAACATGGTCAGACCTATGCTTTACAAAGATTATTTTGGCAACTGTGTGGAGAATGGTTTGGAGAGGAAGCAGAAAGGAAACAGGAGGGCAAATTAAATTCTAAAACTACAAGTGTAGATATAAATCTTGATTTATAATGATGGCAAAAACAAAATCTATTAGGTTAAAATTTGCCTTTTGTGTATTTTTTAGTTTCTTCAAAAAATACTCCTTTAAAATTACATTTTAGGAGGTGGCTAGGTGGCACAGTGAATAGAGCACTGGCCCTGGAGTCAGGAGGACCTGAGTTCAAATCCAGCCTCAGACACTTAACACTTACTAGCCATGTGACCTTGGGCAAGTCACTTAACCCCAAATTGCCCTGCCTTCCCCCTTCCAAAAAGGAAAAAAAATTGCATTTTAAAGTTACTGCATAATCATAATTTATGAAAATGATGGGTAGCTTAGATTGGAAAATGGTTAAACCAAGTGTTACATGAATATAATGGAATATTACTCTATTGTAAGAAATTATAAATATGAAGAATATAGAGACGCTTGGGAAGAGTTATATGAAATGCAGAATGAGTAAGTAGCGCCAGGTAAACAGTATATACCGAGATGACAGCCATGGAAATGGAAACAAGAAAGAAAGTGAGCCAGAAGACAGGTTTGAATCCTCTCTCAGACAATTCTTACCTGTAGGAAATTAGGCAAATCACTTGGCCTCTGGGCCTACTTATATGTAAAATAAGAATGGTGTTTAGTTGACTCTTAGTACCTTCCCAGCTTTAGATCTGTGTTCCTGTAAATACTTTCTAATGCTGATGAACAAGCCTGGTCCTAAAGAGAAAACTCCCTCCTGTCCCTTCATGGAAGAGGTGGAGGTCAGTGGCTGTGGAACCTTACATATTCTGTCACACTCAGTTGATAAGTTGGTAGTCTTGCTGAACTGTTCTCTCTCTCTCTCTCTCTCTCTCTCTCTCTCTCTCTCTCTCTCTCTCTCTCTCTTTCTCTCTCTCTCTTTCTCTTTCTCTCTCTCTTTCTCTTTCTCTCTCTCTTTCTCTTTCTCTCTCTCTTTTTATCATTTATTACAAAGGGAATTCTATGGGGAGGGAAGTGGGGAGAGATATAATAAAACATTTTAATAGGTAGGTTTGGGTTTTTTGTTGGTAATTTTATACTGGTTACTGGTTTTAAAAATGTGTTTGTATGTTCTTTCCCCCTCAAAGAAAATCACTCTTACATCCCAATAGAATACTCCCTTGTAACAGTAAGTATAATTACAGAAATAGAACAACACTTTGACTACATCTGAAAATGTATGCCTCATTCAATATCTGTTTTCCCTTAGCTTTTTGCCAGTAGTTAGGAGACATACTTTATTACAAAGTCTTGTAACATGACAGTTGGTGACTGCATTGATCAGAATTCTCAAGTATTTCAATGTTTTTTTTTCCTTTACCTTACCATCATCATTATGTAAGGTGCTTTGGTTCTTCGGCTCCCTTTACTTCATTCAAGATTTTACAAATTTCTCAGAATTCTTCATATTTATAATATCTTACAACACAGTAATATTCAGTAATACAAAGCAATCAACTATTGTTGATACCACTGTTTGCTTAGCTATTACCCAGTAGATTAGCACCTATATTACTACCAGTTTTTATTACAAAAATGTGCTATTATAAATATTTTTACATATGTGACCCTTTCAGTATTTGACCTCCTGGATATATGCCTAATAGTTATATTCCTAGATAAAGGGGTATATGCAATTGAGTGATTCTTTTAAGAATAATTCCAGATTTACCCCCAGAACTGGAGTAATTCACAGCTTCTTCAACACAACATTAGAGTTCCTATTTTTCTATAGCCCCTCCAACATTTATTGTATTTGGTTTTTCTTTGCCTTTCTGAGTGTGAAGTAAATTAGAATTGTTCTTATTTATACTTCTCTTATTATTAATGATATGGAAGAGTATTTTATATGGTTTCTTCTTTTAAAAAGTACCTGGTTCATATCTTTATCTTGAATATCAGACTTCATCTGCTGAAAAAACTTTTTTCCTAGTTAACTGCTTTGTTTCTAAAGATTTTTAGGTTTATATAATTGGATTGTCTCTTTTATCTCTTATTTTAACATTTATCCCTTGTTTAGAGAAGAATTCTTCCTTTCACCGTAGTTGAATAAAATATTTCTACTCTAGTTTTTTTATAACTTCACATTTATAGTACATGATTTTGGGTTATTTAGTTGCAGGAAATGGTTATATATCCACTTGAACTTATGGTCTATGGTATAAGATGTTTAATTAAATGAATTTTCACCAAACTGCTTTCCAGTTTTCCTAGCAATTTTTGTCAGATAGGGAGACCTTATTCTACTAGTTGTCATCCTTGGGTTTATCAAATAATGGGTTACTGTGTTTGGTTGCTTCTGGTCTTGCTTGCTTATCTATTGATCAATTTTTCTATTTTTTTTACCAGTTGTAATAATTTTATTGATCTTTGCTTTAGAGTTAAGTTCTAGTTGTCTTCATTTTTACTTTTTTTCTGTAGTTTTCTATTGCAATGTAATTAGCCAAAGCTACTAAAATTTCATTACTGTTTTTTAACTTTTGTTGTCCTAGTAGAAAAAGGTATCTTCATTTTCTTCTTTATTCTTATTAGGTCTGTTTCAAAACCAGAAAGATTCAGTGGAGACAATGTAATCTACAAACCACCAGGGGTAAGTTTATTGGAAAAGTGATCTGCCATTTGTTATCCATGTTATTTCAGCTCCTGCCTTTATGAATCATTTTTGCTTATAAAAATTTTCTAAGTACCTCTATTAGCTTTGTCATTAAATTTTTGGAAGAAAGGGAGGAAGGAAACTAACATTTATTAAGCACCTACTTTGTTTCAGGGACTGTGTCTTTTGGACAGAATATTTATAGAATTTGTGAGAGAAATGAGACATTTTATATAGTTATTTAGCTCAATTACAACAAATAGTATTCTGTTGAACTAAAATTTAGTTCCCAATTTATTTCCATGAAACATCTTATTAATTTATCTGGCTTAATGTGATATATATTGACAAATGTACTGATATGTTCAAATATCTAATAACGTAAATTCAAAGAAAATTTAAATATTAGTTGTTTTTAAGACATTACGTTGTATCTGTCTAGTATTGGTTAATTTTTCTTCCTCTTTATGAAATTTTGATGTATGCCATAGAGCTTGCTTTGCTAGCCAGGTTCATGGCTATAAGAAATTTTGTTTGTAACATAATTTAATTAAATTTTTGTAAAGAAAATTCTGAGTGTCATAATTTCTTTTGATACCTGATGTTAGTTCAGAATCAAACAGGTGAATTAATAAGGTCAATTATTGAGAAAGTCAGATATCAAGTATAAGGTATATATGTTTTAATTTGGTAAGGCTACATTGTAAGGAAATCTCATTGTTTCAGAAATCATTTTTTCTTCCATAGGGTTTCAGGCATTTCAAATGAGTCAACTATTTATTTGAGCTGTACTTTTTAAAATATTATCATCACATGGGGGACAAAGATTACATGTAATTATTCGTTGTGATAGTGATAATGGCCAACATTTAGGTAATACTTTACAGATTACAAAATATTTTTCTCACAAAAGTATTTTCCCTACATAGAGGTAAAATGACTCGTCCAAGGTCATCCAGTTAAGTGGCTGAGCCAAATCTTAAACCTAGACCTTCTTACTCCAACTTCCATGCCCTTTCTGCTACATTATATTAGTGTATAAATATATGTAGCCAATACTTCTATTTTTTCCAGAGTGATTTCTCTTGGAACTTACAAGTGAATACTAATGTTTTATTTTAGCCAATATTACATTCAGCTATGCTGTCCTACTAAAAAACTTTTGAATCAGAATCATTAACAAAGAACACAATTAGCTACTGAAAAGGGAAATCCTTCCACATACTTTACCTTGTAGAGAAGATCTGAATAAACTAGAAAAGTTTAGATAAGAAACTGAATAAACAAAATGCCTAGATAAGTTAGCAATCCCTAATAATCATATAGCCTTCTGAGTAATTAGCTACTTTATAAAATTAGAATGAAAAACTTTTTCACTAGAAACATTGTCTTAGGGGGCGGCTAGGTGGTGCAGTGAATAGAGCGCCGGCCCTGGAATCAGAAGGACCTGAGTTCGGAGCCGGCCTCCGACACTTAATCCGCACAAACAAAAACCTAGCCCTGTAACCTTGGGCAAGTTACTTAACCCCAATTGCCCTAAAGGGGCGGCTAGGTGGAGCAGTGAGTAAGAGCGCCGGCCTCGGAGTTTGGATGACCCGAGATCAGATCCGGCCTCTGAAAATGAGCACCCACGCATAAATAATGACTAGCCGTGTAACCTTGAGCAAGTTACTTAACCCCAATTGCTTTAAAAAAAAAAAAAAAACATTGTCTTATGCTTATTTTCTTATTCATACATTGCCTTAGTCATATAATGCCTACATTGTTGAGCATGTAGGCTTTCAGTATCTACTTGGTGAATAATTGAATTCTAGCAATCAGTTATCCAGTTAATTGATTAAACATGCCATCTTAAATCTTTGTTATACTTTCCAAATGCCTACAAGAATTATTACCAAAATTCAGGTCCAATTTCTTTCCCAACAGGAACATGCTCCAGATATGGTATACTTAGGATCTCTAACAAATTTTGACTTGGCTTATGCTTGGACTCAAGATAAATGTGTTCCTCTTGTTCGGGAAATAACATTTGAAAATGGAGAGGTATGGAATTTTCAGCGTTGTATTTTTTATTTATATTTATCCAAGAACAAGGTTTCTGTATCACTCAGATGCAGAAATAACTTCTTTGTATGCTTTTATAATTAAAAATGGAGAAGAAATTCCTCCTTTTATGATCCCCTATTCCTTTTAACACAGATTTAATTGTAGGAAAAATGAAACCTCTTCTAAAGTCTTCCTAATGCTTCAACTTGGTTGGAGGTGACCTTTGATTTTTCAAAGGCTATTCCAGAAGAATGTAAGTTCCAGCTGGTCCTGTTAAGTTGGAAAAGATGGTAGTAGACTATATGCATGCATGTCATCAGGGGACTGACATAGTTAAATGTGGAAAGACCTATTACCAGAAGACTGGGCACTATAGGAAATGAATTTTTTCAGCCACTGCAGCTTTTGAAGACCTTCTACCAGGATGTGGAAGGGTTGTGATCTACGTTGATGGAAGGAGTGCTGACACTGCTGAGATCACAATAAAAATGAACATGACTAGAAAGATAGTTAAAAATTATAAAATTCTATGACAAAATTACTTGAGTATTACAGGGTAACCTGTATGCTTTCTTTGTGCATCATATTTTTAAATAATAATTACAATAATTTATATAGTGCTTTGAGGTTTATAAAATGCTGTCATTGCAGTTATCTCCTTTGAGACAACATCCTTGTTTTTTAGATTAGAAAGGATTAAAGCACTTGCTTACAGTCATATAGCTACTGAGGATCTTTTGACTGCAAACCCAGTGGTCTTTTGTCTGTATCAGGTGTTCTTATGATGTCTGGGTATAGATTTGAGGAGGTTGGTGAACTTGGATGGGGAGAAAAATTAGATCTTTATTTTTATTAACCTTTTGTTTCCTTTGTAATCCTATGTGTTTTATTTTATGCATTAAAAACATTGTTATAAGAAAGAGTTCCTAGGCTCCTCTAGTCTGCCAGAAAGTGTTATGAACACCTCTTTGATACAATGCCACAATGAATATATGTATATGTGTATGTATATGTATATATACATATATACACACATATATGTATATGTATATGTATATATACATATATATACACACATATATGTATATGTATCCTGTATAAGTACTTCCTCCATTCTGTATCTGAATAATTGTGTGCTATCTGAATTGAAGACCAAGATAAAGCAGTTAACCCTTTGTGTCCCCCTACCAGACATGCATCAAAATAAAATCCACTTAAACTCTTGTACCAATATAAAACAAATCCCCAGAAGATCCAGGAATCTAAAAGAAGAAAGATTGAAAGTTTGAACTGGTTTTTCAGTCCAACTGACTCTTAAGTCTTGCTTTTCTTAACCCATATGAGTTGTTTTGAGATACATTCATTTTAAGTAAAATATTCTTTTGTACAAAATAACATGACTATCTCCCCTCCCCTAAAATAGGTTGTATGTAGTTGCTGAACTTTTCAGAGGCCAAGAGGAGTAAGCAAAGTTATTGAACCTAGAACTCACATTAGATAAACCACAAATTTTGCCAGTTCAGTGAAATGCTTTTTCAAGCTGTTAAAGCTTTATGAAACCAGATGTAATATCCCATTTTGTTTGCTATAAAGGGATTTTACCCTTGCTTGAAAGTCATATGACTTCAAGTTACAGGTACATTAGCCATTCATAAGCAAGCTTTGTAAACCTTGAGAGCTTGTCAGTTTCTAAGACTACTTAAAAATCTCTTGTGCTCTTTTGAGATGCTCTTAACTCCTAAATAGAAGTGAACAGTCCATAGGTTTAGAGCCAGAAGTGACCTTAGAGGTCATCTAGGCTAACCTCTTTCTTTTATAGGTGAGAAAACCAAGTTTCAGAGATGTTAAATGCCCATGGTCTCACAGATCCCAGGTGCCAATTTTGAACCAAGGTTTTCTGACTCTTAGTACTCTTCCCTCAGAACACCTCATATTTATATTTCCAGAAAAAACCACGTCTTTTTTTTTCCTGTAACTTATGTTTTTTCTTTTAACTATTTAGATACATTACTATGTTGGTTACATACATGTTAAGTTATTTTACGTATATATGTATGATAATCAATTCATTTTCAATGATATCTTTCAGCAAAATATAGTTTTCCTGTTTATTTTTTAAAATTAAATCTGTTTTTTTCTGTTGCCATGTCTGCAATCAGGATTGCTTCCTCTTTTTTTTTTGCAGTTCAGCTAAGGAAGAATAGATTTTTTTTGCTCTAGTCTCTTATTTTAACTCTTTATGAGTCTTTATCCTTCAAGTATGTAAACAACATATTGTTGGATTCTGCTTTCTTATCTGTTCTTTTTCCATTTTATTCATGAGTTCATCCCATTCATGTTTACAATTTTGATTGTTACTTGTGTATTCTCTTAAATTTTTTCTTTCAATTAAATTCAGTAAACATTTATTACCTACTATGTGCCATTCACAGTGTTAAGCCCTGGGGATTCACATAAGAAAAAGATACAGTCCTTGCTGTCAGGGAGCTTACAGTCTAATTGGGAAACACAAAACATATAAGTAAAGTAGAAAACAAGGTGGAGATGAGGGGGAGAGGGTCACCAGGGGTGCCTTGTTCTGAGCAGTTGAAACTAAGCAGAGCTTGTAATCATAGGTGTTTTCCTTTCCTTTTAAAGCCCCCTTCAGAACCTGCCCTGGAGTTTAGGGTTTGTTATATTTGTGACTAGTCTGCCGTCTCTGAATCTACCCTCTTATTTTTCCTTTTTCCCTCTCATTTCCCTGTGTGTGTGTATACTCTGCCCTGGTTTTACCAGTTCAGATAAAAATGACTCCTGATGCCTATACCTTTCAAGTGACTCCAGATTCCCTATGCCTTCCTTGTTTATATAGACTTCTACTTGTACCCTCTGGTTATGTGATTAATCCTTTCTCCTTTCCTTTCCATTCCTCTTTTAAAATTATTAATATCTGTAAAATCTACTCCCTGTACCCCTGTCTTGACTGCTTTGCTAATCTTTAATGATACTGGGTTTCTGAGGGAATACTTCTCTCTCTTTCCCTCTCCCATTAGTATGTAAACACATTACCTTTATGATCACTTATTTATATTTACCTTTTTATGTTTCTCTTAATTACATTGTTTATATTTCAAAATTTCTATTTGGCTCTAGAGTCTTTTCATCTAGAATGTTTAGAAGTCCTCTATTTCATTAAAGATAATTTTTTCTCCTGTAGGAATTACAGTCAGTTTTCCTGGATAAATTATTCTTTTTTTTTTTGCTTTTTGGAGGGCAATTGGGGTTAAGTAACTTGCCCAAGGTCACATGGCTAGATTTTTTTTTGTTTGTGTGTGCACTAAGTGTCTGAGGTTGGATCCGAACTCAGGTCTTTCTGACTCCAGGGCAGATGCTCTACTCACTGCGCCACCTACCTGCCCCCTGGATAAATTATTCTTAATTGTAAACCTCTTTTTGCATTTCCAAATACTGCATTTTATGCTCTCCTCTCCTTTCAAGTGTTGGTTCCTAAAACTTGTGTGATCTTGATATTTAAACTTTCATTCTAACTTCTTACAGTTTTTCTGTGACTGAGAGCTCTGGATTTTGGGTGTAACATTCCTAGGAGTTATTATTTCGGAGTTACAGAATGTACCTGTAAATTCTTTTTGTTTTCACTTTGCTCTCATTTTGTTTTGTTTTCAGCTCTGAATTATTTTTTTTTTTTTGGTTATGACTTTCAGGTAGTATATTATTCTTAAACTTGCTCTTACCAATCTGTTTTCCAGTCAGTTGTTTTTGATATGAGATGCTTTGTTCTTTTGTTTTTTGATCTTTTGACTTCATTTTTATGTTTTCTTTATCATAGAATCATTAACTTCTTTTCTGATTTTTAGGGAATTTGTCAGTTGGATGAAGCTTTGTATTTCTTGTACTACGTTATTAATTCTTTGCAGGATGTCTCATTCTTTCCTCTGGCATTCTCATTTAATTTTTAATATAATTTTAATTTCATTTTTCTTCATATTTTTTCAATAAATTCTAAATGTTCTTGTTACCTAGCTGTGTTTTTCTTTTAAGGCTTTGCTTATACATGTTTTGGAATTATTCTCTTTTGGATTTATGTCTTACTCATACTTCCATTGAGAATTTTTATTAGAGCCAGAGTTTGTCAACTTCTGAGACTGTCATGGCCTTATATAGTTTTGACTTATCTAGTGTCCTGCTACTGTTTTCCTGGTATTGTGTCTTGTGACCTTCCAAGGACAGGGATGACTTTGGTGAGGAAGCCCCAATTTTCAGCAGACCCTTTGTGGTCCAATAAAGGGCACAATCTGATAATTGTCATTTCAGAGCCTGTTTTAGGTCTTGGCAATAAAGCTGCAGGTTTGCAGATTGGAGCTCCAGACAAAAATATGTTAGCCTTAGTACCTCTCAGCTACCTGGTTCTATAAGCACCAAGTAATACTGCTTCCAACTTACATCTGTTCTTTACCTGGAACTGACTTTATCATGCCCAGTCTGTGTCAAATGGATGGAGATGAATCCCTGTTGTGCATCAGAGCCTAAGTGTGTGATGATTCCTTTTTCCTGGAGTTAAACAGCAAAGCTGTAGTCTTATTCTGCTTTGAATATCTGGTTCTGAAAACTCCTTCATGATTTAAGCAACTGAGCTACTGTCCTGTTCTTTGCCTTGGGGTTTGAATCCTTAGTATTCCTTCAGGCTTTAAGGGAGAATGGGACAGTGTTACTGGCCTGTTTTGTTCCCTTGTCTGGCTGTTTTCCTAGCCCACCCATGTTCTATCATTCCTGCGTTGGTCACTTACCTGAGGGTGGAATTTGTAAACTTAGTAAAGAAGGATAATCTTCTGGGGTTTTTCCTTCTTTAGATCTTTGTTGGAATAGTTGGTGAGGGGCCTCAGCTATACTGCTTTCTCTTACTCTGCCATCTTGACTGGTTTCCCAACCATATCCCATCATCTGTTTAGGTGGCTAGTCAAGTTTTGCTTGGTTTTGTCTTGCTTTGTTTTTTTGTCAAGCATAAGCAAATACAAAATATTTGCCTTATTATTATTTTGATTGGGAGAGGAACAGTAAGATTTTTTTCGCATTTTATTTTTTGCATTTGACTTTAAAAAAACACTTAAACACTTAGGTTTTGTCTAGATGTATAGCACCAATTATTTTTAAATTGGGCTTATTGGTTGGCCTGAATTAGAGAAGAATGTGCAAAGATTACTGTGTGTTATTTGTGAAGATGTATTTTCAAATACAGATGAGGTCAGCAAAGTTTCACCATAAAATATCAGAAATATAAAATGAAGCAATCTATTTTTCCAAATAAAATTTTGTTGAATAGAAATGACCAAAGGAATCTTTTTTTGTGCTTATTTTTTGAAAAATCATTTTTGGAGGCTTTGTATTTAATTGCTTTTGGAATTGCTCTCAGCAAGCAACCCTTTTAGCAATAATAAAATCAAAGCAAAAAAAAAAAATCAGTTGGTGTCTGACCCTGTTCTATATTTTGATGTCACATTTCTAACTCCAAGGATAGAAAAAATTACAGAGCAGTAATAATACTAATTATCTTCAATTTATTTTGTGTTTTTATAGCTTTTATGTATTTAGCTGTAATTTCTTAATGTGGATTTACATTTCATTTCAGGCATAAGAATAAGGGAAATTATTTTGCTCTTATTGCAGAATTTAATATGTATTATATATCTATGCAATTTTAAATTGTCACTGAGGGAAACTTAGATTTTTTTAATGGTTTCTAATATAATTTGTTTTGGAAAACATTGCTCTAGACTCAAGATGGGGGTGACTCTGGGACTTCCTAAAAACTTCATTGATCTACCTTTGGTATACTTATGCAGTCCCAGGCTGTGCCCATAATTGTGGTGACAGGTATGAGACACATGCTAGAACAGATTGAAAACTGATCTGCATTGTTTCTAGTGACATTTAATATTTTCATTAATAATATATGATGCAGTAATTGTGTGGAATTCAAAGGGACTTAATTTTCCCCCCAATCAGCCTTTCGCACTTACCATTCATTGTGTCTGCCAGTTAGGTGGGGTAGTGAATAGAGTATTGAACTTGAAGATCTCAGATGCTTCCCAGCTGTGTGACCCTGGACAAGTCACTTGCTCTCTTTGAATTTCAGTATTCTTAACTGTAAAATTGGGGTACTGATTACATCTGCTTCATAGGGGTGTTGTGAGAATCTAATGAGATAGCATTTTAAAAGTGCTTTGTAAGCTTTAAAGTGATAAATAAATGCTATAGTTATTACCACCCCAACATTGTAGTCAGCTTTCATCCTCAGTCCAGTTTTATCCTCAGTCTTCTTAGGAAATATCAGAACATGGTTAGTCCCATGGAAATTGAAGTGCTTCACCTGCCTCTGCAGTCTGCATGTGCTGCCGATATCCTGTTGGGTGCAATAGTCCTGGTCAGCTCCTTCTTATTGGAACCTGACAATCCCTCCAACAATTCTGACAAGTCAGCCTCTACTAGAATTTTATCCATCCATTTATTTTGTGCATCCTATCCTATATGTCAAAAATAAAAGTAAAGGGGGTGGCTAGGTGGCACAGTGAATAGAGCACCGGCCCTAGAGTCGGGAGGACCTTTATTCAAATCCGGCCTCAGATGCTTAACACAAAAAACTAGCCGTGTGACCTTGGGCAAGTCACTTAACCCCAATCGCCCTCCAAAAAGCAAAAAATAAATAAATAAATAAAAGGAGGACGTTCTAATTGCTAAGACCCCAAAATCTGGAATTCAGTATTGGTGCAAGATCCGTACCCTTCGTTTCTAATTCCTGACTTGCTGGATAAGCTTCACCAGTGTTCATGAAATCAGACATTTAAGGAGACACCATTCTTATATGGATAAAGGAACAAAGCAAATAGAAAAATCATCTTTTAACTCAGTGGCCTATTAGAATGCAAACTTATATATGGCTTTTGTAATTCCCTTATGGTTTTACTATAGGATACCTCATGAACTTGATGTGCTATGGCTATAACAGAAATATAGGCACTATCTGGATGACATCCTAAAATAGTCACCATGGCCCCAACCAGTATCTTGTCCATATCAGCCTATTCTACCTAGCACAATAAGCTATTTGCAAAACTGGTAAAGTACACATTTTACAGGGAGAGAAATGGAGATAGATCCTGGAATACATTGTTGAGCAGTATGGAGTCTGCATAAATTCTTCTCGTTTCACTCAAAAAGTGAGAATGGTTATCACTTCTAAAACTGCCGCAATTCTGCATTTTTCTACCTTGAGAAACCTAAAAAAGAAATGAAAACTGTTCTTACTGGTTATTCAAAGACAAGAAAGTGTTCTCTGAACCCAAGGCCTTTTTACATTCTGATTTATCTAGCTAAAAATTTCATTTCATAAACCTCTAATTTGGTATTTAGAGCCTCTCTTTCAAGTTGAGTCTATGCTTAGACTCCTCCCTATCCCCACTCCCCATGTGCCTTTTAATTTTATGTAACTTATCTCAGTGGAGAAATACCACAGGGTGTGGGGAAATAGAGATCTTAGTACTTAGACTGTTTTTAAGTTCTGGTTGCTACCTTGAAGGGATCAGGTTGTGAAAATGAGTCATTATAATTTTGGGTAACAGTAGATTATGTGGACCTTCTTTTTTATTTCATATCATATAGCCAAGAGTAACATCATCAGGTACACCATATCTTTTTTTTTTTCCAATTTTTTAAAACCTTTTTATTTTTGGAGGGGGCAGGGCAGGGCAATTGGGGTTAAGTGACTTGCCTAAGGTCACACTACTAGTGAGTGTTAAGTGTCTGAGTCTGGATTTGAACTCAGGTCCTCCTGACTCCAGAGCCAGTGCTCTCTTCATTGCACCACTTAGCTGCCCCCTGATACACCATCTCTTAAACCAGAGCATTGGGAATCATCTATTGCTTCCCATGTTTATACACATACATATATTTGTACACGTTTGTGTATAGTAATATACCTTGGTAACCCTTCCAATTCTAATCCTACTATTAGCAAAGAGGGCTAAACTGAGGTGCTGCTTCAGCAAGACATCTTTTCTTCAGGCCAAATAGAATTCTTCAAGCCCTACTATATATCTGTTGAAGAATTTTCATAGCCACGAAGCAGCTGTAACCTTAGCCCCTATAGAGCAGCATGTGTGAAATGTGTTCCTGGGCTAAGGACTCATTCAAGAGACTTGAAGGCTTTCTTTAGTCTCTAATCACCAAGAGCCATTGGCTGCCATATTTTTTAGCTTCAATGCCAACTTACATCTCAAGGCCTTGATGCTTTCTTCATTGTGGATACCATCATCAAAATGTCCTAAATCTCTGTAGTTCCTGGTAGATATGTGTGTCCTGTATATGTGGATTTCTTTCCGACCATTTTTTACGATCAGCATTTCTTAGCTTTAGGCCATCACTTCAAAACAAGACAAGGTAGTGTTGTTTTAGTAAGATAGAACTTTATTGCCCTCTGCTGGTCCCCAAGAATCCTGCAGGCATGAAGCATCCCAAGACCCTGGATTGAACCCTATAAAGTTGACTTGATCCTCCTCAGAGCATACAAGGTTTGGGAGATGATGAGTTTAACTTATTGCCATGATATTCAGGTGGAGATATCTATGTCAAGTCAAGTCAACAAGTGCTTACCATCAGGCACTGTGCTAATAAACACTGGGAATACAAAGAAATCAGCCCCTGCCCTCAAGAAGGGCACACTTGAATAGGAGAAACAACATGCAAACAAAGATGTACATACGAGACATGTAGAAGGTAAATGAGATGTGATACCAGAGGGGAGGCACTCATAGTGGGAGTTGCAGGGGGCTGGAAAAGTTCTCTTGCTAAAGGTAGGGTTTGAGTTTGAGTCTTAGAGGAAGCCAGGAGGCAAAAGCGAGAAGGGAGAACATTCTAGGCACAGGTTTGGGAAATGAACTGTCATGTGTGGAGAACAGCAAAAAGTCCATTCACTTTGGAAATACAGGAGCAGGAATTGTGTAAAAAAAAACTGGAAAGCTAGGAAGGGGACCTGGAGGTAACAGGGAGCCACTAGAGTTTATTGAGTAGAGCAGCACTTCTTAACCTGTGGGCTGAAATCTCATATGGAGTTGTGAAAAATTTGGCAACAGTAAAAGGTTTCTGAAGGTGCAGTGATCAAAAATAATTAAAAATCAAATGCTTAATGAATCTGGGGTGTTTCTGGAAGCCCTTGCCCATGTTGCCTCTTGCAACTTCACTGCAATTGAAAACACAAAGCATGGTCACTGCATTGCTCATGTCCTCAGGCCACCCAAAAAAGGGGTCACAAGTGGAAAAAGTTTAAGAAGCCCTGGAGTAGAGGACGCGATGTACTCAGAGCTACACTTTAGGAAAATCCGTTTAGCAGCTGAATGGAAGGTGTACTGGAGTAGTAGGAAAGACTTAAGGCAAGGAAGCCAACAAACATGCTATTTCCATAGACCAGGTGTAATGTGTATAAAGCCCTGCACCATTGTGGCAGCTGTGTCAGAAGAGGGTTGTATGTGAGAGATGTTGTGAAGGTAGAGTCAACAGGCCTTGGCATCAGATTGCATAGGTGAGTTTTATGCGAATGAAGAATTGACCACAGCTAGGTTGTGAGTATCAGTGATTGGGCTGATAGCTGTGCCCTTGTTAGTAATAGGGAAGTCTGAAGAAGGTGAGGGGTTAAGAGGAATTAGAAACAATAGATCATTAACAATAGGTAGTTAGGAACTATCTACAAAGAGGTAACAATTGAAGTATTTCGCATAGACTGCTAAAAGTATAATGAGAGAAAGAAGAGGACCAGGGAAAGACTTTTGGGAAGTACTTAATATAAAAGCTTAGAAGGAAGAAGAGCCGGGAAAGGAAGAAGGAAAGAACTGCTCAAGAGAACAAGGGAAATTTAGGGTCACAGAAGCCAGGAGAAAAGCTGTCAGGATAATCAAGTATGTTCAAAGACCCAAGAAGATCAAGAAAGATGGGGACTGGGGCGGCTAGGTGGCACAGTGAGTAGAGTGTCGGCCCTGGAGTCAGAAGGACCTGGGTTCAGATCCGGCCTCAGACACTTAATGCACACACAAATAAACTAGCCGTGTGACCTTGGGCAAGTTACTTAACCCCAATTGCCCTCCAAAAAAAAAAAAAGGCCAAAGAAAGATGGGGACTGAGAAAAGGCAGTTGTTTCATATGGTATCACATAATTCAAGCGTTTATTGAGCACCTGCTTTGTATAATATGTATAAATCATAGACAAAGAAAAAAATGAAAATGGCCATGGCCTTCAGGAACTTAGATTCTGCTGGAAGTAACACTGAGCCTGTTTTCAGAAGGTCTGGGTTTGAATCCTACTTCTGCCCTTTATGATCTTGTATCACCTTAGACAAGTCATTTTTTTTGCTCTGGACCTCAGTTTCTCATCTATAAAATATGGTGTTAGAATAAAGAATCTCTAAGTTCTCTTATGGCTTTAATATTCAATTACAGATTGGGTCTTTGACCTTTAAGAGAACCGATTTAGTGGAGTAGTAGGAATAGAACCAGATTCCAAAGGGTTTAAAAGTGAGTGATGGGTTAAGGAAGTCTAGGCATCAGTGTAAACAACTTGAGAGACATTCAGTATTTATGAATGGATCATAATGTGGTTTAAAAAAATGATAATGCTCCTCAAATTAACTTGTATTTGCATTAAAGACCTGACTTCTGGTCTTACCTGTGACATATACTGACTGGACAAGTCACTTAACCTCTTAGTGCTTTAGGAAATTCTCTACTAATATGGTAAATATTTCATTACACTCCATGTTTTCTAGAGTTTGTTTTATGTTTGACCCTCTCATCCAACTAAAATTCAAAGGGGTATATGGTGTAAAATACAGGTACAAATTCCTTTTCTGCCAAATTGACAACTAATTTCCCCAAATAAATTTGTTAAACAATTATTTCCTTTTTCTTTTGTTTTCTAAAGATTTATCAAATTCTTATTTTAATATATTGTTAGATATCTGGCACATCTATTCTATTTCATTAATTTATTTCTTAGCTGTTTACCTAGTACCATACAGTTTTGGTAACAATTCTGTTTTAGGGGTGGCTAGGTGGCGCAGTGAGTAGAGCATCGGCCCTGGAGTCAGAAGGATCTGAGTTTAGTTTGGGCCTCAGACACTTAAAGCACACACAAACAAAAACCTAGCCGTGTGACCTTGGGCAAGTTACTTAACCCCAATTGCCCTCCAAAAAGCAAAAAACAAACAAACAAACAAACAAAAAAAACAATTCTGTTTTAAAGTCTGAGAATATAAAACCTTTCTTTTCAGTGTACCCCTTAATATTCCTGCCAAATTTTTTCCCATATACATTTTATTATGAATTTGTCTGATTCTTTTAAGAAGTTTCTTTATATTTTACTTGGTATAGTGATAAATAGTGAAAGGGATAGGGATTGGATTTGTGATTTCATTGGCATAGGGAATTTCTGGATGTGGAAACTCCTTAAAAGTGAAGGCCAATACCTTCTCTGCAACTCACAATCTTTTAGAGAATTTTATTTTAAAATTATTTCCCAGTTACATTTTGAAAATTAACTTTGATTTTTTAAAAAGTTTTGAGTTCCAAATCGTCTCCCTCCCTCCTGAACTTCTCCACCCCTCGAGAAGGCAAGCAGTATGATGATTGTACATGTGAAGTCATACAAAACATATTTCCATATTAACCATGTTGCAAAAGAAAACATACCCCTTCCCTCAAAAAAGAAAGTTAAAAAAAAAAAGGTACATGCTTCAGTCTACATTCAGGGTTCATCAGTTCTCCCTCTAGAGGTGGATAGCATTTTTCATCATGGGTTCTTTGGAATTGTCTTGGATCATTGTCTTAATTAGAGTAGCTAAGTCTTTCACAGTTGATCATCATTACAATATTGTACAATGTTCTCCTGGTTCTGCTCAGTTCACCTTACATGAGTTCATATAAGTCTTTCCAGGTTTTTTTTTTTCTTTTTGAAGGGGGGAAGGCAGGGCAGTTGGGGTTAAGTGATTTACCCAAGGTCACATGGCTAGTAAATATTAAGCGTCTGAGGTGGGATTTGAACTCAGGTCCTCCTGACTCCAGGGCCGGTGCTCTATTCACTGCACCACCTAGCTGCCCCCAATTTTTTTTTAAACCTTCCTGCTTGTCATTTCTTATAGCACAATAGTATTCCATCACAATCATGTACCACAGCTTGTTTAGCCGTTCCTTAATTGATGGGCATCCCTCCCAATTTCCAATTCTTTGCCACCACAAAAAGAGCTTTTATAAATATTTTTATACGAATAGGTCATTTTTTTAGGATGCTAATTTTTCTAATCAAACATAACATTTCTATTGATAGTAAAGAGTTTAGATTGTCACTTAGAGGGTAGAAGGTTTAATAAAAGACTTTAAATGTTTTTGTTTTTAAGGAATCAGGAAGGTCAAAATTTGTTTGACCCAATGGAATTTATTAACTACCTCTTGTGTTCAGATATGTGGATAGAAATGAGAGTCCAATTATTCCTACCTTCAGAAGATTCCATCCTCAGTCATCCTCCTTCTCTCTTGAATCTGACCATTTCCTGTGCACTAGTTCCTTCCTTACAGCCTTCAGACATGCCCATCATTAAAAAGCCTTCAACAAACCCTTACGTATCCTCTCCCTCTGTTGTTCTATATCTCTTCTCCCTTTCTCAGCCAACTTTGTAAAGAATTATCTCCACATTAGCTCCACTTCCTCTCCTCTCACTCTTAAGCTGTTTGCAATCTTCTGTCATCCTAAACATGCAACTGAAGCTCCTCCCCTCCAAGTTAACAATAATCTCTTAATCGTCACATTTGATGGTCTTTTTTTTAGGTTTCATCCTTCTTGATGTATCTGCTGCATTTGACATTGTTGACCAAATGTCCTGCTCTGTATTCTTTCCTCTTCGGGTTTTCATGACATTCCTCTTTCCTGGTTCACTTGTTTGACTGCTCATCAACCATAGCACGCTGCCTAGCATGTGAGTGTTCCCCAAGATTCTGTCCTGGCCCCTCTTCCTATGTACTGTAGTTACTCATTAACTTCACCAGATCCATGGATTATTATTTCTATGTAGGTGACTCCCAGAACTACATATCCAATTCTAGTATCTGCCCTGAAGTTAAATCTTCTATCACAATTGAATAGTTCAAAATTGCTACAGCTAATGCAGTTTTCCTGAAGAGTAAATCTGACCAATTGATTCCATTGCTCAGTCAACTCCAGTAGCTCTGATTGCTTCTAGAACAAAATACACATGCCTCTGTTTAGCTTTTAAAGCTCTATACAACCTGACCCCCCACTTAGGATTCTTACCTTATTAGATATTACTTGTCCTCCCCTACCCATCTTTTACTCCTTTGTACTCACACAAGCCTGTCATTCATTCTTTCTATATCTGCACTTTATCTCCTCCTTTAAGATAAAGCTCAGACACCATCTTCAGCAAGAAGCCTCTCTGATTTCCCTCAATTGCTACTTTCTCCCAGACTACCTTGTATTTAACTATTTTGTATATATTTGTATTTGTTAACTTTATATTTATGCTGTATATATTTTCTCGTGTGACTGTTTCTCTCATTAGAATGCACATTCATTGTATCATTATTTGTATTTTTATTCTCAGTGCTTGGTACATAGTAGCTTGATTGATCTTGATTGATTAGTTGAAGTATGCAATGCTGCCTTTAAAAATGACTTAGAAAGACAATCCAAGATATCGGAGTAGCAGTGCTATTTGCTCTTGTCTTCCCTCCCCCACCAGTTCCTCCAAACAGATCTAGAAAATGCACCAGACCTAATCCTGTAAGGGAAATCCAAGAAAAAAAATGCAGAGAGTGATTTTTCAGCCCATATCAGAATAGGAAGATAAAGAAGTGTGTGACACTGAGGATAAAATCTGGGCAGGAGTATGCCAAGGCACAGAGCATGCCAGGGCACAGAAAGGCTATGCCACAGGCTAGAAGAGGCCCAAGGGGCCTAAACGTGTGTGGGGAGAGACATAGGTGCCAGCTGGTAGCTCTGTTATTCCCTATTCAGTTAGCAGTCACTATGCCAGGGCTTCTAGGAGTGATGGTCTGGAATTGGGGGTGCACATAGGCCTTGGCCTATATCCTGAGCCAGGATTTAATTCAAAAACAAGTAGCAGATAAATGGCTTCCTGGAAGTGAAAAGAATCTTAACCCCTTTTAGCCCAGTTTGAAACCTGCAGAAGAATAACAAGAGAGGAGGCCCCAGACAAAAGGGAAGTTTACAGTTAGGCCACATTCAACAAGCACATCTTTCAACTGACTGAGTCCAGAAGTAGTCTTCTGTTTGTTTTTTTGTTTTTTGTTTTTTATTTGTTTGGATCTGTTTTATAGTATCTTGATTTCTTATAAAGTTATTAGCTTCTATTAGCTCCAATCTAATTTTGAAGGAATTATTCTCTTCAGTGAATTTTTGAAATTCTTTTTCCATCTGGCCAGTTCAGCTTTTAAAGGCACTCTTCTCCTCATTGGCTTTTTGGGCCTCTTTTGCCATTTGAATTAGTCTATTTTTTAAGGTGTTATTTTCTTCAGTATTTTTTTGGGTCGCCTTTAATAGGCTGTTTGCTTGCTTTTCACTGTTTTCTTGCATTATTCTCATTTCTTTTCCCAATTTTTCCTCCACTTCTCTTAACTTAATTTTCAAAATCCTTCTTGAGTTCCTCCCTGGCCTGTAACCAGTTTATATTTTTCCTGGAAGCTTTTGATGGAGGAGTTTTGACTTTGTTGACTTCTTCTGGTTCCATGTTCTTATGCTTTTTGTCCCCAAAAAAGGATTCTATGTTTCTGATTGCACTTCCTTTGCTTCCTCATCTTGCCAGCCAATTACTTGACTCTTGAGCTCTTTGCCACAGTAGAATTCTGCTTCCAGAGTGGAGAGAGCTTGTCCCAAATTGCTGGGGTTTTCGCAAATGTTGTCAGAGCTATAAGGAGGGCACCCTCTCTATAGAGACCCCAAGCTCTGGAACACTGGCCCCACACCCCAGGACTACCACCAAAGACTGTGATCCAGATCCAAGCAGGTCAAAGCAAGAGCAGTTACCCTCTGAATGGTCGCTTGGTCCCCTCTGTGATCTGCAGGCCAGGAGCTCTGGAGGTAGCTATGCTGAGCCACCACACCTCTGCCACCTCTTGCCCCAGGGACAGGGGCCTGACCATATTCTTCTGTCACCCAGTTTCAACAGAGTTCCCAACTGACCTTTTACTCTCTCTTTGGTGTTTATGGGTTGAAAAGTCTGGAAACCGCCACAGCTGCTGGTGATTCACTCTCCTGAAGTCTGCTGTGGTCAGTCTCTGCTGCTGGTCGGGGCCACCCCAGAGCTCAGACCGCATGGTTCCGACTTGCCTCCCAGCTTGGTGTGATAGCCTGTTGGCCTACCAGGCTACTTTCAGTGGGAGATTTGTTTCTCTCTGTCACTTTGTGGGTTCTTTAGCATTAAAACTTGGTTAGAGTCATATTTTACAGGTACTGGAGGTAGTTGGAACGGGAGCTCATGCCAAGTTCCTGCCTCTACTCTGCTGTCTTGGTTCCACCTCCCAGAAGCAGTCTTTTGAAACTTCAGAGGTGGCAAGCCCACAGGCATTTTGCTTAGGCCCAAAACGCAGATCAGGAACTTTAAGACTGGACAGAGAGAGATCAGAATTTCCTTTGGATCAGACTACTTTGGTAGCATCACAAGTTTGTACATTCCTTCTTGAGCTGTTCCTGAAAGCCTGGAATGACAAATATAGCCCTCAGCACCCCCAAGAAAGCAGCAGGAGGACCAGTTCAGACATTCCTTAGAGGAGTGTGCTGAACTTGAGTGTACCATAAGTCTGAGGTCAGGAAGTAGTCTGGAAGAATGGGCCAAAAAAAAAGGAAAAAAAATCCTACCATAAAAAACTGTTACGGTGACAGAAATGCTTCAGAAGAGAATGATTCCAAAGCATCTACAAGCAAAGCCTCAAAGGGGCACAGATTCAACTAGATTCCATGAAAGAGATTAAGGAAGAGGTTGTTTTTTTTTTTTTTAAGATTTGAAATATTTTTATAAATTAAATAAGAGCACTAGAGGAAAAAATTGGAAATGGGAAAAAATAAGAGCAGTGGAAGAAAGAAGTAGAAAGGGAATGAACGATTGTCACAACAGGTATAAAAGCTCATTCAAGCAACACAAAATCTCACCCAAGTAACAACTTGCTGAAAACTAGAATGAACCAGATGGAAGTTAAGGACTCGATATGAAAAGAAGAAATAGTAAAACAAAGTAAAAAAAAAAACTGAAAAAATAAAAGAGAAAGGTATCTCATAGCACCAACAACGGACCTGGAAAACAGATCAAGAGGAGATAATTTAAAAATCAGTAGATCACCTGAAAACCATGACCAAAAAAAAGCAATGAAACACAACAACAGAAACAAAACACCCAAGAACAAAAAGAGACTAGACATCATATTTCAAGAATCAAAAAAAACTTCCTAGATCTCTTAGAACTCAAATGACAAGAATCCACTGGTCATCTCCTGAAAAAACACCAAAATGAAAACTCCCAGGAACATACATAGTCAAAGCCAAAAGTTTCTAGGACAAAGAAAAATTACTGCAAGCAGCCAGAAAGAAGGAATTCAGGCCATGAGGAGCCACAGTTAGGATTACAGAAAATGTAGCAGCCTCCAATATAAAGAAGAAGAGAGTGCTTGGAATACAATATTCTAGAAAGCAATGGTTATAGGATTACAGCCAAGAATAATTTACCTATTAAAACTGAATATAATCCTACAGGGGAAAATGGATCTTTAATGAAATGCAGGACTTACAAGCATTCCTGACCAAAAGGCCAGAGCTGGGTAGAACTTTTGAAGAGCAAAAACAGGAGTTAAGAGAAACATAAAAAGCTAAATGTGAAGGCATGATCATAGAAATTTAAGCAAGGCTATACTATGTGCATCCTAATATGGAGAGCTGATATTCGTCTCCTCTCTGGACCCTATAATTATCAAGGATCTTAGAGGGAGCCTAATTAGAAAGAAAGCCTGGAAGTGGTTCTCTTATGTTTTGATGATCTTAAAAAAAGAATGTAGAGGGAGAAATACTGGGGGCAAGGGAGAAAGAGAAGGGTAAGGGAAAATTATCTCATATGATTGGTAAATGGAAGTAGAAATTTATAAAAGCAAGGAGGAAAGGATGGAGGAGAGTGGGTGACAGTTGAACTCATCTGGACTGGTCAGAGGAAGAAAAAATGCACAAAGTTGGGTACTGAAAATATATTTCACTTAACAGGGAAATAGGAGGGAAAGGGGAAAAGGGAAAGTAAGAGGGAAGATAGTTCAAGGAAAGGACTAGTCTAAGTAAAATAAATTCTAACTGAAGTTGTACAAGAAACATTAAAGGCCTAAAGGTTTTTTTTTTGTTTTGTTTTGTTTTTGTGGTTGCAATTGGGGAATGGCTAACCAAGCATAAGTATGATGAAATAATATTTTGCTGTAAGAAATAATGATGGGAATATTTACAAAGAAACCTGGGAAGACTTGTATGGACTGATACCAAGCAAAGTGAGCAGAACAAAGAAAAACAACTTGTATTTTGACGATATTACAAAGACAAATTTAGAAAGTCTTAACAATTCTGATGAGTATAATGGCTGTGATTCAAGAAGACTCATAATGAAAACATGCTGCCCAGATTCTGATAGAGGTGAGGGACTCAGTGCAGAGTGAGGCATATTTTTTTTTAACTGACCTGGCCAATGTAAAAATTGTTTTGTTCAAGTATACATGTTGGTAACTGAGGTTTTGTTTTTCTTTCTCAGTTGGGGGAAATTGGGTGGGAGGGAGAGAAGACAGAGTTTTGCTGTTGGGAAAAAAAAGTAATGTAAAAGAAAGATCTCCATTATGAGAGAATGGAAAGTATCCTTCAAGATGAGAATGCATGATTTGTAATGATATGATTCCCACATGACTGAGGTAATAGCTCTGGCATAGGATATGCAAGGCACTACCCTGGGTGCTGGAGATACAGAGAAAGAAGGGAAGTAGTTCTTGCTCTCATGGATCTTGAGGTCTACTTAGATGCTGTTGGATTTACAGTTCACTAGTCAGATAGGAAAGTAGTCATTAAAAGAGAAATATTGAAGATGAATGAGAAAGGATGATGTATAAAGTTATGATGAAGGTCTTTGCAAGGGGCATAGAAAGAGACATTGGTCTGAAAAGATTCTTAAATGGGAATGAAGGGACAGAAAATAGATTGAGAGGTCTTTTTGAGACATGGACTTGATATTCTTTTTTTTTTTAATTAATTTATTAGTTTAGTTTCAGTTAACAAGATTCAATTCCATAGTTCCTTGATTTTCAAATTTCCTTTACTTCCCTCCCTGGACTTGCTATTCTTTTTTTTGTTTGTTTGCTTTTTTTTTGGAGGGCAATTGAGGTTAAGTAACTTGGCCAAGGTTACACAGCTAGGTTTTTTGTTTGTGTGTATTAAGTGTCTGAGGCCGGATCTGAACTCAGGTCCTTCTGACTCCAGGGAGGCAGTCTACTCACTGCACCACCTAGCCGCCCTGGACTTGATATTCTTAATGAAGTATGTGAATGGATTGATTGAGACTATGAAGAGAAAAGAAATTTGTCACCTATTTCCAACTTGGAGCTATGGGGACTATGACAAGAGCACTTAAAGGTTAATGAAAAGGTTCTTGATCAACAGTGAAGTGAAGGCTCCTGCTGAAGGTCCCATAATTGTTTATAATGGAGCATTTCAGAGGCCTGGCTTATTTATCCTTTAGTCTTCCCCACAGCCCCAACAAACAATCAAAAGCTGGATTATCGCTTCTCAGAGATGGATTAGACTAGATGTTTTAAGATTCTCATAAAGTCATTAGCTTCCATTTGCTCCAGTCTAACTCTGAAGGAATAATGAATCTCCTCAGTGAACTTTTGAGATTCTTTTTCCATCTGGCAAATTTGACTTTTTAAGGCATTCTTCTCCTCATTGCCCTTTTGGGCCTCCTTTGCCATTTGAGTTAGTCTATTTTTTAAGGTGTTTTCCTCAGTCAGACTGTTGACCCTCATTTCATACTTTTCCTGCATCCTTCTCATTTCTCTTTCCAATTTTTCCTCCACTTCTCTTATTTGATTTTTAAAGTCCATCTTAAGGTCCTCTATGGCCTGCAACCCGCTCATGTTTTCCCCTGGGGCTTTTAGAGCAGGACTTCTGACCTCACAGTCTTTTTCACACTCTATGCCCCCAAAATAGGAGTCTAGGGTTGCATTTTTCTGTTTCCTTTGCCTTGGCATGTTGCCACTTAATTACTTGACTTTTGGGCTTGTTGCCACACTATGGCCTGGTGCCAGACAGGAACTTTCGCCCCAAACGTGTGAGGGGGCCAGCTTCCGTTTCTGGCAAGCTGTAAACCCACCCACGACTTCCACCCTAGATCACAATCCAGATCCAGGGAGGTTAAAGCAAGAGAGCTTACCCCCCAAGACTGATCGCTGGATCTCCCTACAGTTTGCAGGCCAGGAGCTGGAGCTGCCTCTGAAAACTACAAAATGGCATTTGTCCTCAGTGGCTTCTAGCCCCCAGGGGAGGGAGCCGACGCATTCCCCAAATACTGGTCCCAAAGTCCATAGGGCACTAACCTCTTACTTTGTCCTAGGCATGTCTATGTTGATAATTCTGGAGTCGCCACAGCTGCTAGTGTTCTGGGGTCTGTCCAACTGGCTGCTGGCCCTGCTGCCCTGGGGCTAAAACCTCGGCTCACGGGGACCTGGGCTCTGCTTGACTCGGTTCCCCGCGCTCTGCGCGCTGCGCCAAGATTCTGTGATTATCTAAATGCTTTGGTTTTATTATGATTGTATCAAAAGATAATTTATAAACATTTGTAGCAGCAAGCACCCCAACATCCCCAGGGTGGCTGCCAACACAGGTTCTTAGATCAGCTTTTGTAAAGGAAAGCAACTCAAAATCAGTTAACAAGCTCACTTTAATCAATCAAACATATATTACCTATTTCAATGGGAAAAGGTCAGCACCCCGAACTTCAGAGTATACAGACAGATCAAACAGACAGGCTTCCAAACTGTCCAACCATTATCAATACCAGAGTCACAGTTATCAGAGAGGGAAGCATCAACATCTGGATTTTCAAAGGGGGGGGGTCTCAGCAACAGCTGCCCAGAGTCTCATCTGGTCAAATCACACAACACTTCTCAAAGTGAGCCCCAAAGCAAAGCCTCCCATCAAGGTTTATATAGCCTTCTCCTGGCTCAGAGAATGTAACCACCCTCTTGACCCACTGCCCAATCACACAGCATCAAGGTGTGGTCATTCCTGAAAACCAAGCCTTCTACCACAGGCTCCATGTAACCACATTCAGCCTATTAGGGGGCAGAGTATATTTTCAAATTAAAGAAGGTTCTCAGAGTCACTTAAGCCAATCAAAGGGCCTAGGGGCAGGGAAGATCTTCAAATCTGCATTTCCATTACAACATTTAGCAACCATTGTGTTATTCAGTTCCATCTGCTATGGTTTGGTCCATGTGAAACTAAATGATTTGTTGAAGGTCACACAGGTAAACATCTGAGGTAGAATCTTTTCCCAGTCCTCTGACTTCAATCAATGTTCTTTCACCTGTTTAAAGGTGCTGTTTCCTAATTACTATTCTTCCTCATATATAAGTAAGAGCACTTGCTAACACTTAAAAAAATCTGAGTCTACTCTCAATTCTGCTTAAGATCACATAAGCTGTTAGCAGAATAAATAATGGTAAGTCACTATCATCACCATGCCTCAATGTCCTTGTCTGTAAAATGGTCAAGATAGTGATTTACCATTATTTTTCTATCTATGTTGCTTCTATAAGGGGAGAACAATATGTAATAATGTGGGAGTAATGGGAGGTTTGGATGTGTTTGATGTATCCCAAAATTTTTGAGATGATTACTCTTGGTTTTGGATTTATTTCTAGCAGCTGCTCTCCATGACAGATCCTTCACATCAGAGATAAAATTATAAAAGTATGATTAAGAATTTTTAAAAAAAATCTTTACAGCTTATTTTAAGTGCTTTTGGACATAGTTGAATGACTATCCTGTACATATACTTAGGATCTCAGAGGCACAGTGTTTATCAGAATTTCTGTACAAGTGAAATTATAATCATCAGTATTTATTAAGTATCTACTGTATTTACAGTTTTGTAGAGAAAATAAAAAAGTGGATAATGAGGTCCCTTTAAGGGAAGAGCAAGTGTTCTGGACTTTTTGTGTAGTATACTATTAACAGCACTTAACTTCAGCATTTTCAGCATTAATCAGAAACTATTAAGTAGAATCTTAAATTCTTAATTTGCATTTCAATATGTGAAAATGATGTTATTTAATTTTTGTTCTGTTGACATGGAGCATTTTCGGTATACTTTTCCCACTGTAACTGTGTCATCCTACATTTGTAGTAACTTTGGTTTAAAGTTTTGGTTTGAATTTCTCTATTTCTTTGTACTATTCCTTGGTCCTGTTTGAATAAGAAGATACTGAAACCCAGGTAATTCCAGATTGGCACTTTGCTAAGCAGTGTTCATTTTAGGATATCAGTGTTCATAGATAGTATTCATTGCCAGAATTAAACAAATCACTCATAATAGCTATTGCTTATATAAGCTAGTGTTACAAAAAAGAATTCCCATGTATTGTGATTGATATTTCTAAAGATGTAAGATTAACTATCACAAACATTTTTCCCATTTAATAGTATTTTATTTTTTTCCAATTTCATGTAAAGAGAGTTTTCAGCATTTACTTCTATAAGATTTTGAATTCTAAATTTTTCCTCCCTCCTTCCTCCCCAAGTCAGCAAGCAATCTAACATAGGTTATACATGTATAATCATATTAAACATCTTTTCACTTTAGTCTTGTTGTGAAAGAAGAATCAGAACAAAAAGAAAAAACCACAAGAAAGAGAACAACAACAATAAAGGAAAAAGAGTATGATTTGATCTGCATTCAGACTCCATAGTTCTTTCTCTAGATAGGGATAGCATTTTCCATCGTGAGTCTTTTGGAATTGTCTTAGTTCATTGTATTGCTGAGAAGAGCCAAGTCTATCAAAGTTGATCATCACACAATGTTGCTATTACTGTGTCACAAACATTTCAAGTTATATTGAATCTGCTATGATTTTTGTAAAATGCAATGGCATTTTTCAAAATGTCTTAGAACTCCTAAATATGGAATGCAATTGACAAAAAATTGAACCACAGCTCTTTCCTTTCCTGGCAAAGAATCTTTCTTCAGAAGAAAGATAAAAGGAGAAAAGTTGTTCTAATGCTCTTTAGTCACTCGTTGGTAACTTCTCTATAACCTCTCCTTGTAAGAAGGAAATAAAATTGGGCAAAACAAAGAGTCATCTTAGCTGTGTCTGAGAATGTGTATGTTATTCTGCATGTGTATACTACTGCCTCTGACAAGAGGGAAGGAAGTTTTGTACCTTATTATTCTTCTGAAGTCAAGATTTGTGGCTGCATTGATCAGTGTTCTGATGACTCCAAATGCTGTTTTCTTTTTTGTTATTGAGGACATTGTGTCTGGGCTCCTGATTCTGCGTCCTTCCCTCTCCTTCAGTAAATATGACTTCAGTTTTTTCTAAATTTTTCATATTCCTTGTTCTTAAAGCAATGAAGTCATATTCTTGCATTCATCCTCTACAGTTTGTTCAGCTCTTCCTCCACCAATGGGTATTCCGTTTACTTTCAGTTCTTTGTTACTATAAAAAGTGATTCTATAAGTACTTTCATATCTGTTAGACATTTCCATCTGTCTTTGGCCTCCACTCCTCCAACAGCAGGTATATACTTAGTATTTGTAACTGGATCAAGGTGTATTTATAGTTTAGTAACTTTTGGAATATAGTTCCAAATTATTTTCCAGAATGGTTGGACATATTCATAGCCCCACCCAGCAATGCATGAATGCACTTGTCTCCCCAAAATCTTAACAATATTTGTCAGTGTCAACTTTTGTCACCTTTGCCTGGGTATGAGATGAAACTCTGGAGTTATTTTAATTTGTATTTCTCTTAGTAATTTGGTATGTTCTTTCATATCGTTTCTATATTTTCATATATATGTATAAATCATAATTTCTATTTCTTTTGAAAAGTGTTCGTGTTTTTTCACCACTTGTCTTTTAGGGTAATTTGTCTTTATTATGTCAAACTTTTTTTTCAGAGGTGTTTATTGTGAAGATAGTTTTTTCATTTAGCAGTTTTTTTTTCTCATTCTGACTGCATTAATTTTGTTCGTGCAAAATATTCTAAACCTAGTAATCTTTTATTTATGGCTAAATGATACATTTTATAAAACTTTTTTATATCTCTTTGTTTTCTAAAGTTTTTCTATGCTAAAACATTTCCACAAGTTGGTTCTTTCCTATTCTACCCAATGTCAGGGTATAGAAAGAGTAAAAAATCAATATATAAAAACCAACCACAATATAAGGTCTACATGAAAAAGCAGTTACGGTATTCCCACATACATCCTCCGTACCTCCTTTGTATCTCCATCATTCATACTGTTGTTCTGGTATTCTTTATTGTCATGAGCATCAGTAACCTGAAGAAGTAGAGTCCTAGTACTGTGAAATGTTTTCTATTTACATTAAATTTTTCATTTGCCAAAGTATGATGTTAGATTGAGCTGTTCTATTTAAACAAGTTATTTAAATTGGAGCGGGGAGGGGAAAGGGAAGTGGATAAAAGTGTGCTGAATTTGGAGTCAGGAAAATATGGATTCAAATCCCACTTCTGGCATTTATTAGCTGTATAACCCCGCTTAAGTCATTTAACTACTCTTTGCTTTAGACAGCTCTGAAAAATCATGGAAAGAACCCTGGATTGTGAAGTTAGGACTATTTCTAAACAACCCTTTATACCCATGCCTTTCTGCTTGCTTTTTTTTTTTTCTCATCCACCTGGAAAACCTTCCTCTCTTCTTCTCCTTCCTTGTCTACATCATACTCATCTTTTTAAGTCCCAGCTCAGCTTACTTTCTACTGTAACAAGACCTTGGCTAAATACTCTAGAACATACTAATCTCACTTTTTCCTGAACTGCAGTGTATTAATACTCAGTTACAATATAACTTATGACTTCGTTTTATTTTATTTGTTTTATTAATTAGTATTGCATCCCTGACTAGATTACAGACTTCTTAAGGACAAGCATCCCTAACTAGATTATAAACTCAAAGACAAGGACTATATTTTATACTGCTTTATAACCTCTATATTGATGGGTACACAGAGGTACATAAGGTGCAGCTGTCTGAAATAAGCTATTTTTTCCCCAGTAATATACACACCTCCTTTTAAATGGAATTCATAACTATCTCCAGACACCAAAATACAAAATAAAACCTTCTAATGCTGACTGGTCTTTCAAGATTACTAAGTCATTTTAAAAATCAATAAAAGATGAAAACTGACAAGAGAGATATGATTGCAATTTAAAGAAGTATGAAGGATATGGACAGGATAAACATAGAATCATACTTTTTTTTTTCTTGGAAAGGACATCAGAGATCTTTTAATCTAATACTTTTCACCTTAGAGGATAGGGAAACAGCCCAGAAAAGTTGAGTAATATGTCCAAAATTACTCAACTAGTCTTGGGCAAAATTTAAGTCTTCTAATCCTAATGCTCTTGCCATCCTGATTTATTTTCAACAAATATCAAAATATAAGACTAGAGAAAGAAGTAACTTGGGTGGAAATAAATTCAAAAATAATTTACAGATAATGAAGTTAAGAATGGTTGGGGGTAAGTCCCTAACCTTTTGTTGTAGCCATCTAAGACAACGACAGCACCTTACAGAATATCTCTTGGTTCTATCTACAAAAAATGTTGGGCTAAAAGGACCGTGATTCTGACTTAGTCTGTCATTGTTATAATTCTTAGACGTCAGAGATGAAATAGACTTGCTTTGCTTATACTTAGGCCATTCTTACTTTAAGGGCAATGCTATCAATATTTTGTATTTAGATTTTTCCCATGGGATTTTTTTTTTTATTGTATGCTATTTTTGTTGGGTTTCTTTTTTTAAATAGTTATATTCTGCTATGTTCTAGAATATCACTAGAACTAGGTGAAAAGGTATAACAGTTCTCATTTAATACCTTCTCTATACAGGAATTGACAGAAGAAGGACTGCCTTTTCTCATACTTTTCCACATGAAAGAGGATACAGCAAGTTTAGATGTATTCCAAAACGAAGTAGCCCGGCAATTAATAAGTGAAAAAGGTAGATTTACTAAGGTTACTCTTTTATCTTTGCTATTCTTTTCACATATGCTTAAAGATGTTTAGTATGGAACCTACATGTGAAAATCTTGTGAATAATTTTAGAGTATAGCCAAAGCATAGTATAGAATGAAAGGAGAGGGGGGATATTAACAGAGGAAATAGAAAGCAATGATTCTCTCAACAATTCAGTTCAACAAACTTTTATTTAAGTATCTATTATGTGAAAGGTTCTGTATTACGTACTGGGCATACAAAGATGACAAACAAAATAGCCTTTTCCTTTAAGGGAGAAGATGTACACAACTAACTATTATGCAGGTTATAAAATGAAGTGAAGAGGAGGGCTGAAATGGAAATGGTTTGAGAAAGTCAGAGAAGAGAAGGATCAGTTGTGGCAGGGGGAGTTATGAAAAAGGTACAACTTGAGCTGGGCTCCAAAGGAGAGCAAGAGTGTTACAAGTTAGGGTGGGATTCAGTTCCAGCCATGGGGGACATCCTTCACCAAAGGATGAAGGTGGGAAAAGGATAAAGGATGTCGCATAGTCTAATTTGGATGGTGCATAGAATATGTGAAGGGATAAGTGTTATTCCCTCCTACTGAAAGAAGGCTGGCAAGGTAATTTGGAGACAGATTGTATAGGGCTCTGAATGCCAGGCTAACAAGTTTGTATTTGTATAGTAGGTAAGGGGTCTTAGACCTACTGAAGAATATTAAGCACGGGAGTGCCATGATTAGATCTATCCATTACACAGATTACTCTGACTTTAGCTTCCAGTCATTAGTGTGTCATAGCTGAGAGAAGCAGGAAATTTAGGAGGGAAATTTAGACACTTTCCTCTAGCTCTCAAATGACCCCTTTTTAGTTCCTTATTTTTCACTACAGTTCCCTAATTATATAGCTAAAAATGTCTGGTCAGAAAATAGAATATATTTTTACACAAAAAGAGGTTGTCAAGTTGTTGTGGGTCCCTCAGAATATCAGGAAATCTGTAGTTAGAAAAATACAGAGACAAAGTGAACTAAGAACATGACACAGTGCTATATGCATAGTAGTTGCCTAATAAGTTGAGTTGAACTGACTATCAAGTGGAATAGAATAGAGAAAATTTCTGATTGGATGATGATCCCCATGCAGATAAGAGAAAGTTGGTCATGGTATTATTGGCTGGGCTATGACATTGGTACTCTGGCTTTAGGACGGTTAGGTAATAATCTACAGGGTAAATTGTCAGAAAATTGGACATGAACTGTAATCTTCAAATTATAATCTCTTAAGGCATGGTGTAATTTTGACAAAATATAAATTTCATTCTTAAAAATCTCTAAGTAGGGGGCGGCTAGGTGGCGCAGTGAGTAAGAGCGCCGGCCTCGGAGTTTGGATGACCCGAGATCAGATCCGGCCTCAGAAAATGAGCACCCACGCATAAATCAAATGACTAGCCGTGTAACCTTGAGCAAGTTACTTAACCCCAATTGCTATAAATAAATAAATAAACAAACAAACAAACAAACAAACAAACAAATAAATAAATAAATAAAATCTCTGAGTAAAATATTTACTGCTTCAAGTGGTACATTGGAAAATAGTTATAATTTTTAGTTTTTATAATTCCTAGATTACTTTAAATAACTTAAGTATATTGATTTTATATATTTCAGTTTTTTTTCAAATCATGTTGGTCCAAATATATAACAATGGCCAACTTTTATTTAATTTTTGAAAGTTTACAAAACATTTTACATATATAATCTCATTTTATTCTCACAATTCTGGTAGGTAGGTGTCATTACTATTCCTGTTTTAATAATGAAGAAATTGAAGTAGTTAGTGGTTAACTGATTTGCCCAGGGTTTCCATAGCTAGTAAGTATTTAAGGCAGTATTCAAAATCAAGTCTTCCTAATACAGAGCCCAATGTTCTATCCATTACATTACGCAGTTTCTCCCAAATCTGACTTATACAAAAATTGAATATAGCCTATTATATCATGTTTTACTTGATATCCTTGATGAGAGCATCTGAGACCCAAAAACTTCAGTAACTTTTCCCTCGACCTTTCAAAGGTGTCTGTGAAATTGTTGAGGGTGCCTGTTTGCCTTGTAAGATTCTAGGGCAGCTCCTGACCAACCCTCTTAGAACCCAATTTTCACTCTGTGTACATATGTGGTTTTGAACAATTTTGTGTAATTGTTCTTCATAGTATACCTCAGTTTTTTTTCTTTCAGAGAGAACTCTCATTTTAGACAGGTAACTTATATTTGAACTAGCATGTTATTGTTAACATTTTAGGAATATGAAATCAAATAATTCTAATCTTCTCCAAATACTACTTCTTTTTAAGGTACAATAAACTTTTTACATGCTGATTGTGATAAATTTAGACACCCACTTCTGCATATACAGAAAACGCCAGCAGATTGCCCTGTAATAGCCATTGACAGCTTTAGGCACATGTATGTCTTTCCAGACTTCAAGGATTTATCGTAAGTATCCATTTGAGGCTTTTCCCATTATTCACAGAAATAAAAAATTAACTTGAAATGTTTATGTGTTTTTTCAAATAATTCTTTATTGAAATAGTAAATTTTTAAAATTTGATGGGAGAGAATACTTCCACCCTCTACCAAATTTTACCTTTACATGATAGTTGCTTTTGACAGATAATTTCCTATGCAGAAATATCACTACAATTGAGCCTGACCACAGGGATATTTCAGAAAATCCTTTTCCTGTTGAGTGGTTTGATGAGGAGGGTAAAAACCAGGATGTTGAGAGGAATTAAAATTTTGTTATGTAGGGATAGGTTAAAAGATATGGGAATGTTTGGCTTAAATTAAGAGTGAGAAAATTTGGGGAAGGGGGAAAGAACAGGTTAATTCAAATCTTTGAAGGGTTGTCCCATGGAAGCATGAAATAAACTTAATTTTGCTTGTCTTTAGAAGGAGGAACAAAATACAATCTATGGAAGTTGCAGTGAAGCAGATTTTAATTGGATTTAAAGAAAAACTTCTTGATGATTAAAATTGTCTAAAACTGAAATGTGCTTCTTCTCTCTGGGAATCTTTGAATAGAAACCAAGAAATAATCACCGGTCAGGGGTGTTTTAGGGACAATTCCCGCTGTCATTGGACTCTTAGTTTTTTTTGCCAATTCCAATTCTATTATTATTTTTCTTTTGTAAAAGAAATCTTTCTTTTAAGTAAAATGTAATATAATTTCTCTCATCATCCTAAAGCTTGGTAACTTGTAAAGAAAATTAAAGCGCAGGTTTGTGTTCCAAGGTGAGTTTCATTGTAAAGCTCTTGGCAAACCTTAAAGCACTATGTGAATGCCAGCTGTTGCTATTATTGACAAAGTAGCAGATTTGAAGTTAAAACTCGGTCCATATGACCTTGTGCAAATCTTTTAATCTCCCAGAACCTCAGTTTCTTCATACTATGAAATAGGTTAAGTGGATTGAACTGAATCAGGTCTAAGGTCTTCACATCTGCCTTAACTTTTCACCAGTTGGAAAATCATTTGGTTCAGGAAGTATATAAAGTGTTCACACTTCATGTGTATTTTACAGGAAATTTGCCATTTATAGGAATAGTTGCGTAGAAAAATTAATGAGAAAATCTGCAATCAGTAATAAAGACAAAACTTATTAAAAAAAAAAACTTCTAGTGCTTGGGTAACACTACAAAATAGCTTTTATACTGACTTTTTGTTACAGTAGGAAAAATTCATTCACTTTGCTATCACGAAGTTACTTTAAGCTTTGTCATGCTAGTATCTTCTCTTTCATGGAAGTTTTGATGTAGATTGAGCCTAAAGGAAGAAGTGAGCATTAAGGGCAGGGTGAATAAATGCTTACCTTAGGAAGCTGATTTGATTCTTGGTAGCAGGAATAATGGGTGATGAGCCTTCCTTTGATAAGACAAGTAAGGAGGAAAAATCTCCCCTAAAGGGAGGTTTTTAGCACCCCAAAGTTGTCAGACTTGGCAGTTGGATATAGATTGGCAGATTGAGTGAAGAAAAAGTGGAAAGGTGCACTAGTTTCTGCTTTAAAGGATGACATTTTAAAATTTACTATATTGAATGTAAAAATTTTAGACTATAATAATATTACAGTGCTTGGGGGAGTGAATATTTATATCAGATATTCATAACTGGAATCCACAAATCCTAAGGACTTCCTATCATTTTATTAGTCATGAATATTTTTTTCTGTGTCCTAGATTCATCACCTCCCTGTAATGATAACATCTTTCATCATTGGTCCTCTGGAATCATGAATGGTCATTATATTTATCATAATCTTGAGTTTTCCAAGTTGTTTTTACAGTGTTACCATTATGTAAATTGTTCTCCTGGTTCTACCCATTTTATTCATCTTCAGTTTATAAAATTCCTCAAAAGTGTTCATTTTAAAAATACTGGTATAGTATATATTATTCTTCTGTTTTCGTTTACTTCATTCTGAATTAATTAATATAATTCATTTCTTTTTGGGCAGCAGTTTGGATTGTATTCATGGTCACGCTCTAGCACAGTTTATTGTTCAAGTTCTCAAGAATATTTTGTTCTCTGTGGGTAGTTTAAGGACTTCTCATTTGTCAGTCCATGAAAGAAAGAAAACTTTTAATGTCTAATTCTAGTCCCCTGGTCTTGTCTTTACTAAGTACTTGGTAGGTGCTAACTTTTTATAGCCTACACTGACCTGTTGTGTGATTTTTTTACTGCTTCATTGAATAATGTATATTGATCACTAAGCCTGGGCTTTTTATGAATAATGGGCTCCTTTTATAATTTCTAGTTGTAATGATCCAGTTCTGAATTGCTGTCATAAGTCCCTCCCTTTCCACAAACAAATCCCCATGATTCATTGTTGACATATGTTTGAGTTCAAGGCATTGGGACCTTTTAATTCTGCTCTTTGATCTTAATAATTTCACAGGCAATAATTACATTTTAAAGACTATAGTAGCAGTTGCCTGTTTAACAACCTTTACTTTTATTGTGTTGGGTTATGTTCTATATGTTATGGGACTTTGTCACAGCTTATTCATTAATTAGCAAATCAATAAGTTGCTCTTTCCACCCCTGAGACTATTTGGCATACTTTTTTTGTGCCTTAGACAAAGTATTATTTTCTTGTGGGTACCTATAGATTATTTTCTCAAGCTATAAACTAAATGCTTTGTATAAAGTGCATAAACACATAACCTATATTTCAAGAGATTACTAGTATTCTTATCCTTTGGTAGTAGGTAATAATATATGATTTTGGTAATAGGTAATAATATATAATTCCTTCTGTTACGAAAAATGGGATTAGGCTTACATCTGAAAGGATGCTGGTAACGAGACCTTGCTAGTAATTCAGACATCATTGCAAGTATTTGAGCCAAAACTTATAGATCTAGATGATTTCCAATTTTGCCATGAGATTATTGTTTCATCAAGAGAGGTTCCTCCCTTAATATGACTGTTTTGCTTCCATTGTAGTAATATTGTGCAAGCTTTCTCTTTCTTGAGTCAACTTGCATTTTTATTGCATTGGGTTCTTCAGTTATGTAGATGACTTTCTTAAGGGGGAGCGTGGGGGATGGTCTGTGTTGCCTTTCATTTCATAGCTTTTCAAACCTCTGGGGTAAAGTTTTTGATTAATGTTGAAATGTTTATTTTATTCTTTATGCTGCTTTGCTTATATTGCCCCAGCCTTTTGACTTTGACTTTCAATGACTGATTAAAGGAATCTAGAATTTCTGATAAACTAATGTATGCCAGTTTACTTTCCTCATATTGCTTTGAGTTTGGCCACATGGGGTTTAGTTTTTTTGTGACTATCAGCTAGCTATTGATGGAATGTTCCATTGCCTTTCTGTAGATTTTCAATAATTTTCTCAGATTGCTTTTTCTACCATGGTATTTGATGCCTGTCCTTACATCTATAGTTTGTTAGCTCCATCTTTCCCTTCTGTGGTTTTTACTGTGGCAACAACTGCTACATCTGCTGTGTGCGGGTCCTGAAATATTTTTATGCTTTGTGTCAAATTCTGTCGAAGAATACTTGATGATTATAATAAATGCTAGCTTTTTTGAATTACTGTTTTAGTATAAATTGGTCTAATAGTTGGATTCATGCTTTCCACTCAGAAGAAGCTTTTTGAATTTAAGTATAGCTACTTCCCTTTCAAAACAATTTGAGACTTTAGTGGAGTTCTTTTGTCATCTTTTTCATTATTAGGTATAATTTCTAGAATTTTCATTAAGTGAAAGTTTTCAATGTCTTTAAGGTCTTCAAGTTTTCCCTCTTTAGATTTTAGTAGCTCCTCAATTTCATCTTTTATTTGATTTGATCTAGGCTTAGGGATGATATTCTTTCTTAATGATTGTCTTATGCTGGTAAGCAATATGATATGTGACTTGGAACTGAGAATACTATTGACAGAAAGCAATATTAGGATCCAGCCTATTATGGGTACAGTTTTTTTTTTTTTATGATATAACATTGGTGCATAATGTATGTGTTTATATCTTCTGTCCGCTTCATCCATACACATGGTTGCCCATTTGTTGTCAGTGCTATCTGCATAAAGCATTTCCAGCACATGGAGTAAGGGTATCCTGATTTGTTCTGAAAAAACTAGTCTTTTTGTGGTACCAGAACATGAAGGAGTATACTCACTCCTGTCTTTTCTATAACGGAGGACATTGTGACAGTTTCAGGCAGGTTCAGCCTTAAAAGTGTAAATTAGGGGGCAGCTAGGTGGTGCAGTGAATAGAGCACTGGCCCTGGAGTCAGGAGGACCTGAATTCAAATCCAGCCTCAAACACTTAACACTTACTAGCCATGTGACCTTGGGTAAGTCACTTGACCCCAGTTGTCCTGCCTTCCCCCCTCAAAAAACAACAACAAAAAAGTATAAATTAATTATTATCATTTTTATTATATTGGAATGGCTTAGCCATGAGCACTAAATAGTCTTCCAGCTATTTAGGTTGTTTTTAAAATTTTTTAAAGAGTACTTTTGGGGCGCCTAGGTGGCGCAGTGAGTAAGAGCGCCGGCCTCGGAGTTGGGATGACCCTAGATCGAATCCGGCCTCAGAAAATGAGCACCCACGAATAAATAATGACTAGCTGTGTAACCTTGAGCAAGTTACTTAACCCCAATTGCTTTATTAAAAAAAAGAGTACTTTGGGGGTGGCTAGGTGGTGCAGTGAATAAAGTACCAGCCCTGGAGTCAGGTGGACCTTAGTTCAAATGCACCTCAGACACTTAATACTTACTAGTTGTGGAACCTTGGGCAAGTCACGTAACTCCAATTCCCCTGCCTTCCCCCCTCCAAGAAGCAAAAAAGAAAAAAAAAGAGTACTTTGTAATTGGATCTGTGTGAGTCTTTTGTATGCTTTAGGAGGTGGATCCCCAAATATTTTATGTATTTTGTAGTTTTTTGGAATGAGATTTCCTTTTGTATTATTGCTTCTTACAACCTTGGTGTAAATTCCACTTGGTCATAATGAATGATTTCTTGGCTAAATCACTGTAATCTGATAGATAGAATTTTATTTAAAAAATTTGAGCCAATATTTATTAATGACATAGGCCTATAGTTTTCCATTTATGTTTTATCTTTCCCTGGTTTATGTGTCAGGTCTATATTTGTCTCATAAAAGGATTCTGGTAGTGTTCTTTCTTAATTTTTGGAGTATGTGGTACTAACTGTTCTTTAAAAGTCTGATAGAAATCCTTTAAATCCAGCAGATCTACGGTTGTTGTTTTTTATTTTCCTATGGTAGTACCTTTATAACTATATCTATTTATTTTTCTGAGATTGGGTTATTTAAGATCTCTATCTGGTTTTCTGATACTTTGGGTATTATATATTTTTGAAAATATTCCTCTATTTCTTTGGTGTTCTCATTTTTTTTTAGCATATTAACTGTACATAATATGTTCTGATTATTTGTTTTATTTCTCCTGATTTTGCTATAATTTCCCCTTCCTCATTTGCTATTTTGTTGATGTGACTTTCTGCTCATGTCTTTTTAAGCAGATTAGTAAGGACTTTATTAGTTTTATTAGTCTTTTTTAAAAAACAGCTTTGGGGTGGCTAGGTGGCACAATGAATAGAGCACCAGCCCTGGAGTCAGGAGAACCTGGGTTGAAATCTGGCCTCAGACACTTAACACAAAAAACTAGCTGTATGACCTTGGGCAAGTCACTTAACCCCAATTGCCCTCCCCCCCCCCCAAAAAACAGCTTTTAGTTTTATTTGTCATTTCTGTGGGGGGGGTTTGTTTCCAGTTTACCTGTTACTCTTCAAATTTTTAATATCTTTTCTCTTGCACTTATTTTAGGCTTTTGAATCTCTACTTTTATATGCATTTTCAGTTCATTAATCTTTTCTTTTTCTATTTTGTTAATGTACAATTATGAGGATATGATTTTGTCCCTGAGAACTGCTTTAGTTACACCCCAGAAATTGTGGTATGTTTCATCATTATAATTTTTTCCATAGTTATTAATTATTTCTTTGTTTTGTTCTTTAGCCCACTCATTATTTAAGATTATATTGTTAAGTCTCCATTTGGGTTTGTGTATTTTGTTCATGATCTCTGAATCAATTTCTATTCTTGATGCATTATGATCTGTAAAGAATGTATTGAACCGAGGAGCCAGGATGGCGGAGTATAAACAGCACTTCCATGGCGCTCCAGCCCACACCACTTCAAAATCATGTAAAAGGGGACTCTGAACAACCTCTGGAGCTCCAGCACCCACAGAATGACACAGAGAAACTAGCCTCCCTCTGAGGACAGCCTGGCAGCCCAGCAGGGAGTGGCTAGCACAGCATTCTGGGAGCCCAGCCCAGGACCGTGTAATTGGAGGTTTTATCCCCAGGGCGGCCAGACGAGCAGCCGGCTCGAGGGACCCCAGAATACCAGCAGCTGTGGGGTTTCCAGAATTAACACATAGATGTCTAGGACAAAGTGAGAGGTTAGTGCCCTATGGACTTTGGGACCAGTATTCCAGAGCACGTCATCTTCTTCCTCTGGGGGTGGGAAGCAGCTGAGGAGCCGTGGCACAGCCACCATTTTGCAGCTTCAGTTGCAGCTTCAGCTCCTGGTCTTCGGACTGTAGGGGGATCCATCGAACAGTCTGGGGGATAATTGCTCTTGCTTTAACCTTGTTGGATTTGGATTGCAGTCTGGGGTGGAGGTCTTGGGGTGTGTGACCAGCTTGCCAGAGTGTGTGGGGGCTTCAGGGAGGGCACCCAACTAGTACCTCCGGCAGTTGAGAAGATCCCACCATTTGGGACAGAAGCTCCCCTGAATGGTGGCAGAGTCCTACTGTGGCAACAAGCCCAAAAGTCAAGTAATTAATTAAGTGGCAACATGCCTAGGCAAAGGAAACAAAATAAACAGAAAAATGCAACATTAGACTCCTATTTTGGGGGCAAAGAGGATCAAAGCATGGAATAAGAGGAGGACCAGGAGGTCAGAAATCCTGCACCAAAAGCCCCAAATGAAAATAATAGCGGGTTAGAGGCCATAGAGGACCTTAAAAAGGATTTTAAAAACCAAGTAAGAGAAGTGGAGGAAAAATTGGGAAGAGAAATGAAAAGGATGCAGGAAAAGTATGAAATGAGAGTTAACAGCCTGACTGAGGGAAATAACACCTCAAAAAATAGACTAACTCAAGTGGCAGAAGAGGCTCAAAAAGGCAATGAGGAGAAGAACGCCTTAAAAACCTGAATTTGCCAGATGGAAAAAGAATCTCAAAAGCTCACTGAGGAGATTCATTCCTTCAGAATTAGACTGGAGCAAATGGAAGCTAGTGACTTTATGAGAAATCAAGATGCTGTTAAACAGATCCAAGCAATTGAAAGAATAGAAGGCAATGTGAAATATTTCATGGGAAAAACCACTGACCTGGAAAATAGATCCAGGAGAGATAATTTAAAAATTATTGGACTACCTGAAAGCCATGATCAAAGAACCTAGAAATCATCCTTCAAGAAATTCTCAAGGAAAATTGCCCTGATGTTTTAGATCCAGAGGGCAAAATAGAGGTTGAAAGAATCCACAGATCACCTCCTGAAAAAGATCCCAAAAAGAAAACTCCTAAGAATATTATAGCCAGGTTCCAGAACTTCCAGATCAAGGAGAAAATACTGCAAACAGCCAGGAAGAAACAATTTCAATATTGTGGAAACACAATCAGAATAGCCCAGGACCTGGCAGCTTCTACACTGAGGTATGGAAGGGCATGGAATATGATATTCCAGAGGGCAAAAGAGCTGGGATTAAAACCAAGAATCACCTACCCAGCAAAACTGAGTATCTTGTTTCAGGGGAAAATATGGTCATTCAGTGGAATAGAGGACATTCAAGCATTCTTGATGAAAAAACCAGAGTTGAATAGAAAATTTGACATCCAGACACAAGAAGCAAGAGATGCTTGAGAAGGTAATCAGGGAAAAGAAATCAAAAGGAACTTATCAAAGTTGAACTATGTACATTCCTACATGGAAAAACAATAACTGTGACTTATGAAACCTTTTTCAGTATGAAAATAATTGAAGAAGGGTATATGGGCATATGAATACATATGTGAATGTGTGTATATATGTTTACAGGTATACATGGATAGAGGGCACAGGTCAAATTTGGTGGGAAGGGATGATACTTAAGGGGTGAAGTTAAGAGGTGAGAGAGGAATGTGGCAAGAGGAGATGATGAGAGATGAAGGGCGGGGTAAACTATCTCATGTAGAAGAGGCAAGGGGAAGTCGGTGCAGGGGAGGGGAAGAACAGGAAGGCAAAAAGGCAAAACCATATTCTCACTGAATTTGGCTCAGAGAGAGAATGACATAGCTACTAAATGGGATATCACCCTGCAGGACAGTGGGAGAGAGAGGTATGAGAGGGGGGATGATGGAGGGGAGGGCATTCTGGGGGAAGAGGAGGTTGGAGGCACCCACATTTGAAGAGGGACAGGATCAAGGTGGGGAATGGGATGGGTGGGAGGGAAATATAGCCAGTCTTTTACAATACTTCTACTGTGGTAGTGTTTTGCATAGCTATACATGTACAACACATGCTGAATTGCTTATCTTCCCAGAGGGAGTGGGTGACAAGGGATGAAGGGAATGGATCTGGAATTCGAAGTTTTAAAATTAAATGTTTATAATATATAAAAATACTATTATTAATACTATTTTGCATGTAATTGGGAGATAAGATGTGCAGGCATTGGGGCACAGAGAGTTACCTTGCCCTAATGGAAAAGTGGAAGGGGGTATGGGGGAAGAGATAGGAGAAAGTAGATTGGATGAGAGGATATCCTGTGGGACTGCTATTCTGGGGTGGTGGGTAGGAGAAAAATGGGGAAAAAATTAGAACTCAAAATCTGGCGGAAATGAATGATGTAAACCAGAAGTTAATAAAGCATTTGGAAAAAAAAAAAGAAATAATAGATTAATAAACCCATTGGATAAGGACAGGAAAAAAAATGTATTGATCACTTCTGCATTGTTACATTTGCTTGCAAAAATCTCTGTTCCCTGGTACAGAGTCAATTTTTATAAAAGTTCCATGTGGTACAGAGAAATATGTATGTTCTTTTGCTGTCTCATTTAGAAGAGGCCACAAGTCTTTTAACTCTAGATTCTCCTGAAATTTGTTCAGTTCCATATTTTCCCTTTTTTTCATCTTTGTGTTAGACTTACCCAGCACTAAAAGAGGGATATCAGAGTCTCCTGTAATTATTGTAATACTGTATATGTCTTCTTGAGGCTCAGATGAATTTATAAATTTGGAAGCTAAGGCATTTGGAGCATCTAAGTTTATTACTGATATTGGTTTATTTTCAATGGTTCCTTTCAGCATAATATAATTTCCTTGTTCCTTTTTAGTTTTTGAATATTTGGTTTTGCTTTCTCTGATAGTATGAGTACAATTTCAGCTTATTTTCATTCACTTAATGCATAGTAAATTTTTTTCCCTTCTTCCAGTTTTAGTTTGTGTATGCCTTTGTTTTTTAAATGTGTTTCTTTCTAAGCAACAGATTGTAGGTTTTGTTTTCTTGTCTAATCTTGTCACTCCTTTTCATCTTATTGTTTAATTCATTCAATTTAATGTTATAAGAGTTACGTTTATGTTTTCTTCCATCTGTCTCTAAAATTGTTTTTTTTTCCCAAGTTATAGCCCCCTTCCCCCCCCTTTGCTATAAACACAGTTATTATGGTCCTTCAATTACTTTCATCCTTTTTTTTTTTAAGTGGCCCTGTTCCCACTGGCTCTCAACACTTGATTTTCTCTTTTCAATTCTTACTCCTTTCCCTTCAGAGTTTTCTTTTTTGGTTCCCATCTCCAGCTTTTATTTGAATATATATTTCTTTTGTTATTGTTGAATCATTTTTAGTGATGTCTGACTCTTTGTGACCTTATTTAGTGTTCTTGTTAAGATGCTGGAGTGGTTTGCCATATCCTTTTCCAGCTTATTTTATAAATGAGGAAACTGAGAAAAATAGAATTAAGTGACTTTCCCAGGGTCACATAGCTAATAAGTGTCTGAGACCAGATTTGAATTCAGGAAGATTAGTCTTCCTGACTCCAGGCCTGGCACTCTATCCACTGTGTCTTCCACTACCCATATTTCTATATCTTTATATCCCTTCATTTTTCTTCTGAGTCAAATAGATTTCTCCTTCTACCCTTTGGCTAGTCCTATTTATTAGTTTTTGTTTTGTTTTTAAATTATTTTTGTGCCCCTTTTGAAAAAGGATTGCTTTCACTCTCTTCATTATCCATTCTCTCTTTCTGTTTACTCTAGACCCTTATTGTCTGACTCTTGGCCCCTATAATTATCCAGTCTTTCTCCTTTCTCTGTATTCATCATAAAATCAAAGCTCACAAGGCTTTGCCTTTCTAGGCTCTGCCCTCTAGGTGATTTCTGTCTTTGCCCTGTAGGATTCCCTTTTTCTATTGTGCCTCACTCTTCAAATAATGACCGTGCAAGTGACTGAAAGTACATTGCTCTATCTTCAGGCACCTACCTCCACTTATTTGTACCCTCTCGTTGGCCTTTTTTTTATCTTGTCTACATTTGCATAGAAATCTCCTCCTTGGGTTCATGATCTCCTATTCTACCGGGCACCAGCTGCCTCCCAGCAGTTCCAATTCCCTTCCAAGACAAATAGACTTTTTCAAATTCCAAAACCAGCCCCTAGGTCTTATCTAGGGTAAAGTTTTCATTTCCCTTCACATAGGTATATTCCTTAGTGGAACCCCCTCCCACCTCCAAAGTAAAGCCTCCTACCTTTCCCCTCCTTTTTAATATCTTCTTCCTTTTCACCCAGTCCCCTGTAGGCTCTTCTTTTTCTGAGGTCACAACTTTGCTGCTGACCCTGGGATTTGACTCTAACATTTAACTCACTTGTCTCAGTCTTCCCACTACCCTTCCTTCTTATGCCCTCCCTTACCTCCCTTATTGTAATGTAGTCCCACAAAAGAAGCATTCACCATGTGCAGGGTGTTGCCACATTCTGTTGATAATGTGCCTACCTGCCTTTTCACTGGTGCCTCTCTCAGATTTTCACCTTTATCCCTATCTCCTTGGGTACACTTAGTTAAAGTCTCTTACTGTTCTTTCTGTGGTTACCCTGCTCCATCAGTCAACTCCCCTTACATTTCTGTTGTTCTGGGTGTTTGAGATGCAGATAATCTCTTCAGATCTGGATTCTTGCTTTAAAATGTTCAAACTCTTCTTTATTATTGAACATTAGGCTCAGTGGAGAGAGCACTGGAGTCAGGAAGACTCAAATCCTTCCTCAAACACTTACTAGCTGTGTCGCCCTGGGAAAGTCATTTAACATCATTCAGGCTTAGTTTCCTAATATATAAAATGGAGATATTAATTACGACTATATCTCAACATTGTTGTGAGAATCAAATGAGACAACACGTAAAAGTGCTTTGTAAATCTTAAAGTGCTATATAAATAATAGCTATTATTATTAGTATTATTTTTCTCTCTTGTTAACTTACTATAGGTTTAATTATTATTTCTGTATAGGTGACACATAAATCTGTATAACACCCTGCTCCATCTCCCCTGAGCTTCAGTCCTGTATCACCAATGGCCTGTTGGAGATTCCAAGGGATTCCTCAAATTCAACATGTCCAAAATTGAACTCATCTTTCCCCCTAAATTTACTCCTTCCAAACTTTCCTCTTTAGCTGTTTTTCATACTTCTGGGGTTTTTTTGCTCCTTAGCCAATATATAATTTTTTCAAGTGTTTATATATTTGTTTTTAGTGATAGAAGTCATGGCGCAGCAATAAAAGTTATGAAAGTACATAAGCACATCATTGTTTGGAGGTGTCATTGGTGTTCCCATTTTTGGAAAGAGTTATGTGATTCCTGTTGTTAAGAAAGAGCCAAGATGACAGATTAAAAGCAGGAACTTGCTTCGGCTCCCACTCCAACCACCTCTAGTACCTGTAAAAAATGACTCCAAACAAATTTTAGTGCTATAGAACCCATAGCAGCCTGGCAGGTTGACAGGAAGGGTCTATCGCTCTGGGCCGGCAGCAGAGTGCATTCCTGCATGGACCATGCTGGTCCAGACTGGCAACACAGACTGACCAGAGCAGACTTCAGGAGAGTGAACTACTGGCAGCTGTGATGGTTTCCAGACTTCTCAACCCATAAATGCCAAAGAGAAAGTAAAAGGTCAGTGGGGAACTGTTAGAACTGGGTGAAAAAAGAGTGGGTCTGGACCCTAACCCCAGGATGGTGGAGGTGGCAGTGTCTTCAATTGCCTTCATGGCTGTTTCTGGAGCTCCAGGCGCACAAATTGTGGAGGGAGCAAGTGGCTGATTGGAGGGCAATTGCTGGAATCTCTTTGCTGGTGCTGAGGCAGGATTCTCTTGCTTTGCCCTGTTTATATCTGGGTTGCAGTCTTGGGTGGTGGTCCTGGGGTGAGGAGGAGTGCTGGCATGGCAGAGCTTGTGGTGGCTGTGAAGAGGCAGTCCTCACAGTTCTGAGGCAGGTGCCGAGAAGAAGCTCTGACAACAGTTGCACAAAACCCCAGTAGTTTGGGACACAGCACTCTCCACTCTGGAAGCAGAGTTCTATTGTGGCAAAGAACTTAAAAGTCAAGCAATTGGCTGGGAAAATGAGCAAACAGAGAAAGCGAAATTAGACTATTGAATTGTTTTTTGGTGACAAAGAAGATCAAAACATGGAACCAGAAAAAGACAACAAAACTCCTGCATCAAAAGCCTCCAATAAAAATATGAACTGGTCGCAGGCCATGGAGGAACTCAAGAAGGATTTTGAAAATCAAGTAAGAGAAGTAGAGGAGAAATTAGGAAGAAAAATGAGAATGATACAAGAAAATCATGATAAATGAGTCAACAGACTGCTAAAGGAGACCCAAAAATACACTGAAGAAAATAACACCTTAAAAAAATAGACTAACTCAAATGGCAAAAGAGGTCCAAAAAGCCAATGATGAGAAGAATTCCTTAAAAAGCATAATTGACCATATGGAAAAGGAATTTCAAAAGTTCGCTGAAGAAAGTAAGTCCTTCAAAATTAGATTGGTGCAAATGGAAGCTAATGACTTCGTGAGAAATCAAGATACTATAAAACAGATCCAAACAAATGAAAAAATAAAAAGCAATGTGAAATATCTCATTGGAAAAACCACTGACCTGGAAAATAGATCCAGAAGAGATAATTTTAAAATTATTGGACTACCTGAAAGCCATGATCAAAAAAAGAGCCTAGACATCATCTTTCAATAAATTTTCAAGGAAAACCGCCCTGATCTTCTAGAACCGGAGGGCAAGATAGAAATTGAAAGAATTTACCAATCACCTCTTTAAAAAAATCCCCAAAATAAAACTCCTAGGAGTATTATAGCCAAATTCCAGAGGGCCTAGGTCAAGGAGAAGATATTATAAGGACTCAAGATTTAACAATTTGAGTATTGTGGAAACACAATTAGGATAACATAAAATCTAGCAGCTTCTACATTAAGAGATTGAAGGACTGGAAATATGATATTCTGGAGGTCAAAGGAGCAAGGATTAAAACCCAAGAATCACCTACCCAGCAAAATGGAGTATAATACTTCAGGGGAAAATATGGTCATTCAATGAAATAGAGTACTTTCAAGCATTCTTGATGAGAAAACCAGAGCTGAACAGAAAATTTGACTTTCAAATACAAGAAGCAAGAGACGCTTGGAAAGGCAAACAGAATAGAGGAATCATAAGTAACTTATTAACGTTGAATGATTTACATTCCTACATAGAAAGACAATATTTGTAACTCATGTTCTCAGTATGAGGATAGTTGAAGGGAGTGTGTGTATGTGTGTGTGTGTGTGTGTGTGTGTGTATAGGTAGGTGTATGTGTTTATATGCATATGTGTGTAATATGTGCATACATGTATATATAGGCAGAGGACACAGGTTGAGTTGAATGTGAAGGGATGATATCTAAAAAATAAAATTAAGAGGTTAAAGAGGAATATATTGGGAGAAAGAAAGGGGGAGAGATAGAATGGGGGTGGATTATCTCACATAGAGAAAGCAGAAGGCTGTTACAATGGAGGGGAAGAGCAGGAAGGTGAAAGAGAATTAAGTCAACCTTACTCTTACTGGATTTGGCTTAAGGAGGGAATAACATACACACTCAAGTGGGTATCTTATCCTACAGAAAAGTAGGGGGGAAGGGAAAAAGAAGGGAGGGAAGATTGGGGGAGAGGGTAGTTTAGAAGCAGACACTTTTGAAAAGGGACAAAGTCAAAGGAGAAAATAGAATAAATGGCAGTGGGATAGAATGGAAGGAAATATAGTTAGTCTTTCACTGTATGACTAGTATGGAAATGTTTTGTGTAACTACAAATGTATAGCCTATATTGAATTGTCTTCCCAGTGGGGGTGGGTGAGGAGGGAAGAAGTGAGAGAATCTGGAACTCAAAGCTTTAAAAACAAATGTTAAAAAATTGTTTTTTACATGCACTTGGGAAATAAGATATACAGGCAATGGGGTATAGAAATTCATCTTGCCCTACAAAAAAGTAAAGGGGGGTTTAGGGGGGGAAAGAAGAGAGGGCAGATTGGAGGAAGGGTTATTCAATATGCTTGCCATCTTGGGGTGGGGAGTAGGGACGAGGTGGGGAGAAAATTTGTAACTCAAAATCTCGTGGAAATGAATGTTGAAAATTAAAAATAAATTATAACTGTTGTTAAAAAAAAAAAAGGTGGAGTCAGACCTACATCAGAGTTTCTTACTAGTAATTAAAATGCAGCCGAAGGCATTTGAATTAATAATTAGGGATCTTATCCAGACCTACTGCTTTTCAGTTTTTCAGAGACATTGGCATTTCAATCACTTCCCTGGATATATCCATTTTATTGTTTATTAATGATATTCAAGCTTTTGTTTCATGTGTGATCCAACTTATTTTTTCATTGTATTAGACTTCTTGCAGTCATATAAATAACCAGAAATTTCCCACATTTTTCCTCCTTTAGGGAATCTCCTTTAATTTCTTTGCTTCTCAGGCCCCTTTAGTAAACTTTGGTTGATATTGAATGTTTATTTTGTTCCTTATACTTCTTTGACTCCTTTATTGTGTTAACCATTTGGCTTTTGCTTTTAATTGCTGATTAAGGGCATGAAGAATTTCTTTTATACTTTTGTTATATGGATTCCATTATGCATGTTTCCTTTTTATTGTTTTTAATCAATTACATGATATTCAGGTTTTCTACTATGCATCTAATTAGATATTGAATATTTCAATATCTTTCTACAGGTCTTTAGTAGTTTTCTCAAGCCCCTTTTGCCATGGGGGTGTTAGTGCTTCCTCTCCTCCTGTGGTCTTTTCAGTGTTGAAAAGACACAGCATATGTTCTCTTTTATTCAGGCTTGAAAATTTTTTGAACTCTGTCAGATAATGTAGGAGAATGTGTTCATTCATGATGGCCATAGCAAATAGGTTTTTAAAAATTATTCTGTTTTGGTATTTTTATTAAAAATTACTTCTTTTAGCCTTTTAATTGAATTCATGCCATCATATTCAAAAAGGATTTTTTTTGGAATTCCATTCTACATAAGATCATTTTTAATATTGTTGATGGTGATTTGCCCAAGATTACACCAATATTTAAATGGAAGTACTAGAGCCCATACTTGATTACCTGACTCTGGGCCCAGTAATCTTTCCATTATACCACTCATATGTCTCTCTCTCATGTTATTGTTTTACATATGAGAGACTGCAGTGGACTAAAAGCCAATTTTCCTAGGGCCCATTTCATGTTATAGACATATTACCATGGACTACCTTACTCAGATTTCTAAAAAAAGCCACAAGATGGCAATATCATGCCATAGAATGTTGGAATTAGAAGGTTACCCCAGTCATCATCTGGGCAAAAGCTTATATTTTATAGAAGAAGAAACTAAGACCCAGTTAGAGAAAGTGACTTGTTCAGGATCACCCAGTAAAGCTACACTGGCAGAAGGGATAACTACTTAATTCCCTGGTAGCATACTTTCCTTTACAATGCTGTCTCATAAAATAAGCTTGTCTTTGCTAAACTTGAAATATAATCTTTCCATATGACCAAATTAAATGCTTTTATTATATGAAAATTATAGGAATGGATAAAGGTTTTCAAATTTTCCGGTGCTTCTTAACATCCAATGAAAATTTTTTTCTGGGAACTTTTTTTCTCAGTTGTATGTCTTCCAGTTAGAGGGCTATAGATTTTAAAAGGTCGAAGAAGTTTTTTATTTGATAGTTTTTTCTGTTCTCACCCTTAAGGGTCATTTTTCCACCTACTAGATACTCTCCTTACCTACAATTACACCTACATTGATTTAAATATTACAAACAGTGGTACTTTGTTTCAAATTTCCTTGTTTCTTGGATGCTTGAGCAGCAATTTTAGCAAAGCCCGAATCTAAGTTCTTGCTTGCTTTCTAATAAACATTAATTTATATTTTTGTGTGTGTGTGTGGCTTTTTGGAGGGGGGAAGGCAGGGCAATTGGGGTTAAGTGACTTGCCCAAGGTCACACAGCTAGAAAGAGTTAAGTGTCTGAGTCAGGATTTGAACTCAGGTCCTCCTGACTCTAGGGCCAGTGCTCTATTCACTGAACCACTTAGCCAGTCCATAAACGTTAATTTATCAAATATGCAAAAATGCTCCTGAATAGATGGAAATTAAAGACTGAAAAGCATGTACAACATGTAATTAGTATTTCAAAAGGATAACAAAGTTCTTGATAAAGGTGGGATCATTATTGAGGTATTTGGAGAGGAGCAAAATGGGAAGAATATTGATTGGAAACTTGACTGAACTCCAGAATTTTGAATTATAAACCTTTGGAAAGATTCCCATTCTAACCTAGGGAGTTTCTTGTTTGCTTCAGCCTAGGTGCTTCCCTATAGGATACTGCACCAGGTTTTCATAACTCATTCATGTCATGTCAGATCTCTACTCAGAAATCTTCACTGACCCCCTACTGCCTACCTAGTAAAGTTTAAACTCCTTTCCTTGGTTTAAACTCTCCCATAATATGTTGCCTCCCTACATTTCTGGTCTTATTTTGTTCATATTATTCCCTGACATATATTGTGTTTTCTCCAAACTGGACTAATCCCAGTCCCAATTTTATGCCTCCACACCTCTGATCACATTGTATTACCTCTGCCTAGTATGCCTCCCCTTTATAGGCAGCCTGTTGAATTCTTGCCAAACACAAATACCTCCAAGAAGCTTTCCTTTTTGGCTTCAATATGTTTGTTTATATGGTGCCTGGAATATAAGCACTTAATAGTGCTTAGTGATTAATAGTTCATACATATTAATACAAATACACACACACATATATATGGAGAGAGAGGTTTTCATTACCTACATGTGTATTAACTTGACTAGTGAATTGCCTTACCTAAACTTTGAATCTTTCTAATTGTCCAGCATAGTAAGCTGCTCACCGTAGGCACTTAATAAATCTTTGTCCAACTTAAAATTGGTCCTAGTGATTCCATACACACATAGACACATGCAGAATGTACCCAGAAACAAACTTTAGTTATTAATGGTACGGTGAACTTAAGTTTAAATGTATCCTATTAAGATTAAATAACAAATGAAATTAAAATTTCTATTAGAAAACCTTACTGTGAGCATAAAAATAAGATGTATAGTTGATTTCAGAATCCAAGAGCCAACAGAGTCAAACAAAGTAGTGTTAATCCATAGATTTTACTTTATACATGAAACTTGACTCAGTTTGTAGACAAATAAAAGACCATTTTGGTTAATACTGAACCTTGATAGAAAGTGATAGGAAGGCAACAATAAATGTGTTTTCCCCCTCATGCCTGTCTGAAAAGATAAAGGACCCAAATATATTGGAAAAGAATAAACTTTTTCCTCCCTAAAGTGACCCGTAATGGCCTCAGTTCTAAGCCAGAGCTTTCTAGCAGAAGTCTGCTGTTACACCTATTTGTTGTGTTCTCCCACTATTATCTAGAAAATCTAGCTGAAGAAAAAGAATATTTTAAAAAGCATATTTCAGTGAATATACTTTGGTCTCTTGATCTGAACAGCTAAGGAATTGAAACGTTGGACAGTCTACTCAACCTACTTCCCAAATAACACTAATAATACTCCACTTTTGAGTGGAGGAAAAAATCTCTGAAAGTAGATAGTTGTAAACTTATTTAAGTTAAAGCATGTAAACTTTTCTTTCTTTTAATAAATGGTAAATTAAAAAGTTTAAAAACACACTTTTTTGGCAATAAAATAAAAGGATACCAGGCATTTAGGCTTTCTAATGGAAATTTAAATCAGCATGAGGCATGAGCATATTTCAAGTATGTAATTGATTTGCTTAGAGCTTAACCTGCTTATTACAAGTTTAAAGGATGACTAATTTAACTGTTATAATAAAGTTGCACAACTGGAAAGTATTCTGACATTTCCCAAAATATCCATTATACTTCTGTGGACCATATCTTTATCATTTCTATAGTTTTGAATGAGAAATATTTATATCTATAAGGCAGAGATTCTTAGAGTGTGGTTTGGGAGCTACCTTGTGGCCCAGAGTCTGGTCCAGAAGACAAAGATAGAACATAATGATGTCAGATTATTGTTCCTAGTCATCACAGGGTGATAAAAAGAGAAGGGGAACACTTCGTGTTTAAAAACTTTATTGCTGGTATGGTTGTTTGTCCTTCATTTTCAAAGAGGACCAGTGATATCATGGGTGATATCTTGACTTGTGTGTGAATTGGATTAAAGTGAGGCAGAATTGCCTGAAGTCCTTAGCCTCACACTCTCTTCCTTAGTCGTTGAAGTCCAGTGGCAAAACAAAAGTCAGGATGGCTAGTGATGGCCCGGGATACAATGGAGTCTTTTACACCTGATCAAGCTCTAAGCATTCCACAGTTCCTCATCTTCCCATTCTACCAAGGAAGCTCTTCACTTGCTTAGAATAGACTTTCACCAACAGGTTTGAGGACTGTCAGTTACTTTCAACCTGATTTAGCCTATCTGTTGAGACAGTTTACCAGGGTGTGGTCACTGCTCATGCTATAGCTTTGCATAGAGTCACAGTTGGGAGTTGGGTGAATCAGGTGGGCCCAAAGGGTGGATAAACAGCCCTGAAAAGGGCTCGACAAGCCCTTACACCAGAGATGCTGACATCAATGGATAGAGTGCTGGGTCTGGAAACAAGAATACTTACCTTTGTGAGTTCAAATCGAATGTTAGACACTTATTAGCTATGTCACCCTGGGCAAGTCACTTAACCTTATTTACCTCAGTTCTCTCATTTGTAAAATGAGCTAGAGAAGGAAATGGCAAAACACTCCAGTATCTATGCCAAGAAAAGCTCAAATGGGATCACAAAAAGTCAGACGTGACTGAATAACAATAAAAAATTGTTGGTAACTTCAAAGGACTGTGGGTAGTAGTTCTCTCTTTCTCCGTCTATCTGTGGCTTCATATCCATTCCTCCATTTACTATAACAATGCATAGTGAATAAGACATGGACTTTGTAGGTATTTGTTCCACTGAAGTGATGCTTTTACTGAAAAGTTTGAAGAAAACTACAATAAAAGGAACTTCAAAACTAAAACCTTCAATATAAATATAAGATATGGAGGAATAGTTTAGAAACTAGCTAACTAAATACTTAAATGACTAAGGAGACATTGTAAACTCATTGATGCAGTATTCTCCCAATAGGATATCTTTAAAATGCTTCAGCATATATAAAATTAGATTCATACCTATTTGATCGAGATTATTTAACACCATTATAAAATAATCTTTGAACTCGGCTAACGTTGTGAATAAATTAAAAGAAAAGCTTATAAAAACAGTCCAATTCAGAAAGTTGGAGTGGAAAGGAAAAAATGAATGTTTACATTGGGAAAAGTGTGCTTTTAATGGAGGAAAAAATTGTTTTAATACTCACAATATGTATATTCACTTTCATCTTTAGCAAGTAAACTTACTAATTGATCCTAGTATATAGATAATAAATAAATTAGTATATAATAATATATAGTATAGTATATAATAATATATAAATATTATTTCCAACCATGTGTTAAAATGTAAAATTCATTTTTAGCTTCCAGGCCAAATAGCAGGTCACAGTTTGAGGACCCCTGTATTAGATAAATCATCTTTTAGACATTTTTCCCTGTTAATTAAGATTTGTACTTTCTCCCTTATCTTTTCCTTTCTCATATTTTTTTCTATCTTACCTCAAAGTCAGATGCATATACATCTCCCTGCCCTAGAAAACCATTAAACATTGAAGAATTTTAAAGAATTCCCAAATCTTAGGGCACTAGACAGAGAAGAACCTTAGAGCTCACCTCGTGTAATTCTCCCCTTCCTTAGTAAAGAAACTTGAGTTCCAGGAAGTTGAAGTGACTTATCCAGGGTCACGGAGTGAATTATTGGCAGAGCCAGGACTATAATCCAGATATCTGTATCCATAGTCCAGTGTCCTTTCCAAGTCACGAACACTCCCTTTTACAGAAGTTGCTAGAAAGGGCCTAGAGGCAGCTAGATGGCACTGGGCAGGCTTGGAAGCCTGAGTTCAAATCCAGCCTTAAACATTTATTAGCTATGTGACTCTAAGCAAGTCACTTAATCTTTTCCTCTTCCTCAGCTATAAAATGGGGGCAATAACAGTACTTACCTACCAGGGTTGTGAGGATTAAATGATACAATATTTGTAAAGCACTTTGCAAATCTTAAATTGCTATATAAATTCTACTATTTAGTCAAACCTTTACTTGAACAAGAATCCTGTAAAGAACTGCCTGACAAGTGATCTTCCAGTAAGGGGGAATCTGCTGCCTCTTAAGGCAATCCGTTCAACTTTTGAACTACTCCAAATTTTAGAAAGATTTTCCTTGTATGAAGACTCATTTGCCTCTTTGCAACTTTCACCCATAGCTCCTGATCTTGCTTTCTGTCCTCAGAACAGAAAAGGTCTCCTTTGTGACAGTGAACGATCAGATACTTGGAGATAACATTCCCAGTTCTTTCAGCTAATCATAATGAATTAAAAACATTTATGAACCATTTACTAGGTGCTGAACATTATGGTAAGCATTGAGAATAAAAATAGTAAAGTGAAATGGTCCCTGCCCTTAAGGATCTTATATTCTAGTGGGGAAGACAACACATACAGTATAATGGTGGCCAAGGAAGAAAGTTATGGTCTGAGATAGAGGTGTCTGATGTGCATTGACAGTAAACCATAGTGAAATGTAATTGGAAAATGTATATATAACAATAAAAATACATTAGAACATATATAATATTAATATATGTTTTCTAAATTAATATATAGCACAGGGATCCTTATGTATGGTTTAGTGGCCCATTTCTATTTGAGTTTGATATCACTGGCTTAGGGAAGTCATGGTTGTAGTTTATCCTTCCTTTTTGTAGAAGACCTTGGTATCAGGAAGATGATGTCATGATTTGCAAGTGAATTGGATATAAATGAGGCAGGACTGTGCAGAGTCACCAGCCTCACTGTCTCTGGAAACAGTTGTACAAAAGTAGTACCCTGAAATGAACACAATACTCCATATGTGGTCTGACCAGTAGGACTATCACATTTCTTAGTCCTGGACATTAATGACTCTTAATACAGTCTAAGATCATGTAGCATTTTTGGGTTGCCATAAAATGCTGTTGATCAAACCTGTTGTCCACTAAAAGCCCTCAATCGTTTTCACATGAACTGTCCTTTAGCAATGCCTTCCTTATCTTGTATTTATGAAATTGCTTTTTTGTACTCAGGAGTAAGGTTTTAATCTTTTGTTGTTACTGTTCATTTAATTTTCAGTCATGTCTGACTCTTCATGACCCCATTTGGGGTTTTCTTGGCAAAAGTATTGGAGCCATTTCCTTCTCCAGCTCATTTTATAGATAAGGAAACTGAGGCAGATGGGGTCAAGGGACTTGCCTAGGGTCACACAGCTAATAAGTGTCTGAGACCAAATTGGAAATCAGGAAGATGAGCCTTCCTGACTCCAGGCCCAGCACTCTATCCAATGTGCTGCCTCATTGTTCTTTAAAACTTTACATTTCACACCATTAAACTTCATATAATTAGATAAGCCCCATGTTCTAGCTCAGTGGTTTCAAAGTCAAACAGAAACAGGGTTACTAAAATGTACGCAAGTATCTCTGAGACCATATGTTGAGTTGAAAAAACCATATATTAAAATGATCTATGGTCTGTTGTATTTATCCTGTTAAACATTTCCCAATTACATTTTAATCTGGGTTCAGCCTGTGCTTGGGAGCACAGCATCATGTGTTTGTCATGTCTGTTCTAGCTTGTTACAGTCTTTTTAGATCCAGGTTCTGCTATCAAGCGTGTGAACTCTCCATCCCAGTTTTGTATAATCTGCAAATTTGTTAAGTATGCCCATCAGGGCATTAAATCCATATAATTATTAAGGATGGGTGGAATTATGATAGGTGACTAGAGACCCGTAGTAAACCATAGGACCAAGCAAGGATCCCTAGAACAAACTACAGAAAACCTCCTTTGAAATTAGCATCAGCTTATTAATGGCTACTTTTTGGGTCCAGGCATTTAACTGTTCTAAATCCTGCTAATTATATTATTGTGTAACTTAACATCTCTCTTCTCCCCACTTAATAGTATTTTATTTTTTCCAGTTATATGTGAAGACGGTTTTCAGCATTCACTTGTATAAGATTTTGAGTTCCAAATTTTTCTCCCTCCCTCCCTTTTCCCCTCCTCAAGACAGCAAGCCATTTGTTATAGTCTCTACATGTACAATCATATTAAACATATTTCCACATTCATCATGTTGTGAAAGGAGAATCAGAGCAGAAGAGAAAAACCATAAGAAAGAAAACAAAAAAAAGTGAAAATAGCATATACTGTGATCTGCATTCAGACTCCATAATTCTTTTTCTGGATATGAATAGCATTTTCCATCAAGAGTCTTTTAAAGCAATAACTGTGACTGAGGAAATCTTTCTCACTATGAAAATAATGGAAGAAGGGTGTGTGGTCATATGAATACATATGTGAATGTGTGTGTATATGGTTACAGTTATATATGGATAGAGGTATAGGTTGAATTTGTTGGGAAGGGAGAATACTCAAGGGATGAAATTATGAGGTGAGAGAGGAAAGTGGCAAGAGGAGATGGGGAGAGACAGGGTAGGGTAAACTATCCCATGTAGAAGAAGCAAGGGGAAGTGGTTGCAAGAGGAGGGGAGAATAGGAAGGCAAAAAAGGCAAAACCACATTCTCATTGAATTTGGTTCAGGGAGAGAATGACATACATACTAAATGGGATATCTCAACCTGCAGCAGAATAGGGGGAAGGGGGATGAGAGGAGGGATGATGGATGGGAGGGCATCCTTGGGGGAGGGGAGGTTGGAAGTACCCACTATAGAAGAGGGACAGGATCATGTAGGGAATGGACCAGGTGGGGGGTGGGATGAGTGGGAGGGAATTATAAGCAGCCTTGTACAATATATCTACTGTGATAATGTTTTGCATAGCTAGACATGTACAACATATACTGAATTACTTATCTCCCCAGAGGGAATGGGTGACAAGGGAGGAAGGAAATGGATCTGAAATTTGAGGTCTTAACATTAAATGTTTCAAATATATATAAATACTATTGTTAATACTCTTTTGTTTATAATTGGGAGATAAGATATGCAGGCCTCTAATGGAAAAGTCGATGGGGGTATGGGAGAAGGTATGGGAGAGAGCAGATTGGAGGAAGCGATATCTTGTGGGACTGCTATTCTGGGAGGTTGGGTAGGGGAATAACGGGGGGAAAATGATTGTAACTCAAAATCTGGCGGAAATGAATGATGTAAAACAGAAGTTAATAAAGCATTTGTTTAAAAAAAAGATTCTTTTAAAATTGTCTCAGGTCATTATATTGCTGAGAAGAGCTAAGTCTATCATAGTTAGTCATTGCACAATGTTGCTGTTACTGTATACAATGTTGTCCTGGTTCTGCTCACTTCACTCAGCATCAGTTCATGTAAGTCTTTCCAGGTTTTTCTGAAGTCTGCCTGCTCATCATTTCTTATAGAATAGTAGTATTCCATTGCATTCACATACCACAACTTGTTCAGCCATTCCTCAGTTGATGAACATCCTCTAAATTTCCAATTCTTTGCCACCCCAAATAGAGCTGCTATAAATATTTTTGTACATGTGGGTCCTTTTCCCCTTTTAATGATCTTTTAATATCTTTCATAAGAATCCAATGAAAAACTTAAAAAATTTTTTAATTTAATATCCAAGTAATCTTCTAATTCGGTTGAGTAACTGTCAAAAAAAAGATTAGGCCAGTGTGACCTGTTCTTAATGAATCCATGCCAGCTTTTTGTGGTTACCTCTTCCTTTTCCTGATGTTTACTAAGCATCCCTTTAATTTAACAACTCTAGAAACATTTATCAAGCACCTAGGATAGGCAGCATAGAATAGTAAAGAGTGTATTGGATTTGGAGTCAGGAAAACTTGGGTTCAAATCCTACCTGAAAATGACTAGCTTTATTAAAATGTATTTAAAGTTTCTCTTTAGGCCTCTTCCCTTATCTGTAAACTGAAGGAATTGGACTCATGAACTCTAAGGTTCCTTCTAGCTCTAGATGTAAGATCTCATGTATGAGGCACATACATTCTAGAACTTTGCCCCTAATGGAAATCAAACTCAGTGACATCACTTACTGGCTATCGTCTTCTCTTTTTTTGGATATCATTGATGGAGTCCTAACAACTGCCCCTGGCCCCAATATTCAGACTTCATTACAGGTCCACTGTATCTACCTAGGGCCCCCTCCCCCGCCCCTTGTCTGTGTCCTAACTCATGCCTCACTGCTCACTAGAACAACAGATGCATCCCTGAGCTCTTAGTTCCCACAGAAACAGCAGGCATGCCCATGTGATAGAAACCCAGCACTTTACCCAGATCCTTTCCCACAAAAACAGGTGTGCAGTCACAGCTGTTTCATCCATTTAGCCCAAGACAGGACCACAATAGCTAGCCTATCAGAAGACCAGGATGTAGAGCAGGATACTTGACCACCTCACTGTAGAAGGGGCCCACCCTACGATAGCACCTGTGCAGTAATATTAAAGAATTGACCTAGAGTGAACTTATGACGTAGAGAGGCTTATTTATATCATTACCATATATGCATACCCCCCCCCCAACTGTATGCATCATGGGCAACTGCATGTGCAGTTACACAAAGGCTTGGGCCTCTATTACCTGCCTGATCCCTCAACATCATGACAGTATTTACTCTTCCTTAATCCTGAGATACCTCTTGTTCTTGGGAATGTTTCAGAATTCTTTTAGCAAATGGGAATGAAGTTCTTTTGTTTCTGGTTACTTTTACTCTTCAAGTATGGCTAAGCCTATAATGAGGATCAGCCAGGTGGTACAGTAGGCAGAGTGATGGGCTTGGAATCAGGAAGACGCATTTTCCTGAGTTCCAGTCTGGCCTCAGACACTTGTGTGACCCTAGTCTTAACCCTGTTAGCCTCAGTTTCTCCCTCCAGGAAATGAGCTGGAGAAGGAAATGGCAAACCACTCCAGTACCTCTGCTAAGAAAACGGGGTCATGAAGAGTCAGACATGACTGAAAATAACTGTACAACAACAACAAACCCTCTCATGAGTTTCCTCCTTTATCTTAGGCATGAGTAATACCCTATTTGCCATTTTTGTTCTTTGCATCACAAAGATCATTCTCCTTGGCAGAGAAAACTGAAATATTATAAAATTTGAGAAGCTTCGCTGGTTTTTTAAATTATAATTGAAGATGGTGCTTTTGAAATATTGTTAATTTATTACCTTGAAGGTTTGATCATTCATAAATTGCTAGTTGCCCAACAAAAGCAGCTCATGCTGTTTGGGTATGATCTAATCTTTAGACCTTACAAGAATAGCTAATAGTAGTTTTCATCTTAAGCATTATAAAACCTTTGAGATTCATGGATAGAATTGATATTTTAGCACTTTGCTGTAGGGGACAGTAGATGATGTCAGATTAAATTTAAATTGATCTCTTGGTGTTTATCTCTGGTCCATGTGCAATTACTTCAGCACTGGAGAACCTTTCAAAGGCATCCTGTCAATACAGCTACCTGACAGTCATTTGTATTTGTAAACTGTGCATTTGGCACCTGCTGTTCTCTGTTGCTCTGTGGCTAGTGGGGAGTCAGAATGGGTATACAATGAAGTTATTGGTTGGTACAACACAGTGGGAGTTATTGAAGGAAAGAAACAACACTTGCATGCCCTTAGGAGAGGATAAGAGAGAAAAAGAAAGTGGTAACATTAATGCATACCTTCTTTTCTTTAGCTACCAGAAAATAATTAATGACCAGAGAAGCCAGCCAGCTCTTTCTATAGCATTAAGTTGTTTGTAACAGTCCCTAGTTGTTGTTTTTGCTTTAAAAATACATTTGAATAATCTAAGATGAATTTATTTTGCCTTTGTGATTTCAGGATTCCAAACAAGCTTAAGCAGTTCGTATTAGACTTGCATTCAGGAAAATTACACAGAGAATTTCATCATGGTCCTGACCCCACTGATGTTGCCCCTGGACAGGTAGGAGTTTGCATTTTTTTTCAATGGTATATTTTTTTCCAGGTAGTAGGGAAAAAAAGCTCTTCTTCTCTTGCATTGATTTAATGTTTCTATTGTAGAAAGAAATGCTGTTAAGCAATCTTGAAGCAGTGGCCAAAATGAAAATAAGCAAGCAACAAAAGACTATCTTTTTAAAAAATATTGAAATATTGAAATTTAAATATTAAATATTGAAACAGGTGCTCTCCAAATTTTTTATTTCTTTATTGGGTAAAGTGAAAGTTTCTCTGAATCCTCTAATAATGAAAACTAGAAGTCTTAAAGATATTATGTTAACTGCTTCTTTCAGCAATAGGGTATTCTGAATAGGAAAGCTAAAATTATGTTGACAACAAGGTATTAAATGGTACCTGCCTAGAATGATAGAAGGTGGCAGGATTTAGAACAGAAAGATCAGTGCGTTTAGTGGGTTCTGTTATTTAATTACCCCCTGTGGCTAACAGATTGATCACATTATATAGAAAGTAATGGTTTTATTTGTTAATTTTGTTGACCTCATCACTATCATATTGCTTAAAATTTATGATGAAGACAATTTTGGGTAGATTTTATTTTTGAAATGCCTCATTTTGGGGGACATATGTTATTACCTTTCTAAATACCCAGTAGGTAATAAAAAATTTATATTATAGGTTATTTCATTTTGCTTGTTTTTGTTTTTGAGACTGATCCTCCCTATTTTACCCAGACCAAGACTGCAGCAGCCCTTTACAGGCCTGATCCCAATACTAAACTGCAAAGAAACTTTAACCTGCTCCTTTTTTTTTTCTTCTGACTTGAGCTGGTTTGCCCCCTTCCTTAGGCAGCCTTGGTGGCTCTCCACTTCTGGGGTTCACCATATTTGTGCCAGACATAATGTGGATACGCAAACAGCTTTAGTCCTACTGCAGCTCAGAACTGCCAGATTCAAGTAATCCACTAACCTCAGTCTCCTCCAGGTGATTACAGCTGTGCACCACCATGCCTACCCCCATCAGATTTTTATTTAAAAGTTTTTATCTTGTTTATAGCCTCGAAATGAGCATTTTTGTAATTCATGTAATTCTATTCACTTTTTTTCCTACCTTAACCGGCATTTGTTCTTTTACATGTCTGTGGCTTAAATCACCTTTTCTTCTAAGATGTCCTAATTTTTGCCTCCCTTTGTGCCTTAAAAAAACAACAACAGTCCTGTTTCTTTTCATTTAACCTCTTTATTTAGTGGTTAAATTCTTTTCAGTGACAGGAGCCCCCATTAGAGCACTTTAGAGTTCCTTTTTTTCATTGAAAATTTGAATTCAGGAGTTTTCTTTAATAACTTGGAAATTGTAGAAGCTGAAAACCCCATCCTACTGAAAAGACAGATTTGAGGAAGCACTCCAAGGTGTCCTAAATATAAAATACAGTTAGTGTTTTCCAAGGTTTGGACAAAATGATAAGCATCATAACAGACCAGTTAATATTGTCACCTGAGCTTGGTGAAGCCAAACATCTATTTCACAGTTAATGAGATAGGAAAATTGAACGTGATAAGAAAAAAGCCAGAGGGACAAATACAATGTTATGTACATGGCATACTTTTATTGTATTAGAACTCCTTTGCTCCTTCTTGACAGTTCAAAAGACAGGGTTTTTTTCTTAACTACTAGTGTACATTGAAGAATATTATTAAGGTAAATTTTAAATGTTGAAATGTTAGCTTTCATCTTTATCCCAAGAAGTTTTAGGCTATTGCAGCATTTACGTAGGTTGTGCAGAAAGTCAACTATATAAATCGGAAATTCTATAAAATGGGGTCAGAACTCTATAGCTTCCACAGAGTACATTAAGAAAAGTCCTAGGCTGTCTAGCTGGCAGGGCATTCTCTCCACCCAACAGAAACGTGTCGTGTCCCCAAGAAAAATGGGTCATTTCTGTAGTAATTGAGACAGGGAGAGTGTAATTTTTTTCAAAATCATTTGAAATAAGGAAAGCAGCACCCAAGTCCTCTCTTTTGGAAAATGAAATCAATGAGTGTCCCCACAAATAAAGTGGCTATCTTTAGTCAATAAATCAGCAAGTATTTATTGAGCTTCCACTATCTATCTTAACTCTGTGTTCTAGTTATAACCCCAAAGCTGAAATATATTGTTTTTTTATCTTTTACAGCATATTCAAGATGTAGCAAGCAGTCCACCAGAGAGTTCCTTTCAAAAACTAGCACCCAGCGAATATAGGTATACCTTATTGAGGGATCGAGATGAGCTTTAAAAACTTGAACAAAAAATTGCAAGCCTTTCAAACAACAGCATCAACTTATGTGGTGGAAATAGTAAACCTATATTTTCATAATTCTATGTGTATTTTTATTTTAAATAAACTAAAGGAAAGGTTTGGGTTTCTAATTCCCCTGACTCAAATTATATGGTTTGGTGGGTCATCCAATATAACTTCTTTTTTAAAGTTTTATTAATATTTAATAAGAAAAATGCATCCAAGGCCCATCTTCACTTTTGATCTAACCCTGACCGCCAAAACATTCATAAATCCAATGGAAGGTAATATTGCCAGAGACAATATGTTGTTAACTTGCACTGCTCCATTACATAAGAATTGGGATGTTTTCTGTGTAACCTGGTAGTATGTACTCTCTTTTAGCCCCTTCCTTTCATTAGGAACAGTTCTGTTGGTACTTTCATTGTCACATTTCTCACAACAAAGAGGGTATATATTCTGGATACTTGGGAGGGGAATAAATTAAAGTTTTACAGAACTTTGTGTTGTGTTACTGATTCGTGGGATGCAGCTTGTAAAAATTTGATTATAGTCTTTTGGGATCTTCGACATGTAACCCAGACCTGTTACTGAAGAAGCCAGAAAGCCCTAACTAAAAAATTTGACCTGACATTCTCTGAGCTTAAAGAGAAAGAAAGGGGGAAAAAATGCTGTTAAGCTTATAATTGTTTACATAATAATGGCTGTGGGGGGGTATTTCAAACTATTAAGAGTGATTTATTCATAAATTTGGAAAAAAATTCTAAATTCAAATGAACACCAATGTTTCTAATGGGGACTACAACAAATAAAATCTGTTCAGTTTCCTATGTGTCCATTTAGAGTAGATCTTCCATTTAGCAAATTTTGATTTTATGACTATCTAAGGTAATACTAAAGCAAAACCTCACATTATGACCTAAATTCATCTTACAAATTGTTCCTCCACCCAACCCCAATCCCAGCTACCCACTACCTTTTTTGGGTCTCCCACTGACCCGAGTGGGTTACTGACATAGCTGCTACTCAGCATTCTGTTCACTGGATTCCTGATGCAGGATGTAGAGGAAAGCAGTACGAGAGAGACCAAAGCCAACAGAGTGGTGCTTTGCTGGCTTGGGCTGGCACTGACTGTATGGATCAGGAGCCTTTTTATACTTTTTATACTAATACATATAAGTCAACCCCAGTTTAAGGGAAGGATGTTTTTTGTTTTGTTTTGTTTTTTAATTTAAAAGGTTGACTTATGTGCCATTATATAGAGTATGTAATGAATACCTGTAACACCTACCAGTTCTTTCAAAATAAAAAAAAAATCTTCATATTTCTGCTGGATATTTAATTATTTTGTTCTTTCGAAAAGAACCAGCTTAGTCAATTCTTGATATATTTTAGATAGATAGATAGACAGATAGATAGATAGATAGCAGTCCTCCTACCCAGTTAAGAAATATTTAAATTATCTTTAATGGGAACACTCAGTCTCTGAACACTTATAGTGATGGGAAGATTACATCCCTACAAAACAGTCCATTCTGTTTTTGGATGATTCAGTGATTATGAAATCCTTCCTTATATTAAGCCAAAGTCTATCCTCACATACTCCCATATATTGATTCTAGCCCTGTCCTCCAGAGCCTTTTCCCAGATAACAGATCTTCAAATTTTTGAAGATAGATATCATGTCTTCTTTCTTTCATTTAAGCTAATGACTTTCAGTTACTTTAGTGGTCCCTCACTTGATATCCTGGTGGTCCTACTGACTGTTTTTCATTTTGTCAGTGATAGTCCATAACTGGACACTTTAGTCCACACATGGATTTGACCAGAATAGAATACAGTAGTACCATCACATTGTAGTTCTGTTAATGTGAACTAAGGCTCATTAGATATTTTTTGTCACATCGGAATATAGATTTAAAACTAGGTGAGACTTTAAGAGATTATCTAATCCAATCATTATACAGATGAAATCGAGGCCCAGGACAGTTAAATGACTACCCACAGTCATAGTGTAGAGCCAAGATTCAAACCCAGGTCCTCTGATTGATTGTAAATCTGTTGTTTTTTCCATTGCATCATGTATCTTCCCCATCCTTTTAAGCTTTCAATTCACTAAAATCCCCAAGCTTCCCCCCCCCATTCTTATATATTTGATATTTTTTAACCTAAATACAGAACTTTATAAAATTATTTTCTAATACTTGGCCTGTTGTAGTCTATTAATGTTTGATACTGATTCTATCCAGTATATTAGGTATTCCTCTCAGCCTTGTGTCATTTACGAATTTGATGAGCATTCCAAATATATGTTTAAATCATTAAGAAAAGTCTTGATCAGAATAGAATCAAGAAGCTTATGACACCCCACCCTACCAGAAACCTCTTTTAGCTGACATCAGATTCATCTTCTATATACTCCCATTCAGTCCTTAGGTCTCCATTTTCTCTTTGTTTAAGAATGTTGCAAGAAATGTTTTCAAATTCTCAGCTGAAATCTAGACAGTGCATCCCTTTGATCTGCTAATTTAGTAAAATTAAGAAAAAAAGGAAATGGCCTTATTGCCACATTTAATATATTTAGTATTATGATGAGTCTGGGTATCATGTTTGAGGAGGAGTGTTCACAAAATATAGTGCCTCCACGAGAATAAAATCAGAAATTTGGTGACCATTTTATCAGTGAAAAAACAAGCCCCAAAGCTTCTAGTTTGCTTAAAGTCATTCAAGTGATTAGGGACAGGCCTGGATCTTTTTGACTTCTGGATCGATTTTCATTTTCCTATGCTGGCATTTTATGGTTAGGGTTGAGGAAGCATTGTCAGAAGGAACATCTGGGGATGTTTAGCCTTGAAAGGAGAACACTTAAGAGACACAATCACCGTCTTTAAAAATTTGAAAGGTTGTGGAAGATGAAGAGCAGGTTTGTTCTGTGGCCCTACAGAGGAGAAATAGGATCAACGAAAAAAATTTCCTAGGAGCAAGAAGGCATATTTTGTCTGAATGTCAGTAAGAATTTTCCCAACATTTAGAATTGTCCAGCAAATGGTGAAAGATTATGAACAATATCTCATTCCAAAATGGCAAAAAATAGTTGCAGAGAGGTGGGCATAAGAGCCAAATCAGAAGCATCTGTAAGTGAAACTGGGAGAACAACAGACATCAGATTACTCATATCTGCCAAAGTTCCTACAGCAAAAAATGAATGCAACAATCACATTCGAACTGTTTCATCTCAGAGCCAGATTTACTAGGTAAGGATGTGGTAGTGGCACTTTGAAAGGCAGGAAGAATGATTGCACTTGAACAAATATATAATAGTAGAAATTAATGCAGAGATGGACGTAGTGGTAGAACCTGTATTCTCTGCTCCCTGGGTGGCTGCAGCTGGAGGATTTCCTGAGCTAAAGAGTTCTGAGCTGCAGTAGGCTAAACCAATTAGGTATCTTCACTAAATTTGATATTAATATAAGTAAGCCCTTGGGTGGTGGGGAGGTTGCCTAAGAAGGGACAAACCCACAGAAATTAGGAGGGTTGAGCTTGTGAGTAGCCCCTGGGCTTTCATCGTGGGAAAGATAGGGAGTTTAAAAAAGAAAACCCCTGCAGGAGGCAACAAAATCTTAACGGTACTTGTGGATCAATTCAAAGAATGAAAAATTCAGTGGACTGGAAAAGATAGTGGCCAGTACCATAGATAGTAGAAAAGATAGTGGGCAGACCGAAAAAAAGGCAACTTGAGAAGACTTCAGCAACTAGTAACATGCCTGTTTTTGCTTTAAGGTCTTTATGAGAATGAACTACACACTGAGGACATCATTAATCCACAACACGAGCAGGGAACATACAGACTTTAGGAGATTTTCTACTATAACCCACATCTTTGTAGTTGCACAACAGAGATGTAGAGAATGTAATATCCCACTGTGCATTGTTTGCTAACTTACAAAGCTCATTTGACTTAGCAAAATACAGCTTTGAAGATTCTCAAACAAAACTGTCTCCTAACACATCAAAAGCAAAGCATAGCTGAGAATGTTCAACTTCACTGAGTGACAGTGTCAACAAGGCATAGAGCAGGAAGATATGTGCTCCCTGAAGGTGATCACCAGTGTCACCAGAGCTCAACACCGTGCCTGGCACATAGTAGTGTTTATTGATTGGCTCAGACAATCTTGGGCAAAATCCAAGTAAAAGTAGAATTACTTATTGGTGGCCGAGTTCTCCATATGTTCCTGTGTTTGATCTGCTGATTCCATTGAGCCTTAGAAAACTATTGGCCTTCCACAAACACTTATGAGCCTGGCCTAGCCATCTATACTAAAACAAAACAAAATAAAAAAAACCAAAGATGAAAAATACATTGCCTGGGTGAGCAACCCCATTGAGTTAAGTGTGTGTGTCTGTTTTGAAAGGATGCTACAGATGGTCCATTATCTGAACTTGGAAACAAATATGATTATAGGATTTAGAAGTTACCATATTTATTATGAGATTTTAGATTTAGAATTAGAAGGGACCTTAAATCACCTGGGCCAACTCCCTCATTTTACAGATGAGGAAACAGCAGAGAAGCTGACTTGCTCAAGTCATGCACTTAGCAGGGAGCCAGGAATCAAGGATTTCTGACCCCAAATCCATGCCACCACATAACCAAGAGATTGGGTTGCATTACTTAGGAATTAAGTATCAGTTAACTATCAATGATCCCAAGTTTCTTGCTGCTGCAAATGCCCATCTTTTAATACCATTATCCCGTTGATGCTCCAATGCTATGAACTCTGAAACACTGAAATCTAAGAAATTCCAAGTTGGAAAGATCTTCAGAAGCCATCTGGTAGTCCAGCCTACAAATGATTAAAAATGTGCTCTGGGACATTCCCAACAGCTGAGAGGCCTTCCTAGAAAAGCACTAGTTGGGCTACTTCCCAAAGCTGCCAATGTGACTTTTGGATAGTTCTACTGGGAAGTTTTTTCTTATATTAAGCCTAAATCTGCTTCCTTGCATCTTCTACTCCCAGCTTCTAGTTCTGCCCCCTGATGCCAAAGGAAACAAAACTAATGCCTTTAACATACAACTTCTCAAGTTCTTGAAGATAGTTAATGTGGCCCCATTAAGTCTCATCATGCTAAGCATCCCCAGTTTCTTCAACAACTTCTTGTATAGCATGGCTGAAGAGCTCTCATCAATCTGGATGTCCCCTCCTTGATGCTCTGCAGCTTGTCTTTCTGAAAATGTGCCCAGAACTGGCCAAAATACTACAGATGAGGTTTGACCAGGACAGAGTGCAGTGGGACCACCAATTCTAGACAGGTCCTTGAGGCAGCCTATAGTTTCATGAGTTGTTCTGGCTGCCACATGGCATACTGTGTCATGCAGCGCTGACATGCCACTAAGATCATTAGACCTTTTCCACACAAACTGCTGTCTAGTAATGCCTCCCCTCCTATATTTTTATGGAGTGTTTTTTTTTTAACTCAAAGGTAGAACATTTGCCTCTATTGAATTTTATTTTTACAAAGACAGAGGTAATATAATCCAACCCTTACATTTTAAAGATGAGAAATGTGGGTTCCAGAGAGGCCTGCTTATATTCCCCCCCATCATTTAGATTCACCCCATCATTTCATCCTGTAGAAATCTTTTTGAGATCCTGAGTCTATCATAGAACATGTTCCCTTCTTTCCTTATATTATCTGCAAATTTGATACAAAATTCTATGCCTTCAACCCAATCATTGATTTAAAAAAAAGGTTGAACAGAACAAGGCCTAGATCCCTGGGGCAGAGCTAAAGATCTGTCTCTCCAAGGTGCCATCAACTCATTTATTAGAACTGGGGGCCAATCATTTAAAAATCCATCTCGCTGGTACTGTTACATTAAATGCTCTGTTGAGATCTAACCAAATGATCTCTGCAGTATTCCCCTGATCTATTAGTGTAATAACTCTGTCAAGAAAGGAAATGAAGTTAGTCTGCCATGAAGTCTTCTTGATAAAACCATGCTAGCTCTTAATGACTTCAAGAGAATCAAAATTGCAAATGAACAAGAGATAATGGAAAGGTGTTTAGCAGATTAAAGTATTATATTACCAATGATGATTTGCTTTTGATAAATAGTATTAAAGAGATCAAGGACAAGCAAAAAGTGGTGGACTGAGGGTAGAACACAACAGACAACACGGACAGCTTGAGGGTGTTGCATTGATACCTGTGAAATACTCAAAGAAATGGAGGCTTCCAGTGAACTGGGTGGGTTCTTTGTGGAGGATTTATGGAGGCTTGCTCAAGATTTCTACAGTATGAGAAGACAGACATAGGCTGTCATAAGTACCAGTCAAAGGAGTAACCATGTTGGTGAATGGGTGTTTGAGGTTTATCAAAACATAACTAAGCAATAATGGAGTAATCAGGAATATTTAAATAGAACTTTGATGACTACTTATTAAAGATATTTTTAAGAGTTCCTTACATGTTTGGGAGGTTGAATTAAAGTCCTTTAAAGTCCCTTCATTCTCTAAAATTGTATTATTATTTTGCACTAATTTGCTGAGCCACAAATTATTGAGAATGTTAGTTTTTACTAAAGCATGAATCAGAATTTTATATCTAGAAGGGCTTTAGATATCTTCAGTACCTGGGCTTGGTCAGTAGCAGGATAGCTGAAATCAGTAATGACTGGAATTGAAAACTAGATAAAGGAAGTTTATACAGGCAGGTAGATCCAGCAGGAGGCAAGAAGCAGATCTCTCAAAAGATGGGTGCCAGTAAGGAATACAGAGAAATCCTGGGAGGTAAGTGGTAATCATTAGGAAGGTTCAACAACTACGCAGATGCCCTGGCAAACCAGTGGAACTCACTGGTCGAGGGAGGTGTCACCCAGCAAGTTTAGTCCCAGGGAACCAGGATCCAGCTACATGCCTGGGTTTTTGTGATAGGACTCTGGTTCCCTGAGAGCAAGAGGAAGAAATGAAAGATAGAACCCTACAGTTCTAGAAGAAATAGGCTAACTGGAGTTAAGTCAGATTCCTGGGCTCAAATGTTGATGTCTACTAAGTCCCTATGTGAATTGGAACAAATATTTTACCTCCATGAGTCTCGGCAGAACTAGATAACCTCTCAGGTCACTTTGGGTTCTAAAACTATGATTCTGTAACTTTGGGAAAGTCATAACTTCCTTGACTCTCAGTTTATTAGTTTTAAATATAGGGATAATAGTACCTTTACTACCCACCTCAGGTTGTTGTGGGGCATCTCCATATTCATCTCTTCTCCCAAACCCTACCCTTCCAACTTTGCTATTTCTACCAATAGCATCACCATGTTCTAATCATTCAAATTTGCCAACTTGGAGTCATCTTCCATGTTCACTCCCCATATCTGATTAGGTCCCATGTCTCTTGTCCATTCTACCTATTCTATCTCTACTTTCCCTACTTTCCCTTCACAAGCAGAACCTCCGCCCTAGTTCAGACCCTCATCACCTCTTGTCTGGACTAATGCAATAGTTGGTCTCCCTACCTCAAGTTCCTTCCCCCTTCTAATTTGTGTTCCACCCAGCTGCTAAAGCAATACCCCTAAAGTCATAAGCAAAAAAACCACCCCCCTCAAAACAAACAAACAAGCAAACCCACCTTCACTAGCTCCCTTTTGCCTCTGAGATTAAATATAAACTCCTCTGACTGATTTCTTAAGCCCTTTGCAATCTGACTCCTGCCTACATTTCCAGGCTTGTTACCTGTTACTCTCATTCACACATTTTTGATTCCTGGCTATCCTTTCGATATGTCATCCATCTCCAAACATTCCATTTCCCTACCCTAGGGCTTTGCTGTGCAAGCTGGAATGTACTCCTTGGAATGTACTCTTCCCTTATCTCTGCCTCTTGGAATCACTAGGTTCTATCAGAGCTCAGGTTATGTTACTCCTGCATTAGATTTCCTGTTTTTCCAAACTGCTAAACCCAGCATATGCCAACCAGCCCAATTTAATATATACTTTTCATTTAATAGCATGTATAAATGTTGTCTCCCCCCTAAGAATGTAAGCTCCTTGAGGGCAGGAATTGTTTCTGTCTTTGTGTTCCCAGCATCTCTTACGGTGCCTGGCATATAGTAGACACTTAATAAATTCTGCTTGATTGACTGATTAAAGCTCATGTGAGATGTATTAAGTGCTTTACTTTAAACCTTAAAATGTTATAATAATAAATAATTATTAGTGATGATGACGATCAGTCCCTAACTGAAGTTGGGACACAGGTATAATAGACAGATAACTAATTACTGGAGAACCAGAGTGTTAGTTCAGGGGTCAGTGACAAGAACATTATGAGCCCAAGAGCTGGAACCAACAAACAATTAGAGTGGAACCAGGAAGAAAGACTGACTTAGTGCTAAACTGCCTGATGTAGGGGTTGTGTTAGCTCCAGACTGCTAAGGCAGGGTTAAACCTACCAATGGTGATGAAGGACACCCAGTTATAGGCACAGAAAAACTACCTTGTACTTGGCAGATGTTCAATAAATGTTTTCTGAATTAAATTGAATTGAAACTACATTAATTTTCTTTATTAGGTTATGCTTTAAGGGAAATGCTGTTGGTATAATGGTAAGCCTCCCCAAGTCTCGTACATGTTCAGCCCTCCATTAGCACCCTCCTCTATGCTTTTTGGAATCCCATTATGTTATGAGTCAGATCCCTTACGTAATTCTTCTGCCTGCCCCCAACCCCTGGAACTAAGTGTAAACTTGATATTCCACTAAAGACAATCTTCTTCCTAATTATTTTTTATCCCTCCATTCTCTCCCTGCTCCAATGTATCTATTACTTTCTTAGTATTTCTCAAGCACATCAGTACTCTGCTAAAAAACCTTCAATTGCTCCCTAATACCTACTGAATTAAACTTCAAACTACTGATAATTTGGGGCCCTCCAAAGCTTGATTCAACTCTGCTCTTCCCTAAGTACTCTGTGCTCCAGCTGAACTGGATCAATCCTCCCCATACCGTTTCTGAGCTCAGCTGGAATGCCATCTCCTCCATGACGCCTTCCCTGATTCCTACCAGTTCTTAATTATCTTTTCTCCCGCTGGTCTTCACATACCCCTTTGTACTTCTCATACAATCATGTCTTATTATATGTAGATATTAAGATATGTATTTTATATCTTATTAATATTCTAGTTATTTAGAACTGTTTGAGGAACTTACAAATATTTATGTTTCTTTCAGAGTCAATCAACAACTATGTGTATCAAATTCAAGTAAGTTTCCTTCTTAAAGAACTGAGGGAATGCCCTTCTTTTCTTCAGTTCATCAGAAATAATAGGATGTTTCTAGACAGGATAGATTTTTTTTAAAAAGGTAACCATGGGAGAAAAGATGCTGAGGTGGCAGAAGGGGGTGAAAAGTGAAACAGGAAGAACAGAAGAGAGAGCTCTGAGCTGTTTTCTTGGACAGGAACTAAGTATAGCTTATAAGAGACTAGGTATAATATATAAATATATACATATGCATGCATAAATACATACACACAGACACACAACACATAATATAAAGGCAAAGAGAAAAAAGACAAAACTGTAAAACAAGGCAATAAACAAAAGCTCAGATTGATATAGCTTTTCTTAGTTTGCAAACTGCTTTTTTCACAGTTGAGCTTCACACAGCTTTGTGATGAGAAACCAAAGCTCTGAGAGGTTCACTTAACCAAAGTTGCTACACCTAATAATGGTAACATAGTAGGAACGCAAATGAAGGCCCTCTGCTTTAGAATCCCTATACTCTTTCTATTAAACCATGCTTTCTTATAGAAAGCAAACTTAAAGTTTTCAAGAGGAGATGGGATGATCACTTGTCAGGGATGTAAAAGAGGCTTTCTTCTCAGGGATGGTTTGGACTAAATTAACTGAGGTCCTTTCCAATTCTGAGACTCTATGATTAGTAATAGTATTATCTGCTAGTAGTCAATACATATCCCTAAAGTCATCTCCTGATGCCTCTGACTAGAATGGAGGTGATATTGGATTCTTAAAGGTTGTGTCATGGGGTACAAGCTTTTGTAGGCATTACTGATTTAGAAAGTGTTGATATGCACACCCAAGGGTTTGTCATCTGAGAATCATCACCCAAAGTCTGGATACCAGTTTATGAATTTTTTTTTATCAACTCATGAAGTCATGTACCAACGCATGGATGGTTTTGTAGGTGGTAAACTATTTGAGGGTAGACATTTATTTTTGTTCCATGAGGAAGTGATAGTGCAAATCTTGTTCTGACCACTACATAGGAAGTAGGTGCTGAAATGGAGATGATGGGAAGTCAAATTGGGAAGCATTTACTATGTGCTTAGTCCTAAGTACTCAAGAAGCTTCAAAGGTGATTATTTCACATTATGTTTCACAAAGGATGAGGAGGGGGATGCTAAGCTTGCTCTATTGTACTCAAGTCTGAGAGGTTGAGAAGTTGGAGATTTCTATGAGGGTGAATAGATTTAGGAGTGGGAAAGCATAGGGATAAATGAAATGATATGAAGCTATGGCCAGATATGGGAGTGCCAACTTCTAATTAGGGAAATAGAAGCCTTTTAGGTAATAGATCTAGTGTGTGACCATCATTACGAGTGGCTAAAGTGGAAGGATGAAAGATCAGAAGATTTAAGAATGTTGAGGAACTGGGAGTTCAAAGAGTATCATGATGCCCCCCTCTGGGACCAGTATGTCGGGGGTATGAGAGAAGTTACCACCAGTGTTGGATAACATGGCTGGAGATGCAGTGTAAGTGGAGGTTGTGGGGCTGGAGTCAGGGGGAAGGACAGGTAGAGTTCAGTAAGGGATAGCAGATGGAAGGCGCAATAGAGAATATGAATGCACACACACACACACACACACACACACACACACATTCCACTCTAAATGTTCACATGGACTACTTGTGTTCTACCTGCAGTAGAGCCTTCTTCACTCATCCTGCTCTGATCAGCCACAGTCACACACGCTATCCATTGACCCCAACATAGTGATGTCATTCTGGTCTTCTTTGGTGAATCAGGTCAGTGGGTCTCTGGTCAAACACAACTTTACTATCATCAAGGTATCTGTGTATTCACTTATTTTCCAAAATCATTAACTTCAACTGGAAGAAGGAATGAAAGTGCCACCTGTGCCTTTAAGTGTTTCAAGTTTCCTACCCAGGACTTCAATACCAACTGAGAAATATTTCAGCCTCGTTCTGGCTATATTTTTCTTTCCCATGTGAATCAGCAAAAAGGGATAATATTTAGCAGGTTTTATAAGTCTTTTTTAGCTTTCTGTCTCATTGCAAGCATCCAGGAAGATGGCACACCTCCCAATAAGCCTTGTTAGCTCAACACCCCCACCCAGGGTTTATCTTTGTACCAACTACCCCCACATGTCTCTTCCTCTTGGAACAAACAACAGGAACCCCTTAAACCTGCTTGTAAATTCTTTTTGCTCCTGGGAGAAAATGATACCCGATGGGAAGAGCCATATAACTGTTGTATTGTACCAATAACATTTCTTCTCCCTTTCCTTCTACACAGGGTTAATTCTGCAAAGAAACCTAAGTCCCACATTATCCCTGCTCTCCAGGAGCTTATAATCTTGTTGGGGAGTCATAACTAGCACACTTGAAGTAACCAGAAAATAACAGTTCATTACATAGGAGTGGAGAAGGGAGAGATGAGTGTAGGCAGTAGTACTTACAGCAGGTTTCATGGAGGTACTAAGACTTTAGCTGGGCCTTGAAGGATGGCTATGTCTGGGATAGGTAGAGCAGAAGGAGCACATTTCAAGTAGGGGAAATGAGATGAGTTAAGGTATGAATGGGGAGAAGCACAAAAGACATTTCAAGTTCAGCAATGAGACCAGTTTGAGATTCAGTTAGAGGAGTATCAGGAAAAGCAGACTTGGATTAGATACAGAAGATCATACTTGGATGTCAGATCAGTTTTGGACTTTATCTGTGGGGGACAGTGAGCTAATAAAAGTTTTTGAGCAGGAGCATTACATAATGAAAGAAGAATTTCAATCTTGTGTTGGTACACAAGGACTGAAGTGAGGAAGAGACTGCACACCAGTTAGGTTTTTGACATACAATAATAGCACTTCGAGGTCTGCAAAATGTTTTACGAAGATTGTCTCATTTAATCCTCACATCAACCCTGTAAAGTAAGTGCTATTATTATCTTTATTTTACAGATGAAGAAATATATGCTGAATGTGTACAGAGCCACACAGCTAGTCAGTGTATGACGTAGGATTTGAACTTGGGCCTTTCTGATCTGAGTTCCAGCAGTATACACTGCTCCACCAGCCAGAAGGGACTGGGAATGTAAGGGAAAGAATGGATGAGTAATATTTCAGAAGGTACAAATGACAAAATTTGGTGCCAGACTGGATGCCATGGGTTATTACAAATGAGAAAATATGTGAAAAGAGGTCTACACAAAATACTGGAAAATTCCAGACCAGACAAATCACCTATAGCTGGGGAAATTCATAGGAGCTTCATAAAGAAGTTGGCAACTGAGTTGGACCTTGAGAGGTGGGAAAGATTTCAAAAGGTAAAGGGACTGAGAATCCCTTCTGGGCATAAAGGATAGTGTAAGAAAAGGTGAAAAGTTAGGAAAAGTCAGGGCAATGGAGGCAGTCTGATTTGGCAAGAATGGAGTTTGGAAGCAATCTCAGAGATCATCTCATAAAGATAGATAAAAAGATTTATTAAGTGCTTATTATATGGTGTTAAGCACTGAGGATACAAATAGAAGCAAACATGGCAATCCTTGCCCTCAAGGAACCTACATTCTAATAGAAGACCAAAAAAAAGGGGGGGGGGTGGATTGAGGGTGGGGTGGGCCATGAACAGTGAAGAGATGGATGGCAAGTGGTGAAGTCCTAGACCCTGACAAGATAAAGTGAAAACCACAAATGAGAAGTGGGGAACCTAGAGCAGAGTTGCAGGTTCCAGTGGAAGAGGAGAATCCTGGGCTGACAACAAGTCAGTGTGTGGGGAGGGCAGGGAGTCTAACCTCCTCATTTTATAGGGACCTGAAAGTGGTAAGTGACTTGGCCAAGGTCAAACAGGTAGTTAGTGGCTTAGAAGCACCTAAAAAATGAAAAGTCTTTTTATTCAGAGTTCCTTCTATTCACTGTAGTATATTATCTCCTATGTCACGAAAGATAAGAGAGAAAGAAGTGATTAACAGTGTCACCTACTGCAGAAAAACCACAGAGGATGAGGACAAAATTAAGTCTTTGGAGTAAGGGAATGGGAGTAAGTAAAGGAGATCAGAGAGGTAATTCTGGAATTCAGTTTGCTGGAAGTGAAGAATCTTAAGGGATAAAGAGCTCTGAAGTATGACCCCTCTGCTGGGTGACTGAAATGAAGGAAATCTTAGTGTTAGAGCATAAGGAATTGTGGAGATAAGACGTAGTGTGATATAATGGAAAAAAGCACTTTGGAGTTAGAAAGCTCCAAGTTGAAGAGAGTGAACCCTTCTCTGAAACTTATTTGTGTGTGTGTATATGTGTGTGTGTGTGTGTGTGTGTGTGTGTGTGTGTCCCTCAAAAAGTCACTTAACATTTGAGCTTGCTTCCTCATCTGTAAAATGGGTATATTGATACCTATACTACTATTCATAGGGTTGTTGTGAGAAGAATGTACTTATTAAACCTCATAGTGCTAAATAAATGTAACTTGTTATTGATAAAAGGATATTAAAATTAGGAAGATGGGGGTGACTAGGTGGCGCAGTAAGAGCGCCGGCCTTGGAGTTGGGATGACCCGAGATCAAATCTGGCCTCAGAAAGTGAGCACCCACACAGAAATAATGACTAGCCGGGTAACCTTGAGCAAGTTACTTAACCCCAATTGCTTTAAAAAAAAATTAGGAAGATGATAGTAAAAGAATTAGAAATAGTTTGAATTGGATACCAAAAATCATAAAAATTTGAGCTTCAAGGAAGTCAGATTAGTACTGGGTAGTACAGTGAGATGGCAAATATTTTAATCAACTAACATTGATTACTTACCAAGTACTCTGATGCATTTTCCCTTAATGGTGACAGAGGAAGGGGCAGTGGGAAAACGCTTGTCCAACTCATTCCTCCTGCCTTCACGTTGATGGCATTTCCTTGCCAGTTCATTCCCCCTGACAGGTGCAGCTTCCCCTTCTTGGGTGGTAGTGGCTTTCTTTTCAAATACAGGGGCTAACGGATTACTCTTTGGAAAAATGGCTAATAAAGGAAAGTCCTTGCCTTTGTGACCTTAGCAGTCTGCTGTTCTTACGAGTTTATGATTTTTTTTCCTAGGGGTATCTGAATTCTGAACTCATTGCTAGGCTTTTATAGTCCAATATCCATCTATCTACTTTGCTCAATTGTTCTTATTCAGCTCCATTCTGGACTAAGGGCCCTTCCCATCCAAGTCTCTCCACCCAAAGGCAAGTTGAATTCTGAAATTAAAAAAGGGGAGGGAGGGAAGAAAGGATGAAGATAAATACTGGTCTGAAAAAGTGAAACTGAGGGAACTCACACTGTATGTCTTCTATCACCTTTCTTAGAAGGCAGAGTGTGACATCATCTGCTGGGAGTGAGGGTGCAACTCAGGACGGGGACTTCAGGAGGAGGTTTGGAATATCCCCTGGGGAGTGGAGGGAAGAGGATATAACAGGGAGAGAACTCAGCAGGAAAAAGACAAGGTAAAAGGTGACTCCAAAGTTTCTAGTCTGGGATGATAAATTCCTTGAGAAATAAATGAGCAGCAAAGGTTATACAGATTATGTAGGATATGCATGTAAGTGTACTTTGGGCTGTATTTCTCTTAAATTTGCTACCTTATACATGCCCACACTGAGATACATTTCCCAATTTTTTTTTCCAGTGGCCTCTTTCTGCAGTTTATTTCCTTTGATTTTCTTTTACTACCCAATTTAGTATCTTAACATAAGCAAAGTGCTTCTTCAAAGCTTAAAGCACTATATAAATGCTAGCTATTATCATTATTTTGGGATATTGTTTGGATATTTCACTGTGTACATCACCCTTAAACCCTTTATGCAAAAATTAAGACCTTTCTCACTGGATATCCATTCAGAAAAATGCCCACTGGTCCCCATGTTACACTCACTGTCTGGGGTTCACCCACAGAGAGATTAGCCCTGAGCCACTCAAGGTTAAGTGTATTCTATTTCCTTTTTCTACAACTCCTTATACTAGAAAGCAATTGTTTCTCTTATATAGAAATCTCACCTCCAGATCTGTTCTACCACTGAGGTGGATAACTGAGGTTCCCGTTTCTTAGACTAAATGTAGTTTTTTGATCTTGTTAAGTATTTCTAGCTCAATCTGCGGTCCTATGAGAGAACAAAGAAAACTAGGTCCAAACCCCTGACTTGGACTGCATTAGCACTACAACAAACTCAGATACCCGAGATAAAAATTTACTAATGTTTTTGAAATGTTGCTGGATGAAATCTGATCCATGCTGTAGACAATGTTAACATTCTGGATCCAAGGAAAGGAAAACATTAAACATTCATTCAGGTTCCCTTCTTGCTGTGACAATTTATACTTTCTCCCTATGTTTTTTGTTTGTTTTTAAAGAGGGCTCAGAGAATAATAAACTCCTTCATTCTTCTAAAGGCTCCATTTCTGACTCTCCAGACTTTTTCACAATTCTCCAGCACTGATGAAGCATCTTCTATGTAAAAAAAAAAAAATCCCACACTAGGCACTGGAGATAAAAACACTAAAACAGATCTGTCTCTGTCTCCACGGATAATATTCTTACTGGTAGAAAACAGTCTTTAAAGTAGATAAATAAATGAATATGTTTGATGAGGGAATATGCAGGAACAACTAAAGGGATCTGATTTATTCCATTATGTTTAAGTAATAATATGTAGACTTTAGAAAGTTTTTTTACTTTATAGTAGGGATTGTGCCAGGCACACTTTTATAAGCCCTATGGACTCCTTCTTCAAATGTTTTTAAATGCATAAAACACATAGGATTGGGGCGGCTAGGTGGCGCAGTGAATAAGAGTGCTGGCCCCGCCCCAGAGTTGGGACGACCATGATCCGATCCAGCCTTGGAAAGTGAGCACCACACATAATGACTGGCCGTGTAACCTTGAGCAAGTTACTTAACCCCGACTGCTTTAAAAAAAAAAGGATTACAAAGGAAAAAATTATATTGAAATAGTTATTAAAATAAAACTGACCCCTGCTAAAGTACTACTACTCTATACCTATAGACATATAATTTATAATTGAAGAACTAGTGTTTGGAAACTTTTGCAAAAAGTTTGTCATTATGACCATTGTTCCATGGGAAAAACCAGTTGTAACATATCAGTTTTCCAGATAAATAACCTAAAACAACTTGTCCAGAAATATCTTATATATGATTACTGTCTGTATAGAATTCAACTTCGAAGGGCAGTGAATCTCTCACACAAATGTTGAGTACATGCAGTTTCTTCCTCTGCCCCCTTAGTAGAGGCACCATAGTACAGTTAGAGGATCTAGGTTTGAATACCTAAACTCTATTACTTACTACCTGTGTGCTCTTGGACTAATTGACTTCTATGGTCCCTTGAAGCTCTAAATCTATACTCCCATGATTGACAGATGGACACAGACAGATAGATAGATGGAGCATTTATCTAGTGCTTACTACCACAATAAAATTAGACCCTTCCTTCGGGAAACATTCTAATGAGGGAATAATACACATAAATGCAATAGGGGAAGGAGGCTAGAAGGAAGGAATGAGCTTGGCTGGCTTGAGTTACTTCCTCAAATGGAGATTTCAAGGAGCATCACCAATCAGAAGAGATAAAGGGATCTTCCAAGGTGAAAAGCCTGCTTCGCCATGATAGAGAATCCTAGTCAGTCAGGATTGGAGCTGGGAAGAAGAGTGAAGGGAGAATTGAAGCTTGCTATTGGCCAAGTGAAGATGAAGGCTTCTTTTAATCTTGTGGAGATATATATATATAGTAAGGGTAAAGTAGATAGCAACTCCCATTATGGACCACTTTCTTCATTTTCAGGTTCTGGGGAGAAACTACTGGGTCTGTTGCCTATAGTTTAGACAAGTGATTTTTGAACCATAAAAAGTAATGTAAATGAGGTATTTTTATTCTTAGCACCACTTGTAGAAACGTTAGTTCTAAAGGTAGCAATCTAAGAGTTTACCTAGTAAGTCTTATCTCATGTCTCAGTCACTGAACCCCGCCCCCCCATTAGCTTGATATATCTCAACTGCAATGGCTCAAAGAGTGCCATCTAAGAGGCAAGGCCCGGAGGATGCCCAAAGCATTAAGACAGATGATTGGGAGAGGAATAACATGGAAATAATCAGGAGGCAATGTGGAAGGAAAAATGATGGGGAATAAAATTGAACTTAGCAAAAAAAAGTGAAAGAATGTAGAGTATAGAGATGCCAGGCAACCAGAGTTATTCCACAATTAACACATAACATCATCATAGCTAGCATTCATATAGCAGCTTAGGGCTTGCAAATGCTTTACAAATATCATCTCTTTTGATTCTCACAACAGCCTTGGTAAGTATGTGCTATAATTATCCTCATGATACAGATGAGGAAAATGAGGCAGGCAATGGCTTGCCCAGGGTCACACAGCTAGTAAGTGTCTGAAGGTAGATTTGAATTCAGGTCTTCTTAACTTCAAGCCCAGTCCTCTATCCATTGAACCACCTAGTTGCCTATACAACTTTTTTTTTTTCCTGAGAAAAAATGAAGTGCTCAGCTAACTCCAGGGATAATATCTTTATTATCCTCAATGCTCAGTACAGTGCCTGGCAGCCACAATGTGGTACTTAATAAAAGCTTGTTGAAGGATTGATTGCATGTATCCTAATTTAAACACTTCTCCCAAACCCTTGTGAGAAGGAAAAGACTGGAAAATTAAAAACAAAAACATAGTGCTCCAAGGAGCTATATGAGTATTTTCAGACATAAATACTTACACAATATTGGATTAAAACCTAGTGGGGTGATATTAGAAAGGAGCCAAGAGATATCAAAGCAGATAGCAAATAATACAAGGGTAATCAAAAAAAGAGGAAATAGTGCTCTCTTTCATTAGACTTTGTATAACTGGTGAAAACGAATAAAACTTTTTATTTAATTTTTTGGGGAAGGAGGTATAGCAATTGAGGTTAAGTGACTTGCCCAAGGTCACACGGCTAGTTTTGTGTTAAGTGTCTGAGGTCGAATTTGGAACTCAGGTCCTCCTGAGTCCAGGGCCAGTGCTCTATTCACTGTGCCACCTAGCTACCCCAAAATGAATAAAACTTTAATAATAAATCATAGCTCTCTTTAGAGCTGACACTAAAGGCAAAAAGTAATGATGAAATTCCTAGAAATAAACTCAATCCTTTTTTTTTTTTTTTGGAGGGCAAATGGGGTTAAGTAACTTGCCCAAGGTCACACGGCTAGGTTTCTGTTTGTGTGTGCGTTAAGTGTCTGAGGCCGGATCTGAACCCAGGTCCTTCTGACTCCAGGGCTGACGCTCTGCTCACTGCGCCACCTAGCCGCCCCAATAAAGTCAATTCTAAAGAAATCACAGGACCCTCCCTATGATGTTACCTGACCCACCACCTTTGGAAGAGCTGCCTTGGCCACTGCATAATCATATGGCTGTGCATCACAGGCCCTGTCCCTCACAGTGGGCAGAGACCTGTTCCCCTTTGCTCAAGTAGCAGGCAGACATTCTCTCCCTCCTCACCCAAAAGATAAATGTTATAGACAAGCAAACTATTAAAGGGAGAGAAAGAGATGGGAGGGAGGAGGGAAGGAAAAAATGGGGAGGAAGGAAGGAGAGGGGAGAAAAAGGGGAAGGAAGAAGGGTTTGGGGAAGAAAGGTTACAGCAAGTGCAGCCCAAACCCTTGTGGAAACATTAAATAGCTTATTAATAATTAGGGTAGATCCTTGATTGGCTAGACAGTGTTTGTGGTAATAGGAGAAAAGTAGGCAGGCAAATCAAAACAACTCTGAGGTACCACACCTCACCAGACAGATTAGCTAAGATGACAAAACAGGAAAATGATAAATGCTGGAGAAGATGTGGAAAAATTGGAACACGAATGCATTGTTGGTGGAGTTGTGAACTGATCCAACCATTCTGGAGAGCAATTTGGAACTATGCCCAAAGGGCTATAAAGAAAAATGCATACCCTTTGACCCAGCAATACCACTTCTAGGGCTGTATCCTAAGGAGGAAGACTTGTTTACACACAAATATTTATAGCAGCTATAAATATTTTTGTGCGTGGCAAAGAATTGGAAACGAAGGGGGTGCCCATCAATTGGGGAATGGCTAAACAAGTTGTGGTATATGATTGTAATGGAATACTATTGTGCTACAAGAAATGAGCAGATGGACTTCATAATAACCTGGAGAGACTCATATAAACTGATGCTGAGTGAGGAAAGCAGAACTAGGAGAAGTTTGTACACAATTTCAGACACATCGTATCTATGACTACTAACTTTGATAGGCTGGGCTCCTCTCAGCAATGCAAGGTTGTAAGACAACTCCAAAAGACTCACGATGGAAAGGATATCCACATCCAGAGAAAAGAACTACAGTTTGAAATGCAGATTGAAGCAAACTACTTGCTCTCTCTTTTGTGTTTAGTTTTGTTTCGTTCCTTCTTTCTTGTCGTTCACTTCACTGGTTATGATTCTTTACAACCTGACTAATGCTTGATGAGAAGGTATTTGTAGAGCCTATATCGGATTGCATGCTGCCGTCGGGGAGAGGGAGGAGGAGAAAATTTGGAACTCAAGGGATTATAGAACTGAATGTTGTAAACTAAAAGTAGATAAACAAATTTAATAAAATAAAATTACAAAAAAAGAAAGAAAAGTAGGCAGGCCATTATTTTTACTTAAGGAGAAAATTTACTGAGTGTTTTGTTCAAAAGTTCTTTTAAGAGCAAAGAAAAAAATAACTCCTTTTCCATATAATAGCCTTTCAAATATTTTATGACTACTATTACACATCCTCCAAGTTTACTCTTTTCTGGGTTAAACATTCCTAGTATCTTCAAAAAATTCTCATATCAGTGGTATCAAATTCAAATAGAAATGAGGCTACTAATTTGTACATAAAGATCTCTGTGGACCACATATTGACCGAGTTTTTGAATGTAATGTTATCTGTGTTTTATTGTATGTTAACTATTTTCCCAATTGCATGTTAATCTTGTTTGGGCAGCATGTGAGTTTTGCAGGTTGCATGTGGCTTGTAGCTCATGTGTTTGATATATCTGGTTTAAGATTCTTGGCCACATTCCTACGTAGGCACATACACTTATTACTCTCCTTCCAGAAACGTGGCTGTAAGAACAGGATACAGTACTGGAAATGTGTGTCATGACCAGCACTGAATCTAGCATGATTATCCATTAGATCTTGAAAGTAGGGACTGACTTTTGCCTTTCTTTGGCAAAGTATTTGAGACATGAGTAGGCTCTTAATAAATGATTATCGGACTGACTGATTTCCCTTGACCAGCACACTATACTTCTATCAGTGAAGCCTAAGGATACATTAGCTTTTTTGGCTGCCAAGTATCACTGCTGACTCATATTGATCTTGAAATCTAACTAAAATTTCCAGGTCCTTTTTACATCAAGGTGATGAGATAAGCAGCTTAAGTTCTTTGTTCTCTTAAAACGTTATTTAGGGGGAACACTTTTCAGACAAGGCCTGGATGCCTAGTAATTACCTGCAAGGAGCACAATGATGTGCTGAGACTGAAAGATGCCAAAGGAAGGTGTCACCTTGACTCTGTCCCCTCTATGACTTAAACAGCAAAACAGAATGATTGGGGATCAGATCTTTTTTGTCTTGGAGGTTCAGAAAAGAAGGTATGGAGAGAAAGAGCTACAAAGTACATATTATAAACTAAATTTCTCACTGCAGGTGATTTGAATTGATCCTTTAAAGTGGAGATCTTTCCATAGGAAGAAAGAAGCAAAAGATTCTAGAAGATTTAGGGAGACACATGAGCAGGAATGTCTGTGACTGGCAAAATAAATCTTCTACCATTTGTTTTCTTTATTTAAAGAGATGCAGAAGAAAAAAGAGAGGAAAGAAGGCACGGTCCAAAGTAATAAATTAGAGAACTTCGAAGAAAGGTAGGGGATGCTTTGACAAAAAAAAAAAAAAAAAAAAACAAAAAACCGGGTTATTATGCAGTATTAACTGTCTTTCCATTCTTTTTACAGTTGTGGGTAGGGCAGGGCTCTGCTGTACTGGGCTTCATTCACTACAGCAATCTGGGAGTGTGCCAGACTGTAGCAGTCTCACCCATTGGACACATGCTGAACATGATGACATCTCAATTGTGCCTCCACCCAGAGGTCGAATTCCAAGTCCCTGATGAGAAAGGCTTGTGGAGTAACCTTCATTTTCTTTCTATAGGTTGAAATAATTTCCTACACACTTGGCAATTCTTAAGATCTTCAAGTCAGGGTAAATGAGGAAAGCATTCCTCTAATATTCATTTTTTCCCTCCACCTTGAACTAAACACTGACAAGCAGATTAGCATATGATCCTAGTCCTTGTGAAGGCCATAACCCAACTACCACACGGCCAGGTAGAAAATCTGTGACTTGGCAATCTTTTAACTTCACCTGAAAGGCAGTTCTCAACTCACCTGGGCTCCTGAATCACTAATATCCCAATTAATACCCTGTCAAATGACAAAATGTTTCCTCTGATCCCAGTTCCATTTCATGTGATTGTCTACATTCCTTGTATCAATAAGCTTGTCTTCCATGAGTTGACTGTGTGTCCATCATTGTTGGCAAAGGACATCATCAACATTGCTATAGGGATCCTAATGAAACAGGTCTAATTTCAGCTGGATTTTTTGTCGCTTTGCCTAGGAAGATCTGGACAGCTGGAAGTGATCGCAATCATTTCCCGTTTCTTTCTCTGTATCAATTTTCCACCTGTGAAGCCCAACAACCCACCACCAACTGCAGCTGCAATTCCTGCCTTGAAGCCTGCAAAGAGGCCAAGTGGACCCCCTACTACTCCTCCAATGATTGCACCTGTCACAGGCAGAGCTGCCAGCTTGTACTTTGCAGCCTGTAAAAAAAATGAGAGAAAAAAATTCAATTTAGAAATGGAATTGAGAATATTTGCTTGTGGGGATGTACATTCTCCCTTCATTACTCCTGGCAATGCCTCTTTAACTCTTATATAATTAACCCTCAGAATTGTACAGATGAAAAAAAGTGGAATATGCCATAGGTAAGAAGGTTGGGTGCCACAACTGCTCCTGACTTCAGGATTCAGATAGATAAGGACAGGATGGATAATTTAAGTTGCCTCTAGCTGACTTACAAAACAATTAATTTACTAATTATCTGATGGGTTTATTTAACTGAATGGCAATAGCCGCCGAACATTAATTTTCTGTCACAAAACAATCACTGTGGGTCGTGGACCTGAGTTTTAAAGGGGCAGGGCACAGATGGTCCCACAGCTGTATAGTGTCTGACAGGTTGATTCGGTTTTGCCTTTCCTTGGTCCTTGCAAACCAGGTATGGCCCTTCTTTTTGATAATTCCTCTGAGCTATGTAACAGAAGTGTCCATCACCAGAGACTTCAGTTTACTCTCTTTTTGCAAAAAAAGAAAGAGAAAAAAGTCCCTCTTGACAGAATGACTCTTGGGGTAGAATATTACAACAATCATTGATTTCTTTTACTACCTATGTGCCATTTCTTCCTTATTTCCTTAATTGCTGGTTCCCTCAACATTAAAGAGGGCAGATCAATGGGGTTAATACTGAAGATTCCTGGGAGGCAGAGGACCATTGATTTGTCAGCAGGAGCAGAGCCTTACCTTCCCCAAGTTTTTGGTTCCCTCTTCAACATTCACAGCAGCACTGTTGACATGGGCTTCAATGCTGTCAATCTTCTCCTGCTGAGACTAGATGCAAAGGAATTATGAGGGAGATTTCCTGCTGGGAAGCAGCAGTAAGCCAATACACACTATTTTAATTCCTGTAATCAGGGCCCTCATGTATTGTAGCCATGCAGTCTTAATGGTGGTTCATTAAGAGCATCTGATAAAGCATACTGAAAAGTACAAATTTACTTTTTTTTAAAAAAGAGAAATTTAACTACTAAGTAATAAAAGGGTAGTACCTTTATAGCCAAATACATCTCATATTAAATTGGATTCTTTATTAATTAATGTGCTATTATCCCAATGAATGAACCAAATCCCAAGAGGAAAAAAGACAAACAAATATCTAGGTAGCATGCTGTGTTTGCTGCAAAAAATAATTCCTATTCTGGAATTGTAAAGATTGGGTTTAAAACAGGGACAGGTTACATTACAATTAAAATGCCACTGAATCAAGAAATACAAATGAGTACTTCTTATCACTCTGAATGTGATATGCTTATTTTAACTACCACAAAAGGCATTTCCCCTTCTAACCTGCAGTGGAGGGTAAGTGAATGAACTCAGTGGTCTTAGGTTTTGAAAGCTTAATGCATCATAAAATAACAAATTAAAATATTTTAGATTTAGAGAAATGGGAGAGAATAACAAAATGATGAGTCAATGTCAATTTAATTAAATGTAACAGTCAAAAGAAAAGCGGTAACAACATAGCATGATAGAAATGATGACTTTAAAATTGATAGAGATTGAAGCCAACTGGATTTTCTGCAATAATTTAATTTTAGGCTAATGTTAAGTACAGTTTTAATAATTTATCTGAATAGCATCTTACACTGATGCTGCAACCACAGAAAACAATTATCATTGTGGCTGCCGTTCTATCATGTCGATTCTTTTCCATAGCTGGCATGTTTTCTGTGGTTGGCACTCCCCCACCTTCATACAACACTATACTGACCATACTTAAGTAGTCAGTGCTCTCCTGGTATTTATTCAGTCTTTTGGTGTACATTTGTACCCAGAGTTCTCTGCTGTCAGAGCTAAAGGGACATTATTAGTATTCCATAAGGGAGAAGCTCATACACAACTTCTTCCAGAAGCCCCCATTCTTTTTCACAGTCCCTAAACTTTACTTCCTGACACTGTCCTTCATTCAGATTACTTCTCCCCTATTTGGTGTCTGATATTTGGTTATGGCCCCATGCACTATCTTTTATAACATTCTTTCTCTCTTTCCTAGATGTTAAAGCTCCAATTGAAGTCTTTCCTTTCAAAGCCTTTTGAGAATAATCACTGGTTCTAGTGATTCTACCCACTGAACTCCAATCCTAAAAATGTCTAAAATGTAAAGGTCCTTAACTGTTTGCTCACAAACTTCTGGTCAATCATGAAGCCCAAGTTAGTGGACTTCAGGAAAGCAGAAAATGGTATCTCTAATAGAGAAGGCATTTCCATGCCTCCTTCCCCACTTAGGATCTTTACATGATTGTTACTAATTATTGTTAATCTCCAGGGTTCAGGAAACTATAAAGGAACTTCTCCCTGAACATACTGGATATTGGATTGGTGATATCGTAGTGCCTTGGCCCAGAGCATATTCTTAGTAAATATTTCTTGAATGAATTATAGTTATCTTAAAATATAAGCAGATTAAATTATTTTTAAGTATTTTACAAAACCCTTTGGAAATAACTGGAGATATCCCAGAAAATCATAAAGCAAAACTAGAGTTGTAAATTAATAGATGTTAGAGCAGTTAGAATTCTGCCATAATTATGAGCAATTACAAAAATCCTGTCTTACTCTGGGGAACCATGCATTAGCTTTTAATGACCCAGACCAGGACATCTACTTAAAAACCAAGATGGGTACTCATCCCCCCCTCCCAAGGCTCCCTGATGCACTGTTTTATGAAACCAACTATCCCTTTTAATTCTTAAGATGCTATTTTTAGTTTACCATGTTGAATTCTATTCCCCACTTGCTTATTCTTGTCTGACTTCAAGCTCTCATTGTGCCTACACACTTGTGACTGACTCTACAAAACTGTGACATGGAGATGGAGCCTCCTCTTTCTGGGACTGAGGGATTCTAGGTCCCTTAGCAATTAGGCCTAAACTCTAGCAAGAGCCTGGAATTAAGAGCCCTTTCTATGGTTTTTCTCCATGCATACTTTCTTTATGTGAATGTTTTATTAGTATTTTTAATTAAAGCTAAATTTCCAAAGCAAAAAAAAAAAAAAAAAAGCTGAGAGATTGACATATTTAACTTAGGGCAAATATTTTTCCTCAAAGTAATAAATGTATATTTTAACCTCATATATTCAATAAACATATGCTGGTTTTTGAGGAAAATGTGTATAATTTGTTGGATATAATCTGCCACTATTGCCAGTGTCAGAAGATTCTGAATTTCCCAAATTCTTGGACCAGGTGAGTAAAAGGTTTGCTAAATGAAGGGTATTCTAATTCCGGAGAAGAATACAAAAATGATTTAACACAGAACTGATGTACCTTTCAAAAGTTAAAAGGTAGCTCAACTACTCATACTTCAGGAATACAGACCATCCCATAGGGTTGATGAGTTCCCATCTTCAGGAAATACCTTATTCTGACCCCAGTGAGGGATGTGATAGAACTAAAGCTAAGAAATTCTAATCTTTGTTCTCATATCTGCCTAGAGATCCATAAAGGAAAGAAAATATTTTAATGTACTCCATGAGATAGTTGAAGGCTTCTGTGAACTTTGTCAACAGCTCTTTAGAGAGTATGGATCCAGGGGCGGCTAGGTAGTACCTAGAGCACCGGCCCTGGAGTCAGGAGGACCCGAGTTCAAATCTGGCCTCAGACACTTAATAGTTACTAGCTGTGTGACCTTGGGAAAGTCACTTAACCCCAACTGCCCTGGAGAGGGTGAAGTCCCTCCAAAAAGTAAAAAAAAAAAAAAAAGTATGGCTTCAAAGATTATGTGCCACTCTATCCCAGGTCAGCAACCAGACGCTACTAGAATTGGAGACTTGTTCACATCACTAAATGCCTCTGATTTGATGAGGCCTAGTGGGAATTTCATTCCAAAAGAAAAATATTACTACTTCTTAAGATAAAATTTTAATAAAAATTTTATCACAAACATATACTTCATCCTTCTATAATCAAGAGAATAAAAAGGAAAAAAAAAGCAGCTCAGCAAAACAAACACATAAACTAAGTCTGTGAGCATGTGCAGTGTTCTAACATGGCGTCTCCCACCTCTGTGCTGAGGAGAAGAATGGTCCGTTTTCTTATCTCTTGCTGTGGGAAGAGCTTGTACTTCTACTTTGTGAATTGTTCCAGGTTATAAAATGGCAAAATAGATACATTTTCCTGGAGAGGAAGAAAGAACCCCTGGAGGACAATTACACTGACACTATTCCTGACTCTAGTCAGCTTTCTGATGAGGAGTTCTTGCCACCATAATGGTTCACGTAGCACAGTCCTTACTGATACCTTTTCTTGTTCTGTTTTGTTTTTTAAAAGTAGCAGTGGTTTGCCTAATATGTCAGCATGTCCTTTCTGAGGCTCATATTTCCTCCTGGCTTTTTTTTCCCAAGACCCTCCCTGATGGAAGGACTATCTGTGGGTTATTGTCCATGAAGAAAAGGTCAGACAAAAGTCCTTAGCTTCCTGAGGTACCAACAATAGGGTGACATCCTCATCTGGGACTTCAGAATCTGCTGTCAACAATGTATTACATTCACAACATTCTTCCATTACACCATTGTCCCAAACTATGTTTTCAAACTCTGTACCTAACCTAATGACAAACTAGACTAGTCTGTCACTTAGAGAAAAAACCAAACAGGCCACTATTTTCTATGGAGAATGAAGTCTAGTTGTCTGTATGTAACCACTAACCTTAGTATCCCTTCCAGGAAACTCAACTACCAGTACCATATGACTTTTGCTATTATTAATCAACTCTCTGCTGCAAATTTCAAGTTGAATACTCTTTCCCCCTGCTCCCAAAACTTTCACGTCCTCTTAAAATTTACTGTATCTTTCTATGCCTGTTCATAACAGATTAACTTTTGTACAAGAAGGTTTACTAGCTCTTAAACTCCCAGTAATAGAATAAAGACAGGAAGAGTGCTGGGTCTGATGCAATGCCATGGATAGAACCCCATCCTAGGAATCCGGAGTTCCTTGTTTCTAATCCCACATCTGTCTATAAATAGTTACATAACCTTTGGTGGTCTCTTATACTCCTACCAAGTGGCCATCCAGCTTTTGTTGGAAGATTTCCAGTGATAAAGAACTCACTATATACAGGTCAGACCATTACATTCTTGACAACTCCAAATGTTAAGAAGTTCTTTATTTTGAAACCCAGGTCTACTTCCTAATAATGTTTACTTGCTGGTCTTAATTTTCTCTCTTTAAGCTAAGAAAAAAAATTTTATTGGTGGGAAGATGGATGAGCTCATCATGTTTATGCACATCATAAGATCAGAGTTGAAGACAAAGACCATCTTTCTAATCCTCCTGCTCTAAGGCTTATCTCCAGGCTACATATCCCTTTTCTATAGAACATCAATAAACTCTCCAAGTTTTTACTCTTCTTTGTTGGACTGGTTAATATAAAATGCCTAGAGATGAAAGAATAATGTCATCTTATCAATCCTGAGGTTAAAGCAACAGATTATCATACTCACATTCACTAGCAGAGAGAAATCAGTAATTAACTGGTTGAGTTCCATCAAATCCTAAACAGAAAAAAAAAAGGGTATTACCTTATTTTCATGAATTATGGTCAATCAAAAAGGAGAATGCTTTTTAAACATACCGCTTCTAAAGTTTCCCAGGATTCTGCAGCATTTTGATCTTGAGGAATTTCAGGCAGGGATGAATACACCTGGACCAAACTCTGGGGACCAGCTTCAGCTTTGGCAGTATGAAATGCTTCTGATTGAAAACATTACCACATGTACAAATTTATTTACTTTATTAGAAAAAGTGGAACTGTGCAATTAGTAAAAACTTTTCTATGACTAATTTTAAAATATACTTACTACAAAAAGTCATTAATAATATTATTAACTCTCTCTATATTGGTTCAGATTTATTTTAAAATAATTATTTTCAAAGGACCTCATTGGTACAGATCTTGCTATCTAGGTTTGTCATGAAAGGAAAACAATATAAAACTCAATATCTAAAAGAAGATTGAATGACTGCTGTCTGCACTCATCAGTCAGAGGTAGCTGTGGAAGAGGAATTATATTGAACTATATTTTGTCCCTTTAGGATCCAGGGAACAAAGAAATCACTCCAGTAACTCAGTATTTAAAACGCGTGTAAAACATGAGTTAAGTCATGTGGGGATATATATATATATATATTTTTTTTTGGAGGGCAGTTGGGGTTAAGTAACTTGCCCAAGGTCACACGGTTAGGTTTTTGTTTGTGTGTGCGTTAAGTGTCTGAGGTCGGATCCGAACTCAGGTCCTTCTGACTCCAAGGCCGGCACTCTACTCACTGTGCCACCTAGCTGCCCCCCATGTGGGGATATTTAACGTAGAGAAGAGACAACTAGGGGAGAAGGAAGGAACGACAGCATTTATCAAGCCTCTGAAGTACTAGCATATATATAAATTAGTTTTGTTTTGTTTGGCCCTCCTGGGTAAAACTAAGGCCAATGTGTGTAAGTGAAAGGGAAGTAAATTTCAACTAGACAGAAGAGAAAGCCTCATAATGATTAGAACTATTTTGAAGTAGAATGGGCAGCCTGAACTTTCCTATTTGTGAGGATCTTCACATGGAGGCTGGATAATCACTAATTGGGGATGTTAAAGAAGGGATTCATACTTAGGTATGGTTTGTACTTGATGACCTATGAGGTTCCTTCCAACTCTCAGAATCTGATTCATGCCACAGTTTAAATAGGGATTGTGAGGAAAACGGCATTTAAAAATAAGCATTTGTCATTTTCCACATTGCTTCCTATGATTCCAACCATTTCTTTGGCCATTTTCGTAATACAAATCTAGCCCACAAAGAGATTAAAATTTGGGAACGGCTGCACAAGAAAAGTTAAACCACATCAGAAGAGAAATGAATCTAAAAATGGGAAAAGGACCCACAGGTACAAAAATATTTATAATAGCAGCTCTTTTTGTGGTGGCCAAGAACTGGAAATTGAGGGGCTGCCCATCATTACATATGAATGTAATGGAATACTATTTGTTCCATAAGAAATGATGAGCAGGTGTATTTCAGAAAAACCTGGAAAGACACGAACTGATGCTGAGTGAAGTGAGCATTTTACACAGTAACAGCAACACGGTGTGATGACTAACTCTGAGAGACTCAGCTCTTCTCAGCAATGTGATGACAAAGACAACTCCCAAAGACTCATGATGGAAAATGCTATTCACACCCAGAAAAAGAACTGTGGGGTCTGAATGCAGATCAAAGCATACTATTTGCTCTTTTTTCTGTTTCTTCTTTCTTATGGTTCCTCCCATTGGTTCTAATCCTTATTTACAACACGACTCATGTGAAAATACATTTAATATAAATGTAGATGTAGAGCCTATATCAGATTGCACATCATCTTGGGGAGGGAGGGGGGAAATTTAGAACTCAAAATCTTATGAAAGTGCATGATGACAACTAAAAATAAATTAATTAATTTTTTAAAAAGAAGACAATGAATCTCTTATTATATGCCATTTATTGATGTAGGTACCTTTTAGTCACTTAGTTCAACTGTTTAATTTAACAAACATTTATTAGGTATTTACTATGTTCAAGGTCTTATGTAAATGAAAAAATGACAGTATGCATGGAGAACCAAGATGGTAGAGTACAGCAAATATAGAAAGAAGTTCAGCAAGTTCCTCTCCCCCCAAGAAACTGCCTTAAACAGAACTAGAAAATGCACCAGATTAAATCTCAACGGGCACATCCAAGAAAAAATCACAGTGAGTTATTTTTTCACCCCAGGTCAGCACAGGGAGAAAGATATAGAGGCCTGTGGATACTGATGCCAAGTCTACTGAGGAGGGCACTAGGCACATTCTAGTGCTCAGGGACTAAAAGAGGATTGAGGCTGTGCACTGAGGCACGACAAGGCGCTACAAGGGTATCATTATCTCATAGAGGTTTGGGGCAGGTTCCAACTGATTTTTGTTAGTCATTACTGAGCTCTGGGTCACAGATCCAGGGTGGACTCTGGAGAGAACCTGTACCCTAAAAGCTATTAAGTAAGCAAGGAACAAGTTGAGAAGCAAATAATCGCTCCATAGTTTGGACCCTAGGATCAGAGCAGCATCTCAGTTCCAACTTCTAGCCCAGTTTGAAGCCTGCACAGGAATTACCACAGAACAAAAGGGAAACCTATAGTTCTGTCACACTGAGCCAGCAGGACTTTGCATTTGGGTGACAGTGGTTGAGTCCAGAAGCAGTCTACTGAAACTCCAAAGAAGGAAAGCTCAAAGGCCTGTAGCTCAGGCCCAAACCCAGGTAAGGAACATGTAGAGCTTAGAACAGAAGGGCAGTAATTAGACTTTGTGCCAAATCACATTTTGGGAACACTAAAAGTTCGCAGTTCTCCAATGTAAGCTGTACGTGAGAGCCTGGAACAACACAATAGTCAATATCCAAAAAAAGCATCATGATGGACCAGCCCATACTTTTCCTTCAGAAGTGTTCAGAGCCTGGCCCTACCATTTTTATGTTAAGAAGTCAGGAAATAAGCTGGAAGAATTAGTCAAAAAAGAATCCCACCATAAAAAGGTATTAGAATGACAGGGATGAAGAGAAAAGAATGGCTCCAAAATATCTACAAGCAAAGAAAGTCTCAAGGTAAAACACAGCTTGGGCACAAATTCAACTAGAATTCTTGGAAATGATCAAAATGATTTTTAAAAGTTTAAAATGTTTTTGTAAATAGAATGAAAGCACAGGAGGAAAAAGATAAGGAAAAAATTAAAGCAAAAGAGGAAAGAACTGGAAGAGGAATTAACAGTTTGGCACAAGAGATACAAAACCTAGCTTAAATGAAACAAACTCCTTGAAAACTATAATGAACGAAACAGAAGACAATAACTTCATGAAACAACAGGGAATATTAAAACAAAGTCAAAACAGTGAAAAAATAGAATAAAAGTTATCTCAGAGCAAAAACAAGTGATCTAGAAAACAGATCGAGATAAAATTACAAGGTTATTAAACTACATGAAAACCATGACTAAAAAATGAGGCTGAATATGTCAAAAACTCATAAAACTGCCCAGATCACTTAGAATCAGGGGGCAAAGTAGAAAAAGAAGGAATCCCACCAGTCATTTCATAAAAGAAACAACAAAATTAAAACTCCTAGGAATGTTATAGCTTAAAATCCAGAACTTCAGGGTCAAAGGAAAAAAAAATACTTCAAGCAGTCTGAAAGAAAGAATTAAAGTTTCAAGGAGGAACTGTGAAGATCACACATGATTTAACAGCCACCAATATAAAGGAGCTGGGAGCTTGCTATACAATATTCCAGAAGTCAATGGACATAGGCTTATAGCCAAGAATAACTTAACCAGCAAAATGGAGTAGAATCATATAGGGGGAAAAACAGATCTTTAATAAAATAAAGGACTTCCAAGTAGTCCTGATGAAAAGACCACAGCTAAGTAGAAAATATGAAATGCAAACACAGGAGTTATAAGAAACATAAAAAGACAAGCATGGATGAAGAATCACAACAGACTAAACAAGGACAAACTAATTACATTCTAATATGGGGAGATGATATATGTGTTCCCTCTGAACCTTTTTTTATTAGGGATTGAAAATATTATACAGAAGGCCTGGGAGTAGTCCTGTTATGTCGTGATGATCTTAAAAGAAGAATGGAAAGGGAGAACAACAGGAATACAAGAGCAGCCGAGGAAGGGAAAGGAAAGTTAGGGAAAATTATTTCACATAAGTGGTGTGTAGAAGTAGAAAGGGAGAGTGAGGCAGGTAACAACTAAACCTCCCTCTCATCTAAACTGATCAAAGGATAGGAGAATAGACAGAGTTGGGTGCAAAAATACATTTTACTTTAAACAGGTAAATAGGAAAGAGAGAAATAGGGAAGTAGGAATTAGAGGGAAGGTAGGTTAAGGGAGGGATTAGTCCTAAGCAAAACAAACTCTAAGGATACACAGAGGAAGTGGCAAAGATTTGGAAACTGAGGTATGCCCAACAACTGAGTAATGGCTGAATAGTAAGAAATTATGAAGATAGTTTCAGAGAAACCTGTAAAGACTTGTATGAACTGAGGCACTAGGAGAACAACTGATATAGAGAAAAAATATTGTAAAATCAAACAGCTTTGAAAGACTTAGGAATCATGATTCAAAAGGACTAACAATGAAACATGCTACCCATCTCCTGATGGAAAGGTGAAAGACTTAAGAGTATAAAAAGAGGCATATTTTTGGGACACAATGTGGAAATTTGTTTTGTTTGCCTATATATGTTTGTAATAGTTTTCTTTCTCAATTGGGGAATGAAGGGGAAAAGGAGATTTTTGCTGATTAAAAAAATTTATCAAATAATGAGTTTTTTCCTAGGTAATTTATATTTTCTACTTTATCAAGCACTAGGCTATTACATTCCATTGCTTCTGATTCTACCTTCTCTAGTCTGTTCCACCAATCTATTTCTGGTCCAGGACTGGCAGTTTAGAGAGTAGCCATGCTGGTGCTATAGGGCAAATTTTTGTATTTTGGGGAGGACAGAGGAGTAGAATGTGTTATTGAGTTCTAGTTCAAGCCCAGACACATGTCCCACCCCTTTCCCTATCAGTGTTCCTGGTTCTCCAGCAGAGACTTTTGTAGCACAGAATGCTGCCCACCATGATACTGGCTGTATGGTCAAAGTCAACTTCCTTTGGGCAGCTACAAAGACTAGAGAAGCTGAACTCTGAATCCTGGAGTCAGGATTTCAACAGCCTTTGGAAAGAGGGAGGGGAGACTGAGGTATGGTTTGAGTTTTGTAGCTATACCCTAGAGATATATAGTAGTGGGTACTGACTCATTTCATAGGTTTGTTTGACCTTTTGGATTCTAAGTGTCCTAAATTATGGAGACAGCTGAAGTTTCATTATCTTTTATTCACAATTCTGGTTTTGGAGAGATTTGAGAGGATCAGAGAAAATGTCTAGTCCTCCCCTCCAGCTTGTTGGTCACATGACGCAGAAGTTCAGTTTATTGTTTTTTACAGCACAGTAATATTCTATTATATTCATGTGCCACATTACCTAAAAAATGGGCATCTACTTTGTTTCCAGTTCTTTGCTACCATAAAAAGTACTGCAGTAAATGCTGTGATGAAAATGGAGTCTTGATTTTTGTCAGTCATCTCTCTGGGGTATATACCAAACAATGGAATCTCTGAGACAAAAGCTATGTATATTTTAGTCACTCTATTTGCATAATTCCAAACTGCTTTTGAGTATGGTCTAATTCACAAATCCATCAATAATATATTTGTGTTTTCATCTTTCCATACCGATTTCAACATTGATTATTCCCATGCTTCATCATGGGAATCCTCAGGGTTGTTTTGACTTGTATTTCTCTTATTATTAATGATTCTAAGTATTCTTTCATATGATTGTTAAAAGTTTGCAATTTCTTGTAAAAATGTTCATATTCTTTATTTACCTACTGGGAATGACTTTTGGACATATATTTCTATTGGTTATTTATATATCTTGAATATCAAATCCTTATCAGAGATATTTGATACAAAAGCTTCCTTCTCCCAAGACTATCCCCCTTCGATTCTTATGCAAAAGGGACTAATTTTGTTGTGCAAGAAGCTTTGAAATTTAACATAATCAAAATAATCTATTTTATCTTTCATAACTGCCGCTATATTTCATTTGGTTAAGAATTTGTCCCCTGCCCATAACTGTGAAAAACATATATATATATATACACACATATATATATACATATATATATATATATAAAATCAGCACATTTTTAAGTATAATCAGCTGATTCTAATTTTTTAATGGTGTGATCTATAATATCCACATTATGAATCCCATTTTGAATTTATTGTAGAATAAGGTGTAAAATATTGGCATAAATCTAATTTCTGCAGACTGCTTTCCAGTTTTCCCAATAGTTCTTATCATATAGAGAGTTCTTTCCTGGGTAATTTATGTCTTTCAGTTGATCAAATGCTGAGTACCTTATTTCTTAAAGGGGAAATATATTACAGAGATGTAGAAATCTGTTTACCTTCAAAAAAATGAATATCAATACATTTTTTTTCCTTTCAAGAAAACCTCTATTTGACAAGTGATCTCTAGGAACTGCTCAGGAAGGCTGGGATAATAATAATTTAGGAGGATTAAAAGGGATAATATAATGAAAGGGTAACTTGTAGACTTGTCAGAATTGACAGTATTCTTTTGGTTTTGAACCTTGAATTTCTTGACGATGCTTTATTTGATTTTATGATTTTAAAGGCAGGGTAAAAACATTACAGACACAAATTAACTTTTGCATTCTATCACAATACCAGTGCTCTGGTATTTTAAGATCTCTAGCTGGTTTCATAACTGCTTAAAACAGCAATTTCATATTGTACACTAAGTTATAATACAAAGAAATTTTCATTTTCATTTCAGTTCAATATAGAAATTACCCTGTAATTTCATTCCACTTAAAATTAATATAATTAATATATGAAACCCTGTCTTCAATTTCTTTAAAGGCTTCCATAATTTCTAAGAGGAAAACTTTATATATTTACCTTAACACTAAAAAAAATACACACTGAGGCATTTATTTTGCTGCTATTATAAATACTTAAAAAAAAACCCTCTGCACCATTAAGATAGACAAATATATTTTAGATGCCAACAGGATATACAATAATAAATAGGGAGATAGTAACCACATGAAAATTATTCGTTTTAAAATGCAGAGACAGGAAATGTTTGGCATTTTAAGCAAGCACAAAACTTCTCTCAGTAATAATTTAAAAAACAACAAAAAACTTAAGCCATTTGCGTCTTGCTTAAAACCAAACTACGCATATATCTTAGTTCAAAAGGTGGTTTAGAACAAAGAGGTCCATTCTCTTTCACAAAAATGTTGTTGTGAACTTAAAACACTGAATTACTAATCAATGTAAGGCATGACTGGCAGATAAAACCCAGCCAGTCCAATTTACTGTGATCTTTGTCATTCACATATTCCAAATTATGTTATAAAACACCATCTCAGTGATTGGACCCAGTGACTGAATTTTTTTAGACTGTTACGTAAATGATGAGGTAAAACACAGGGACAAATTACCACTGCAAGAAAAGAAGACTAAAGAATTTTTAATTCAATCACACAAGGCATAAACTTGCAATTGTTTTGTATGATTTGATATAGACTAAAGTTTCCTGACTCATTCTGATTTGACAGATTATATACAACTACAACTAGAAAATATTAAGAGAGTATGTAATACCTAACATTCTTTCTTAAATTCCAGAATTTATTTTAAAGTTGTATTTCTTCTAACAAAAGTAAGGTGCAAATCATTATTCTGGACTACATACAAACATACCCTACCTAATAACATTAATTAGCTCCCTAAAAACATTAAAGGGGACACTTAGGAATTGAATTATAAATGTGAAGTACATTCCTGGGTGGTCAAAATTTAGACCAAAAATGTTTAAGTCTAAAAAAAAATTTTTATAATGGCAATATGGACTGTCCTCTCTATACAAATTCCCCTTCCTCAGTTACTCAAGGTTTCTTATCTGCTGGGTGGAATGAAGAGTGGCTGCCCCATAAATGCCCCTTTAATTCTCTGGCAGGTCTGGGAGACCTGGAACCACAGTGAAGGATGGAGAGGTAGGGGGAAGGGAAGAGAGGAAATGTGGTATAAGGAAAGGCAGCTCTCTTGACCCTATGCTAGTTACTGATAAAATGTTGTACCTTCCCTTTTTGCCCCACCATATCCCCATATTCTTTCCCTCTTTGTTCACTAGGGCCTTCTGAGGAATATCTATTTCAATTCAGTTGTGACAGACACTGAATAGCATTAAAGGCTGGGAAATGGAGGCTTGCATGCAGATGTCCCTTGTGATTCACTAGTTCTTCTGTGGCCCACAACTGATTTCTGTTTGACCTGAATATTAAAACTTTCTGGTGGGTTACACTTTGTTCTCCACGAATAGGAAGATAGACAGAATTTTTACCTCTAGAGATTGGTTGTCATTACAACAAGATGGTGCTAAATAATAACAAGGCCTGGTTAAAATGCATTAACTATGTTACTGTGAAACAGGGATTCTTAACCTTTTAGTGTCATGGGTCCCTTTAGCAGTTTGGTGCCTCCATAAAATAATGTTTTCAAATACATAAAAATGAAAGATATAGGATTACAAAGGAAACCAATTATATTGAGCACAGTTGTGAAAATATTAAAAGTTCCAAATGTACAGTTCCCCTGCTTCCTAAAATCTATTCATGGGCCACAGGTTAAGCATGTCTGCTATAAAATAATGCTGATTGGGACAACAAAATATGTTTAATCATAATTTAAAATTTGTTTAATTAAGTCATTCCCTGCCTCCTCCCAACTTCATCAAGAGTGATGATTTTATCAGGAGTCTATGAAATCATAGATTTAGATCTGGAATGAACCTTAGACATTATCTAGACCATTTTTCTTCATTTTATACTTGAGGAAACTGAGGAGGCCCAGAGAGGTTAACTGAATCATCCAAAATTGTACAAGTTATCAGAGCTGGTATTTGAACCAAGATCCTTTGATTCCAATTCCGGGGTTCTTTACAGTACAAGGGTATGTAGAGAATTATGAATTTTCAGGCAACTTTGTTATATCACAAAGAGTTTAATTGTAAATATAAATTAAATTTGATTGACTCTTCTTAGGTTTAGTTTAGGTTTAGTTAAGGAAAACTTCTGAGAAAATTATAAATCAACAGAAAATCCAAGCTTTCAATGGGAAGTGCCAATACAAGTCTCCCAGAGTTTCTACTGAGTAGACATATATTATTAGCAAGGCATATGTATGCTTCAAAAAACTGTTTTTCACCTTGTTATATACATGTGATAAAATCTCATAAACTATCAAATTCAATAATCTGGTCTCAAATTTCCAGCAGTTTTAAGATTAGATTCTTTTCTTTTGTTACCATTTGTTTAAAATGTAATAAAATTTTATTCTCATTGGGCTAGCCAAGTCTGTATGCTGGAGAGGGAATACAGAAATCTAGAGAAGGGGAGAAGACCCTGAGTCACTGTGAATGGCTTCAATACACTTTCCCAAACATAAAACACATCACTTATATGTGATATGTAAGCACAGCAGTTCTCTTGACGGGAAGCAATACACTAAAAATGAAGCTAGTGATAAAGGGGAGACAGAGTAGTATCTCTCAGCTTGAACAGATTGGCAGATTTGTTCTGAGAACTCAGACTCTGAACAAAAGGAATAGCGAATCATTAAGGGTGCCCTCAAAATTAATGAACTTACTTGGTTCTCTAGAAAAAATAAGACAATCTGATATCTTTTAAAATTTTTACTGACAAAAAGAAAATTATTTGTACATTTTAACCCCAATTATAGTAATATAACAATTGCTTCTAAAATCTCTAGAGATGTTTTTAACTTATCTATCTTAAAGTAGATTTAATTCTAAAAATTAAGGCAAAATTGTTTAAAGAATTTACATGTGATACATTATGGAACTGAGCATCCAAAGCAAAAGACAAGGGAAAAAGAAGACAAAGAAAGTATGAAGAATAGAAGGAAACCACATAAGGAATATATGACACCTTTGTCCTAAGTCACAATAAAACTCTGAGGGATACTTTTGGTGTAGTGGAAAGACCACTGAATTTGGAGTCAGGGTTTGAATCTTAGTTAGATCTGTCATTTTCAAGCTCTGTGACCTTAGGAAAGTCACTAAGACTCTCTATTTCTTTCATCTGTAAAATAGACACAGTGAAGTATGCAAAGAATAATAGAGGACTGAGGTTTGAATCTCGGCTCTACCAATGGTCACTTGTATGACCACAGGCAAGACATCGTACTTCTCTAGAAAATTTTTTCATTTTTAAATGAGAGAGCTGTACTGGATTATCTGTAAGGTCATTTCCAGTTCTAAATCTTTTGCCTGTCCTACCTTACATGTTTGTTGTGAAGATTAAATAAAATAACTTTTGTTCAAAAATGATAAAGCATTAAAAACTATTTTTGAAACTAAAACATATTAGATACATGTGAGCTATTATTGTGATGAATTATTGTCAGTGAATATAATTACCATTAAGATTAATAATGGTAATAAGAATGGTGGGTGGCACTTGTCACTAGAAACTCCTGCAGTCTAAGGCAAGTTGTAGAGGTTCCTAGAAAGCTGAAGAAGATGTTCAAAAAGTTAGCAGGTATATGGTGGGATCGGAATGGGTGGGGCTCTTCATGATGCTCACCAAGTTAAAAAAACCTTGGGTCTTTAAAACAGCATTATCATTATAAATGTTCTCAGGTCCCAATAAAAGACTTAAGTCTTTATACTTTAAATTCTGGCAGCTGAGAAATGTATTGTGTGTTATAAAGAGTAACAACAGCAGCAACAATAGACCTTTCCTTTGTTTCTCCTACAGTTGTTAACTTCAAAGATTTTTGGATTTAAGGCAACCTGGAAGAAACTCATTCCAGCTGGTCCAGGATCCTGGGGTCAGTAAATGAGTCCTTCTAGTCTTCAAGGTTATCCATGAACTCACTGTGGAGGGATGGTCATGTTTACAATTGGTTTTTAAGGAGGAACTAAACATTTCCTCATGAAATTTAATAAAAATTATACATTATACATCCCATCTCTAGTGCCTCATGAAAATTATCACCAGGCTGAAGTTTTTTCCTTTGGGGAGTTGCAATGGGGGGGGGGGGACTGACCCTCACAATACCCTGAGCACTCTGGAGTGATGCTGAAACCAGATCAAAATATAATTAGAAAATAGTTAACAAAATGAGTAAAAACACAATAGAACATAGATAAAATCACCACGGGATTTTCTAAGTCAACGTGTGGCTGGCTGAGATCCTTAAGGATGTATGGTTTAGGGCCCCATTTCTATTTGAGTTGGGCACCGAAGCGGCCCACGCCTAGTTTTAGCTCTTCTCTTTTCATTTCCTTATTCAAACCCTGACAAGAGAAAGGACTATGATCTCTAAGGGTTCATTGTGGCCTCAAATGCTACAATCCCTACTGATCAATGAACAATGTATTATTTATACCCTTCAACACACAAAGCCACTCCTGGGATTGAGGATAGAGTTTTGGGTTATCAGCTAGCACTGAAGAAGGTCTCTCATTTGCCATACTGGGTTGTGCTAGTTGGAAACCTTTTCCTGGGCTAGCAGTTAAACATAAGTAAAGGCCTGTATGGGCTGTCTCACTCTCTGAATCTTTTGTCAGATTTTCTTTCCTACACTTTACTCACAGGGAAGGCTGCATTAATAGTTTGTTGAATTATTTCCTATACATATATATATATACATATATACATATTTACACTTTCTGGGTTCTACCAAGATATGTAAATTGCCAGCTTCTGTACCTTCTCTTTCTATGTTCTCTCTATTCAGTATAAAGACTTGAATTTTTAAAAGCCTCATCTTACAGACGTTTTTCCTCATGCTCACTCTCAAGGCAGCATGGTATAATGGAAAACTGAGGAGTCAGGAGATTTGAGTTTATGTAATGGCTTTGCAGCTTACAAAGTGTGTGACTGTGGGCAAGTAACTTAACCTCTGTGGGCTTGTTTCCTCCTCTTCAAAATGAGGATAACTTATGTATTATCTATGTTATAAGGTTATTATGAAAGATTTAAATTTAAATATGAAATTTAAAATTTTAAATATGAAAAATTTAAATTGTAAAGCTCTACGTAAATGTAATCCATTTTCATCATCATGATTGTTAGTGTTGTATAAAGCTTCTCAGCCTGATTTACTGACCACCAGGAACATGTTAGTTGTCCATATCCCACACTGGGACCTCAAAGAATCAGAATTTTAGAGCAGGAAGGTTGCTAGATTTCTAGATGTTCTCTAACCATATCTTTAATAATATCCTAAAATTTTAATGATATCCTAGAATTTTAGTCATCCCTTTTTCTTCTCCAGTCCTATGTAGAATCCATTCTTGAAAGTCTTTCCAATATCACTGGTAATGGCTCAGCAATCACTTCTTCCAGTTCTTTCAAGTATCCAAGGATATGGTTAATCCAGGCCAGATGATTTTAATTCTTTCAAGGGTAGTTAGGTACTCTCATACAACCCCCTGACTCATCCTGGATATCAACTTATTAGCCATTTTTGTTGTCCTTTCTAGTCCAAAAGCTACTTCCTCTTGGTTTTCATATGTTGTGGTCTCTCTCCAAAGATTTCAGAACTAAGCCCCTCCTGTTAATGGGAAAGTCTTAGGAAGGGCAGACCTTTGAGTTCAATCAGGAAGAATTTCATTTCCCAATTCTCCAGTTAACATGAAAGTCCTTTTGTCTGCACTATAGGACCAGGTGACCACTACCACTACCAATACACCAAAAACGCAGACCTTAATGGGGCAAGGATGGTCACAACATAGAGCACTGAGGTTTCTACTTCACCCTACTGGTCTAGTCTTAACCCTTTCCCCTACCTTTCTCTCTTTCTTTACTACCTCTCCATTTCCTGCCTACCAAGACAATGATAATGATGTCGTATTTCTACAGTGTTTTAAGGTTTGCACAACACTTTCTCCACAACAATCCTGCAAGCACTCTTACTCACTGCGCCACCTAGCCGCCCCTAGTGAAATTATTTTAATGTCCATTTTCTATGTGAGGAAGCTGAGGCACAGAAAAGTTAAGGACTTAGCCTAACTAGCAGCTTTTTCTAAGGACATAGCTAGGTAAGTATCTGAGTCAACATTTGAACGCAGCTCTTTTTTCTCCACGTCTGAGATGTCTGTGATAAAACAATTTTAAAGTTCTCTCACATATCGATCTAGCCCTCATGTTTGCCATCCCAGGGGCACACACACTCTTCGTGGTTCCATGTTTGCCTTCTCCTTCAGATAAACAGAAATCCTCATAAAACCCACTCATAAGAAGGACACTGCCATAGCTGCTTCTTCCATAGTTTAGTTGTCCTGGCTTCCTCCATGTTACATAATCACTTGGCCTGGTCTACATAACTGATATTACTACGATCTTAAATGTCATATTATCTGGGTATATAAGCTTGCCTTCTGATCAAGGAAGTGGAGAAAAGTTATTCTTTATATATGCAGAGAATTCAGCTTTTTCTGCCATCACAGGACAGCAGACGACAGGAATAATTGTAGCCAAGCAAGGTGGGGTGAGAATGTCTACTGGGCATAAGTATGCAGCAGCTTGCATTCCTGATTTTGTGATTACCTTCTGGTGCTAGAACTGCTTTCCCCATAAATGCCACCACTGAAGAGTTACAGAGTGTGATGACTTCAGAACATTTGAAAATACAATCATCTTTTATAAAATATGAATTAGAAAATGAAACACAGTGAAGCCCTATTTGTTTCTTACAATAACAATTTAATTTCCATGTCAATATGGGGAAAACAGTAGTTAACACAGTTGATGCAAATATAAAAATGAATAACCTGGTTGAGAGGAAGTAGGAGTAATTTCAGGAGGGCTTTGGGAATTGACTTCTGGGCAAAAGGAAGAGCCTAATTGTCAGCCACAAAGGAGAGGTGGATAGAAGAAAGGGCCTGGAATTTAGAGAGGTAAAGTAGGAAGTGACTTTCAATTATTATATAAACATCAGCAACCATAAAAAGACAAAAAGGAATTCACAGATAGAATTTAAGAGTTGGAATAGACCTCAGAGCCATCTAGTCTAATCCACATAGGAAAGGAATCTCCACTTTACAGGGGAGACTGCTAACCTGTGATTGTCTTATCTCTTCAAAAAGACCTTCAAGGAAAGAGAGCCCACCCATCTTTTAAGGCAGCCAATTTCACTCTTGGATAATTCCCATTTTTAGGAAGTTTTTGTTCATTTAAAGCCCATACTGGTCTCTTTGCACCTTCCATCCACTGCTCTTGGTTCTCCCCTCTGGGGGAAGTCTAATCCTTCTTCCAAATGGCAGCCTTTCAAATACCTAAAGACAGCTATTGTTTTTTCTGAGAGTTCTCTAATCTTAATATGCTTAGTTCCTTCAATCAAACTGGCTACTAACATGATCTAAATGATATTAACATAATACATACCTCCTACAGTCATTGATCTTGTCAAAGGAGAGTGAAGTGAGGTTCCATCATCATTAAATTGATTTTTAAGTTCTTCTGCAGATTGCAAGTGAAGTTGGAGAAATTCTGCGATTGCACCTGAAGCTGCTTCTTTAACAGGGTCCATCATTCTTTTCAGAACTCCCCTGTCATCATCATGGACTTTCAAACAGAGCTTCTCCATTTGTTGGATGTTAGAGCGGAGTTGCTACAATGAATTAAAAAACATCACTACAAATATTTCAATATTCAACATTCAACTTGTACTGAGCCTTTATACCTTATTATGTGCAACAATACTATGTTCCAGGGATATAAAAAGATTTAAAAAAAAAAAACGTCCTTGATCCCAAGTAACACATAGTCAGGGAAATAAGACAAGTATTCAGATAAACATTATTTGAATTAGAATAGAAATGCTTACTAGAAGTATAAAGTGACAAAGGATCAGGTGAAGGATAAATCACATGAAGCTGAAATGGTAGCTGGGAAAGCATTATGAAAGAGATGGCAATTGACAGTATGGAGATCAAATCAATTGATACTTAAATTAATTTAGGCTATTCACTGTAATTTCACATACTGAAGCTGAAATTTAAATACTCTGGCTACATAGGGAGAAGATAGGACTCATTGGAAAAGACCCTGATGTCGGGAAAGACTGAAGGCAAAAGGAAAAGGGAATGGCAGAGGATGAGATGGATAGATGGTGTCAAGGAAGCAATGAACATATATTTGGACAGACATCGAGAGATAGTAGAAGACAGAAGGTCCTGATGTGCTATGGAAGATGGAAGAGTCAGAAATAACTAAGTGACTCAACAACAACAATCAGGTAAGGGCCTTATAACTAAAGAGGAAAAAGCTTTGAGAAAACCCAGGATTGTCAGTAATAAAAATAAATGAGTTTTGAGGCTAGCTAACAAGACAGCCTAAGGAAACTGGGTCCAGGATATTTTTACCCTAGATAAAGGAAATACAAACTTGAACTAAATGAGGAAGAGGGAAGCCTGTCTGAATTACACAAGTCTACATTTAAGAATGGATTTGTAAGATATAGTTTTATTACCTTCAGTACCATACCTCAAAATATGCCTGACAGAGCAGCAGTCATAGGATCACAGACTTAGAATCAGAAGACACCTTACATATTATAGGGCAACCCCTTCATTTGATGATTGTTGGCCCAAAGATCTTAAAAGATTTGTCTAAGATCATATAGAGTTAAGTAAAGCTACAATTTGAACCCAAGTTCACAAACTCAGTGCTTGTGGGTCCTTCTAGAGAACGTTCTTTAGTAGAAGCAATTTATAACAAAAATAGTCCACATTTTTTAGTGCTTAATAATTCACAAAATAATTTCCTCATAAGAAACCTATAAGACTAGTGTTATAATTAACACAATTATGAAAGCACAAATGTATGCATCTAAGGCTGAAAAATATTAATAACATTGTATTTCCCCAGCTGTCACCACCTGGGGATTTCTGAAAATCAAGGAAGCACTCATCAGATAAGAGACTTTATACCAAAGGGAAAAACTGGGAAGCCACTTGTGGAGCTGGCAAATCACCTCTCTAATCTGGATACAAACTTGGAGAATCAAATCATCCTTCCTGAATCTTTTACTCCTAAGGCCTTGGTTAGTTAGGAATATTCTTAAATAATGACCATAAAAATCTCAGACATGGGTTTTCTCTTTTTCTTTTCTTCGTATGGATGCTAAATTATTCAGTCTTGGAGAAGTCTTTGCCACCAAATACACGAATTCAAATGGGTGGGAGAAACTGGCCAATTTTCCTCACTTCACATTTCTAGAACTCACAGAAAGAGCCTTCATGCAAATTTTTAGAGTACATAGATCTAACTTAACATCACCCCCAGATAAGTAATTTCCTGTAGCATTAAGACGCTACGCAAAACCTTTTTCAAAAGGTGGCAAAGAGAGGCAAAAGGTGCCCTGATCCGCTGAATAATCAGATTATGCTATAAAATTCTCCAGGAAAAAAGTGGTTGAAAACCATCACTATTTATTAGAAAGGGAAAACAGTAATTAGGACAGATGTCTAGGGGACCTGCTACAAGTGAGGAATCGATATAAAAGGGCTTTCAAATTTATAAAAACAGAAGTCATTTCCCAACTGATAAATGGTCAAAGGATACGAAAAGGTAGTTTTCAGAGGAAGAAGTCAAAGCTCTCAATAGTAACATGAAAAAATGCTATAAGTCACTACCAATCGGAGAAATGCAAATTAAAATAACTCTGAGCTACCACCTCATACCTATCAGAATGGTAATATGACAGAAAAAGAAAATGACAAATTTTGGAAGGGATGTAAAAAAGTCAAGATACTAATATTGTTGGTGGAGTTGTAAACTGGTCCAACCATTCTGGAGAGCAATATGAAACTATGCCCAAAGGGCTATAAAATTGTACACACTCTCTGACTCAGCAATACTACTACCAGGTCTATATCCCAAAAAGATCAAAGAAAAGAGGAAACATGAAAATATTTACAGCAGTTCTTTTTGAGGTGGCAAAGAACTGGAAATTGAGGGGATGCCCATCAACTGGGGAATGGCTGAACAAGTTGTGGTATAAGATTGTGATGGGATGCTATTGTGCTACAAGAAATGCTGGGCAGAATGGTTTCAGGAAAATCTGGGAAGATCTATATGAACTGATGCAAAGTGAAGTGAGCAGAGCCAAGAAAACATTGTTCACAGTAACAGTAATATTGTAATAATGATCAGCTGTGAAAGACTTAGCTATCCTCAGCAATGCTTTGATCAAGACAATAATCTAAGCCAAATCCTAAGAATTCATGATGAAAAATGCCATCTACTTTCAAAGAGAGGGAACTGATAAAACAGTGAGTACACACTAAAGCATACTTTTAAAAAAGATTATATTTTGGGGGTGGGAGGGAAGGGTGGTTTGTCTGCATTTTCTTTTGCAACATGGTTAATACAGAAAGGTTTTTACATGATTTCACATGTAAAATTGAAATCACATTGCTTGCTTTCTCAAGGGGTGAGGGAAGGGTAGAAAGGAATTTGTAATATTTGAACTTAAAATTGACATGTAATTGGGAAATATCTAACAAAATATGTGTGTATATGTGAATACATGTATATATGTAATACACACATACACATATATGGCAACCAGATGGTTCAGTGGATAGAGCACTAGGCCTTGGGTCAGGAAGATACAAGTTCAAATCCAGCTTCAGACACTAATCAAGGGCCCCTTGATAAGATTTTACTTCATTCAGGTGGGAAAAACTGTCAAGGACTCCTACAGGGAGCCTGCCCCCCTTTTTATATGTGTGTGTATATATAGATATAGATATAGATAGATATAGATATAAATATAGTTGTTGTTCAGTCATTCAGTCATCTTTATATAGTAGCTGTTGTTCAATTGTGTCTGACTTTTTGTGACCCTATCGACCATAGTACATAAGGTTTCTTGGCAAGGATGCTGGAGTGGTTTGCTATTTCCTTTTTCAATGGATTAAGGCAAAAAGAGGTTAAGTGATTTACCCAGGATCACAGAGCTAGTGCTTTCCCTGTGTTACATTCTCTAGTTTTAATTACAAAAGTAGGTGAATCAATTGTTTTATAGTTTTTCAAACAAAACAACAATCCCTAACCTACAAAACTATTTCTATATAACTATGTCACTTTTTATTTACTTATCTATATTTACTTTTCTGTGTACATATTGTTTCCCCCTAACAGAATGTAAGCCTCTTGAGAGCAGGGGCTGTTTCATTTTCATCTCTCTATTCCCACTGCCTAATATGATACTTTGCACATAGTATTTAATAAATGTTTGTTGGATTTAATTATTTTTTACTTAAACGCAGCATTTAATTGTTTTTAATCTGTGCATATGTGCTCCTTAATAGAAACAAGGTTCCCCAATCCTTTCCCTCCAAATTAAAACTAAATTAAAGTTAAAAGGGACAAAGAAATGTATTAAAATGGTACAATCAAATGGAACAGCAACTTAGTTTGATTTAAGATTTAGCCTGAACTTATTTTAATCTTTATGCACTGTATGTTTAAATGGAACGGTTTCATTTTCCTCATCTGAAAAAGAGGGGAAAAAGAACCAGATGAGCTTTAAGGTACCTTTTCAGCTCCATAATGCTATGATGCATTTTTATTTTATTTTATATTCTGTCCATGTTTACTTAAATGCTATTCAGGAAATTTTCATTGAAATCATCTGATCTATTCCCAATCTTGTTGCTAATAATTTTTATCTTTTGTTATTTACTCTAAGTTATCTACATCTTAATACTTCAAGAGAGTTGTGATTTAATTGCTATAGGTATTTCTTCCATAGATCACAATCCCTCCAAATTTTAGTAAATGAATTGCTATAACCAAAAAACTTCATCATTTATTGACCAGTCTTCTGATGATACACATGTTCAACTTTTGCTAGACTGATTCTCAGATTAAAAAAGTATAGTCTATATATGCAAAAGTATTGTCTATGTATTCAAAGCCTTTTCAACTTAGCAGGACCTGTCAACACTTGTGCTATACGTATATCACATAATCTTTAAGGACCTAGGGTGATCTTCATTACATGATGAGGCAATAGTGAAGGTCTTTAGTCATACTATATTTATGCCATTAAAAAGTGAATAAAAATCATATTAGAGTTGTAAAATAAGGGTCAATGGAATAGATTTAGATTTTTTTACACCATTTTATAATACAAATTCTTATTTCCCAGACTTTTTAGTTCATTACCCAAATCTGTCAAATGCCCATCCAAATTAGCATGTTCAAAGTCAAATATCAGTAGGAAAGGGCTTGAATACCATAAACAGTACAAATTCTGTTCTGACCCATCAATTGAATAAGAAAGCCAAAGGCCTTTAGTTGTTTTTACTGTGGCAGAGCTTGAGTCGACAAGCCACAAATGAAAGCAATATATCCAAATCAAACAGAAAGGCACTGCAGGGAAATAAAGTCTAAATAATCAAGCTAATGAACAAATCTAAGGACACAAACCAAGCAAGAGAGTGCTGACCTCCTTCATGGGATCCTATACAAGTGAGCAGATCCAAATCAGTAGCACAAAAAGGATACAACTATGATTCAAGAGCAGAACTGCTAGCCGCCCTCTAGGATCTTTTACTCCCTAATGAGAATGTGTAGACGAAGGTTGGCAGGTATGTTCTGAAAGCCAGAAGCAATTCTTACTTTGGAGCTCTCCAGGAGTTTGGAACACTTGCTTATGGCCACACTGGTTATGCAGAATCTAGGATGATCTGGTAATTTTCTTTTCTTTAGATCAGGTCCATTTACCTACTGACTAAATTTCATTAGCACTAATTTCGAAGCTTTCCCTGAGCTTATCTATCACATTAGAGTGGATCACAAGCCATTTTTAGTGTCAACATTATATATGTCTATGATGCTAGTTGTTCCATAGTACAATACTGCTTCTCCTCCCTGACAATTAAAAAATTCCAGAAAGAATAAATACAAAGTTTTTATACTTTTCTAGCATCTTTCTCCTAATGAGCTCAAAATTGTCTATATATTACCTCATCAAACTTTATCATGTCTTTATGATTTATTAAATATAGTGATAGGGAAACAGTAATGAGTTTTCACCTTTATCCTAGGTGCTTTAGTAAGTCTATGATTTCATCTTTATAGATACTCCTTCCACTAATACAAATCATAACTCCTTTGTTTCATCTAAAGTCTGTCTACTTTTTTCTCATAAATACGTCATATATATACCTAATGTATTAGAACCTTATTCCTAGTTCTTTTGGTATTTTAGGATACAAATATATCATTGTGGCTGTTCAAATATTATCTATGTGTCTTGCTACATGACCACTCACCCTATTCTAACTTCCTGATTATCTTTGTTATTATTAGTAACATACTGGAGCCTGCTTAAAACCATCACATGTCCTCCCATTTCCCTTTGGATTACTTACTAAATTTAAATTTTTCTGAGGTTTTTATGCTCCATGGTTGGTGGTCATATAGCATCATCATGATGCTACTAACACTGAATTGGGCATTTGTAGCATTGGGCAGTCTGAAATATGAAAGAATTATGTGATTTCCTAAATGCAATTCACCCCAATTCCCTTCTACTTAATTTAGGACTATTATTCATCTATAGTACTTGCTCTGGGATGGTTTGCTGCTACTTGAAGAAAGCTGTTGCCTGTGTAAGTGGTGCTGCTACCAGTCATATGGAACTATCCAAGTGAAAATAATTTAGAAGATAGGGCTCCATGCACCTATGTGTAAACAAACACATTTGCCCAAAAGAAGCTGAAAATCATGTTGACACCAATGCAGAATGCAGATTGTCTCTGCTATCCCAGTTGAACAAGCCTGAGCCTAAAAACCAAATTGTTTTGCTGGCACCTCAAACTACTTTGTCCTGATAATGACTCATGCTTCTATCTCTAGTACTTCAACTTAGAACTCCACATCTCTGGTATCCAGTCTTTGACTTTCACTTGATTTAAGTGGCTGCCTATTTGGGCTAAAACTCTCTAACTTTGGCTTTTCATGGCTCTCTGGCTGAGGAAGTTTCTCTCTACAGCATGGGGAAGCCCATAGCCCCAAGTCAATGATAGAATGTATTGTCATCCCCAATCTTGAAGGGCCCAGGAAAAAACAGTACAAATACAAAAGTTGATAGAGAAGATGCCTGTACAGCTAGCTGCATGTCAAAACTTGGCAATATGTATTTTTCATTCACTTGGCTTTTCCAATATGGTTAATTAGACCAACATCTTTTCAGTTAGTCAATAGTTTCTAAGCACTTACTGTGTGTCCTATGCTAAGTGCTATTGATACCAAGAAGACAGTCCATGCCCTCAAGAAGTTTACAATTTAGTGAGGAAGACAACACATAAAAAGAATCTGAAAAGTAGGAAGGTATTTGGTGTGGAGGCATGGTGGAGTCCTGAAGCTGAGGTGAGAAATGATCTGAGGAGATATTAATTACAGTTGATTTTATCTTGCAGAATGATAAGTTTTTGGAGACTACTAAGTCCAGGAAAGCAGATGGGTGGGAAATGGTGCAGTGAATACTCTGAATGTTCTCCTTATATGATAGAGGATCCGGGTGGGAAGAACCCCAGTGGCAGAAAATGTAAGTTTCAAAATTGATTTCATCTTGCAGAATGATTTTTCATTTTCTTTTACATTATTGCAACTTTTTCTGAGGAAGTTTTATATTTATCCAGAACACACTGTAATTTGAACAAAGTTAACTTCCAGGGGCAAAGCCAAGATGGTGGAGTAGAGGAAGCACTAAAGCTGAGTTCTCCCAACATTACCCTTCAAACACCTTTAAAATAATGCCTCAAATAGAATTCTGGGTCACAAGAATCAGAGTGAAACATTTTTCTAGCATAAAACAGCTTAGAAGATTGGAAAGAGAGATGTGTTACACAGTGTGAAGGCTATCCCAGAGCCCATGCGGCAGCAACAACAACTGTGGGCCTTGGGAGTGGCAATAGCAGCAGCAGCAACAGGAGTAGCTTCAGGATCTCTCTGCCCAGATATGGTAAGGGGATCAGGAAATTGGTCAGAAAGAGCTCACAGGAGACATTTAAAATTAAATGTTTAAAAATATATAAATACTATTATTAAAAGTATTTTACATATAATTGGGAAATAAGATATACAGGCATTGGGGCACAGAGATTCACCATGCCCTATTGGAAAAGTCGAAGGGGGTATGGGAGAAGATATGGGAGAGAGCAGATTGGAGGAGGGGATATCCTGTGGGATTGCTATTCTGGGGTGGCGGATAGGGGGAAAATGGGGAAAAATTTGTAACTCAAAATCTAGTGGAAATGAATGATGTAAACCAGAAGTTAGTAAAGCATTTGAAAACAAAACAAAATGAAGGGTGAGCTTTGGGGCGGAGCCAAGATGGCGGAGTAGAAACAGCTCATTTAAGCCACTCTGCCCCCAGATTCCCCCCAAACTATGTAAAAGGGGACTCTGAACAACTTCTGGAGCCCCAGCACCCACAGAACGACACAAAGAAGCTAACCTCCTGCTGAGGACAGCCCAGCAGCCCTGCAGGAAGGACCAGCACAGCGGTCTGGGGGCCGGCAGCGCGCAGTGTGCAGACCGCGGGAAGCTGAGCCGAGCCGGGGTTGAGGTCCCAGTGAGCCGAGGTTTTAGCCCCAGGGCGGCAGGGCCAACAGCCGGCTAGAGGAACCACAGAACACCAGTAGCTGTGGCGACTCCAGAATTATCAACATAGACATGCCTAGGACAAAGTAAGAGGTTAGTGTCCTATGGATTTTGGGACTGGTATTTGGGGAATACGTCGGCTCCCTCCCCTGGGGGCTAGAAGCTGCTGAGGACAAATGCCATTTTGTAGTTTTCAGAGGCAGCTCCAGCTCCCAGCCTGCGAATTGTAGGGAGATCCAGGGATCAGTCTTGGGGGTAATCGCTCTTGCTTTAACCTCCCTGGATCTGGATTGTGATCTAGGGTGGAAGTTGTGGGTGGGTTTACAGCTTGCCAGAAACGGAAGTTGCCCCCCACACGTTTGGGACGAAAATTCCTCTATCTGGCCTTAAAGCCATAGTGTGGCAACAAGCCCAAAAGTCAAGTAATTAAGTGGCAACATGCCAAGGCAAAGGAAACAGAAAAATGCAACCCTAGACTCCTATTTTGGGGGCATAGAGCGGGAAAAGGACTGTGAGGTCAGAAGTCCTGCTCCAAAAGCCCCAGGGGAAAACATGAGTGGGTTGCAGGCCATAGAGGACCTTAAGAAGGACTTTAAAAATCAAATAAGAGAAGTGGAGGAACAACTGGAAAGAGAAATGAGAAGGATGCAGGAAAAGTATGAAATGAGGGTCAACAGCCTGACTGAGGAAAACAACACCTTAAAAAATAGACTAACTCAAATGGCAAAGGAGGCCCAAAAGGGCAATGAGGAGAAGAATGCCTTAAAAAGTCGAATTTGCCAGATGGAAAAAGAATCTCAAAAGTTCACTGAGGAGATTCATTCCTTCAGAGTTAGACTGGAGCAAATGGAAGATAATGACTTTATGAGAAATCAAGATGCTGTTAAGCAGATCCAAACAAATGAAAGATTAGAAGGCAATGTGAAATATCTCATGGGAAAAACCACTGACCTGGAAAATAGATCCAGGAGAGACAATTTAAAAATTATTGGACTACCTGAAAGCCATGATCAAAGAAAGAACCTAGAAATCACCCTTCAAGAAATTCTCAAGGAAAATTGCCCTGATGTTTTAGATCCAGAGGGCAAAATAGAGGTTGAAAGAATCCACTGATCACCTCCTGAAAAAGATCCCAAAAAGAAAACTCCCAGGAATATTATAGCCAGGTTCCAGAATCCCCAGATCAAGGAGAAAATACTACAAGCAGCCAGGAAGAAACAATTTCAATATTGTGGAAACACAATCAGAATAGCCCAGGACCTGGCAGCTTCTACACTGAGGGATCGAAGGGCATGGAATATGATATTCCAGAGGGCAAAAGAACTGGGAATGAACCCAAGGGTCACCTACCCAGCAAAACTGAGTATTTTGTTTCAGGGGAAAATATGGTCATTCAGTGGAATAGAGGACTTTCAAGCATTCTTGAGGAAAAAACCAGAATTGAATAGAAAATTTGACATCCAGACACAAGAAGGAAGAGATGCCTGAGAAGGTAATCAGGGAAAAGAAATCAAAAGGAACTTATCAAAGTTGAACTATTTACATTCCTATATGGAAAAGCAATAACTGTGACTGATGATATCTTTCTCACTATGAAAATAATGGAAGAAGGGGGTGTGGTCATATGAATACATATGTGAATGTGTGTGTATATGGTTACAGTTATATATGGATAGAGGGCATAGGTTGAATTTGTTGGGAAGGGAGAGTACTCAAGGGATGAAATTATGAGGTGAGAGAGGAAAGTGGCAAGAGGAGATGGGGAGAGACATGGTAGGGTAAACTATCTCATGTAGGGGGGGAAGTGGTTGCAAAGGAGGGGGAGAATAAGGAAGGCTAAAAAGGCAAAACCACATTCACATTGAATTTGGTTCAGGGAGAAAATGACATACATACTAAATGGGATATCTCAACCTGCAGCAGGATAGGGGGAAGGGGGATGAGAGGAGGGATGATGGATGGGAGGGCATCCTTGGGGTGAGGGGAGGTTGGAAGTACACACTATAGAAGAGGGACAGGATCATGTAGGAATGGACCAGGTGGGGGGGATGAGTGGGAGGGAATTATAAGCAGCCTTGTACAATATATCTACTATGATAATGTTTTGCACAGCTAGACATGTACAACATATACTGAATTATATATACCAAGAAGGAATGGGTGACAAGGGAGGAAGGAAATGGATCTGAAATTCAAGGGTCGTAACATTAAATGTTTCAAATATATAAAAAAAAAAAGAAATTCTCAAGGAAATTTGCCCTGATGTTTTAGATCCAGAGGGCAAAATAGAGGTTGAAAGAATCCACAGATCACCTCCTGAAAAAGATCCCAAAAAGAAAACTCCCAGGAATATTATAGCCAGGTTCCAGAATCCCCAGATCAAGGAGAAAATACTACAAGCAGCCAGGAAGAAACAATTTCAATATTGTGGAAACACAATCAGAATAGCCCAGGACCTGGCAGCTTCTACACTGAGGGATCGAAGGGCATGGAATATGATATTCCAGAGGGTAAAAGAACTGGGAATGAACCCAAGGGTCACCTACCCAGCAAAACTGAGTATTTTGTTTCAGGGGAAAATATGGTCATTCAGTGGAATAGAGGACTTTCAAGCATTCTTGAGGAAAAACCAGAATTGAATAGAAAATTTGACATCCAGACACAAGAAGGAAGAGATGCCTGAGAAGGTAATCAGGGAAAAGAAATCAAAAGGAACTTATCAAAGTTGAACTATTTACATTCCTATATGGAAAAGCAATAACTGTGACTGATGATATCTTTCTCACTATGAAAATAATGGAAGAAGGGTGTGTGGTCATATGAATACATATGTGAATGTGTGTGTATATGGTTACAGTTATATATGGATAGAGGGCATAGGTTGAATTTGTTGGGAAGGGAGAATACTCAAGGGATGAAATTATGAGGTGAGAGAGGAAAGTGGCAAGAGGAGATGGGGAGAGACAGGGTAGGGTAAACTATCTCATGTAGAAGAAGCAAGGGGAAGTGGTTGCAAGGGAGGGGGAGAATAGGAAGGCAAAAAGGCAAAACCACATTCTCATTGAATTTGGTTCAGGGAGAGAATGACATACATACTAAATGGGATATCTCAACCTGCAGCAGAATAGGGGGAAGGAGGATGAGAGGAGGGATGATGGATGGGAGGGCATCCTTGGGGAGAGGGGAGGTTGGAAGTACCCACTATAGAAGAGGGACAAGATCATGTAGGGAATGGACCAGGTGGGGGGTGGGATGAGTGGGAGGGAATTATAAGCAGCCTTGTACAATATATCTACTATGATAATGTTTTGCATAGCTAGACATGTACAACATATACTGAATTACTTATCTCCCCAGAGGGAATGGGTGACAAGGGAGGAAGGAAATGGATCTGAAATTCGAGGTCTTAACATTAAATGTTTCAAATATATATAAATACTATTATTAATACTCTTTTGCTTATAATTGGGAGATAAGATGTGCAGGCATTGGGACACAAAGATTCACCTTCCTCTAATGGAAAAGTCGATGGGGGTATGGGAGAAGGTATGGGAGAGAGCAGATTGGAGGAAGCGATATCTTGTGGGACTGCTATTCTAGGAGGTTGGGTAGGGGAATAACGGGGGGAAAATGATTGTAACTCAAAATCTGGTGGAAATGAATGATGTAAAACAGAAGTCAATAAAGCATTTGTTTAATAAAAAAATAAAAAAAAGAAAACAAAACAAAACAAATTGACGAATTTGGTAAAGGAGGCACAAAAATCCACTGAAGAAAAGCAGAATTGGTCAAATGGAAAAGGAAGTATAAAGGTTCACTTTAGAAAAGAATTCCTTAAAAATTAGAATTGGTCAAGTGTAAGGTAATGACTCTGTTCTATCATTTCTTGATGTCTCATGGAGTCATTACATCAAAAAGATGAAGAAAAAAAAACAGAAGAAAATGTGAAATATCTCACTGGAAAAATAACTGACCTGGAAAACAAATGGGGGAGAGATAATATGAGAATACATGAAAGCCATGATCAGAGAAAGAGCCTAGACATTATATTTCAAGAAATTATAAAGGAAATCTGCCCTGCTTTCCTAGAATAAGATGGTAACACAGAAATTCAAAGAATCCACCAAGCACCTCCTGAAAGAGATCTTAAAATGAAAACTCCCAAGAATATTATACCCAAATTCCAGAGTTCCCAGGTCAAAGATAAAGTACTTCACGTAGCATAGAAAGAAGTCATTCAAATACCATGGAGCTACTGTTAGGAATACACAAGATTTAGCACCTACCATATCAAAGGAGTGGAAGGTTTGGAATATGATATTCCAGAAGGCAATGAAACTAAGATTATAACCAAGAATAATCTACCAAGCAAAAGTGAGTATAACCCTTCAAAGAGAAAAAAAAATGGATATTTAATGAAATAAATAACTTTCAAGTGATCCTGATGAAAAGAATCAGATATGAATAGAAAATCTGACTTTCAAACACAAGATTTAAGAGAAGTATAAAAAGAGAAATATGAAAGAGAAATCATAAGGGAGCCAATATGTTTAAACTATTTCTATATGGGAAAATAATACATGTAATTCCTAAGAACTTTATCATTATTAGGGCAGTTACATCTCTACAAAGGGCATGGGTATGAATTTGTTATGTCAGGATTATCTCAAAAGAAAAATGGAATGCTGAGGAAGAGGAATATGGGGGGAAGGGATAGGAAGAATAAGGAAAATTAACACACAAAAGAGGTGTGCAGGGAAGAGTTTTTATAATGGAGACAAATGGGACAGGGTGAAGTGGGTGAACACTTGAACCTCACCCTCATATGAACTGGTTCAAAGAGGGAAGAATATATACATACATACATACACATACATATATATATATACATATATATGTAGTTGTATGAATATATGTATGTATAGCCCAGATTAACAGAAAAGGAAATAGAATACTTAAATTACCTTGTTTCAGAAAAAGAAACTGAACAAACCATAAATGAGGTCCCTAAGAAAAATATTCCCATAAAGAACAATTAATTCCAATATTAAATATATTATTTGAAAAAAATACTTAAAGGAGTCCTACAAGATTCCTTTTACAACACAAATATAGCACTGATACCTAAATCAGGAAGAGCAAAAATAGAAAAAGAAAATTACAGGCCAATTTCTCTAATGAATATTGATGCAAAAAATTTCAACAAAATCCTAATAGATATTAACAATAATACTAATATTAACAACAATATATCACAAAGATTATACACTATGACCAGGTAGGATTTATACCAGGAATGCAGGGCTGATTCAATAGTAAGAAAACTATTGTATAACTGCCTTTATCAATAACTAAAACAACAAAAATCGTATGATTATCTCTATAGCTGTAAGGAAGCTTTTGACAAAATATAGCATATATTGCTTTTAAAAACACCAGGGAACAGGAATAAATGGAGCTTTCCTTAAAATTATAAGTAGTATCTATCTAAAACCATCACCAAGCATTATATGCAATGGGGATAAATTAGAAGTTTTCTCAGTAAGATCAGGTGTAAAGCAAGAATGTCCACTACACCATTATTATTCAATAATATGTTAGAAATGTTACCTGTAGAAATAAGACAAGAAAAAGAAATTGAAGGAATAAGAATAGTCAATGAAGAAATAAAACTATCACTCTTTGTAGATGATATGATGATATACTTAGAAAACCCTAGAGAATCAACTAAAAAACCAGTTGAAACAATTAACAATGTTAGTAATGTTACAGGATACAAGAGATCCATTTAAATCACCAGCATTTCTATATATTACCAAGAAAACCCAGCAGGAAGAGACAGAAAGAGAAATCTCTCTTTTTTTTGAGAAATTATTTTTTAAAATTTATTTTTTAGTTTTTAACATTCATTTCCACAAGATTTTGAGTTACAAATTTTTCTCCCTATCTTTCCCCTACCCCCACCCCAAAATAGTGAGCCTACTGAATATCCCTTTCCCAATCTGTTCTCTCTTATATCATCTCCTATTTCCCCCCTAACTTTCTAGTAAGATGAGATGGATTTCTATACCCCAGTGCCTGTATATCTTATTTTCCAGTTGCATGTAAAAAAACAAAAACAAAAACACAACAATTTTTTTTTATACACACTTGTTTTTAAAACTTTGAGTTTCAGATTTTTTCCCTTCTTCCCTCCTCACCCACCCCTACTGGGAAGATAAGCAAATACAGGTTGTACATGTGTTGTTACACAAAATATTTCCATAGTAGGTATATTGTGAGACTAACTATATTTCCCTCCATCCTATCCTGCCCCTCACTTATTCTATTTTCTCCTTTGACCCTGTCCCTTTTCAAAAGTGTTTGCTTCTAACTACCCTCTCCCCCCAAATCTGCCCTCCCTTCTATCATCTCCCCCCATTCCCTTCCCCCCTATTTTCCTGCAGGATAATATACCCGATTGAATGTGTATGTTATTCCTAAGCCAAATTCAATGAGAGTAAGGTTGAACTGTTCCCTTTTACCTTCCTGCTCTTCCCCTCCATTGTAAGTTTTCTCTTGCCTCAGAAAGAGAAATTTCACTGAAAATAACTTCAAATGTTATAAAATACATGGCAGTTAACCTGCTAAGACAAACCTAGGAACTATATAAGCACAATTACAAAACATTTTTCACACAAAGACAGATCTAAAAACTGGAGAAATATTAACTGCTCATGGGTAGGCAGAACCAATATGATAAAAATGACAATTCTATCTAAATTAATTTACTTATTCAGTGCTATGCCAATATCTTGATATCTTTTATAGAGCTAGAAAAAATAACAAAAGGCATCTGGTAGAACAAAAGGTCAAGAATATCAAGGGAATCAATAAAAAATGGTGAAGGAAGGTGGCCTAGTAGTATTAGATTACATGAAGTTAAAAATGGTTTGCACAAATATAACCAATGCAGCCAAAATTAGAAGTAAAAGAGTAAATTTGGGGAAAAAATTACACAGGAAGTTTCTCTTATAAAGGCCTCATTTCTTAAATAAATAGGGAACTAAGTCAAATTTATAAAAAATACAAGCAATTCCTCAATTGATAAATGGTCAAAGTATACGAACTGGCAGTCTTCAGGAGAAGAAATCATAGCTGTCAATAGTCACATGAAGAAATATTCTAAATCACTATTGATAGAGAATTTAAAGCCAGTCTGACTTCACACTATCAGATTCAATAACATGACAGAAAAGGAAAATGACAAATGCTAAGAGAGGATCTGGAAAAACTGGAACTCTAATGCACATTGTTGGTGGAGCCATGAACTAGTCCAACCATTCTGGAGAACAATTTGGAAACAAAGGGATATAAAATTGTGCATACCCTCTGACCCAGCAATACCACACTATTAGGCCGGTATCCCAAAGACATCAAAGGAAAGGGAAAAGGACCTATGTGTAACAAAAATATTTAGAGTAGCTCTTTTGTGGTAGGAAAGAAATGGAAATTAAGGGGATGCCCACCAACTGGGAAATGGCTGAATAAGTTGTGTTATATGATTGTGGTGGAATACCATTGTGCTACAAGAAATAACGAGAAGGATCATTTCAGAAAAATCTGGTAAGAGCTATCTGAACTGATGCAAAGTGAAATGAGTAAAAACAGCAAAACACTATACACTGTAACACTAATGTAGTTAGGATGATCAACTGTGAAAGATTTAGCTAAATATGATCAAGACAATGGTCCAAGACAATTCCAGAGGACTTATAATGAAAAATTCTATCCACTGCCACAGAGATATGTGGCTAATATTGAAATATATTTTGCATGATTTCACATGTATAATTGATATAATACTGCTTTCCTTCTCAATGGGTGGGGATCATGGTAGGAGGGAGGAAAGGAATTTGTAACTCAAAATTAAAAAAAAAAAGAAAAATATTGTGTAATGTTACCTGAAAATAGAAATATTTAGAGAATTTTGTCATCAATAGGGAGTCTTTGTTTTGGACCTTATGCCAGATTCATCACAACACTCACAGACACTTCTTGGGGTCAAAACTCATGAGATCACCAAAAAAATGTACTTCTAGAGTCATTTCTATTATATAATCTTATACATTATTCTTTTGTAATGGTGAGATATATTTTGTCTAAAGAGAACCAACACAAGTTGGCATTCATTTATATTGCATCAAATGCTTTCTTAAAATCAATAAACAACAAATACAGCAGGATCTTGTAGACTCTGTACCTCACAAATAGCTGCATGACCATGAAGATGTTGTTCCCCTGCAGTATAATCAGTCTATAGGGATTTGTAGATAGTTCTATAGAAAGCAAAAAGTATTGTTTTTGTTGTTGACATATTTTTCATCAGTGAATTTTAGGTGGCATTACATACATTAATTAACTCTCACCATACTCCAGTATTATGAGTAAATTTTTAAGATGGAGCAAATAAGTCACAAGGAGGTTATGAGACTTCCTCAACACACACAAGAACAGAATCTATAACTCTCAACCCCTTCTACTAAATCATGAGACATTCTTTAGCCTTCAAAGACATAATCCTAAAGTAAAGTGCCTGCCTACTTATAAATAGGTCACATGATGATGTTCTTTAAAAACCAATAACAATTCTTGCTTTTGAAGGTAAACAAAAATTTTTATAAATCAGATCCTGCCTTGTGCTTCTCTCCCAAATGTTTAGCATTTGTTACATTTTCTACACAGCATCTTGTCCACTGTGGATGCTTAATAATATTTACGGCTTTAGGAATGTTACAAGTTTTCTCAGTGTGCAAAAAAGGCAATTTAAGAAATAAGATAAAATTATTTTGAATAATTATAGGAATGCATAAGCCTACTACATCTTCCTATCTTCAAGAAGGATGGACCACATTTAAACCACTCTATAGAAGGAACTTTATTAATCTTACGAAAAAACTATTTTACTAGCTAACATGCCTCAAAGTAAATAAATTTTTATATCTATATAACCTCTGCTGCTGCTTAAGCCCATATTATATTATATATTTTAACAGATACAGAAAATAACCTAATCCTATTCTAAATAAACCATTTTTACTGACCAATATTAGGCCATAATTCTGATTCTCCTACCTCAGGGTGGGAATTCATAAGACTATTAAAAGTGGAAAAGACCGTAGAAACTTCAAAGGCATCTAGTCTAGCCTCCTTATGTGACATATGTGGAATCTGAGGCCAAGGACGTTGAAGTGACTTGACCATGGTCACCTAATGAAAGGTGGGATTTGAACCCAGGTCCTGACTCCAGAGCCAATGGTTTTTCTATGCTATGCTGCCTTTTAATCAACCCACTCATTTTACAAAAGGGGACACTGATGTACAAAGAGAATGAAAACATCTTTCCAAAGTTAACAATGATATCACAATTGTGAAATTGAATGACCTTTTCTCAATCCTCCTTCCTGACCTCTCTACAGCCTCTGACACTGCTAACTCTCTTCAGAATACCTTCTCCTCTTCAGGTTTTAACAACACTGCTTTCTCCTGCTTTTCCTCCTACTTATCTGATTGCTCCTCCAGAGTCTTCAAGACTACATCTTCATTCAGGTCACACCCACTAATCAAAGGTGTTTGTCCCCTAAAAGTTCTATCCTAGATCCTATTCTCTTCTACCTCTACTACCTAGCTTGCTACTGCCTTTTGTTTATCTGCAACTCAACAAGTCCAAAACAGAATCCATCTTTCATTCTCAAACTTCCTCCCCCTTCCAAACCTCCCTATTACTATTAAGGGCACCACCACCTGCCCAGTCACAGAGGCTTACAACCTTTATGTCATTCCTGACTCTGTTTCAAATGCCCTTCCCATAAATCCAATCTGTTGTCGCATTCTGTGGATTTGACCTTCACAATACCTTCTGTATACATTTTCTTTTCTACTCATCCTGGTATAGGCTAGTTTCATTTCAAGCATGGACTATTGCAATAGCTTTCTGATTGGTCTCCACGGCTTCAAGTCTGCCCCCATGTAGTCCATTCTTTACTCAGCTTCTAAAGAGATTTTTCTAAAGCACAAGTTTAACCATGTTTCACTCTTTTCCCACCCCCTACCCTTCATCCATAAACTCCAGTGGTCCCCTATTATTTCTAGGATCAAATATAAAATTCTCTGCCACTTAAAACCACCTTTGATCACCTGCCTCCTTATCTATCTTCATACACTTTACATTCCTACAATCTCTACAATCAAGCAATATCAAGTTTATTGATGTTCCTAGCACAACATACTCCATCTCCCAACTCTGTCTTTTCATTCACTTGGCTTCAAGATTCAGCTCAAATTCCATTTCAGGTGGCCCTTTCTGGACTCACCTATTATTAGGGACTTCCCTTTGAGATTACCTTCTATCTATTCTCTGTATCTTATATGAACAGAATTGTTTGCATGTTGTCTTACCCATTAGAATGTTAACTTTTTTTCTGTTTGCTTTTTGGAGGGGGGAAGGCAGGGCAACTGGGGTTAACTGACTTGTCCAAGGTCACACGACTAGTAAGTCTTAAGTGTCTGAGGCCAGTTTTGAACTTAGGACCTCCTGACTCCAGGGTCAGTGCTCTATTCACTGTGCCACCTAGCCACCCCCCAGAATGTGAACTTCTTGAGGGAGGCACTGTTTCGACCTTTCTTTGTAATCTCAGGGATAATATTTATAAAACATTTAGCACAATGCCTGGAACACAGGAGGTGTTTAATAAATACTTATTTCCTTCTTTTTCCCTTCCCTTCTCAGAACTCAGCACAGTGTCTGGCACATGGTAAATTTTAATAAATGCTTGCTGACCGATTTACTGACTGAAGTGATTTATCCCAAGCCATAAGGCCAGTCAATTGCAGAGCCAAGACTAGAACTATGGTTTCTTAACTCTCAGTTCAATGTTTGTTATTGAGTATCTTTTACCACAGCGTATACTTTCTAACCCTGACTCTTTAGTTCTCCAGAGATCCTTTAAATTCTCTCACCCTTCATATGGTATGGATGCTAGAAATGAATATGATAATGTAAGAAGTTAACAACCCACATTTATATAGCTCTTTAGGGGCTGTAAAGAACTTTTCTTGCAATAATCCTGGGACACAGGCAGAGAAAGGCCATGACATGGAATAATTGAACTTTACAAACTCATAAGCTTAAAGGATTTTGAGCTAGAAGGGACCTTGGAGGTCAATGAATCTAATCTTCTCATTTTATGAGATGAGAAAACTGAAGCCCAGAGAAGTAACTTGTTTAAGATTAGGAAGGTAGGAAGAAAGTCAGTCAGTAAGCATATATTAAGTACCTATTATGTACAGCCCATGTTAAGCACTGGGGATAAAAGAAAGGCAAAAAACAGTCACCGTTCTCAAGGTTCCACAATATATGGGGGGAAACAACATAAAAACAACTATGTGCAAACAAAATATATACAGGATAGACTGGAGATAATCAACAGAGAGATGGCACTAGTGTAAAGGGGATCAGGAAAGGCTTCTTGTCAAAGGTGGGGTTTTCACTGGGATAAATGTGAAATCTTATATTTGGATTAAAAAAAAAGACTTTATAAGTACAAGATGGGAGTGGGGGAGCCACAGTTATATTGTAGTTTGTCTGAAAAAGATGTGGAGAGGTTTAGTAGATTGTGAACTGAATGAATCAACAAGATGATATGGCAGCCCAAAAAGTTAATGCAATCTTGGGCTATGTTGAGAGGCAGAGCTTCCAGGAATAAAGAGATGATATCTCTGTATTCTGCCCGGGTCATGCAACATCTGGACTATTTCAGGTTTGGACACCACATTTAGAAAGGACGCTGATAAGCAGGAAGGCAACTAGGATGATCAAATGCTTTGAATCTATATCATATGAAGAACAATTGAATGAATGGGGCATTTTTGGCTCTGAAAAAAGAAAGCTTTTAGGGAAGACAATAGTTTCAAATATTTGAAGGGCTCTCATGTAGAGAAGCATTAGACTCAGTCTTGTTTATCACTAGAGGACGGAACTAGGAGTAACAGGTGAAAGTTGCAGAGACAAATTTAGTTTTGGTACAAGGGAAAAAAATTCCTAATATCTTCAACTAAAGGTACTCAAAAGTGGACTGGGCTGACTTAGGAGACAGTGGGCTCCCTATCACTGGAGGTCTTCTGGCAAAAACCAGATGAAAGTTTGAAGGATGTTTTGTTTTGGGGTATGGGTTCAAGTAGATGACCACTGAAGTCCTTCCAACTCTGAGATTCTATGATTTTGCAAAAACATCTATTTCCAAATCTGGATAGATTGTCTTTAAGACAATATCTAAAGAACTGCCAAAACAAATTCCAGAGTATGACCAGGAAAGCATACTGTACTGTCATATACATGAATCAAAGAGTTTAAAAGTCAGCAAATCAAACCCTCCAAACTCTAAGGATTTTTCATGTGTCATTTCAGACAGAGAAATATCCAACAGAGAAATGATGAAAGAATCTTTTCTAGTGGTAGTACATATACTTATTTCACAGTTGTGGAGTGAACCAATACCTATTAAGCAGCAGCAGTACAATATAAAAAATGACCAAAGAGGGGGCGGCTAGGTGGCGCAGTGAGTATAGCGCTGACCCTGGAGTCAGAAGGACCCGAGTTCGGATCCGGCCTCAGACACTTAACACACAAACAAAAAAACCTAGCCGTGTGACCTTGGGCAAGTTGCTTAACCCCAATTGCCCTCCAAAAAAAGCAAAAGCAAAAAAAAAAAAATGACCAAAGAGAAAAGGAATAGAACCAAAAGGAAGGTATGGGGGACATGGGATTAGTCTTCATCTTCTAGGATCACATTTTCCCAAAAGATTCTACTAGGAATGGCAAATTAGAGGAGTACAATCATGAGGATAAATGGATAATATACCATGAAGTCTGTTTAAAGCAAATGAAAGAATTACCAACTAGGGAGGAATTAGGAGCCCAAACCATGTTAAATCTGGTCAATTGAGAGTTAATGAAGGTTCAAAGATGAACTCATCTTTTCTTTCCAAAATGCCCTATTTTTGTCAAGAGGAACACTATTCTCTTTCCCTTTCGTATCTCCTCTCTCTTACCCCTTTAATACATCTTTCCATATACCTGCCAGATTAATTTTCTTTATACATTATATTCAATTGCAAATAAAATCATGGGGCCAAAGCTTAGCCAGACTCCTCTAGCTAGCACTACTCTTATGCCTCATCATGTAGTGGAGGTGACCTTGGGTTTTTGAAAGCTATGCTAGTGAAACACAAGCTTTGACAGATCCTATTAAGTTAGAAAGTTTTTAAGCATGGACCTGGTGATAGACTGCATGTCTGTTGTTCCAAATCCAGCCTGGTTTAATTTGAAGAGGTTTATTGCCAGCATACAATAAAGGGTGTTTTAGGTCACCAAAACTCTTGAAGACCATATACTAAATTTTAGAGAGAGTTACTCACTAAAGGAAGTAAGTGCAAAAAATTACAGAGCCCTGAAGTATTAAAGAAACGTATATGGTTCTGATCATTTCAGCCCTTCAGTGGTTCTCTATTCCTTACTGAATAAAGCTCAGAATCCTTAATGGGTCACTCAATTCCCTCCATAATTTGATCTTGCTCACCATACATGCTAGCCCTGTGGTGTCACACTCAAAAAGAAATAGGGTCAATAAACATACATAAGAATTCCTGTCAGTAGTACCTCAACTTGGAATATCACTTATTTCATGAAGTTCTATGTTCTATTGTATTTTTTTGTTTGTTATAAAAGAAGAACATATGGATTATTATTTATGTTCTCTTGTATTTTTATTTTGTTAAATATCCCTAATTACATTTTAGTCTGTTTCAGGCCATAGGCCAAGGTGTGTTACACCTCTGCTCTAGCCAAATCTGACTCTTAACTTCTACCCATACATAATCTCAAATTCTGTTTTCATGCCTTTTTTCACTGTTCCCTATACTGAGAATTCTCTCTTTTCTTCCACACTGCTGAATTCTTATCCATCCTTTAAAGCCCAAATGAAATACTTCTTCTATGAAAACTTTCATAATTCCCTCAGATGATAATGATCTTTCCATCTTTGGATCTCATAAAGTATTGTGCTTATACCTGTCTTATACATTTCTCATGTACAAATGTTTATAATTGAAAATATATGTATGTGATATCTGCTTAGTGCATTCTGAAGTTTATGATAACAAGAAATACAGCTTAACCAAATTATGCATCTCAGCCAGCACCTAAAATATTATATTAGTGTTATGTACACATTGGGCATTTAATGAACACTCACTGTGAAGGAAAGTCAAATAGAATCCCTTTGCAAATTTCCAAAATACCTACTAGATACACACACACACACACACACACACACACACACACACACACACACACACTTACAAAACTATAGCAGCTTTTTTCATGGTAGTCAAAATTGGAAACTAAGAGGGTATCCTCCTATTGGGGACTGGCTAAACAAATTAAGTTTGTAATGGAAAATTACTGTGCCATAAGAAATGATAAGATAGACAATTTCAGAGAAAACTAAGATCTTTATGAACTTATGCAGGACAAAATTATCAGAACTAGAATAATTTATACAATGACTACAACGTTATAAAGAAAAACAACTTTGAATGACTTTAGAACTTTGATCAAATTGATGATAAACTAGGAAGCCGCTAGATTGTAAGATTCCTGAGGTTAGGGACTGGTATTTGCCTCTTTTCTTTTCCCTAGCACTTAAGGTCTGTGTCCGGTACATACTAGGGTTTAATAAATGTTGAATGATTAATGAAATAATCTGGAAGTGCTACACAAAGTGATATGTCTTTAAGTCAACATTAGCTAAAATTTAGGAGGTCCTAATCTCTTAATAAATTTACTAGGCACAAGACATTTATTAAATGCCTTCTATGAGCTGGGTACTACGCCAAGCATTGGAGATCCAAAGAAAGGTGAAAAAAGTCCCCCAACGTCCTCAACGATCTTATAATTTAATAGGGAAGACAACATGAAAACAACTATGTACAAACAGGATATATACAGGATAAAACTGGAGATAATCTCAATATGGAAGGCAGTAATATTAAGGAAGACCAGGGAAGGCTTCTGTAATGCCAATCTACATTAAAAACAGATTTGAATAAATTCTCCCATTAGCCATCAACACAGGGCTTTAAAAAAATTATCTTATAATAATAGATGACAAATGTCAGGATCATTCTAATAGCGTTAAAGTGTTAGACAAGTTTTCTTAAATTTCATTTAATTTACAAAGAATAAAAGATAAGAATTTACACATATCTATACATGATTATATTTCTATAGTCACCAAAAAGTAATTATTCTGTGTTAATTGAAATTTCTGGAAAATAGTTAATTATGTACTTAGGGATTAAATGTAGAGTGGCTGTGCATATATTTGTCTAAAACCTGCAGTAGATGCCTTGGGTCAATATTGACTTATGGATTCCTAATGTACTTTTAAAACACATAATTTTGAGAGCAAAGTATGCTGCAGAGAACATTTGGTATCACAATAATTAATCTGATTTCTTTTTGCAGACAAACAGTATGTAAGTCTGTTAGTAAATGTTTAAACAGTTTAGAGCAAACACATTCTAGATATCATGTAATTTATTAGGGAGAGTTCCAGAGTCATAAGTATTTAATTAAAACAAAGATCTAGATAATGTTTTACTTGTGTCATGGTAAAATACTTATCCTGGTACACAAATATCAGCATAACAACACTTTCATTTGTCTTTTAAACATTGGAAAGCCAGATACATAATGCAAATAAGAATCCTTAGTTCAATCACAAAAATAAGGAACCAAATATCAAAGGAAAGGAAGTTTGATACTGTCACTTATGCAACATTCATTTAATAAGTGTTATATGTTGACTATGTATTTGATACATAGAGTATTGATAATTAACAATGTAAACTTAATGTTATAAGTCCCATTCACAAAGTCTCAGTGATACTCTTAAGAGGACAAGTTTTTATTCACATTAGCTGTATAGGAATATTCTGAAGTGTCCCAGAATGCTGTTTCTCATTGCACTGTAAAACTTATTTAGACATTACTAGTATGTCTTTTTGTATGCTATGAAAAATAATCACAGTTTCTAATACCCATTTAGAGGATGTCCAATTAGCTGGTGATGCAAGATTAGGGAGATTCTCATTCAGTAGAAATACTGAGGCTGGATATATAAATCTGGGATTTATCTGCATAGATTATAATTTAACTCATAGGAGCTCATGAGGTCATCATGAGAGAGTGTATAGAGAAAAAGGAGACCCAGGACAGTGGCATCTTACAATTAGGTGCAAAGTATGGATGACAATTCAAGACACGAGAATAAGAAGGAGCAGGCAGGAAGAAAGGAGAATCACCCTCGTTTAGATCCATCATCTTTAGCTGGCCTATTGCAATACCCATTTAAATGGTCTACCAGTCTTCAGAATCTCCCAATTCCAATCCATCCTCCACACAACTGCTAAATACATATCCCTAAAGCACAGGTCTGAGCAAGTCACTCTCTTATTCAACAAACTCTGATGGCTCCCTATTACTTTTAGGATCAGATACGAATTTCTTTTTTCTAAAGTCTCTCACAACTTGGCCCCAAATTACCTTTTCAAACCTGTTACTCATTATTCCTTTTCTTATTGATTCCTTACTTTTCCTCACACATGACATTCCATATCCTATATACCTATCTTTTGGGTCATAGATTTCAGGTAGTCCAGAAATTCTTTTTTCCCCCCATTACAAACTTTAGCAGTCAATCAAAATAAATTTCTATTTTGGCTACGTCCAAAAAAACTTTGTCTCGTTCTGCATTCTGAATCCTTTGTCTCTCTATCAAGAGTTGGCTAGCATGTTTCATCATTAGTTTTGCTATGAGAGATCTTAAATCTTATATCATCACTTCATCATCACTCTGGAACGGTAGTTGGTCACTACACTAAAGAAGAGCTCAGCATAACAGTATTCCATACCATTTATATATTAGAAATGATTCATCCATCCCCCAATGTATGAGCATCTCCTCAGATTCTCATTCTTTGACACCTGAAAAAGAGCTCTAAATGTTTCTATACCTCTTTAGTTTGTTCTGTTTAGGATTAATCTCTCCTTGAAAACTATCACCTCTTTAATCCTCCCTCACTTCTTTACCCTTACACTATTTCCCTATTTAAATTATTTCTGTACTCAACTGCATGTATTCTTTCTCTTTTTGACCAGTGTAGATGTGTGTATATTTCAAGTATTAGCCACTCCCCTTCTTGTCCCCTCCTAGTTTGTACAGATGTGTACTTAAATGCAAGATAATTTCCCCTAACCTTCCCCTTCCTTCTTGCCCATCTCCCCTCCCTCACCCCGCCCCCCATGTCTTTTTCTTCCATTCTTTTTCCATTCTTTTCTTAAGATCATCAAGATTTAGCAGAATCACTCTCAGAACCACTTTGTTTAACTGGACTCCCTCTATGAGCCCTGATGGTAATAAGTGTGCAGAGGGAATATAGGCATCATTTCCCCATATTGGAATGTAAGTAGTTAATCCTTATCTAGTCCTTTATCATTGTTTATTCATGTTTATCTTTTTATGTTTCTCTTCACTCTTGTGTTTGAACTTCAAAGTTTCTCTGCAGCTCTGATCTTTTCATCAGTAGTGCTTGGAAGTCCCTTATTTCATTAAGGATCCATTTCTCCCCTGTAGCATTATATGCAATTTTGCTGAGTAAGTTATTCTTGGCTATAAGCCCATATCCTTTGACTTCTGGAATAATGTATTTCATGTTCTTTGTTCCTTTACAATAGTGGCTGCTAAATTACATGTGATCCTGATTTTGGCTCCTCAGTACTTGGAATTCTTTCTTTCTTGCTGCTTATGGTATTTATTTTTTTTTTTAGCCTGGAAACTCTGGATTTTGGCTATCATGTTCCTGAAAGGTTTTTTTTCCTCCTTGATCACTTTTCCATGTTAGTTGTTTTTGCTATGAGATACCTTATCTTTTCCTCTCAGTCTGTTAGCTTTGTTTTTTAATATTTCTTGTTACCTCAGAGAGTCACTGGCTTCTATTTGGTCCATTCAAATTTTTAGGAAGTTTGTTGTTTAGACAAGGTTTTATACTACTTGTGCCAAACTTAATTCCCTTTCTTTAATTCCCTTATTCCGTAACTTTCAATTCTCTTCCATTTTCTTCCTCAAGTGCTCTCATTTTATTCATTAAAATTTTTTTAACTCCTTTTTAAACCTTTGCTTAATTTCTTCTAGGAATTCTAGTTGAATTTTTACCCGATCTTTATCATTCTCCAAAGCTTTGCAAATAGATGTTTTGGAGCCATTTTCTTCTTTTGGGTTTGTGTCTTGAGCTACCTTGACACCATAATTATTTGGTGTCCTGACTTGTGCCAGAGAGCTGAAAACTTTCAGTGGGCCCTCCTATGGGAGTCTGATCAAGGAAAGAATCTGACTGCTTACCTCCTGGTCTTTCCAGGCTTTAAACCTCAATTTAGGTGTGGGCAACACAGCTAAAGATTTGCCCCGTGCAACTCCAGCAGACTGCTGGCTCCAATCTCTGTTAGCTGCGACAATTAAAAAGGTTGGGGGTGGGGTGGGAGTTTCTGGGTAACTTAACCATTTTGTTAATAAGGCCAGCAGGTTATTAGTAAAAGGATGGCCATTTGGCCATCTCTTTTTGACCAAAGACAATCTTAGTCTTAGTGGTGGGATCACTGTTTACATACACTTCCCAAAGAGTAGGTGTTCAAAAAGGGGCTGAGAATGATGTCATCATAAATAGCCTTAGGCTATCTAGACAAAAGGCTCTGTCTCCACCCAAATCTGAGTAGAACACAATGGGCTTCCCCAGCTAGGATTAAATTCCTGGTAAGGTTAGGTGAGGTCTGACCAAGATTAGAGTTAATTCAATCTCATTATCAGTAATGTCCTTCAAGAGACTAACCTTGTTAAAATAAGGAATCTGGAAGAGGAGAGTCCTCGGAATCTCCCCAAGATATTGGTTATTAATAATCATTTTTCTCTCAGCTAGCTGGCTCAGTAGATTCAGGGTGACTCCTGCCTGCTTACATCTTTAAGTTTGGGGGGACTAAGTCTGAGATCTACTTTGGTATCAAAAAACCCAAGGTAGCAAAGGTAGCATGGGCAGATAACTTTTTTCTGTATAAAATATCTAGAGTTTTTTGGTGGACTTCAAGGTAAATAGAAATCAATAGTACAACATAACCAAAAAAAGGCTGATCTTAAGCTATGTATATGTATACAAAATGGGAGAAGTTTTAGATCTAGTGTCAGTCCTGGTCAGACCACATTTGAGTACTGTGTTTAGTTTTGGAAGCATTTTAGGAAAAATGCTGAGAATATAGTTTCCATACAGAGAAGGGTCAACCAATCAGATAACAAGCATTTATTAAGCACCAACTATGTGTCAGGCACTCTGCTAAGCACTGGGAATACAAATACAAGGACACGCAGGTCACAAATCTGGGTGCACTAGAAAAATGGTAATGCTTTTGATAGAAATAAGGAAATTCATGAGAAAGGTGAGTTTGGTGGGAAATATGAATTCTGTTCCTTTTTGGTACCTCACCTATGATATTCTCACAATGGGATTTTAGTTGGAAGTTGAAGGAAGAGAGGGATGCCAGGAGACAGAGATAATGAAGAAAAGAATTCCAGACATGGGGAGAACCAGTGACAATACCTAGCATTGGGAGATAAATGTTTTGTGCAAGGAATAACAAGGAGGCTAGTGTCATTGTATCAGAGTTCATATGGGGAGTAAACCATAAAGAGAATGGAAAACTAGGAGAGGGTCAAGTTGTGAAGAACTTTAAAAACCAAATAAGGGATTTTATATTTAATCCTAGAGGTGATAGGGAGATACTGCAGTTTACTGAGCTGGTGTGAGGGAGAGGTGATGTGGTCAGACTTGCACTTTAGAAAGTTCAATTTGACAGCTTGAGGATGGACTACAGTAGAGAGAGACTTGAAGCAGGGAAACCAACCAGAAGACTACTATAAGAAACTGTCCAGTCATGAAGCGATAAAAGCCTGCATTAGGTTGGTGCTACAGTAGTGGACCCACGCCAGTACAATGTCAGAGAACAGAAGGCAGAATATATGATGGGATGTTATGAAGGTAAAATTGGCAGGACTTCACAACAGATTACATATGGGGGATAAGAGAGTAAGGGGACAAGTAAGACCCCCTATGTGTGAGGCTGAGTGACTGGAAAGATAATGATGGTGCTATTCATAGTACTATGAAAATCAGGAAGAGCAGAGGACTTTGGGGGAATGATAAGGAATTGAGTTTTGGGTAAGTTTAGTTTAAGATGAGTATAGGCCATATGGTTTGAGATAAGCAGTTGGAGATTTGAGACTGGAAATTGAGAGGGTGGGGCTGGATAAGCAGATCTGGGAATCAGCTGTACAGAGATAATTAAACAAATGAGAATGCATAAAATCACCAAGTAATATAGTATATACAGAGAAGAAAAAAAGATGCTGGATAGCGGGTTGGGGGACACAGGTAGGAGGGAAATCATGAGGGAGTAATGTTATGAAAACCTAGAGATAATAAAGTATCAAGGAAGAGAGGATGTTCAATAGGCTCAAAGGCTACGGTGAGGTCTAGAAGGTTGAAAATTGAGAAAATCCTCATTAGATTTGGTAAAGGAAATGGAAGCACTGATTACAGAAGAACTCTTCAAGGAGATCAGCCACAAAAGGAAAAAAAGATAGGGATGATAGCTAGTAGAAATGGATGGATCAAGTAAGAGTTTTTTGAGGAAGGAGATGTAGAGATAGGAGATGTAGAGAAGTACGTAAGCAACCAGTAGACAGAGAGACACTGAAGACTAGTGAGAGAATGATCAAGGGGGCAATCTAAAAAAGAAGATGAGACAGAAGAGGATTACTATATAGCAGGATTAGGAGAAGGGTCACCTCTTCATGTAAGACAGGGATGAAGGAGTAGATGGTGGAAAACTGAATGATGTGAGATGAGAAGAAGGGAGTAATAATATAAAGAGGCTTGGAGAATGGTCTCAATTTTTTCAGGGAAATTTGAGGTAATATTTTCAGCTGAGAAGGTTGGAGGAAGGATGAAAAAGTCTGGAAAAGGCACTGGGGTGTGTAGGATAATTAATCTATTAGGGAGTTGTGAAAGGAATGTCTTGCCACAGTAAAGAACCATTTGTAATTATATAAACAAAATTGTAATTATGTAAACAAATTTGTAACAGTTTGATGATTTTTTCCAGCTTTGTTTAGTAGCACATGAGTAGGAATGAAGGCAGTGAATAATAGGAGTAATGCAAGGGAAGGCTTGGTAGGGCGACACTGGTGACAGGATAAGGGGACAAGGGATTTAAGAGAAGAGAACAGTGGATAGTTGAACCATATATGGCTCATCAAGGGGTCAAGATGTGTATATCCAGAGTAGGGGTGATGGCCTGGGAAATAACTGATGGATGAGAAACCACAGTAAGGACAAAGAACAGCGTTTGCAGTTGCAAGGCAAAAAGTGAAATAGAATGATTAAATAAGAAAATTGAAGACACAGACATAGAGGTGGAACATTTGAGATGGATAGCATGATCCAGCTTATTACTGTCTTTGCATATATCAGTGGTGGTGTAGTGAGAATATGCCACAAAAGGTTTAGCTGAACAAAATATATATACTTAGTGTAGTAAAGAAAGGACTTCATGATCTTGGATCTGTTAGCTGTCTTCAAGTGTCTGAAGAGCTGTCATGTGGAAGAGGGATTAAATTCATTCTACTTGGTAGAATCAAGAAAACAATATATACAATGACTACAATAATAATAGCTTTTCTATAGCACTTTAAAGTTCACAAAATGCTTCACATATGTTAACTCATTTGATTCTCACAACAACCCAGAAAGTTGTTGTGCTATGATAATCCCCATTTTATAGATGATGAAACAGAGTCATAAAGAGATTATGCCACTTGCCCAGCATAGTGTACCTAATAAGTGTCTGAGATAGGATCCACACTCAGGTTTTCCTCACTCCAAGTACTGCTCTCTATGCTTGCTGCCTCAGCAATTTAAATGAAAAGAACCATTGCAAGATAATTAAAAATGCATAATGCAAAAGTATAAGAAGTTTGACTCCAAAGAAGAGATATGAGAAAACATTTCCCTTTACTCCTTTGTAGCAGGGGTGAGTCCTTGTGTATATAATACTGCATATATTGTCAGATTTTTTTTTTGAGGGGGCAAGGCAAGGCAATTGGGGTTAAGTGACTTGCCAAGGTCACACAGCTAGTTAAGTGTCAAGTGTCGGGGGCTGAATTTGAACTCAGGTCCTCCTGACTTCAGGGCCAGTGGTCTATTCACTACACCCCCTAGTTGCTCCTAATTTTTTGTTTTTTTGATGTACTGACTGGTTTTGTGGATTTCTTTTATCTTTTTTCCTTTCCTTTCCTTTTTTTAAAATTGCTTGTTATAAGGAATGGCTTTCTGAAAGGGGAGAGGGATGGAATACAAGGAGAAATTTAGGTGATTTTTAAAAAAAGATATCAACAAAAATTTATTTTTAAAAATTCATTCTGTGACACAATTCTAGCAATGTTCAATATAGGATTTGTTTTGCTTGAATATGCATATTTGTTACCAAGATTCATCTTTCTTTTTCCCAGTGGAGGAAGAAAAAATAAATGCTTGCTGATTAGCAAAAACAAAAAAAAAAACAAAAAAAAAACATTAAGTTAAAAAAATTAATTCTCCTTGACCTTCCAGGGTAAAAATAGGAGCAGTAAATGAAAGCTGATGGAAAACTTCTTAATGTTAGAGCTATCCAGAAATGGAACATAATTCCTTGGGAAACAGAGTTTCTTCTTGCTAGGTATCTTCCAGTGAACTATGGATGATCATTTGCTGGGGATGCTATGGAGGGAATACCTATTTAAGTTTGGTTTGGGTCAGATGGCTTCAGAGGTCCCTTCCAAGATTTTGGAAGCAAAAAAAAAAAACAAAAACAGACCCAAACCACAATGCAAGCTATGATTTGTATTTATATCTAGAAACATGGGGGATGGAATCAAGATGGTGGAATAGAAACTGGACTTCTGAGGGGCTTCAGCTTCTATCTCTTCCAATTCATGTAAAAGGTGACTCTGAACAAACTTTGGAGCTACAGAACCCACAAAATGACACAGAGAAGCTAACCTCCCACTGAGGACAGACCAGTAAGCCAGCAGGAATCGGCCAGCAAAGTGTTCTGGGAGCCAACCCCAGCCCTAAGGGAGCCAGAGGTCTTAGCCTCAGGGCAGCCACAGCCAGCCACTGGCTGGAGGGACTTCAGATCAACAGCAGCTGTGGCAGTTTCCAGAATTATCAAGTCATAGATGCTAAGGACAAAGTGAGAGGTCGGTACAGCGTGAACTTTGGGATCCAGTAGTTGGGAGTGTGTCCAGCCTTTGCCCCAGGGGCAAGAAGCTGCTGAGGTGCAGCCATGTAGCATTAAGCTCCTGGCCTGCAGACTGTAGGGGGACCAAGTGCACAGTCTGAGGGGTAATCACTCTTGCTTTAACCTGCTTGAATTTGGATTGCAGTCTAGGGTGGAGGTCCTGGAGTGTGAGACCAGCTTGCCAGAGCATGTGATGGCTTCATAGAGGGCATCCAACTAATACCTCCAGCAGCTGAGAAAACCCCAGCATTTGGGACGAAGCTCCCCTGGCTGGTAGCAGAGTCCTACTGTGATAAAAAGCCCAAAAGTCAAATAATTGAGTGGCAACATGAGCAAATAAGGGAAGCAAAGCAAGCAGAACAACCTAACTTTACACTCCTACTTTGGGGACAAAAAGGATCAAAGCATGGAACAGGAGGAAGATAGTGAAATCAGAACTCCTGCACTAAAAGCTTCAAAGAAAAATACGAGCTGGTTACAGGACATAGAGGACCTTAAGAAGGATTTTGAAAACCAAGTAAGAAAAGTGGAGGAAAAATTGGGAAGAGAAATGAGAATGATGTAAGAAAATTATGAAATGAGAGTCAACAAACTGACTGAAGAAAATAACACCTCAAAAAATAGACTAACTCAGATGGCAAAAGAGGCTCAAAAATGCAACGAGTATAAGAATGTCTTAAAAAGCCGAATTTTCCAGATGGAAAAAGAATCTCAAAAGCTCACTGAAGAGAATCATTCCCTCAGAATTAGACTGGAGCAAATGGAAGCTAGTGACTTTATGAGAAATCAAGATGCTGTTAAGCAGATCCAAACAAATGAAAGATTAGAAGGTAATGTGAAATATCTCATTGGGAAAACCACTGACCTGGAAAATAGAACCAGGAGAGATAATTTAAAAATTATTGGACTACCTGAAAGCCATGATCAAAAAAAGAACCCAGAAATCATCCTTCAAGAAATTCTCAAGGAAAATTGCCCTGATGTTTTAGAACCAGAGGGCGAAATAGAGGTTGAAAGAATCCACAGATCACCTCCTGAAAAAGATCCCCCCCAAAAAACTCCTAGGAATATTATAGCCAGGTTCCAGAATTCCCAGATCAAGAAGAAAATATTATAAGCAGCCAGGAAGAAACAATTTGAATACTGTGGAAACACAATCAGGATAACACAGGATCTGGAAGCTTCTACACTGAGGGATTGAAGGGCTTGGAATATGATATTCCAGAGGTCAAAGGAGCTGGGATTAAAACTAAGAATCACCTATCCAGCAAAACTGAGTATCATGTTTCAGGGGAAAATATGGTCATTCAGTGGAATAGAGGACTTTCAAGCGTTCTTGATAAAAAAAAACCAGAGTTGAAAAAAAATTTGACATTCAGATACAAGAAGCAAAAGAAGCATGAGAAGGTAAACAGGAAAAAGAAATCATAAGGAACTTATCAAAGTTGAACTATTTATATCCTACATGGAAAAACAATAATTTTAACTTATGAAACTTTTCTCAGTATGAGACTAGTTGAGGGAACAGAAATATATACACACATATGTCTATATAGGAGGGTATATGGATGTATGAATACATATGTGAATGTGTGTAAATATGTGTACAGGTATACACAGATAGAGGGCACAGGAACAATTTAATAGGAAGGGATGATATTTAAAATGTGAAATTAAGAAGTGAGAGAGGAATATATTGAGAGGAAATAGGGAGAGAAAGAATGGGGTAAACTATCTCATATAGAAGAGGCAAGGAAAAATGGTTACCATAGAGGGGAAGAACAGGAAGGCAAAAGGGAATGGGTCAACCTTATTCTCATTGAATTTGGCTTAGGGAGGGAATGACATACACACTAAATAGGGTATCTTACCTTACAGGAGAGTAGCGGGGAAGGGGATAAGAGGGAGGATGATGGAAGGGAGGGTAGGCTGGGGGGGGGAAGGGAAGTTGGAAGCACCCACTTTCAAAAAGGGACAGGATCAAAGTAGAGAAAAGAACAAGTGGGAGGTGGGATAGGAAGGAGGGAAATATAGTCAGTCTTTTACAATATATCTACCATGGAAATGTTTTGCATAGCTACACATGTACAACATATACTGAATTGCTTATCTTCCCAGTAAGGGTGGGTGAGAAGGGAATGAATCTGGAATTCAAAGTTTTAAAATCAAATGTTTAAAATGAATATAAATAAATAAATATATAAACATACATACTATTATTAATATTATTTTACATGTAATTGGGAAATAAGAGATACAGGCACTGAGGCATAGAGATCCGCCATGCCCTAATGGAAAGTCGGAGGTGGTATGGGAGAAGATATGGGAGAGAACAGATTGGAGGAGGGGATAGGCAGTGGGATCCCTATTTTGGGGTGGTGGGTAGGGAAAAAACGGAGAAAATTTGTAAGTCAAAATCTTGTGGAAATGAATGATGTAAACTAGAAATTAATAAAACATTTGATACAAAAAAAACCCATGCTATTTTATATGTTTCATTACATCAAAAATATAAAAATTATGCCAAGGCCTTTATAGGGATCAAATAATGAATTAAATAGGCTTTTGTTGAGAAATAAAAGCTTCTCATACCTTCAAAATTTTAAGCCATATCAAAGTCATCTTCTGAATAGTACAAAGGCATAACTATGACAAAAGGAACCCTCTGTTTGCTCATAATTGACATAATATAATTACCCATTTTATAAATCACAGACGTCATGAGAAATAACTTTGAACAAAGGACTAGCTTTATAAATAACTTTTTATATGCATCTAAATAATGTGACAAAAAAATGAAGGCAATACCCTAAAACAATTATTTATATTTGCCTATGCAGTAAGAGCTAAAAAATAAACTACTCAGTTTGGGCTACTAGTGGTACAATTTAGAGGGATTAGCTTTATTTTTATCCTTATGCTAGAGGCAACATTTTATAATGCCTCTAACTATAATAGAATGATGGAACAGTTACATGATTCTTATAACTACCTCACCAAAAATAAGTGATTATTTTTAAATTTTTTGTAGATTCAACACATACAATTTAGTATCTTTACCTGAACTGTTCGTCCTGCGTGGATATGCTCTTCATGTAATCGATCCCAGAGTCTGCATCGCTGATACTACAGAAAGAAAAAAATATAAAAAAACTATGCAATTTCTTATGTTTAGGAACTGAATAACCTGACTGAAGAAATTCCTGAAATTTTCAGTAATAATTTCCTTCTTTAAGATGATTTTTTTTTCCTCTTAAAAACAACTAGGGTATGGCATTAGACCTTTGCTATGCTTGAACCTGAGGCCCTGCACCCTATTCCAGAAGTAAATTGAATTATTTCCCTAATTTATTACAATTACTAGTAGTATTCCTGGGACAGTACACATTTCTCTAGGAGAAGAGAAGGGAAGTGGCAGTTACAGGCCACAATTCTTTCCTTGTTTGAGATCTGTGTGAATTTTGAGGAAGGGAGACAGGGCAAAAGGGCTAACATGGGAAATGACAAGATCACAAATTCAGAGCTAAAAGAGAACTTTGGAGCCATCTAATCCCACACCCTCATTTTGCAGTTGAGAAAACTAAGGTGCTCAGAGGTATAGGTAAAGTTACAGAACAAACCAGTAAAGTGTAATTGTCCTGAATGAAGTCTTTCTCAATCCCACTTGGTTGTCATGCTCTTTCTCTGCTGATTATTTTCAAGTTATCCTGTGTTTAGCTCGTTTGTACATAGTTGTTTATATGTCATTTCCCCCAATAGAGTGTGAGCTCAAGTGCTGGGATTATTTTATACCCTTCTTTGAATCTCCAGTGCTTAGTAGCACAGTGCCCAGGACTGTACTCAGGGAGTAGCCATAGCCAGCCAGTCAGTCAAGGTATTATTCCACTGTGCATAAATAAGTTCTTCAACAGTCTTTCTAGGACACATACATAAGACATAAACTGCTGCACAATGGAGAAAAACTATACACTATTAGTGATCTGCAGGAATCATTTATCTCTCCTCACTGTTAAGAGCCTAGACACAGGAAGTTACCAACTTACAAGGACTTTGTGTTCCAAAAGTTCAAGTTTGGAACTCGGAATAATTTTTCCCCAAGAAAAAATTTCTGAATGGTTCTTAGGTTCCCAGGCTAGCCCACAAAAGTCTATTTAATCCATAACATTGCTGAAATAGCACATATTTACGATGAAAATAGTAAAGAATATCATTGAAATATTAGTAATTGAACAAAACAGAAAAATCAAGTGGAACAAGAAACAAAGTTGGTACTTGCTTCTGAAGTGATGAAGACAGTCAGGAAATCATGTAGAACTTGTCCAATATAAAGTTTATACAGCCAAAATTCAGTCCTGTTAGGGCTTTTTTACATAACAGGTAGAGATTCACTATCAAATGCATCTCAGTGCCAATATCAAGCCCCAAGAAAAACCACCACCAAGTCCTTTTTTGTAGAGTGCATGTACTTTATTTTATTTTTAAGTTTTTTATTCTAAGTTTAAACACAAAAAAGTGCATTTTATATGCACACAGTCAGAAATACAAAAAAGACTGTATATAGGAAATTGTCCATCTCTATTTCATACTGCTTTATTTTTTTAAGTATACAGGAAATTCCGTATATTACTTTCAAAACTGTCCCCCTTCTACTCTGATCAAAACAACCATCCAATTCTAAAAGATCTGTGATGAAAAATGCTATCCATCCCCAGAGAGAAAATCGATGAATTCTAAGTATAAACTGAAGTATAATTTTTTAACTTTATTTTTCTTTAATTCTTTAACATGGCTAATGCAGAAATATGTTTTACATGATTTCATTATGTAGAACTGACATCATATTGCTTGCCTTCTCAATGAATGGGGGAGGGCTGAAAGGAGACAAAATTTCAAACTCAAAATTAAAAACAAAAGAATGTTAAAAATAAATATTTTTTTAAAAAGATTAAAAAAAAATCATCCCCCTTGTCTGTACTTCCTTCAGAACTTTATTCTGTTCCCTTCTATGCATTTTAAAATATTTCAATGGCCTTCTTTTTTGGGAGGCAGCACTACTGCTAAGCCCTCTTACCACTTATTTCCCCGACTGACTGAGAAAGGGGAAAAAAAACCAAAACAAAGCCTGTAACAAATAACATAATCAAGGAAGACCAGTTCTTGAGTTAATGTATTTCTATATTAAATGCTGTTATGTGTATGCCTGCATGTGTGTATGTATGTATGTTTAACTGTTTTAAGTAAAAATGAGGTTCACTGGAAGCTTGCTCCTCCAACCCTTCTTCCATGTTTATATACTCTCTTTTTGGATAGCTCTAATTACTAGAAAGTTCTTTCTTATATTGAACCAAATTGTGCCTCCCTTCCAACAATCAGTCTCAGTTCTTTCCTGTAGTTCTCCCTCTCCTCGTGTGTGTGTGTGTGTGTGTGTGTGTGTGTGTGTGTGTGTGTGTGGTGTGTGAGTACATACAGGTAAAATAGAAATTAGATAGCATCTCTACACGTATATATGACATGCATGTACAATGTCTAATATTGCATATGTAACATAGTGTGTGTAGGTATGTATGTAGTGTTTAATCTCTTTTTTCACCTTTTAGCTGTTCAAATATCCAAAGATAGATTATGCCATTTTGTTGTTTTCATTTTCTTTTTTGGTCAAATCTCAGTTCATTCTGGGCTTAAGCCTCCTTGGCTTTATTCTTATGGGTTATACTAGTTTGTTTTTAGAATTTTATTGTTGGTTATATGCACCTATTTTCATCTTTTGAACATGTCCTTTTAAAATCCAAGCTTATCATGGATCTCTCATTGTAACTATATGGGTCTTTTAAGAATATGTCCTTTTCTTACTGAGATAATATTTTTATTGTGTTGTCAGAATTTCACTTAAAAAATCTACCATTGGGGTGGCTAGGTGGCACAGTGAATAGAGCATTGGCCCTGAAGTTAGGAGGACCTGAGTTCAAATCCGGCCTCAGACACTTAACACTTACTAGCTGTGTGACCTTGGGCAAGTCACTTAACCCCAATTGCCCTGACCCCCCCACAAAAGCAAAAAAACAAAAACAAAAAACAACAACAAACAAACCTTACCATTTTCCTCAACCATCTTTCTTTTTGGCATCTGAAGCTATATGTGATATTGTACCTGTCTTTTCTCTGAACTGTCTGAAATAGGCTTGTCTAAAACATGCCTGCTTACTCATTCTCCTCCTCAGCTATTACTACCTAGAACATGATACAGTCATATTTCTCTAAGGTTCTGTTTCTACTTCATCAACCTATTCTTTCTTTACTATTGGTTAAAATTAGGTCCAAAGTAACAGATCCCCTTATTCTTTCTTTTACTTTATGAAAGACAAAATTGTCAGCCAAGGAGAAATTCTCTCACAAATTCTTGCCTGAATAAGTTAATATTAATATATATTATGGTATGTAATATAAGCTAATGGTGAAAGTCCTATGATATAGAGCTCCAGGTGTGCATTGTTTTATATACCTACAGGGTGACTTAATTAAAGCTTGCCTCCAATTTGCTCTGTATTTCTTTTTTTAGAGTAAAATCAGGTGGCTGATGTTCAATATAATAAATATTTTATCTTTTGACACTTGGCTTTCTCCAAGAACATGTTCTGTCTGACTTCCAAGGTCCTCAATGTTTTCTTTGTCCACAGTGAACTATACTCTGGTTAAACTCCTTTAAGCATGTATGTATACATATACACACGTATATAAAACATATCTTTTAAAATGTGCTGCTTAGGGGTGGCTAGGTGGCGCAGTGAGTAGAGCGCCAGCCCTGGAGTCAGAAGGACCTGAGTTCGGATCCAGCCTCAGAAACTTAAAGCACACACAAACCAAAAAAAACCTAGCTGTGTGACCTTAGGCAAGTTACTTAACCCCAATTGCCCTCCAAAAAGCAAAAAAAAAAATAAAAAAAAAATTAAATGTGCTGCTTAGTTTTGTACAGATGGAAAGTCATAATTCATTAAATAATTAAACAATTATCTGAAGACCTATTATGTCTAAGGCATTATACTAGATGAAGACAAGAAACCATCTCAGGAAACAGATCAAATGACCGGTAACATGAAGTAAATTGGAGTGAAGTATTATAATGCTAACTTTGCTTTGAAAGTATACATATACAGTCTATAATTATTTGGAGGCTGTCTGCAATTTCACAAATACTGGAACAGAATAATAAAGCAAAGCAAATTTCATACAAAAGACTGAAAGATTTAGCACAAAAGGACTTGAGAGAATGAGGAACCAAGGGACTATGAAAGGGAAGGACAGGGCAGCTAGATGGCACAGTGAATAGAGCAATGGCCCTGGAGTCAGGAGGGCCTGAGTTCAAATCCGGCCTCAAACACTTAAAACTTACTAGCTGTATGACCTTGGGCAAGTCACTTAACCCCAATTGCCCTGCCCTCTCCCTTCCAAAAAAAAGAAAAAAAGGGAATGACACAAAGAAGGAAAATAGCATTAAATATAAGGGGAAAGAAAGGTGAAAAAGGCCATCCTTGTTCAGAGTCTACTTTCTACAACACCTCCTGAGGTTTCTTTTTTCTAGTCCTGTGCCTTAGACCTAGTGCCCTTCCCAATCAGATTCCCTAAAACCTCTTTTCATTCCTTCCTCTGAAGCAGCTGAAGTCCCCCTCCCCCACTGCCAGAAAACATCTCCTAAATAGTTTAAGACTTCTGCTCCCCACAACCCCCAGATTGTCATTCATGAGCAAATGTCTTCAAAACATGGTATATATGGGATCATTTGGCAAACAACTGGAGGATGGGGACAGTAGAACGAAGGGAAGGGTGGAAAAGAGAGTCAGACGTATGACAGCTGTGTATTGGGGAAGACAGGGCTCCTTTATCTAAGAAAGAAACTGATTTTAAGCCAAAATTATAGAGAAAGGGACATAACTATGTCTAGGCAACAACTATCAGATACACTGTAGCAAGGGCTATACTAGGATATATTCACAAACACAGGCTCCGGAGTCCAAGGTCAAAGAGAGAAGATACCTTTTGGCAGGGCAGGATGGGAAAAGTGAGGAACAGGAGAAACCTATGCAAACTATGGATATGAGAGCCAGGTCAGAAAGCCAAACCAAGGGATAATAAAACAGAATGCTTTGGAGGGTCCAGGCCAGGGTGGGTGACCTTTGGCCTTGAGGCTACATGTGGCCCTCTAGGTCCTCAAATGCAGCCTGCTGACTGGATCCCTTAGTAAAAGGATTTGCTCTGTAAAACTTGGACTCAGTCAAAAGGTTCCACCTGAGGACTTAGAAGGCCATGTATGGCCTGGAGGTCACAGGTGCCCCAACCCTGTACTCTAGGCAATCTGTTTAGACAAGTTTTGTTTTGTTTCTTCCACTTCTTTTAAAGGGGTGGTTTGCTTGTAGGCTACATGCAGAAGGAATTTTAGGGATCTCTACTTAGTCCATATGGGGCCTGATGGCTCCACCTTTTTTCAGGTTTCTGTCTCAAGATCTCATCCTCCATTTCATCCCTACTCTCCTGCTGGCCCAAGTTTCCTGCTGCACAAACACTGGTCACCCAGCACAATCAATGTCCAAATTGATATTCCCTCCAATCATGAAGTCCCTTATCTATCCAGTCTCCAGCCAGTTTGGATTCTATGACATTACCACTATTGCCAGTTCCTTCATTTTCATACTATTATCAATTATTCTCCCTCCATGCCCAAACTGACCTTTGGGCAATATGTCTCAGAACTCTTTCTCCTCTCTAAAATGCTGCCTCAGAGTTAAATGATGAGATTCAGATATCCTTTTGTAACAATGAACATCAATTTATCAATAATCAATTAAATTTATGTATTATCTGCTATGTGCCATGAACTATCTAGATGCTCAGGAAATAAAGACAAAAACAAAATATCCTATATATCCCTGGGGAGAAGAAATGCAACACACGCACAGACAAATATGTAAAAAAGAATACACAGAATAAATACAAAGCATTTCTAGAGGATGGAGAGAACACTGACAACCTGGGGGAATCAGGAAAGTACTCTTGTAGGAAGTAACACCTGATTTTAAATGTATATACAATTATATTTATCATCTCACCTGAAGAAAAAGAGGTTGCTAACTATTAGACTCTCAAGTTTAAAAACTTGTTGACACAGAAAAAAATAAGCCAAGAGCTGAATTCAGAGAACAGGATGGTTGTTCCTAACCACTGTAGTACAGGAAAATGTATAAACATTATGTTTGGATAGGTTGTGTATTTTAATTACTAATAGTCTAATAAATCAATATGGACTAATAAAAAATCTACAGTCTATGTCCCTATATCCTTTTCCTAAAGAAATACTCTATGAGTGACATATTTGCAGAGCAGAAAAACCAACAGATAAAAATAAACCCCACTGTTAAATCAACAGGAGCCAGGTGTTTTAGCAAAGCATCTCATCTAATATTTCAAATTTAGTTAAAATCCACAATAAATATAAGTAGACCTATGTAACTGTTTCCTCATGATAGAAAATGAAGGGGCTCACCTTCTCAATATTTATCTGATGTTTTCTCAACCTTTCTAGGTCCGTTGGGATTACCACTTTAATGAATTTCTGGATAGCTGGCTCAACACGGCGCAATTTCACTTTTTCTTCATCTTCAGACATCGTAAAGTGGAAGTGTGTCACCACTTGCCCAAACTGCTTTCTTCACTTATGTGGAAAAACCTAAAAATAAGTATTTATTTAAGCATATTTGCTAATCAACTTCCATGACTTAATTAAAAAAAAAAAAACCTCACCTACTTTACAATGCTCTAAAGAAATTATAAGGCATTTATTGAAAATGTAATACTGAATGTAAATAAAACTCAAAGTGAAAATCTATTCTTTAACATTTCTAAAGAACAATATTTTGTACCAAACATAGAAAACAAAATGTTTCACTTTCTAACAATAACAAGATAATTATGTAACTATATTCTGAAAAATACTTTAGAACTTATAAGTAGCTAAAAGTTTCTAAAAATGAAATTCCTGTTAATATTTCTATAATAATTTTGTGGTTCTTCTCTTCAATTATTTACATTTACATTCACTAATAAGTCACTTAAATTTACAAACATGCACTTTTCTAGCTTTCTCATGCAAAGTTGTACTTGTTCAATAAATAGTATATAAATGTATAGACAAATTTTTATAATATTAGACAAAGGTTATTTATTCATTGAACAAATATGTATTAACTACTATATATACACATTAATCACCTAGCTTCTCAACCTATTCACATCTTACTACCTACTCCTGTACCCCAGCCACTCTGAATAGGGGTCATATCCTTGATCTTACCATCATCCACAAATGCACCACACCTCCATATTCAAGAATTCTAAAATCTCCTTACTGACCATCATCTATTGGCTTTTCACTTCTCCTTCTGCCCTCCCTTACTCTTTGTACACACCATGACTTCTAATCCCTTGATCCCTTCATTCTTTCCCAGGTCATGACCCCTGCATTAGCCACTCTCTCCAGTTTTCCTCATCTTGACCAGTTCAAATCTATACTCTCCTCTTCTCTTGAGTCTCTAGTCCCTTTACCATATTGCTGATTGTGCCTTGCCAAGCCTGAGCATTGATTGGATCACTCCTATCATTCACCATCTTCACTTTTATGAATGCTGTTGAACTAAGGTGGAGAAAATCATCAATTATTATTCACTCTACTAATTTATGTTATACAATTTCACCTGGGCTCTCACTGCTGCTAAGCAATCCAACTACATTTCCCTCATCAACTCACTATCCCACTCTCCGCAAATGCTCTTCCAAAACCTTTCATCCTATTAAACCTCCAATGGCTTGCCCTGTCACCACGTTGTCAGTTGAGAACCCTGCCTCATATCCTACAGAAAAAAACTGAGGCCATTTGCCATGAGCTCTCTCTTCTCCACTCTTCCTCGTCTCATATTACTCATACAACTTTTGCCATTATCTCTCCCCTCACCAGTCTTACATAAAGAAGTGGCATTACTCCTTACCAAGATAACAAGATAATTACGTAACTATATGCTGAAAAATACTTTAACCTCAACCTATAAGAGATCCCATTCCATCCTTTCTCCTCCAATAGACTGCCCCCTTCTGTTATCCCTGTACTTTCATTTATTTTTGATCTCTCCCTCTCCCCTGGCTCCTTCACTACTCCCTAATGAACATGCCCATGACGCCTGAAAAAAAAAACAACAAAACTTCACTCGACCCTTCGATTATCAATAACTATTGTTTTATATCTCTTCTGACTTGTGGCTAAACTTGAAAAGGCTATCTATAATAGGTGCCTCTCTTCTTAAGTCCTTACAATATGGCTTCTGACCTCATTATTTCACCAACATTTTTTTTTCTCTCCAACGTTACCAATGGTGTCTTAATTCCAAGACAACAAGAAGAACAAAAACAAACAAATCCAACTCAATGGCTTTTTCTCAGTCCTCATTCTCCTCGATTTCTGTATTAACAATGCAATATTCACTATGCCTATGGCAATTATAAATAGGCTTATGTGGTTATTAATCACAAAATATATCAGGCTCTCTATATGGGGGATAAAGCCAGAACGTTTATTAAAATACCAAATAACTGAGTCCCAAAACCAGAAAGTCAAAGCCATCAGAGTAGTTATGAAATTGGCACAAGTAGTTAATGTAGTAACCAACCACATTCTTAAGCCTTCAAAACAGAACAGGCTACCTCAGGCAAAGATCCTTCTCTCCCCCACTCACAGCAACTGCTCAGCGTCCAGGAAGCATGCTCACAACAGCTCAGGCCCCCCCCCACACACACACACCAGTTCCAGTCCCTGGCAGTCCCCAACAAGAGTCCTTAGCAGAAATTCTGGCTGGCTCAAAAAGGGATTTGCGCCTCCACCTTTACCTCAGCCGTTAGTGCTGCTGCTGCTGCTGTTGCCTCAGCCACCAACAGTCCCCACCAGAACTCTAGCTTTTTTTCCCCTCTTCCTCTTGCCCCGCCCCTTCCTGCTATGTCAGCAAGTCCAATGGGGCATGGAAGATCTTTAGATCCCATAACCCTTACAATTTCTCTCCAGCTTTTGATACTACTGATCAACTTTTACTCCTTAACATTTTCTCTCTAGATTTTCAGTTACCACTCTCTCCCGGCTCACTTCCTACCTCATGTCCTCTAACTGTAGGGGGTGTTCCTCAGAGTTCTGTCCTGGATCCTTGCCTTCTTTTTCCATACTACCTCACTTGGTGATTTCATTAGCTCCTATGAACTGAATTACCATCTCTATGCTGATGATTCTCAAATATACCTATCCTGCCCTAACTTTTCTTCCTATTTCCATTCTCACACCTTGAACTGCCCTTTAGACATCTCAAACTGGATATCCAGTAGACATGTTAAATTTGACATATTCAAAACTGAATGTATTATCTTCCCCCCAAACCTTTCCTATAGTGAACAATGCCATCCTTCCAGTCCCCTACGCTTACAATTTAGATGTTATCCTCGATTCATCACTATCTCAAGCCCTGTTCCACCCCCCTCCATCCAATCTGTTGCCAAAGCCTGTCAGTATTCACTTCTGTAACATCTCTTAAATATACTCCCTTTTCTCCTCTGAAACTGCCACCAATGTAGTTAGGCCCTCATCACCTTATGTCTTAACTACTTCAAGAGCTTGTTAGTGTGTCTGCCTGCCTCAAGTCTTTCTGGATGCCAATTCAGTCACTAAAGTGATTTTCCTCGAGCTCAGGTCTGACCACATCATCCCCTTACTCAATAAACTCCAGTGACTCCCCAATACACTTTATTCTCTGCCATTTACTCTTCACTCCATTGACACCAGCCTCTTTGCTGTTCTATGAACAAGATACTCCATCTCTTGGCTCCAGACATTCTCTCTGGCTATACCCTATTCCTAGAATATTCTCCCTCCTTACTTCTTTTGACTGGCTTCCCTGGCTCCCTTTAAAAATCAACTTAAAATTTCATCTTCTATAAAAAGCCTTTCCCATTCCCTCTTAACTCTAATGCCTTCCCTCTTCTAATTATTTCCTAATCATCCTATATATAGTTTGTTCATATTTGTTTTTTTCTTAATGTCTTCCACATTAAATTGGGAGCTCCTTGAGGGCAAGGAATGTCTTCTTCCTCTTGCATCTCCACCACTTAGCAGAGTACCTCACACATAGGAAGCTTTAATAAATATTTACTAAATGATCCACTGGCTACTATACTTAAATACTTCAAAGATCTGTGACTTCATTAGTATGAGTATGACCTTCATTTGATTCAAACTTAATCCTTCTGTGATATGGTAGCTGGTCTTTGAAAATTAAGATTATGGATTTAAAGCTGAAAGAGATCACAGAGGTCACAGATAAGGAAACTGAGGTCCATATACGTGACATAACTAGTTCAGTTTCAAATGGCAATGTCAGCCAAGACTTGAACTCAGGTCTTCCTGACCCAAGGTCATCTTTCTGTCTAGCTCTGTTTTAATTATGGTTGAAAATCTTGTCATCCTATAGCAGGACTGATGATGAATCTCTATAAAAAACTGTATCTAAGTAGTGGGGTTCAGTTTCCAGGTGCTCTCTTAATTAATATCTAGATGACCCCAAACTCAGCATATCTGAATCATGGCAGGTTTGGTAAAATATGGGAATTTGTGGGTGCAAAGTTTATTAAATAACTCCTCCTCCCCCATTTCTCTAGATAACTGTTATATGGAAGAGGGATTTGATCTGAGACTGTAAGACTCAATGAATTTAGAAAGCCTACTCTTCTGAAGTCAAACAAACAGACCATCATCAGGGTCACACTTTGCAGTTTCAATATATACTATAGCATGCACTGTGCTGGAAATGACATTGAGAACTCAGAGTCCTCTCTATAGCCCAATAAAGCACTGAAGGACTTGAGTGGAGGACCACTATGTTTTGCACATAAAAATGAGTCCTAAGGCTGTTTAGAAATGCCTGTTTAGAAAACTAAAGATATAGTCATCAAGAAAGTGATAGGATATCAAATCAAGTGAATGCTTGAAAAACCGAAGGGGTAACAATCAAAAAAGATTTACTGTGACAACGTCTAAATAATCACTATGGTAGGTGCTAAGAGAGAACACAGAGAAATTTTAAGAACTGCTTGTTACAATCTTGTTAAGGAAATAGGATAAAGTCTTATCACAAAAAATTCATATTGTCTAATATTAAATAGATTCTGGCTGCTGCTAGGAAATTCATTTGTTAATCTTTAGATGTTCCCTTATCATATTCCCCACAAAAGCTGCAATGAAACCTCATCCTTACATTTAGTTACAAAATAAAAGGAATGGTTTCTACCTATTAGCCACATAACTGTCAAAGTGATATTCGTAAAACACAGGTTTAATCACATCATTCCCCTGCACCAGTGACTCCCTGGTACCTCTAGGGGCAAATTCAAATTCCTCTCTTTGGCATTTAAAATCCTGCAATACTTGGCCTCAACTTGTCTTCCTAAGCTTCTTTCACATCATTCCCCATATGCATTCTGTAGTTCAGTTAAATTGGCCTTCTTGCTATTCCTTTTACTAGGATATTCTAACTCCTATCTCCATACCTTTGTAAAGGCTGTCCCCCTTTCCTGAAATTCATCTCTTCATCATCACTACCTCTCAAAATCTGGTGTTTCCCACACAGCTCAGCTCAAATAGTATCAACATTAGTTTTTTTTTTAGCCCTCTCCAGCCACTAATGCTTCCCCACTGAATCATTCTGCATTTATATTCACATAGGTATACAGTATGTTGCTTCCCCTGAGAAGATGTAAGTTCCTTGATGGTAGGGACTATCTTTTGTCATTTCTTATAACACCATAATAGTCCATTTACTTTTATATACCATCATTTCTTCAGCTATTCCCCAAAATTCTCCTGCCCAAAATATAGGGGAGATGAGGAATGGGTCAGACTGTGATTTCACTGCAATGGTGAGGCAGGTGTTCACAGTGGACCAAGTTGGTATTTTGGATGTATTCTCCCACAGAAATAGTTATGTAGTGCTCAAGTTCAAGAGTACTTCGTATAGTTAAGAAGTTACACTTACATCTTTAAGTCATTCCATTCTAAAACAACTTTAGGTAAAACAATATTGCAGTGGGCAGTTAGCTTGATATCAGCATGATGAATGGGAGACACATTCTTGGCTGGTGAAAATTTGGACCAGCTTAAAACAGATGAAAAGCCTAAAATTCTTGTTGTTCAGTTGCTTTAGTCATGTCCAACTCTTCATGACCCCATTCCACATTCAGAGTTCCATACCTTTGCCAAAAAGAGGGCCAATGGTTTTCTATTTCTTTTCAATGATTCTACACAAACACTAAAGCATTATAATCATATACAAGAAAAAAAAATAAAGTAATACAAGTGATTTTTAAAGACATATCTGAACTAATACATCCAAATGAGTGTTCTCCCAATAAAGCAGCTACTTAAGTGGTTTTATTACAATGATGTACACAAATATTTTTAGTATTTCCTTCAAAGTATAACATAGATATGACCAACAAAATGGAAGACTAGACTTTTGTTCTCCAGTCCTAATGAAATCTCGAAAACTCCTCAAAATAGGATTATGAGCAAGAAGCAAGGAATTGGGTCCTTAGGCCAAGATAACTAAGAAACTTGACAGGGTAACAATCCAACAAATTAATCCCTCATTCCTAATTTATTCATTCAGCATCTTCCACCTCACCAGTCCAGTCCAGTCCAGATGCTCTGGCAGGGCAGCACAAACCATTCTACCAGCTTATGTTCTTGGAATCCACTCAGCAATTTCCTTGATGCTGTCACAGTCTCTGTCAATGCACTCTTATCTCTACTTCCATTCCATTTTGTTATGGCAATAAGCAACAGATCTCACCTCTGCCCACCCCCTTGTGGAAGAGTGGGGGGAGGGAGGGACAGGGGACTGACAAATGTGAGTCAAGCTACTACAGGCCCAAAGAAAAGGGTACTGGCATCCAGCTGGGGTCAGTTCTGTCTCCAAAGAAATCACTCTAGGTAAGGGCTGAAGCTGTTAAAAGTGAATTTTCCAAGAGTGGAGGAGAATAAAATAACTGAAGCACAGCCAAGGGATCCTTCATCAAAGAAGTCAGGAAGTGAGGGACAGAGGAACAGAAGGAGGAAAAAAACCCGAAATTACCAAAATTCTTAGAAGGAAAAAAATTTAGTCAAAAATTCAGAACATGTGCTGATAATTCAACAGGGGCAATATTCAAACAGAAGGGAAAACGGCCACCTAGATATCTAAATGAGCTCAAATATCTTTAAATGAATATTGTAAAAGAAAAGAAACTGAATTAACACCTGATGAAGCAAAGGAGCCTATGGATTCCTAAGACAGCATGGAACAAAAGCAGGATGTTCCCAAATTGTTCAAGAGAAAAACAATTATCTTGAAGGCAGATGTTAAAAAGAATAAATAAATAGAATTTATGATCTACAAAGCAAAACAGAGTAACTTGAATCCAAAAGTGAATCTTTCCAAGAAGCAAAATAGAGAACAAATGATTGAGAATATAAATATAATGAAATGAAGGTCAATCTGGAAGAAGAGAAGCAAAATGCAATGTTATTTTTTACAGATCACATATCATTTCTATCTCTATAAAAGCAAAACACATTGATCTTGAAGACAGATTGCATTAACCATCTAAGCATTACAGTTCTTCTGGAAGAGTATGTCAAAAATCAGAAAACCATAATGCATGAAGTAATACAAAGACAAGTGTCCAAAACTTGTGGACACTTAAGAATACAGAAAACAGTTATAAAGAATCCAAGGATCACCCCTCCTCTACAAATTCTAAGACACAGTGATTAGATTTAACAATTCTAACATTAATCAATCAGCTTTCATTAAGCATCTATTTTATGCCAGCCTCTGTGCTAAGCAACAGGGACACAAAAAGAGGCAGAAAAGAGTCCCTGTCCTTAATGGGCTTACAATCTAATGGGGAAGACAACACCCAAACAGATACAAAACAAGCAATATACAGGATAAAAAGGAAATATTTAATAGAGGGGAGCATTAGAATTAACAAGTGTTGGGACAGGCTTCCAGTAAAAGAAAGGATTTTATTTGGGACTTAAAGCTCTCCTTTACACTTTTCTGTCGCATGCAATCTGCCAGATGTGTCTTTTGGGGGCTAACTGCCCACCCATGTCTTTTTCAGCCATCTCCAGGCTGGCCACACCAAGCCCCACATCACGGTCTTCCCTCCGGGCTCACACGCAAAGTCTCCTATCACTTATCTTTTTCCCTCTGTCTCAAAGTTCCACTGACTTCACTAGTGATAGGGGACATGGATTTTACCACCCACGCGCCCAAAGCTTGCCCCAACAGTTCCCCGCACGTGTCACTCCATTACATCACAGGGAAAGGAAAAGAAGGATGCCTATCTCCGGACACTCCACTACGTCACAAGCTCAACCGCCCCGCCCCCGAGGCGGGGGGGGGGGCCGTCAAAACCACTTCCGGTGCCTTTTCTCAAGCTTCTACAAAGCTCCTAGGAGATTGAAACCGAAATCCTAAAATTAGTTACTTCTTCGGCTCGTTCCCCGCCGGGGGGAGGGGGCACTAGTCCCAATCGAGACGGCCGGTGCCAACCACCCCGCCCCTAAGCCAAGTCGTCGAGCAGATCTCTTCCTGCTCCTCCCCTCTGCGCGCTCCTAATTGCCCCACGGCCGGCGCGCGGGTCCCTTGGCAACCCACCTCCCAGCGTTCCCCTTACCTCGCCCTCGGACGCTGGCGGGGACTGGGGCCTCCCCCGCGTCCCGCCCCCGCCGGAAGAGGTTGCGCGCGAGGTAGCGCAGGCGCGGTGGTGGAATGGGGAGTGGGGAGCCTGCGGCCGGAGCTCAGGCTCTGGAGGCTGACCGACCTTGCTTTCTTTAGCGCTCCCCAGCCTGGTGAAGGAAGGAGGGCGGGGTGGGCGTGGCGCGCTCGTGCACACTCGTTTCCCCCCGGCCGGCGCCGAGTGTGCGCGTGTGTGACCCAGCGGGCGCCGCCACACCCCTGTTCTGACCGGGGGCTTTGACCGCCTTCCCGAGTGACGTAAGTAAGCCCGGGTGTTTGGCCTTGGGCTCATTGAAAGCCGCGCTCGCGGAAGCCAGGTGATGATTAGCTTCCCGTCTGACGGATCAGAGGACCCGAAGCTGCCGGTCCTGAAAGGCGAGGTCCACGGTCCGTGTAAACACCCTCGGATGCGGACCCAAGCCGGGTCGGTGCGTTTGGCCACGCCCACCCCGGAGGCGCGGGGCTCCTAAGTAAACAGCCTGCTTTTCTTTCCTTTTTTTCTTTGGACGCTTTGGAACTGTGGAGACTTTAAACTTCCAGGGAACCCTGGAATTCACGAAAGTTCCCCAGAAGAAGTAAAAGGACCAAAGAAAACTTTTTTTTCTTTCGGCGCGGGGAGGTCTAAATCAGAAAAACGGGAGTCAAGAGTCACTATAGATACTACTAGTGATTTTTAGGTACCTCCAGCCATGTGAATATAGATAATAAAATAATTAAAATGTTTTCTTTCACTTTTTAATCTAGGAGTGGTCTTAAACTAGGAGTAGGGGACCTCCCTCTCCTGTCCCCGAATCCGAAGAAAGAACCACACAGGAAAAAAAATTAACCTCGAAGAAAAAATAATTATTCCAGAGATGGAAATTTGTAAGCTCTTCTCACTCTGGCCTTACCATCCTATGTCTAATAAGAGATGTTATGAAACTAATAGAGCAAATTTGTGGGGAGATAGATTTGGGCTTCTGCTACGAGGGTTTTAAAATTTTTCCTTATTTTGTTAGCTATTTCCCAGTTACATTTACGAACATTTCAAACCCTCATCTTTAAAAATGTTGAATTCCGAATTCTCCTTAATACATGTGAAGTAATTTCTGTATTAGCCATGTTGCTAAAGAGAAAACAAGGAAGAAAAAGTATGCTTCAATGTGAATTCAATTCGCCAGTTCTCAACGACAGTTCTTACAGTTTGGACAATGTTTCTCTTTAGAAACTGTGAGATACAATTTAACTTAGATTTGGAACTTCCGATTTCAATCAAGAAATTAACCATTCAAGCACCTAATATGTCAGACACTTCAGTAGTCAAAAGTGAAAGTCTGCCTTTTAGGGATTTACAATCTAGTGAGGGGAAACATTCTATTTATATGGGATTTTAAAAGGAAACATCTTCACAGCCTGGCCTCTTCTTAGGCTTCTGTTATTAACACCTTTCTTCCCTCCAGGCACCATGACCCAGCTACACTACTACAACAGACACTAGTTCCTTTCACGAAACACTCCCGTTTCCCAGCTCTTGTCTTTTCCCTATCTGGCCCCCTGAGCAAGACTACAATGCTTTCTTTTTTTACCTCTGGTCTGCCTGGCTTCCTTCAAAACTCAGCTCAATTCCCACCTTCTCATCCAGTTAACCTTTTTTCATTGCACGCCTTCCCCCCCAACTTCCACTTAGTGATTTCTCTCTGAGATCACTTCCCATGTCTCTCTTCCACACCCCCCACCTCAACTACCCACCTTTGAAAGGTAGGGGCAATGTTTTTACCTTTCTACCAGAGTTCCCTAGCACTTAGCTGGGGTGACTGATACATAATAAATTGATAAATGCTTGTTGAATGACCTGGGTGAAGGGACAGAAAAGCTTTCTGTGATGTTTAAATTGAACCTTGAAAGAATCTGGGAAGCTGAGGAGGAGCATTCTAGACTTGGGGGACAGCTAGGGTAAAAGCATGGGGAATGCACCTATTTTGTGCAGGGCACTAACTGTTGTAAAAAGGCATCAGGAAACTAAAGACAGAAACAAAATTGTTCTGTCTTCAAGGAACTTAGGTTCTTTTAGGGAAGAGGATATGTACAGGGAGCATTTTCAATGAAGCAATGAAGTTGGAAGCCAGGTTGCAAAGACTTTTTTCTCTTTTTTCCTTAAAAGAGAAGTGGTGGGAAAGGGAGAGTAAAAGGGAATTTGGCTGAGAAAGGGCAAAGAAACATAGGATGGATGATAGGTTGAGTGAATAGATGATAAAACCTAGAAAGATTTTTTGAGAAAGCATGTTTTTAGGCAGCAGGGAAGGACCTAGAACTTCCAGAGAGTTTGTTGACTGAGGTAACAAGGGGTTGACAGGATAATTTGCTGGAGAAGATGAGAGGTGATGGGATAAAGGGTGAATATGAAGTGGTTGGCTTTGATGAGAAGAACCACCTCCAGAGTTTGAAGTAAAGGAGAGACTAGGACCTCAGGGGTGGAGAACCTGCAGCCTCCAGGCCACATGTGGCCCTTTAAATCTTCAAGTGCAGCTCTTTGACTGAATCCAATCATGGAACAAATCTCCTTAAAAGGATTTGTTCTATAAAAATTGGACTTGGTCAAAAGGCTGCACCCAAGGACCTAGAAGGCCATATATGTGGCTGCAGGTTCTCCACCCCTGAGGTCCTAGTCTTTCCTTTATTCCAAACTCTGGAGGTGGGCCTTCCTGAAAAACAAGCCTCCCCTAAACAAGCTTCTCTTGTTGGACAGGGATCTTAAAATTCCCTAGGCCTATTAAGGGGCAGGGAAGATCTTCAGATTCCCTTACCATTACAGAATCCTGTTCATCATCATGTTTTATAGCACAATACTGTTTTATCACAATTCTGTGCCACTATTTGTTCAGCTATTCCTCAATTGATGGACAGCCCCTTAATTCCAATTTTTAGCCACTGCAAAAAGAGCAGCTATAACTATTTTTGTATAAATAGGTCCTTTTCCTTTTTAAAAAAATGTTTGTGGGATATAGACCTAGTAGTGGTACTGCCAGGTCAAAAGATAGGCACAGTTTTATAGTCCTTTGGGCATAGTTCCAAATTGCTTTCCCAAATGGTTGGATCAGTTCACAACTCCACCAACAGTTCATTAGTGTCCCCATTCTTCCCTCCCTTCATCCCCTCCCACATTTGTCACTGGCTTTTCCTATCATATTAGCCAGTCTGATAGGTGTAAGGTGGTACCTCAGAGTTGTTTTGATTTGTACTTCTAATTTTTTCATATGACTATAGATATCAGCTAATGACTCTTAATAGGGGGTCAGTACAGTTTCTGTACTTCTGGTGGGGGTGTATATGTATAATAAACCTAGGCTATGTCAGAAACTGCTCAAAAATATTTCTTGGAGCCAATAAATCTCAATTAGGCAAAGTAAATACATTGATGAGAGGTAGTGTTTCATAATTGATACAGAACTGGCCTTGACCCCAGGAATGCTGACACCTACTGCCAGTGTGACTCTAGGGAAGTTACTTAACCTCTTAGTGCTCTAGGCTGGAGGGGCCCAGAACAAGATTAAAATTCAATCAGGCAATATTGAACAAAATGAATAAAAAGATACAGAACACAATGTTTTTTTTTTCAATTTTTAAAACATTTTAATTTAAAGTTTGGAGTTCCAAATTCTACCCCTCTCTTCATCCTTGCTCTCCCCCCTCCCTGAGACAGTAAGCAATCAGATATAGAGTATATATGTACAGTTATATAAATCATTTCCATGTTAGTCATTTTGTACAAGAAGACTTGAATGAAAGAAAAAAATGAAAGAAAGTGAAAAATAGCATGCTTCAGTCTGTATTCAATCGATATCAGTTCTTTCTCTGGAAGTAGATAGTATGTCATTAGTCCTTTGGTATTGTCTTGGATCATTGTATTGCTTTGTATTGCTAAGAATAGCTAAGTCATTCACAGTTCTTCATTGAACAATAATATTGCTGTTGCAGTACAACATTCTCCTGGTTCTGTTCACTCAGCATCATTTCATGTAAGTCTTTCCAGGTTTTTCTGAAATTATCCTGCATGTCATTTCTTATAGCACAATAACATTTTTTTTTAGTGTTTTTTATTGCTTTTTTTTTGGAGGGCAATTGGGATTAAGTGACTTGCCCAAAGTCACATGGCTAGTTTTTGTGTTAAGTGTCTAAGGCTACATTTGAACTCAGGTCCTCCTGACTCCAGGGCGGGCGCTCTATTCACTGTGCCACCTAGCCACCCCCGAAATAACATTTCAATACAATCACATACCACAGCTTGTTTATCCATTCCCCAAATGATGGTCATCCCTTTGATTTTCAATTCTTTGCCATCACAAAAGAGCTGCTATAAATACTTTTGTACAAATAGGTCCTTTTCCCTTTTTTTGGATGTCTTTGGGATATAAACAATAATAATAATAAATACAATAGATCAAAGGGCATGTACAGTTGTATAGCCTTTTGGGCATAGTTCTAAATTGCTCTTCAGAATGGTTGGATCAGTTGACAACTCCACCAACAGTGCATCAGTATCCCAACTGTACCACCTTCCCCTCCAACATTTTCCTTTTTTGTCATAATCTTCATTCTGATAGGTGTGAGGTGGTATCTCGGGGTTGTTTTAATTTGCATTTCTCTAATCAATAGAGAATACAAATAATGTTGATATGTGGTTTTCTAAGTCAATATACTTATGTGTGATTCAATGGCCCCTGTTTCTATTTGAGTTTGACACCACAGCACTAGGCAGTTCTTTAAGACTATAAATTGCAAAGAAGATGCCAACCTACAATGATAGAAGTACTTTGTTTACCTTGGGGTCCCCTATATCAGTGAAATCACAGATCCATTTCCTGTCCCTGTATATTAACACGTAGCAAGATATCCTGGCATAATGGATAGAGTGTTGGACTTGGAATCAGGAAGGCCTATCCAAATATAAAAAAGATAAAGAGATTATAGATTAGTGAATATTGATATAAAAATTAGATGAAATCAAAGTTTGATGAAATTAAGAGAACTTAGTTCATTCAGAAGTATATTGGAGCAATAATTCAAAACGATCAAGACATACTCATGTCAAGGGTGTGAAGTCAGTTCAACATAAAACGAAACAAAAGCCTGACGTAACTATATAAATAGTAAACAAATATCTCATATTTATTCCACAAATTATAGCACTCATGTTGAAAACCGTAAAAATGAAAGACATGGAAGTACCATCTTTAATAATGACCAAAAGCATATTTTTAAACCTCAGAGCAGGGCAACTAGGTTGCACAGCGGACAGAGTACTAGGCCTAATCAGGAAGACATTCGCTCAGGAAGATGACATTCACTCATCTTCCTGAGTTCCCATCTGGCCTCAGATACTTACTAGCTGTGTGACCCTGGGCAAGTCACTTAACCTTGTTTGCCTTATTATCCTCATCTGTAAAAAATTAGCTGGAGGGGGGCGGAGCCAAGATGGCGGAGTAGAAACAGCTCTTCCAAGCCTCTCTGCCCCCAGATTCTCCACAAACTATGTAAAAAAGGACTCTGAAAATCTTCTGGAGCCCCAGCACCCACAGAACGACACAGAGAAGCTAACCTCCCGCTGAGGACAGCCCAGCACCCTGCAGGAAGGACCAGCGCAGTGGTCTGGGAGCCGGCAGCGCGCAGAGCGCAGGAGCCTAGCCGAGCCCAGGTCCACGTGAGGCGAGGTTTTAGCCCCAGGGCGGCAGGGCCAGCAGCCGGCTGGAGGAACCCCAGAACACCAGGAACTGTGGAGACGCCAGAATTATCAACATAGACTTGCCTAGGACAAAGTAAGAGGTTAGTGTCCTATGGACTTTGGGACCTGTATTTGGGGAATGTGTCAGCTCCCTCCCCTGGGGGCTAGAAGCTGCTGAGGAGACACGCCACTGTGTAGCTTTCAGAGGCATTTCCGGCTCCCAGCCTACAAATCGTGGGGAGATCCAGCGATCAGTCTTGGGGGGTAATCGCTCTTGCTTTAACCTCCCTGGATCTGGATTGTGATCTAGGGTGAAGTTGTGGGTGGGTTTATAGCTTGCCAGAAACGGAAGTTGCCCCCCACACGTTCGGGACGAAAATTCCTCTATCTGGCCTTAAAGCCATAGTGTGGCAATAAGCCCAAAAGTCAGGTAATCAAGTGGCAACATGCCAAGGCAAAGGAAACAGAAAAATGCAACCCTAGACTCCTATTTTGGGGGCATAGAGCGGAAAAGGACTGTGAGGTCAGAAGTCCTGCTCCAAAAGCCCCAGGGGAAAACATGAGTGGGTTGCAGGCCATAGAGGACCTTAAGAAGGACTTTAAAAATCAAATAAAGAGAAGTGGAGGAAAAATTGGAAAGAGAAATGAGAAGGATGCAGGAAAAGTATGAAATGAGGGTCAACAGCCTGACTGAGGAAAACAACACCTTAAAAAATAGAATAACTCAAATGGCAAAGGAGGCCCAAAAGGGCAATGAGGAGAAGAATGCCTTAAAAAGTCGAATTTGCCAGATGGAAAAAGAATCTCAAAAAGTTCACTGAGGAGATTCATTCCTTCAGAGTTAGACTGGAGCAAATGGAAGCTAATGACTTTATGAGAAATCAAGATGCTGTTAAGCAGATACAAACAAATGAAAGATTAAAAGGCAATGTGAAATATCTCATGGGAAAAACCACTGACCTGGAAAATAGAGCCAGGAGAGACAATTTAAAAATTATTGGACTACCTGAAAGCCATGATCAAGGAAAGAACCCAGAAATCACCCTTCAAGAAATTCTCAAGGAAAACTGCCCTGATGTTTTAGATCCAAAGGGCAAAATAGAGGTTGAAAGAATCCACAGATCACCTCCTGAAAAAGATCCCAAAAAGAAAACTCCCAGAAATATTATAGCCAGGCTCCAGAATCCCCAGATCAAGGAGAAAATACTACAAGCGGCCAGGAAGAAACAATTTCAATATTGTGGAAACACAATCAGAATAGCCCAGGACCTGGCAGCTTCTACACTGAGGGATCAAAGGGCATGGAATATGATATTCCAGAGGGCAAAAGAACTGGGAATGAACCCAAGGGTCACCTACCCAGAAAAACTGAGTATTTTGTTTCAGGGGAAAATATGGTCGTTCAGTGGAATAGAGGACTTTCAAGCATTCTTGAGGAAAAAAACAGAATTGAATAGAAAATTTGACATCCAGACACAAGAAGCAAGAGATGCCTGAGAAGGCAATCAGGGAAAAGAAATCAAAAGGAACTTATCAAAGTTGAACTATTTACATTCCTATATGGAAAAGCAATATCTGTGACTGATAATATCTTTCCCACTATGAAAATAATGGAAGAAGGGGGTGTGTTCATACGAATACATATGTGAATGTGTGTGTATATGGTTACAGTTATATATGGATAGAGGGTATAGGTTGATTTTGTTGGGAAGGGAGAGTACTCAAGGGATGAAATTATGAGGTGAGAGAGGAAAGTGGCAAGAGGAGATGAGGAGAGACATGGTAGGGTAAACTATCTCATGTAGGGGAAGTGGGTGCAAAGGAGGGGGAGAATAAGGAAGGCTAAAAAGGCAAAACCACATTCACATTGAATTTGGTTCAGGAGAAAATGACATACATAGTAAATGGGATATCTCAACCTGCAGCAGGATAGGGGGAAGGGGGATGAGAGGAGGGATGATGGATGGGAGGGCATCCTTGGGGTGAGGGGAGGTTGGAAGTACCCACTATTGAAGAGGGACAGGATCATGTAGGGAATGGACCAGGTGGGGGGTGGGATGAGTGGGAGGGAATTATAAGCATCCTTGCACAATATATCTACTATGATAATGTTTTGCATAGCTAGACATGTACAACATACACTGAATTACTTATATCCCAAGAAGGAATGGGTGACAAGGGAGGAAGGAAATGGATCTGAAATTCGAGGTCGTAACATTAAATGTTTCAAATATATATATATAAATACTATTATTAATACTCTTGCCTATAATTGGGAGATAAGATGTGCAGGCATTGGGACACAAAGATTCATCTTCCTCTAATGGAAAAGCTGATGGGGGTATGGGAGAAGGTATGGGAGAGAGCAGATTGGAGGAAGAGATATCTTGTGGGACTGCTATTCTGGGAGGTTGGGTAGGGGAATAATGGGGGGAAAATGATTGTAACTCAAAATCTGGCGGAAATGAATGATGTAAAACAGAAGTTAATAAAGTATTTGTTTAAAAAAAAAAATTAGCTGGAGGGGTGGCTAGGTGGTACAATGAGTAAGAGTGCAGGCCCTGGAGGAGTCGGGAGGACCCAGGATTGGTTCCGGCCTCAGAAAATTAGCACCCACAAATAAAATAATTAGCTGTGTAACAACTAATCTTGAGCAAGTTACTTAACCCCAATTGCTTAAAAAAGAAAAAAAAAATTAGCTGGAGAAGGAAATGGCAAACCCCTCCCTTCCTTCCTTCCTTCCTTCATTACTTGCTTCCTAGGTAAAAGAAGCCATTCCTTGCCTCATTTTACCTAGCCTTAATCAGTGGATAGGCATTGCCTCAGATAAGCTGAGATCTGGGAAAAGCTTTAGCTTAAAAAGGCCAAGATCTCCTACTGCCTCCCGGGCCATCTCCAGTTGTCCTGATCTGTATCTTGCCACTGGGCCCAAATGGCCCCATCCAGATGAGAGAGTAAGGCTGGTGACTTTACACAGCCCTACCTCACTTAAATCCAATTCACTTGCAAGTCATGGCATCACCTTTTTGATGTCATGGTACTCTTGGAGAACGAAGGACAAACAATGGTAAATGCTAGGAATACAAAGGGCAGCTAGGTGGCAGGAGTCAAGAGGACCTGAGTTCAAATGTGACCTGATACAAGTTGTGTGATGCTGGGCAAATTGCTTAATCCTGTTTACCTCAGTTTCTATTCTGTAAAATGAACTGGAGAAAGAAAGGGGAAACTGCTCCAGTATCTTTGCCAAGAAAATCCCAAATAGGATCCCAGAGGATCAGACATGACTGAACAAAAGGATTACAAAAAGAAGCAGAAGATAGTTCCTGCCCTCAAGGAGCTCACAATCTAATGGATCAAAGGGTATAGGTAGTTAATGATTTAGGAAGGAAAGTTCCCTATTACTTTCTAGACTAATTCAATTCAACTAGCAGTGGAATTACTATGCCTGTTTTCCCACAGCCCCTCCTGTCATTTTCCTTTTTTCTTTCCATATTTATCAGTTGATGGGTCTGAGATAGAACTTGAGTTGTTTAAATTTACACTTTTCTATCAACAATTTATAACATTTTCCCCCCTCTAAGACTTAAGTTATAATGTGTTGGTATAGGGAGTACCAAAACAGAAGGAAATCACAAATCTTTGAAGAATTATGTCTATAAACAAAGCCCATGTCTTCTAAGAACTTACATTCTGCTTTGTGGTAATGGTAGACAACATGTACACAGATAAGTAAATACCAAATATATGCAAAAAAACCCCAAATTGATCTTTTAGGACAAGAACAGAACTGGAAGGATCAGGGAAGGTCATATAGGAGATAACACTTGACCTGTGCTTTGAAGGGAATCGGGTATTCTAAGAATCAAAATTAAGGAGAAGAGCATTCTAGTCAAGGGGTACAGCTTGGAGGCAGGAGATAAAATAGTGTGAATGGTGAATAGCAAGTGTTTTGTTTGGAAAATTTTGTTTCTATCTTCACAATAGCCCTTATATACTCCACTTATCCATTCACATGGTCACTACCCTCATTCATACCTTTATCACCTTTCACCTGGACAGTAACTTCCTAATTGCTCTCCCTTCCTCAAGTTTCTCCCCTCCAGTCCTCTACCCAGTGGTGTCAAACTCAAATAGAATGGGACCGCTAAAACATACAAAAAGATCCCTGCAGCCCAATTATTAACTTAGAAAAACGGATATTTATAGATTTCATTTTTTATTAATACATCAACATATTAAAATCAGAGAGAAACTGCATTTTAATCTGGTTTGTCACATTTGAGAGCATTATGGGCCACGTGCTCTGCACACCACAGGTTTGACCCCTCTAATCTATACAACCACCTAACTGATTTTCTTAAAACATAGATTTGACATAGTTGTCCCCTATTCAACAAACTCCAGTGATATCCTGTTGCCTTTAGGATCAAATATAAATTCTACATAGATTCAGTAAAGTAATAGGCCAATGTGAGGAGTCAGTCATTGGTATAGGAAAGGAGGAGAGGGTTCAATAGCAGGAGCATAATTCAAAGAGTCACATGCTCAAAAGCTGCCAATACCTCTTTGTCTCCTTTTTCTCCTTCCTTTTAGAGGTCTTGGTGTTCAAAGCTTTTCACAACCAAACCCCTTCCTATCTTTCCACTGTTCTCACACATTGCTCCTTTCCTCAAACTCTTTGTTTTGGTCATATAGGACTATTTGCTAATACTCACATAAGACTTTATTTCATGCTTCCAAACTTTTTCACTGGTAATACCTTGTGCCTGATGTGTGTTCTTTCCTCATCTCTGCCTCTTAAAATCTCTGGTTTCCTTAAAAAACAGCTCATATCCTGCCTTCTGCAAGAGGCATTTTCTGGTCCTCCCAGCTCTTGGGGCCTTCCCCTCTGTGGTTATTTTGAACAGCTTTTTGCCAAATTAGCCTAGTCATAAACATCTTTAACACAGACCAGGATACAAGTAAATTACTAAGAATTAATGAAGTTAACAAAAGGTCACAGTTTAAACCTAGAGGGTGGTTCAGAGACTAAGACATTTTGAGTCCCTGATTATTTATTACTCAATTAGCCTCTGTTAACACTTACTTTGAAATGTCTCCTGGGAAAATTTGCATGAATATGGGATGTCAAGAAAGTAATGTTGCAACCAGTTATCTTTCTGATTCTACTTCTAATCTTATAGCTTTTAAAATACTATTGAAATCATATATAGTATAACCCTTGAAAATAATTTGATGCTGCAATGTAGAAACTAGTAACAGAACATTTTCGCCTAGATGTCTCAGACTGCATTAGTTAAGATGAGTTAAAATGTGAATTATGTTTTCAAAAGAGTTTGTAAAAAAGGATACAATCTTGAAATTACTTAGGTTTTATTCTTGAGTGTTTTAAAACTTCATGAAAGTTCAAATAGTGAAGCAAGGAGCCACAGCCTATTTCTACATCAAGAGATAAAATCTGTTACTTATTCAGCTCAAAATATTATTTTATTAAAGTTGTATTAAAATATGGAATGTAATTTGTTCTATTAATAAAAGATATTTGGAATGCATGCATTACACTGCTAGTCTATGAGAAAGGATGGTATATCTTGTGGTTCCCACAAAGAGACCCATTGACTATCTCCACATATGATCTTTCTTGCAGTTTTTTAAATTTAAAAGCTAGATGGTTTTAAGGAGTTTTAAAGTGTTGAATAAATTTCATAGCTTTACAAAATAATGACTTTCTATAGAAACAACATAAATGTCAGGATTTCTTTTTCTCGATAGAGTATTTCACTTTGCACAGTAGTTCTTGGAACATAGTAAGTGCTTAATAAATGCTTTTGCCATTCATTTGTACATTCTGTAGATACTGCTCTTAAACCTAGTGTGTAAATGGAATTTAAAAAATTAAATCCTAATTTTATGTTGATATTATAGGATTGTAGGTGGGACTCAAGGCAGCTTTTAAAGTATGAGAAGTTTAGTATAGGTAGAGAAGTAGAAGGAAGACATTGTAAATAGAGGAAACAGTAAAGAGACACATACAGAAATTACCATGGTATGTTGATTACATTGAGGGAAATAACCCTGCAAAAGAAAGGATGTGTGTTTGTTTCTTATTTAAATTTGGTTTATTTTTAATTTATGGAATAAAACAATCATTTCTATTACATAATATAACAAGGAACACGATTGCTCATGAAACTGCAAATCTATTATGTACAACTTGCTATTCCTCTAAAATATATAGTAAAATTATCGTGTAAGTTTCTTTTTTCTTCCTCCCCCCCCCCCAGAGGTGGTTACCATTAGAAACAAATAGGTATATGTATGTAAAATTATTCTATACACACTTCCATTTGTCAATTCTTTCTCTGGATACAGATAGCGTCATTCTTCATAAGTCCTTTATAATTAATTTTGGTATTTATAATAGTAAAAATGACTTATTTGCTCAAAGTCATTCCTAAAACAATATTGTTGTTGCTGCATACAATATTCTCTTGGTCCTGCTCATTTTGCTCTTCATTATTTCATGCAAATCTTTCTATGTTTTTCTAAGATCATCAAACATCATTTCTCATAGCACAGTAGTATCCCATAGCAATCATATGCCACAACTTATTCAACCATTCCCCAGTGGATGAGCATCCCTTCAATTTCCAGTTCTTTGCTATCACTAAGATAGCTGCTATAAAGATTTTAGAGTATATAAGTTCTTTTCCTTTCTCTCTAATCTTTGGAAGTAGACCCAGCAGCAGTACTACAGGGTCAAAGTGTATGGGCAGTTTAATAACTGTTTCAATTCAGTTCAGCAAGATTTTATTAAGTGTCTAATATGAGTCAAACTCTGTGCTAAATGCTAGGGATGCAAAGACAACAGTGAAACAGTCCCAGTCCTCAAGGAGCTTACATTCTAAGGGGGGTGGGGAAGAGGGGAAGAGGGAACAGTAACAGATGCAATAGACAGGTACACAGAAGTAATTTTAGGGATGGGGAGCACTAACAATTAGAAGACTCAAGAAAGGCCTCTTTCAGGAAGAAGCACGTGATCTGAGTGTTGAAGAGGGAATTAGGACTTTTGAGAAGGGGTGTGGGAAGGGAGAGCATTCCAGGCTTGTGCAAAAGCACTAAAAAAGGAGATGACGTACGTAAGTGGAGCAGCAAATACACTTTTGGCTGGAATGTAGTGTATATCAGAGTTTATTATGTGAAATCACTCTGGAAAAGTAAATTGCAAACCAGATTGTGAAGGCTTTTAAATGCCAAACAGGAACTTAGATTTGATCCTAGAGACAATACTTCAGATGACAGGTGATGAAGACCTAAATTAGGTTGGTGGCTTTGTGAGTACAGAGGAGGAAGTATATATGAAAAATGTGGTCAAGTCAACACACATTTATTAAGTGCTTACTCTGCTAAGCAGTAGGGACATAAAGGAAAACAAACCAAAAAAACCAGTCCAGGCTTTCAAGGAACACTCATTCTAATGAGAAGACAGTATGCAAATAATTTTGTTGTGGGGATTGACTTGACAAAATTTGGCAGTGGACTGGATATGAAAGGTGAAGAAGAACAAAGGGTTAATGACTCTGAAGTTGTGAAATTATGAAAAGACTAGAAAGTATTTGGAAGTAATTGGAAATAAGCTTGAGAAGATAGAAAGGTCAGAAAATATATTACACAGCCTTCTTTCATTGTTAGGAGGTGAATTTTTTTTCTTCATTTTACTGAGGAGACCAAAGCTACTTAGTGTGAGTTCTTTCATTTGTTCTCTCTACTTCAGCATGTTCTGCATCCAAACCCATCATCATCAATAAATAAATAGAACTACTGTTTACAGAAATTTGTGCCAAGTGCTGAAAATCAGAGGTATAAGAGATAATTTCTACTATGAGTAGCTCAAGTAGGGTAGAGTTGAAGGTCACTGAAATTGAAGATGTTGAGAAACTTTGAGGTCAGGAGCTTAGATGAGTCATCAATATAGATATGGAATTTGCTAGGGATTATGGCAGGACAGGTAGTGGAGGTAAAATGGGAACCAGGTGCTGAAATTATGAAATAAATTTATTTTTTACAGCGAGGTATAGTACAGGAGCTCCTCTATCTAATACAGGAGCTTGCCTATCATCATACCCACTATTACTGCACTAATGTAGCCCTCAGATGGACCCCAAAACTCCCAGGCACTCTGATACTACTTCAATCTATTGCCATCTTATTGCTTGTCTTATTGCTCCTTGGTTGATTGTGATTTTACTGTCTTCCTGCAGGAGACCAGGTCCAGGCTACATGTAGCCCCACTCTTCTCTGCATCTACCTCTAGGATTCCTACCTTTCCAGTCCCTGTGTAGTTTGCTTTAGAAGGTCAAGCCCCAAGAGTATGCACTAGTAATGAATTACTATCAGACTGGTGTCTTCCAGGCAACAAGTATCCTGCTGTAATGGTAATGGTAATTTGAAGATCTTTCCTGTCCCTTAATAGGCCAAATGTAATCACATGGAGCCCATGGAGGGGAGGAGCTTGCTGAAAGGGTGGAACAGGAATGGTGGAGCAGGAAGGAGCAGGGGAGAGTCAGAAGAGAGCTGGGAGCAAGCAGCTTGGGGACGGAGCAGCTAGCATGAGTAAGAGAGGGGCATTTTTGCTTAAGGGGGCCTGTTTTGTTTTGCAGGCCTGACAGAGAGAAATCTTGGAAATGGCAGAGCTTGCTGCATTGGTTATGTGTACCAACTTCTTGGTTGCTATGATGGATTTGACTTTCTGATGTTGGGATTCAGCTTTTTGATGTTTGAATAAATGTTGTGGTTCTGTCTTCCATGTGGAGAGTCTGTTATATTTTGTGATTCACAACTACACCAGCATATTCATAGCCACCACTTGCACTGTGAATATCTCATTGGCATTATACCTGGAAAAGATGAATTATTTATCAACGGAATTTCATGCCTTATTAAGGAAATAGAAATATTCAGAAAGTTCTTTTTGTAACTTCCTCTGGGCACATATACTACATAAGTATTTCACAGTCAGTTCAGATTTTAATAATTTTTTAAATAATGCCATATAGTATTGGATAGTTGAAATATAAATGTTAAGAGTATACTTGTAGCATCCAAATATTCATTTAGACTAATGAATGAGGCCTTTCTCCTTTTATCCCCACCTCCTTGGTATCCTTCTAACACCATATGGCCAGTATTTCTCTTCTGTTTATCCTGGCAGTACTGAAAGCTATCCCCAAGCAAGTGAATATTATATAGAGATGTTTCTATATCTCTCTATACACATACATTTTGAATCGTAATAAATACTTTGTGGGTTTGCATGCAAGTTTGCTCATTACTTTCAATATTAGAAACACTAAAAAGAATTAACAAAATGGTGACATGTCATTCCATCAGAATACAATGTCTACTTCCATCAAAATAAGAACTACTTCTGAAGAATTAATTTAAAAAATTACCTCCTTTGGATTATCAAGGTAGGTTACATATACACGTTCTTCAAACCAATTATCTTCCTTCCCTAAGCAAGAGACTGGATTTTCTATAGAGAAAAAGCTCCCACTCCCCACAAATCATGAGTGGAAAAGTTTCTTATATCATTCCAGGAGTACAATTCCTGCTAAATACACATCCATGTGGAGGTATGGCCAATAGGCAGAAAGCTTGGAGTATGGAACCATGACAATTCTAGATTTTTATTTCCTACTTTCTCCTAGAGCCCAAATCTTTAAACCCTAAGAATAGACAGGTAGAATGAACTCTTGTTGTCTTCTCTGCCATTCTCTAGGACCATATCAGCATCATATGATTCTTTTAGAATAAGCAGAAATAAGCCCAAATTTTTCCAAAAATCTAGCAGGGGAACAAAGTTAGATGATTATTCTTCTAAGTAGGATATGTTGCATGTATCATTGTAATATTGAAGGGTAGATTCAAGCTCAGTAGGAAAATAATAAATAAAAGTGGCTTTCATAGATATATGTATAAATCCAAAGATAAATAGAAAGCTTTAGAAATAATAAAAATATAGTTAATCATAAATATATAAGCATATGCAACATAAATTGTATATTTTGTATATAATATGTAAATGTATGTTACATATACATACAAACAATTCTTTCCAAACCTTCTAGGGATTTGTCAAATTGTGGGGTCTATTTTGAGAGTTAGTTACATGTATCAAAGAGCAAATGGGGTTTCTAAAATCATTCCTTTTTAAAACAAGAAAAAATTCAAAATGCCTAAAAGCTCCAACTCTAGCCCCCATTAAGAAAAATGCTTGGAAAACATAATTATTGAAATATACTATTTTAAACCATAGCCTGGATAGGGAAATGTCAAGAAATAAAGGTTTGTAATCACCTTGCACTGTAACTAAAATCTGTTTAATGGATTTTAAATGGTTCTGTATTTGTGTTAAAAAAATATGTATGTCCCCATGTTGACAACTTAAGTATACTGCATTCTGGCCAGATAAAATCTGTAGTGCATGAAACTCTACTTCTTAAAATATGGGCATAATGGAAATGATATCCAAAATCACTATCATTTCTTTTGGCAGGTTTAGTGAGCTCAGTGATAACACTGTGCTGACAAGGGAGCCAGCCTTAAGTTTTAGAATGACTTTTCCTCTCTATGTTGCTAACAGTCATCTTGTGGTGGTATAAACGTTATTGGAAATAGTTACCAAATGTGTCTTGTGTTCCATTCAACTCTAAATTCATACAAACTACTGGGTTCAAAGTATCATAAGTTGAGTTGTAAATTTATGTCAGTTGACATTCCAGCTTGGCTGGGAACCTCTAAAATCATCTGAACTCAGTTTGTATCTTGTCAAGGAACATGAATTTTTAAAAAGGAAAACATTTTTTGTTATGCTGGATTTTCCCCCCTTCTTTTAAAATCTTTACTATGACTTTCATAGAAGAAATAAAAGGGGTGTGTTTAAAAGTAAAGGTGATATAAAAGTAAAACTATAAATAAAAAAAGATTAGAAATAAAAGCAAGACATTTAATCAGGGCTAAAGCAGTTAGCAAAGGAATAGTGAAAATATACTCTGCACATATATTTATTTTGGACATTAGAGTCTCATCTCTGAGCAAATAGTGATGGAAATCTAGGAAATAGTCCTATGAAAGAATTGTGTATCAGTTTGTGAGGGCATGGAAAGTTATGTGAAGCAGCCCACCTCAGGTTGGCCAACTTTGCCCACATAGTACCTTTATCTTCTTTGAGAGTATTCCCTGATCTTGCCACATTTCATACTACCAGTGGGTGGCACTGTAGAAGGTACTCTATCCTGAGCCCTAATCTTGTGACCTCAAGTTATCCACAAGGAATACCAATAGAAAAGCAAGACTCTGCTCTCAAGAACTCACATATCTGGAAATATAATACATGCAGGGTAACTTCAGCTGCAAAGAAGATAGAGAGGACCAATAGTCCTTAGGATGCCGTGGTATTTCATCTTTGGTGTCATTTAAATGTTAAACTGTAAATACAGTGCCAAGATTTTGGTGGTGAGAACTGTCTTTTCTGCCTTGTCAGTAGCAGTTGCTACACATCTTGGAGGTTGTTGCCAAGTGGGGTCTCCACATGTGAATTATGACTTCAGGATCTGGACAGGAAACCAGGGACAGAATGTACTGTTCTTGATGTTACAAAATTTCTTTGGACAGTGGTCTCCTCTGTTTGAAAGGTAGATCTTGGGAGGGTTGGATCTTGGGAGAGGAAAGATCCCTAGGTCTTTTGGCTTTAAACTTTGAGAGAAGGCATAAGCAGATCCAAGTTCTCTTCAGGGAGAGATCCCTAGAGGGTGAGAGAGTCTAAGAACAATCAATGTATAGAGGAACAGGCACCTTGATCATGTCCCCGTTCCCAGTTTACTACATTAGAGACCAGGGGATTTCCTTTTTGGTGAGAAGTGGAACTCCCTCTTAATGGTTGAGCTATGATATCTTGCTTTCAGTAAGATAACTTATTCACTCCATGTATTGTATAGTGTATTCTGTCTGTATAACTTCTCTGATTTCTGTTTGCTAATCTCTCCTTGGATAAATGGGATTATTCGCTATTCACTATATGTAATGGTCTTTGTGTAACTAGTATTTGGTAGAATCAAGTCTTTGTATATAGCTTGGGGCAGTGCTTTAAAGTAAAGGGACAGTGGCCAGGAGCACAAGCTAAAATTTATTTTCCCTAGACTAATAATATTTAGAAGGACAGAATGATATAATTCTAGCCCATTACCCCCTCTCTGCAGACAGCAGAGCAACCTTCCTTCTGTCCCCAGTCTTTTGCTCCCTTCCTGGCAGGAATCAAAATTTCCCTTGGAGAAGAATGGATAGAAAAGATTACAGAGATATTTAGGTCACCTTGGGAGCTACATTGAGACATACACATGTGAACATAAGCCATAACCTAATAAATGACCCCAGCACATACACCTTGCATCTTTAGAGTGTCACCTTTTTTGGAATGGGATTGGTAAATGAAGTAGGTAGGTATGATTTTAGGATGATTTTAGGTTGAACTGCTGTTGATGGAGATTGGTCAGCTGGGAGTGATATGTGATTGGGGGCTTTAGAAGAGAGAGAGAGAGAGAGAGAGAGAGAGAGAGAGAGAGAGAGAGAGAGAGAGAGAGAAAGAGAGAGCCTCCCCCTTTTTTTGACTTCCAGAAGGGGGAAACCTCTGAGGCTTTGGGATTAATAAATGAAATAAACTATGCTCTCCACAATGGCAAGGAGTAGGTAACCCCCTGGGGCTTTAGACAAGGGCAGAGGAAATCCCCTCCACTTTTCTATGATGGGGAGTGAGGTGGTAGAGAACTGCTGAGGGCTTGTGGGAGGAGTGCAAGGGAAATCCCCTGTGTCTTTAGCAGTTGGTGGAGGCAGCTTTCAAGGCTTTAGGCAGAGATGGTGTGGAGGAGTATGCCTCTCATTACTGGCTGCTGAAAAAGAGAATCTTGCTTATTTCGGTAGTCCTGCTAGTGATGTTCCAGAGGTAGTCTGGTTGCAGCATTGGTAGAATGTCCCCCTTATCTAAGCCTAGTTCTGAGGAAGGAGACTCAGAGGAACCTTCACATACCAATACGATTTCAGATAGGCTTAAATCGTGCTAGTTACATTTCATTTCTAGAGTGCAGATAGAATGTAGAACTCACCAGATTCCCAGTTGTTTCAAATAGCTAGAGCAACCTGACCTCCCATTGTCCCAGGCTAGGTTTTTAACCACTGGGTTTGAGGATGGGGAGATGGAAGGACTTCCCTGGTTTTGGTGGGGGGAGACGGTAGGATGGAGATTTGGAACCTGCACCATTTGTAGCAACTACTCTAAATATTCCTAGGCCTACATGTGGCTGGGATAAGACCTCAGCAATCTGATGCCCTTAACCAGTCCAGGCAGGAGACAGATGAATTTCCCCATATGAACTGTGAAAGGGAGTAATGTATTGGGGTTGGTGGTAGTAAGACCAGTGAGACTCTGAAACTCGAGGACTTCATGACAGTATAGTTCCAACCACAGCTTTGGTTGGAGTAACCTCCTCTTCTCTAGATTACTAAAAATTTGTAGCAGCCCTTTCATGACGTCTACTTCTCCTTTTTCCCCTCTCTGTGATGTAGGACTTTGGTTAGAGAAAAAGAGGAAGTGGTCTGATGAAGCTACAGGGGAGGAGTGCTGTGGGGGAAAGGTGAAAGGGTAAGATGTCAGCAACAAGCTTCTTACTGGGGTCTACTCACTCAGCTCCACGAGCACTGAATTGGCTGTAGCAAGAAGAGGTTCAAAGTCCATACCAGTGACAAGACTGGGCTGAGTCAGCCTTAGCTGAGAGGGAGAAGAGCACTGACCAGGAGAACCTCTGTCTTTTCCATAATCCCCTGAGTCCTTAGTCAATGCCCTGTATTGGAGGAGGAGCCAAGATTCCAAGTTCTTGGTTCCTGAGTCTTCAAATAAAAACTGGTCCTACAGGAAATGAAAGTTAAAGATCCAGTGGGAATCAGGCTGTGTTGTTTGTATTCTATTGTTTGCTTTTACTGGGAGTGGCCAACAAACTCAAACTGTGCATTTCCTTGAATACCTGGGTTGGAGCCGGCTTATATCTAGGGACTACTAGAGAGTATGGGGGAGACTATAGTAGATAATGGAGAGATGTTTGACAGACATTGTTTATTTGTGATTATATGTTTTACTATTTTATTTAACAAAATAGGGGCAGCTAGGTAGCACAGTGGATAGAGTGCTGAACTTAAGGAAGAACTGAGTTCAAATCCCACTGCAAACACTTTAATACCTGTGTGACTTTGTGCTAGTCATTTAACCTCTGTTTGTCTCAGTTTCTGCCAGTGTGAAATGGGGATAATAACAGCACCTACCTCCTAGAGTTGTTATGAGGATCAAATGCGATAACATGTATAGTGCTTTCCAAACCTTAAAGTACTATATAAATGCCAATGATTGTTAATAATTATCACAAGAGAAATTACTATGTGCACTTAAGTATGTTGTGTCTGTTCATGTAGGGGGGAAGGCTAACTCCATTAAGCCAGACTTAAATGACTAGCACTCAGGAAACACAGCTCATACTGAGCTTGGCACTTCCTCAAAACTTTGACCCAACAGGTGGCATGTACATAACAGTTAAGGTGAGCAAGAGAATTTTCTGCTCTGGATTCTTCCTGTTGAATAGGATCAGGGCATTGGTGGTTAACCACTGATGGCTAAAACTGCATTTTTTTTCTGTTTGTTTTCTCCACCCCTTGTTTCCTTTTCCTTTTTGCTGGGGATGGAAAATGACAGAGCAAGCAGGCAGTGATTATAGTTCTTTGACGGGATTTAGGCAGAGCTGGCTCTGCCTTGCCTTTTTTTTTCCCTATTCTACTATTTTATAGGAAGTTAGTAGTTAAAAAAAATAAACCATTAATAAATAAATAAAATAATAAAATAAATAACAAATAAACTTCAGATTATCTAAGAGATAATAACCTGTAGTTACCTACCTCATAGAAGTATATTATATAATAGTAGAATGTATTTTGCAAAACTTAAAGATTAAGCATTTGTAAATGGAAGTTGTTATCATGCAAAAATATTTTTTTGCTTATAGAACTACATTTTGGAAGATAGGGTGGAGAATAGACTAAGCAATATTCCAGTTAGGTGGATTCAGAGCTGGTTGAATGACTAGAGCCAAACACTGGTCATTAATGGATTGATGTCAACTTGGGAAGTAGCATAGTGCAATGAATTTGGATTTAGAAGACCTGAATTCAAATTCGAACTCTGTCACTTACCTGTATGACCTTGGATAAGTCAGTTATCTTCCCTAGGCCTCTATCTTCTCATCTCTAAAATGAAAGAATTGGATTAGATGACCTCTGAAGACCCTCCCAGTTCTAAATTTATTATCTTAATAAACATCTTAAAGTTTTTATGAATATTTTTCAAAGAGACATATTTATGTAAAGAAAGTCAACCTAACAATTTATCTATCTATCTATCAAAAAGTGGGACGGACTGACTCTGGTAGTGGATTCTTTGTCATCAGAGGCCTTAAAGCAGATGCTGGATGAATGCTCATCAAGTGTATTACAGAAAGTAAAAATTTCCAAGCATGGGCTGAACTTTATAAAGATTTTTACAGTGCTCATATCTGTCTAGTTGTTTTATTCCCCTTCATGAAGTTTAGCCATACTGACCTACTTGCTGTTACTCTCATACAGTGCTCAATCTCTCATCTCAGTGCCTTTGCACTAGTCATCCCGAATGTGTGCAATGCCCTCCCTCTCATTTATGTCTCCTAGCCTCACCTCAACTACTATCTTCTGCAGGAGGCTTTACTAGGTCCCTTCAGCTGCTGTTACCTTCCACTCTAAAATTATCTTCTGTCTACTCTGTATCTTATATGCACCTTATATACCTATTATCTCCCCCATTAGAATGTAAACACCTTAAGGGAACTATTTTTGCCTTTTTTTTGTATCCCTAGTGCTTAGCACAGTACATGGAACAATTAAGTACTTAACAAATACTTAATTGAAATTCTACAATCAATTTCTTAAATAGGTTTTAAAATTTTAATGTTATATTATCTTTGCAATCCTAGTTTAAACCCTAGATGTGGATAAAGAATATTTTTAGTATATTGCAGAATTCTGTTTTGCCAGAATTTTTTTAATAATTGATTGTTTATGAATGGTATTGACTGATAGACTTCTTTCTTTTTCCTTTTTTTAAAATCAAATTTGCCTTTTGTTACAGGTGGGGATTCTGTTACCTGAAGCTCATTGAAATGGACCTTCTTTCATGTTCTTGCCCTTTAAATCAGCTGGTGATGTCTTAAGCTTGAAGCTTGAAGCTTGAAGCCATGCCACTGAGAATAAAAGTGTAAGTCATTTCCCAAAGAACTTTTATTCAAGGATATATTATATTCAAGGATGGAACTTGACTGAATCTTGGAAAAACTACAAGTATAGGGAATGTGTCACCTTTAAGGGACCCAATGACTTTCCATTTTGAGGGGTGTATTTTGTCTGGATCTGTAGAATGTCCTGTACCAACCATCAGCAAGCACATAAACATAACATAAGCACTAACATCTGTGTGAGGTTTGTAGGTGGGCAGCAGTTTACCTTCGGGCTTGACCCCTCTGCTTTTATATAGAAAATAGCCTTACGTCTGACATATAATGGAACCCTTGAGTCAAGAGCTATGCCTCTCAGAGGCAACAAATGATCGGGCCCATTGTAACCAGGTTTATGACTGGATTTCCTAGCCATTTTACCTTTATCATGAACAACCACCTTAGTCTGGCTAGGCCTCTTATCAACTCTGTCTTCCCAAGCATTCAAGACCATATTGCAGTCTTTGGAGGAAGATAGTAGTCTAGCAAGCAAAGAAATTTTAGACATTTCTCTTTTAATTAGGGTTCCTTCATGAGAGTAGGGAGGGGAGTCCCACTTATAGTTACAATGTACAGTTAAACAGATTTAACTTTATTTGATGATTTGAGAAGGTGTGCCATGGAATATGCTACCAAATATGTCTTAATCATGGCATAGCAAGGTACATGTAGAGAGCCTTGCAGAACTCCATTTTTTATTAGTTTGCTCACAGATCTCAAATGTGCACGTAATTTGTAGGGTGTACTTGTGAACAACATTAGTAGCAAAGTTGTACAACAGTGGTGTCAAACTCAAAAAGAAATGGGAGCCATTGAACTATTCATAAGAATTCCTGAGGGCCTCATAATATTTACTTAGAAAATCACATAATATCTATGTTATATTGTATTTTTATTTATTTTGTTAATTTTAATTTGGTCAGCTGTATCTTATGAGTGTTGCAACCTGTGTTTGTTACCTCTGTTTACATTTTTCTTGATGGTGTATAATTGAGGGGCCTCACAGAAGAGAGTCAAGGGTTCTAGTCACTTTTTTTTTTTTCGATTTTTGGAGGGCAATTGGGGTTAAGTAACTTGCCCGAGGTCACACGGCTAGGTTTTTTCGTTTGGGTGTGCTTTAAGTGTCTGAGGCCGGATCTGAACTCAGGTCCTTCTGACTCCAGGGCCGACGCTCTACTCACTGCGCCACCTAGTTGCCCCTGTCACTTTTTTTTTTTTTAAAGAAGGCAGTTTCATTTCTTCTTTCCAAAGGAAAAAAATAGCACTTAAAGTTATACTTATTGCTTTACAAATTTATCTTTAAATGCTCTATGGTATGGGTTAAAGCATTCAACAAATTTATTGACCAAATGGCTACTTACCTCAGCATTTTGTAGAAAGAATTGGGTAGAATATCTTTTTCTCTATATTTGAAAGCAGTCAACATAAAATAGGAGTTACTTGTTCTTGTCTTACAGGTTTGTTGTGAGGATCAAATAAGATACCGTCAACAAAGTGCTTTGTCAACTTTAAAGCGCTATGTAAATGTCATGTATCATTATTACTATTATTATTAAAGATTTAGGAGAGATAAATGCCTATTGATTTGATTTCACTTTTGAATCTAACTAGTACTGATGCCTTTGTACAAGTTGGATCATTAGTGGCCCGTCTCCTTTCTCATTTATTCAGAGATATGTTACCTATTTCCTATTTTCTCATTTTGGGCATTTAATTCTTTTACTCTTAACTTTATTAACATAATTCTGTATATAGTAACCTCTGATGTTTTTTGTAGTTTACATTCATTGTAATCTTCCCTTTCTCCTTTCCAATTTTAGTAATATGGTTTTTACTTAAAATCAAATTTGCTAATTGCTTATCATCTTTTTAAAAACTTGATGCTGAACATCTGATTTCCATTTCTGACTTTATATGTTTTTGTGCAAAATGCTTTCGGGTTGCTTTGGTTATTGGCAGATGTATTAACTTGGATAACACAGAAGCAAGATAAATTATAAATCTTCTAGAAAAACTCTCAATGGGAGTATGGAAATAGGATAACGTTAAATTTTTTATTATTGATAAATCTGTAAGATTGAACCCAGTTTATCTATCCTCATGCAACAAACTAATTAACTCTAATTTTTTTCAAAGATTCTTGACCTGGGGTTTGTGAACTTTTTTTTTAAATTGATAATGATATCTCAGTATAATTGGCTTTCCACATTCTACATTATTTCTACATAATTCTATATTCTATGTTATTTTATGCTCTTAAAAACATTATTCTGAGAAAGGGTCCATAGGCCTTACCAAATTGCCAAAAGGGTACATCACATCAAAATCCTTGCTTTAAAGCCTTACAACTCATTGAGCTTACCCTATTTCTCTTTTGTTGTTATATGCATTTAGGACTATAAATTTGCCTCTAAGTAGGACTTTGGGTGCATCTAAAACATTTTAATATATTGTTTAATATGTTGTCTTTACCTTTAAGATAACAACAATAGTAGCTATTTATATAGCAATTTAAGATTTGCAATGTCCTTTAAATGCATTTTTTCATTATTTACATGATTCTTATTACAGCCCTGTGCTGGACCTGGAATTAGGAGTTCAAATTAGGCCTTAAAAATTTACTAGCTGTGTAACCCTGGGCAAGTCACTTAGTTTCCTCATTTGTCAAATAGGAATAATAACAGCACCTACCTCCTGGGGTGGTGGGGATAAAAATGAGGTGAAATTTATAAAATGCTCTGCAGACATTAAAGTTTGCATACAAATGCTAGCTATCATTATTATTAACCCAAACATTATGCAATATAAGAGGCAGCATAGTATAGGAGATAGAAAATTGGCCTTAGAATCAGGAAGAAATAGATTCTGACGTATACTAAATTCTGACATATACTCTGTGACTCTGGGCATGTCACATAATATCTCAATAAGCCAAGCAACTCTTAAGACCATAAGTTGCAAAGAAGGTGTGTCAACCTGCATTTGCATAGGGACCTTCCTCATTATGGATTCCTATATCAATGAAAATCATAGGTCTAATCCCTTTCCCTATTACTTAATAAATTATTTTTTACTATGCAAAATAAAATATGATAATTTCTTGAAAGAGGTTTGAATAAGGTGCACTGAAAGTGAATAGAAAGGAATAGTCATTTCTGGTAGGTTAATAGGGTCATAGAGAATACTTTATTGTAGAAGTGGCATTTGCCCTGGGCCATAAAGGATAGGTAACAGTAGTAACTGACATTTATATATTAAAGTTTGCAAATAATTTTACATGGACTATATCATTTGAGCACCCTTTGAGCATCTCACAGCACCTTTACAGGAAATTATTTAATGAATTAATCAAGCATTAAGTGCTCTCTATATGTCAGGTTCTATGCCAAATGCTGATATAAAGACTAAAACAAAATAATTACTGCCCTCAAGGAGTATATATTCTAACAAGGGAGACAACATGTATATATGTAAGTGTTGCCCATATAAACTCTGAGGTGTCTTCATTCCAGCTCCCATTCTCACTGATGAATTGAGTTTCCAGAGCCAGGCTAGTATCCCCAGGATTCTAAGGGTAACCTTCTGAGGAGTTAGGATTAACCTTCTCTAATGCCATTGGCTTGTCTCCATCCGTGTTGAAAATCATTTAGTCAACCAGCATTCTATAGCTTTTAGGAAGGGGTGCAATAAGAAAAGTTCATAGGAAACCTTGTAACTCCCCACCCCCCAAATCTGTGCCACCCTCCTCTAAGGACATAAAGTCCAGAGGGAAAGTGAGATCCAACTTGGAGAGTACATATGGCCAAGAGGTAACTCACAGTTTCTTGTTACTATAAGTTCTTTTCTCTCAGTTTGGGGGTATTTAAGAAGTCCCCGTGAAGTATAGTGTCATTTATTTTCTGGGATTCTTATTGAATTGTGAGTATGTTCTGTTCTTGCAAGTTTACCTGGGCATGCTGTTTAGAACATCACTGGGAAGATGGAAAGTCTATGTTAGTAGGATCAAAGGATAGGAGCTGTGGAATAGGGATTGGTTGGCACCATGTAATCTCCCCAGATAAGCTAGAACATATTTCTGAAACAATTAACAAAACAAAAATATAAAGGTCTATTATGATGATAGAGATGCCTGACTCAAAACCAGAAGAGCAGACCAACTCCAAAACACCTTTAAGCAAAAAAACAAACAAACCCCAAAACCAAAAGAACAAACTCATAGCTTGTCCACAAGATCAATTTTAATTTTAGAAGCAAGAAACTGTTTAAAAAGTTTAAAATGATATTAGAAATGAGAGCTATGGGATAGAGACTAGGAAAGAGAATTAATAGTTACTGAGGTGCAAAAACATTACTCTAGTTATATACTCCTTGAAAATTAAATGGACCAAATAAAAGTTAGTGACTTTATGAGATAGCAAATAATATTAAAAGGCAAAAGTCAGAACAAAATAGAAAAAGAAATTTGAGTAATCTCAAGTAAAAAACAACTTACCTGGAAAACAGATCAAAAAGAGTTTTAGCAATCAGTGATAACTTGAAATTGGAAAGCCATGACCCTCCAAAATCCAGTGTATCATATTTTAAGCAATCACCAAAAAAAAAAAAAGAAAGAAAAGAAAAAAATAACAGGCTAGTTCTCTTGGAACCAAAGGGCAAAGTGAAAACACTGGGCACCTCCTGAAAACCACAAATGAAAACTCCCAGGAATATCATTGCCAAAATCCAGAGCTTCCAGGTTAAGGAGAAAAAAAAGAGGCACTTCTGCTATAATATAACTTGTGTTCTAAGGAATCACTGTACTGTACAAAATCCTACATAAAAAACCACAGAGCTGGGTGGCTAGGTGGAGCAGTGAGTAGAGCATCGGCCCTGGAGTCAGAAGGACCTGAGTTCGGATCTGGCCTCAGACACTTAACGCACACACAAAACAAAAACCTAGCCGTGTGAACTTGGGCAAGTTACTTAACCCCAAATTGCCCTCCAAAAAGCAAAATTAAAAAAATATTAAAAAAAACCCCACAGAGCTTATGCGGAAACTGAAGTTTGGGGCAGGACACTTAAACTCAGGTCCCAAGGGAAGCCACCACAACCTCAAAACAAGGACCCCTCACTGTGAGATCCAAGGCACTTGCAACAATGATTGGAACCAGAAACCTTTGGTATGGCTTCTTCCATGAGATGCTGTAGGGGACCATCTTTACTCCCACAGTGCTAAGCTCATTTCCATGGAAGCAATGCTATGTGACCATCACCAACTGGGATTTTCCTGAATATATATCTCGGGGTGGTGGGGATGAGAGGGGCTGGGTTATCATTAAATCTGTTCCCAGGTAGCAGGGTGCTTTGTGAATTTGTCTCCTCTTCCCTTCCTGCCTTTCTAGCTCCTCACCTCTCATCCCTTGAATTTTATACTCTTTTTTTTATACTCTTTCCTCCCACCCCCAGTAGCTCTCACTGCATCTTGAGGAAGATGACTACTGCATTACTTTCCTTGAGCTGGAGCCAGACATCTTTTCCCATGGACCCCACTGCACGCTGGTGGCACACATCTCCAGCCATCACTCTATAGTTTGCCCTCCAACCTCCTTGACGTATACCCCCACCAACATAATGTAGTTTTCCTAGATGATGCTTAAGCAAACTCAATATTCAAATTATGCTTAAACTATTCCCTAATATATCAGTTGTGTTGGAACAAATTTGCATTTTCGAAACAAGTTGTATAGAAGAACTTCCTGTAATGTACATGGTCAGAAATAATTCAAGTACCAATGAATTACAGTCATTATCACTCAATATTTAACTGCTACCACTATAAAGAGTCAGAGAACATGGAATACAACATTTCCAAAGGCAAAAGATAAAGGCTTACAACCAAGAGTAACTTATTCAGAAAAACGGAGTGTAATTCTATAGGGGGAAAATAGATCTTTAATGAAGATCTTTAATAAAGAAACAAGAAAAGACTTGAACTGAGTTGAAACTTGAAATACAAACAATAGGAGTGATGGAATCCTAATAAAGCTGCCCCAGCCCCAATATTCTAACTTCATTACAGGCCCCATTGTATCTAGCCTACCACCTTCCCTCCCCCGCCAATGTCCTAACTTCATATATGCCTCATGGCTCACTGGAACAATTAGTGTGTCCCTGAACTCTTAGTTCCCACAGAAATAACAGGTGTGTCCATGTGATGGGAACCCAGCTACTGCACTGCCCCCAGACCCATTCCCACAGAAGCAGGTATGTTCTTGTACTCAGCCACAATCACATCACCCATCTAGCCCAAGACAAGACCACAATACCTAACTATATATCTTGACCAGATAGGACCCAGCCAATTGGAGGGCAGCATGACCAGAATGTTTAACCACAGAACCATAGATGGGACACCTCCTCCATTACCTAATCCCTTAATAAACTCCTTCTGCCTTTTTAATATTAATGATATTCCTCTATTCTATGTAAATTTCTGTTATGTAATTGTATCTTCACCCTATAAAAATCCATCTTGCTTTCTCTAAAGTTGCTGGTTCCTCTTGGAACTTAGCCTGCTTCATGAGAGGTGTTAATCTCAATAAATGCCTATACTTGGATTAGAGGTGGTCTGACTGAATTCTTTGAGATGGTTCCACCACAACACATCATGAAACCCCACAGATTTTGGATGGGTAAAGCCCCCACCACAGCAGTTTTTGGAGTTCCTGGGTTTAAACCACAACAGGAATACATTTGCATTCTACTAGGGAGGGGAAGGAAGAGGATGATACAAGGATCCTCTAAGAACTGATATTATCAGGGGTTGTCAAATAAGGGCCTGGGAATGATTGTGCACTTGGGCAATGAAAGGTATTCTTCTTATTTAGCATATGTGGAAACTAAGTGTCAGGCAGGTGTTCCTGACCCCATTCCCTACGTTTTAGGCCAAGCTGTAGAAAATTACTTTATGGAAGGAGAGATTACCCAAGGAAGTCAACAACCCATTTTACAAAAGGATAAGGTAGCCTACAGATTGTATAACTGCCACATTCCAGCTAGTGGATCAGGAATGATTCACCATCCTCAGTTTTTTCTTAGAGCAATCTTTCCAAAAGCTAGAAGACTCAGCTATGTCGAACTAACCTTTCCCCTTAACATAAGTGGTGACATCTTCAACTTCTCTCCTCCTTCTAAAATGACAATTTTCTATCAGCCTCTCTGACACCTACAGAACAGGGTCTTTATCTCCTTATAGCTAATCTGTTGGCTATGGGGGGGGGGGCAGTGCAAAATATTCTTCCTCTCCTTTGACACTGGTACCATTTTAGTATAGCTTCCCATTACCTCATGCCTGGACTATTGCAATAGTTTGTTGATGGGTCTTGCTGCCTCAAGTCTCTCCCCACTCCATTCTATTCTCCATTCATAAATGAAATGATTTTCCTAAAGCTTATGTCCAACCATGTCATTCCTCTAACTCAAACTTCAGTGGCTTCTTATTACCTCCAGGATCAAATACAAAACGCTCTGCTTGGCATTCAAATTTCTTCATGGGGCAGCTGGGTGGCATAGTGAATAGAGCACCAGCCCTGGAGTCAGGGGGACCTGAGTTCAAATCCTGCCTCAGACACTTAACACACTTACTAGCCATGTGACTTTGGGTAACTCACCCCCAATTGTCCTCCAAAAAAAAAAAGAGAAAAAAAGAAAGACCAAATTTCTTCATAACCTAGCCTCCTCCCACCTTTCCAGTCTTCTTTTATCTTACTCCTTGACATGTATTTTTCAATCTAGTAACACTGGCCTCTTGGTTGTTCCATGATCAAGACATTCCTGTCTCTTGGCTCTAGGCATTTTCTCTGGCTGGCCCCTATGCTTAGAATGTTCTCCCTTTTCCTCTCCACATACTGACTTCCTTGGCTTCCTTTAAGTTCCAATTAAAATCCCATCTTTTACTGGAAGTCCTCCCTAATAATTCTAGTGTTGTCCTTCAACTATTTATTTAAATAAATTTAAATAAAGCGATTTAAATAAATTTCCTATTTATCCTATATGTAGTTTGCTCTCTATATATTTATTTTCTCCCCATTAGATTGTTGAGGGCAAGGACTATCTTTTTCCTCTTTTTGTATCTTTAGTACTTAGCACAGTTCCTGGCACACAATAGATATTTAATATATTTTTTGATTGATTAATCGATTGGTTTGAGTCAATACCTCACCTCATAACACTCTGATCCCCACCATTACTGATAGAGGGGGAGGAGTCCATGACCTGAGCCATATTGGTCTTGTCATTAACAAAGTAAACTTGGGTACCTGATAGCCCGGGAAGTATGCAACTATTTCGCCAAATGTGATACCCACAGCAGCTACTATGAATATGCAGGCATATTCCCAGATTTGAATCACAAGATATAACAGACCCCTTGAAGATGAAACCAAGACATTTATTCAAACAGCAGTAAGCCAAATCCATCATAATAACAAAGAAGTCTATACACATGGACAATGCAAGGGGCACCAAAACCCCAAGCGTTTTTTTAAAAGACAAAATCCATACATGTGACCAATGTAGGGAACACTAACATCCCAGGCCTTCCCTCTGTTAGGCCTCCCCACAAAACAAGTTCCCCCAGGCAAAAATCCTCCCTCTTTCACTCATACTAGCTGCTTTGCTCTGCCTGCTCTCTCTCTCTCTTTCTCTCCTTCCCAGCTCTGTCTGGCTCCCACTTTCTGCTCTACCCCTTCCTACTCTACCCTTTTGGCAAGCTCCTCCTACCACAGGCTCATGGGACTTAGGCTTCCATGTGACTCAGGTTCAAAGCAGGTCACATAGGCCTATTAATGGGCAAGAAAGATCTTTGTATTCCATTAGCAATGTATCAACAATACAACAACTTAGAGGACTGAGTCTGGAAATAGCCACTGTGCTTGCCCTGGTAATTGAGAACATCATTCCCTTAATAGGATGTGGTACATATGCATGGTTTATCTCTTAAGAAAGCATACATCAATCAGTCTTCAGAGCACTGGCTGTCATGGCTTCTATGACAGTAGGCTTTTAAGTCCTGATATCTTTCAGCTTCAATAACTCACTTTTCCCAAACCTTATTTATGCATCACAAGAATGTTTTTTAACTTCCAAAACCTCCTCATGTATATTAGAGATCAAAGGCCCCAGTTTGTCTCACCAATTCTAGAACTTTCTATTCAACTGCCCTAGTACAACTAGGACTACAAATCCCCGTCATAGATCTACTCCTAGACTTTGACATCATCACCACTTACCTATGTGGTTTGACCTTACAAGTGTTTACATCCTCTTGTGTCTTCCTCAGGGAAGCAAGGACTGATGACTCCAATGTTTCTTGATTATTGGCCAGCCTACGTGTGACATTGGAGTATTGTCACTGCAGATGTGCACGCAGGTGAAAAGATGAGAGAGAGAGAGAGAGAGAGAGAGAGAGAGAGAGAGAGAGAGAGAGAGAGAGAGAAAATGGGTCAGGAGGGAAAGAGAGATGGGATGAAGGGAGAGAAATGGAATAATGCCATGTATTATAATTGAGATTTGAGATAATTCTTAAGTAATAAAGTTCCCAGCTAGGAATTTTACCTCATCCCTCAGGTTTTGCTGCCACCTGGTGCTAAAAGGTTCCTGGTGGGGATGACTGAATAACCTAGTGACCTTTGGAACACATACTTTAAAATAAAAGACAGGTTAGAACTTTGGTTCTAGGTTAGAAGTTTGGTTCATTCCATTTTTAAATGAAAGATAAACTATTTAAGAACATATAAAGATGTTTTAAAAGATAATGTCAAGGGGTGGCTAGGTGGCGAAGTGAATAGAGCACTGACCCTGAGGTCAGGAAAACCTGAGTTCAAATCCAGCCTCAGAGACTTAACACAAAAAACTAGCCTGTGACCTTGGGCAAGTCACTTAACTCCAATTGCCCTACCTTCCCCCTCCAAAAAACAAACAAACAAAAAAGGTAATGTCAAATAAGGCATATTGACTAGATAAAAGTTATTATTATTAATACTTCTGAGATAGTCTCTCAGAAACCAGTTCATTTAGTCACTATTCTGTCAAAAATAAGCAGATTCTTAGTGTTGTGTACACTAAGTTATTTTTCCTTATAAATTCCTCTTAAACTAATCTAGGGTATTCTTTCTCAAGTTAATTTTGACTTATCTTGCTGGAGGATATTTTCTCCCTCATATAGTAGGTGCTTAATAAATGCTTATTCACAGAAACTATAATTCCTCCCACAGCTCTTGTCAGTCTATTTCTCTCTCTACTCTCAGTGTATGAGAACCCCTTATAGCTCACAAAATGGCTTTTGTAGCAGCAACCACACTGGCATACCCAGGATGGTTGCTAGCACAGGTTCTTAGATCTGCTTTACTAGGAAAGACAGCTGTTTAAGGGGTCAACAATCTTTTTAAATTACATTCATTAGTTCAGGGGAAAAATCAGCACCCTGAACTTCAGAGAAAATACAAACAGAGAAATAAAGACCAATAGATAGGGCTCTGACTGCCTGAATCAACTATACACTTTACATACATCCCTGGATCACGAGAGCCTTTACATTTGAGCAGGTGGGGAGCTCTGAACATATGGCCACTCGGAATCTTGACCAGAGAATCACAAGATCTTTCTTCTCATAAGCAAGCCCCCAAAACACAATACCAACTCAGAGTCTATATATACTTCTCAGAGCCAGAAAACATTACAACCCTCTTGACTCAGGACCTGTTTAGAAATTAGCAAAGGGTATGAAAACCTTCCTACAAGTAAGCCTCCCCTAAGCAAGCTTCCCTTAACAGGCTTCACTCGAGGTCTATTAATGGGTGAGGAAGATCTTATATCCCATTAACATTACAGCCTTAATCTCTCAAATCCTTTAAGTGATCAGGCCCATATTTTTCTTATACATAATAGGCATAACATTATTTGTAACAAAAATTTCTTAAATTACAGCACATTGCAAAAATTTGGGGATTTATAATAGACTGAAAGAAACCAAGGAACACAGTCAAGAAGCTAGATAAACCAAAAGCTCAAAGTAGAAAGAATAAGAAATCAAGAGCAAGAAAGAGAAGGGTGGATCTGGAGGGGTAAAGTCTCTGCCAGTGTTTCCTCACTAACTGACCAAAATTCTTTACCTGCTCCTGACCGATGTCAAGAATTAGGCAGTTTTGGGTTTATTTCTTTTTATAATCACTAAACAGCCACTTTGCAAAGTATAGTTTCCTATTTTCCTTTTGGGAGTTATCTGATATAGGGTAAATTTTGATCCAACCTTTTACTTTATGTACATCTTTACTTTTTAGATAAGTTTCTTCTAAACAATAGTTATGGGAGCTCCTATTTTTCTAGCATCCTGTTCCCTGTCTACCTCCCTTCCGCTCCAAGTTCTTTAATCTTTTAATATTTGTTAGCTCTTGGTAGAATCTCCCTAAATCCCCTCTCCTGGACTGACTGGAGTTGGGAAACAAAGGCCTACAGTCCTATAACATGAGATTTCTCTTACTTTCAAAACTGAGGGAAAGTCTTCATTCTTTATACACTCAAGATCTACTAATTGAGCCCACTTAAGTTCTTTCACTTCTTTTATCCATTCCAACTCTTTACTGAATACTTTACTGGCTTTTTTTTTACTTTACTCAATACTTTACTGAATCAGTTCTTTGTTTCAATTCAATTAAACAGGCATTTTAAAAAATTGTTTTTTATTTTCAACTTAAACACCTAAAAAGTATATTTCCATATAAAAGTAGGACATAAAGATTATGTATAAAGCCACAAATTGAACAGCTTACTTTTTAAAAAAATTATATAATAAATTCAACATTTTACATACTTTCAAAGATGTCTTATTTCTCTTTGTTCCCTTCTCTATGTACATTTTAAAAAATGCTTCAAAGACTTTCTTTTTTGGGAGGATAGCACTATTGCTAATTTTATTTTCCTCTGTAAATCTCTCTTGCACACACACATGAAAAGAGCAACAGTTTTGTAACAAATAAGCATAGTCAAGCAAATTACTCTCTGAATGGTCGCTTGGTCCCCCTATGATCTGTAGTCCAGGAGTTCCTGAGGCAGCCACATAGCAGCTGCTGCAGCGGCAGCTGCCATACTTCTGCCATCTCCCCCTGTCCTCCCTAACCCCCTCCCTCCCCCATGGACAGGGGCTGGACCAGGCCCTTCTTTTCTACCAGAGTTCTGGACTGACCTTTTACTTTCTTTTTAACATTTATAGGTTGGAAAGTCTGGAAATTGCCATAGCTGCTGGTGATTCACCCTCCTGAAGTCTGCTCAGGCTGCCATTGATTGGGGCTGCCCTGGGGCCAAAACCTTGTGGCTCACATGAGATTGGCTAGGCTTCCAGTGTGCTGAGATGAACCCTTCCTGTCAGCCTGTCAGGCTGCCTTCAGTGGGAGATTTGTTTCTCTGTATTACTTTGTGGGTTCTGTAGCTCTAAGATTTGTTTAGAGTCATATTTTATAGGCATTTGAGGTGGTTGTGGGAGGGAGGTCATGGAATTTCCCTCTTCTACTCCTCCATCTTGGCTCTGTCCCCTGGTTAATACTTTGAAAGTATTGGACCATGATTATACACAACCAAAGGGTATATATGCATCTGTGTCTATGTATTTGAAAGGAAGATATTCATAAAAAGATACCATAGAGGTGGCCTAGCCCAATCTCCACACTTAATGCACATGTACTAATTAGTGGAAACTCTTCTAGTCACTAGAACAATGTATTCTATTGTGGAAATATTTTAAGAAAGGGATAATAATACTTAAAATAAAAGTTATGTCTAGCAACTTTAGGATAAAGAGAATGAGGGAAAAAATCTTGCCATAAAACTTCCTATAGGGGTGGCTAGGTGGCGCAGTGAATAGAGCACTGGCCCTGGAGTCAGGAGGACCTGAGTTCAAATTTGGCTTCAGACACTTAACACAAAGCTAGCCATGTGACCTTGGGCAAGTCACTTAACCCCAATTGCCCTACCTTCCCCCTCCAAAAAGCAAAAAACAAAACCAAAAAAACCAAAAACAAAACCAAACCCTTCCTATAGGCAAAAATCCAAAAATATCAGGAATCTATGATAAAGGGAAGATATTTAAAAAACAAACCCTGGTTAGCATCATAAGAAGTAAAAGACCATTGCCTAAAACTTCAGACTTAGAGAGGCCATGATAGATATTCACATCTAAAAACAGGACCCCAGATATGATTTGTGCTCTTATAATTGCTACTGAATAAGAATTTGTGGAAGGACTGATTTTCCAGGACACAGACTGGTAGCCATTAAAACTGCAGCTACCCAACTGATTACCCCTATTCATCTGGCCTGCTTGGGTGGAGGGAGGGGTACTGAATTCTAACTTTCAGGAACTAGGCTGGGGGTGAGGTGGGCATCTGACTACTCCAGCTCTCACAAGTGGCAAGGTAGAGAAGTCTGTAAAGACTGGCTTGTGAACCATTGTAGATTGTCCTACCTGCCAGCTCTGTAATGCATGCTAGAGATTGCCAACCCTTGCTTTATGTGTTTAAATCAAATAAGGAACTCTTTTGATTAAACATAAGAAATCACTTTTAAAAACCACTATTATGTTTATGTTTATAAAAATCTATAAGATGCAGAAGGAAGTTGTGAAATATCAATCTTTAGAGGTCTGTATAAAAACAAGTACATGGATCCTGGAATATTTAAATACTTATCTACCTAAAAAGGAGGGGCCTAGAACAAGGAATCCCTCAAGTACCCTTCTAACTCTATGATTCTGTGGTCTTAGTACCTTGTCTTCTTAGTACAATAATATCAATTAACAAACAAGTATTTATTAAATATATTCTATGTGGCAGGCTGTTGGGGCCTTTAAGACTCTACCCGAACTCTGAGAACCCACGGAAAACTCAGGCAAAGGACAGAGCAACTCAAGCAGGGTGAAGGCACCTGGGCGTTTATTCTCCCCTGTGATTTTGGGGTATTGAGTATGCACTGCTGACAGGGGAGCACTCCCCTGCTATGAGAAGCTTGTTACTGCTGAGGCACGTGGGAGAAGAGAGTTGGGGGAGGGGAAAGGAGCTAAAAGGAGGGAGGCAAGGTGAAAGGGGAGGGGAGAGAGATGAGGTGATTGTAAATGATAAAGAGATTAAATGGCAAGACATTACATCCTGGTGTCAGGACTCCTTTGTCTATTCTCGGGGGAGCCTGCTCGGGGGAGGGGTTCGTGGGGTGAACCGGGTCGTTGGGGTGACCAGAGTGACTAGAGCTGTGGTGGCAGCTGGAGAGAGGGTTGTAGAGGCAGCCCGGGTCGTTGGGGTGACCAGAGTGACCAGACTGCAGGGACAGCTGGAGGAGGGCTTGTGTCGTAGGGGTGACAGGAATCGAGGAAGGCGATTGGAGTGCCGTAGAGGCGGCAGGAGAGGTGAGTTGGACGTAAGCCCTGTAAGGCGGGCCCTAACAGCAGGCATTGTGCTAGAAGCTGAGGATACAAATGAAATGAATAAAACAATCTTCACTCTTGAGAAATTTAATTCAATCCAGGGAGAAGATATGTATATATAAAAGTACATAGAATGAATAAAAATGCAAAACAAATACAAGCCCTAGAAACTGGGTATTAATGAGAAAAAGGTCAGTAACTAGGAATGAAGAAGAGGGTAATCATATATAGGAGAGCATGGTGGTTCCCAAAGTAGAAGAATCTGACTTGTTAATTTTTTTTTTTTTAATAACTACAAAAGTAATGAGAGGACAGATGCAACACTTTAACTCCCTGGTGTCAAGTAGGGATTTTTCATGTGCTTGACATCTTTTCTGACTTTCTCCCTTTCATAGTCCTTGTACCAGTAAGAAGTTAGAGAGACATGGGAGAAGCTGATTCTTCCCTTTCTCCTATACTACCCTTCTTCCTTCAAGGCCAGTGCTAGGGTTAAAGGAATAACAATCTCTCGACCTGTCCATTTCTTCATTATCTCCCAACCCTAAAGCTTCTTAAGGTTTCTGAATCCATAGTCCGTTCTCCCTATGTCTGCCAATTCCACAAGCTTACGGAGCAGAAAGAATCCCTTCCCCCACTGAAGGAATGAGCATCCCTACTTCTACTGTCAGGGTATAGCAGGGAGAAGATCAAATTATCTCCTTAATGAAGACCAGGGGTTCCACGGTCACCCTTGATTATTGAAAACTCTCTCACTAGATTTAAAGATAAAATAAGAAACATAGGCATACATTTCAGGATATCGTATAAAAAAAGAAAATGTCTTTGGTTATTCTTCTCTATCTCTGCCCTAGCAGAGTTTCTCATGTTGGCAATGCCTCTTCTAACTGATGAGTTCCCCCTTGCATCTCCATTTAGGGAAGTATCTGCACCTGTTGCTCCCTTCCACCTCACCCTTTTTAGCTCCCCTGGATGTGTTGTCTTCTCCCACTAGAATATAAACTTCTTGAAGGCAGAGAGGCTTTCTTTTTGCACTTATGTAACCTGGAGCTCAAGCTTATTTGCATAAGATGCTCCTTATTGGTGGAGATCAATTACAATCTTGAGGGGTGGAATTGGTTAGAATTTAGGAGGGGAGGGAACCTAGTTCTTTTGGTTATCTTTTTTTAGAGAGGAAACACTGGATTCCAGATTTTCTTCAGGGAGAAGCCCCCGAAAAGAAAGACTGAGAATAAACTAACATTAAGAAGAGATGGTGCCTCAGTTATACCACTAGCCCCAGTTTACCATGTTAGAGACTTCAAGGATTTTCCCTTGGGTGAGATCTAGAGCACTCTTTTATGGTTGAACAGATACCCCACTCCCTGTGGGAGAACTTGTTTACTCTATAGTATATTATAATGTGCATAACTTCTTTGATTTCTATTGGTTTTCAGCTCAGGTAATGGGCTTATTTGCTGTTTATTATGTGTGATGATCTTTGTGGAATTGGCATTTGGTGGGAAGGGAGTCAAACTTTTGGATATGCTTGGAACACTTCTTACCCATTAAAGGGATAGCAGTTAGTAGAGCAGCTAGAACCTACTATTAATTTCCCGTAGACTAATATTTAGGAGAGTGGATAGATGTAGTTCTAGCCCAATATCCCATCTTGGAGGATAGAGAAACAACCAGCCTCATGACTCCAATCTCCTGCTCCTCTTCTCCTTTGAACAAGGGTGGATGGAAGACACTAAAAATATTTATTCACTCCTTCCTGAGAACTATATCCTGACAGATCCACGTAGATACATATAACTCACATAGACATATAGACACATACTATATTTGTATTTATATTCCCAGAGTTTAGTACACAATAAACACTTTTAAAAAATGCTTTTTCTATCTAATATGCCAAGCTACAAATAGTTGTGTAAAGTGGAGCAATTTACTTTACTCCTCTGGTACTCCTTGTCTATGTTGGTCAAATGACAAGGGTCAGATTACGTTATTTAAGGTACTTCACAACCCTAAGATTATATGATTATAGCTAAAATAGATCAAATATACCCAGAAACATAAAATATACACTTGGGAATCTTGGGCCCTATTGAGAAGGCCTATGATAGGTGAGGCAAGGCAGTTTCCAAGTCTTGAAAGGAGCTGACAGTGCATTTCATCTCCTACTTCTCTATCAGCTCTTGCAAAAGGGACTCAGATCACATTATCAGAGATCAAGTTCAGATAATGAAAAGCAGAGTCTATCCTAAAAGAGTCTGATCCATCTCCTTTGTTCAGTACACTATATAGTGGGGACAGATTTCTCATGCATGAACTGTGGGGACAGATATCTGATGTATGAATTGGATTGCCTGGAAAGCCCTAAGCTACCTATTATTACATGGTGGCACTTATGGGTAGACCATTGGCATGACATCTTCTGTGAGAGGGCTCATGTTATTTTTCAGATCTCCTTGCCTAGTTATTGTTCTGACTTTGTCCTAGGGGACCAAAATTTAGAGGGTAGGAAAATTGAACATATGTATTCCTTCAGCAACATAGAAAGCATGTCATTATAGTAATTTTGATTAAGGTTAAAGAAAGTAACTATAGTATAGTTTGTTTTAGAATATATATTAGTTTATTTATATATTAAGTAACTGTAATTAAGGTTGGAGGAAAAAAACAATCCCAAATTCCTAGGGCATATTGAAGGTTATTATACAGTGTTGTTTGGGTGTACAGCTAGCTATAAATAAGCTAGTATTTTCCCTGTGCCACTTCTTCACTGAATGTGATTGAAAGTGATATCAGGAAAAAAGTCATCTTCATATCCAACCCATTCCTTTATCTGTAAAATGAGTGGGGGTTGGTCTTTAAGGTCCTTCTAGTTCTAAATATCATCATTTCTCTAAATCTTTTCCCATTTGAAGCAATATTAAGCTCTTAGAGTTGAAGAGACAAGGTAAGGTGTTCAAATTACCTTCTTTCCCATGGGGATTGGAAGGAAAGACATTTATTTGCAGTAAACATCATCTAGTAATTGTTATTCTTTTACTTTTTAAATTATTTAATCAAATCTTGAAAGTGTCTCTTTCTTTTGGATATAGCTAGTATGGCCACATCTGATCATAACCACACATGCATGAAACAATGCTTTCAAAATGACTGATTTTCAGGGCATTATGAATGTAATGTAGTTGAAAGATTATTACCCTTTAGAAAACTGAATATGATTCTCCCTTTCACCTCTGGGATGCATGCTACACAAGCAAGCAGGCAAGAGAAATCTCCCAATCTTTTTTCCTGCTATTGGGCCTGTCTTATGCTGTGCTTTGCAGTAGAACTTGTGACTTGTAGCTCAGCTTGACTAAACATGGCTGCTGATTTGGACATTTCCCTCAATATTTCTCAGATTATAAAAGAAAATGGGCTAACACAGGGTTAAGGAGTGGTTTCCCACTCTTTGGGAAATATACAGGACTATATCAAGCTCTCTAGCCAGTGGGAAGTGAGAATGAAGCATCCCTATGGAGGGAGGAGATAATCCATCTCCCACCTCCTGAGTGATCCTTACCTGACCCAATGTGAATTCCATCCTTGGGTTTCTCTCTTCAGGCTGATGATAGCCCTGGCTTCATCTTGCCAGCTGGAGAATCAGATAGCTCAATATGTGCTAAATATACCCAATTAATTTGGGAGCTTCTTAGGCTTTGTGCAACTGATCGACATGGATGTTTTTCTCTGGAATTTTTCCCCAGTTTATACCCTTCACTACAGTGAAGGCAGCTGTAGCCCCAGGAGTAAACTTCAGGTCATTGTTTGCAACTCCAAAAATAGAAATCATTAGCTGTAAAGGCATTGATAACTATGGACACACAGTGGGTAACAGCAAGCAGACGACAGTTGTATATCTTGAATGAATCAATGGGAACCAAATTCTTGAATAAAAGGGACAGTAGTGGTCTTTGTTAGGAGATCCTCAAATTCAGCTATCAAGTATAATCTAGCTAACAGTGTAAGACAGTCACTGTGTCCCTTATTGGTATCTAAAAAATACATTGACATTCCTTAGATTAGGGACAAAATTATGTATGCCCAGGCTAATTTCTTGTTGTTACACAGGGTTTGGATCTTGCTGATAGATCTGGGAAATTGTATCATTCCCAGAAATATCATCAGTGGTTTATATCATATAATAAAACTGCTCAAGTGAACTTATAAATTTTCTACTTCCGGGCAATCCAATAAGAAATTGATGATATTAAATTGGGCTGACCATTGGTGTCTAAAGGGATATATATACCTAAACAAGAAATTTATTGTTTTCATTTTTGTTCTCTTCCTGTCCTTTCTTAGTTTTTGACTTGAGCTAGGCTCATATGGAGTAGTAGAATTGTATGAGGATTAGGAAAAATTAATCCCATTTACTAGAAGACCTCTTAATGATAAATGAACAATAGAAGGAATGTATGTAGTTTGGCAATCCAGATAAACCTCAATAAATCTGACTGAGCAGTCTTTGATCTAGTTCTGTTCATTAATATACAGGTACCAAGACTCTTGTGCCTTCCCAAGATGCAGTTAGGACTTGTTATATTCAGATAGGCAACTTATTATCTATCTTTTTTCTTGTAGTTAAAGGAATAAAGTATAATATCAAATGCAAATAGGGATAATTTTGCTCTTTCTTTGCCAGTGCTTATTCCCTTAATTCCTTTTTTATGCTGTAGTATTGTTACAGTGAGCATTTTATTACTGTGTTAAGTAATAGTGGGAAAAGGGGACATTCTTGCTTTACCCTTGATCTTAATAGGAAAGCAGCCAAATAATTTTTCATTACAAATAATATTAGGTCTTTTCTTTATTGGATAAGTGCTTTTTACGATAATAAGGAAAAACTCCCTCAGGTTGACTACTATTAGCATTTTTATCTTAAATGAGTGCTGTATTTTGTCAAAAGTTTTTGTAGCATCTATTATAATCATGTAGATTGTCTTTATGAAATGATTGATTTTGCTCATTTTTATGTTGAACCATCCTTGCAAAATCTATATAAATCTAGCTTAGTTGCAGTGAATAATTTTTTGATATATTGTTATAATCTGCCAAAAATTTATTAAAAATTTTTATTGGTACTTTAACAATACTTTTTGAGGATGTCCATCAATTGGGGAATGGCTAAACAAGTTGTTGTATATGATTGTGATAGAGTACTATTGTGCTATAAGAAATGATGGTCAGGATGCTCTCAGAAAAACCTGGAAAGACATGAACTGATGCAAAGTGAAATGAACAGAACTAAGAGAACACCGTACATAGTAACAGCAATATTGTACAATCATAAACTGTGAATGATTTAGTTATTTTCAACAATATAGTGATCTATGAAAATTCTGAAGGACTTATGATGAAAAAAGCTTTTCATCTCCAGAGGAAGAACTGTTGGAATCTGAATGCTGATAGAAGCATACGTTTTCTTTTCTTTCTTTTTTTGTTGTTTTTGGTCTGTGTTTTCTATCACAACACAACTAATGTGGAAATATGTTTGTCATGACGGCACATGTATAACCTATATCAAATTGCTTGCCTTCTCAATGAGGGGGGAGGGCAAGGAAGGAGAAGAGAATTTGAAACTAAAAATAAAAAAAAGGAAAATGAATGTTAAAGATTGTTTTTGCATGTAGTTGGGAAAAACAAAATGTTAAAAAAATATAAAAATTGGGGTGGCTAGGTGGTACAGTGAATAGAATACCAGGGAGTCAGGAGGACCTGAGTTCAAATATGACTTCAGACACTTAAAACTTACTAGCCATGTGACCTTGGGCAAGTCACTTAACCCCAACTGCCCTGCCCTCCCCTTTCTAAAAACAAAAGAAAAAATTAATTTAATTAAAATTAGAATTTTTTCCTCATTCTACCTCTCCCTTCCTCTTTTTCCCAGTGTATCCTTCTTTCTCACTCTTTCAATTTTTTTTGGAGGTCATTACAACATAATCAATTCACCTCCATGCCCTTTGTGTATGCAAACTCCTTTTAACTGACATAATAATGACAAAGTTCTTAGGAGTTACATTACCATCTTTCCATATAGGAAGGTAAACAGTTTAACTTTATTGACACCTTTATGATTACTTTCTTATTTACCTTTTTATTCTTCTCTTGAGTCTTCTGTTTGAATGTCAAAATTTTTATCCAGCTCTGGTCTTTTCATCAGGAATGCTTGAAAGTCCTCTACATCAAATATTTTTTTTTCCTTCTGAAGGATGATACCTAATTTTGCTGGATAGGTTATTCTTGGTTGTAATCCTAAACTCCTTTGCCTTCTAGAATATCATATTTCAAGATTTCAGATCCTTTAACCTTGAAGCTGATAAATCTTGTATGATCCTAACTGTGACTCCATGACAGTTGAATCCTTTCTTTCTGGCTGCTTGCAATATTTTCTTTTAACTTGGGAACTCTGGAATTTGGCTATAATATTACTAGGAGTTTTCATTTTGAGATCTCTTTAAGGAAGTATCAGTGGATTTTTTCAATTTCTATTTTACTCTTTGGATCTAAGATATTGGGGAAATTTTCCTTGGTAATTTCTTGAAAAATGAGGTGTAGGTGCTTTCCTTGATCATAGCTTTCAGGTAGTCAAATAATTCTTAAATTATATCTCCTCAGTCTATTTTCCAGGTCAGTTGTCTTTCCAGTGAGATATTTCACATTTTCTTTTATTTTTCCATAATTTTGACTTTGTTTTGTTGTTTTATTTATTTGACTTTGTTTTATTATTTCTTGCCTCATAGAGTCATTAACTCCTACTTCGTAAATGCTAATTTTTAAGGAATTATTTTCTTCAGTGATTTTTTTAACCTCCTTTTCCATTTGACCTATTCTGCTTCTTAAGGCATTATTTTCTTCAGTGAATTTTTCTGACTCTTTTACCATTATTAGGCCAATTATGGTTGGTTTTTTGTTTGTTTGTTTTTTAGAGGGAGGAAAGCAAAGCAATTGGGGTTAAGTGACTTGCCCAAGGTCACACAAATAGTAAGTGTGTCAAGAATCTGAGGCCAAATTTGAAGTCAGGTCCTCCTGACTCCAGGGCTGATGCTCTATTCACTGTGCCGCCTAACTGCCCCAAATTCTGTTTTTGTTTTATGGTGCCAATTTTAAATAGATTTTATTCTCCAAGACAATTGCATTTCCAGTTGTTTACAGTACTGATAAAGTGCAATGTTCTTCACTTCTCTCGCTCTGCACACATTCAAGTATTCAGAATGCCCAGATTTACACAGTAGCTTAAATATTACTTTTAAACTGCTACTGCCTTGGCTACAAATTTGAGTCCTTCAATTTTTGGAAAGCTGTGTGCAATGCTCTTTCTTCTAGTGTGTTTAGTCGACCTCTTCAATGGTGGGTCCAGAAGAAGCACCTCTAGATGGGGCTGCCCCACCCCCTGGGAACCCACCAGACATGCCTCCTGGCATGCCCCCTGCACTCTGGTACAGCTTAGTAATTCTCCAATTCCTTCTGCTGATGCTCAAATTCTTCCTTCTCAGCAGCCTGGTTCTTATCCAGCCAGTTGATTATTTCATTACATTTGTCAAGGATCTTCTGTTTGTCTTCATCACCAATTTTGCCTCGAAGTTTTTCATCCTCTACAGTTATTTTCATGTTAAAAGCATAAGATTCAAGAGAATTCTTGGAAGACACCTTGTCTCTCTGATTTTCATCCTCAGCCTTGTATTTCTCAGCCTCCTGGACCATGTGCTCAATGTCTTCTTTGCTGAGACGTCCTTTGTCATTGGTGATGGTGATCCTGTTCTCCCTGCCTCTGCTCTTATCCACAGCAGAAACTTTGAGGATGCCATCTGCATCAATGTCAAAAGTGACTTCAATCTGAGGAACAGCCCTGGGTGCTGGGGGGATTCCTGTGAGCTCAAGCTTGCCAAGCAGGTTGTTATCCTTTGTCACTGCTCTCACCTTCATAAACCTGAATAAGCACACCAGGCTGGTTGTCTGAATAGGTGGTAAAGGTCTGTGTCTGCTTGGTGGGTATGGTGGCATTACGTTTGATCAGAACGGTCATAACTCCACCAGCAGTTTCAATTCCAAGGGAAAGAGAAGTGACATCCAACAACAGCAAGTCCTGCACATTCTCAGATTTATCTCCAGACAATATGTCAGCCTGGACAGCTGCACCATAAGCAACAGCCTCATCAGGATTGACACTCTTGTTGAGCTCCTTGCCATTGAAGAAGTCTTGCAGAAGCTTTTGGATTTTTGGGATTTGAGTGGAACCACCCACCAGGACGATGTCATGAATCTGAAACTTATCTAGCTTGGCATCTCTTAAGGACTTTTCCACAGGGTCCAGGGTGTCACAGAAGAGATCAACATTCAGCTCTTCGAAATGGGCTCGGGTTATTGATGTATAGAAGTCAATACCTTCATAGAGGGATTCAATCTCAATACTGGCCTAGGTATTAGAAGAGAGGGCACTCTTTGCACGTTCACCAGCAGTGTGAAGATGGCGAATAGCCCTCTTGTTCTCACTGATGTCCTTCTTGTGCTTTCGCTTAAACTCAGCAATGAAATGGTTGACCATTCAGTTGTCAAAGTCCTCCCCACCCAAGTGGGTGGTCCCAGCTGTAGACTTGACCTCAAAGATGCCATCTTCCATGGTAAGAATGGAGACATCAAAAGTACCACCTCCAAGGTCAAAGATCAACACATTTCTCTCCACACCAACCTTTTTGTCCAAGCCATAAGCAATAGCAGCAGCAGTTGGCTCATTGATGATTCAGAGCACATTGATGCCAGCTATGTTTCCAGCATCTTTGGTGGCCTGACATTGGGAATCGTTGAAATAGGCTGGTACTGTGACCACGGCATTTGTGACAGTCTTCCCAAGGTAAGCTTCAGCAATTTCTTTCATCTTGGTCAAGACTATAGAAGATACTTCTCTGGATAGAAACTTTTGGTCTCCCCTTTGTACTCCACTTGGACCTTAGGCCTGCCTGTGTCATTCACCACTGTAAAAGGCCAATGCTTTATGTCTGATTGTACAACTGCATCATCAAATCTGCGACCAATAAGACATTTGGCATCAAAAACTGTGTTGGTGGGATTCATTGCAACTTGATTCTTTGCAGCATCAGTGATTAAACGTTCTCTGTCAAGTGAAGGCAACGTAGCTTGGATGTGGTCCTGTTTCCTTGGTCATTAGCAATGATCTACACTTTCCTATGTTGTAAGACTCCCACACAGGAGTAAGTAGTGCCAAGATCTATGCCAACTGTGGGTCCCTTCGACATGGTTGCTGGGGAGTTGGGGGTCATAGCTGACCACTGTGGAGAGAGAAGGGCTGCTACTGCTCTGAGTAGAGTCCAAATTCTGTTTTTTAAAGTGTTATTTTCTTTAGTAATTTTTGTGCCTTTTTTTATCAAGCTGTTAATTCTCTTTTCATAATTTTCTTGCATCACTCTAATTTCTTTTCCTAATTTTTTCCTGTATCACTGTTATCTCTTTCTTTAACTCTCCAGAAGTTCTTTTTGGGTTTGGGTCCAATTAGCTTTTTTCTTTGAGTAACTTTTTTTGATAATTATTTTCACATTGTTGTCTTCTTCTGAGTTTATATCCTGGTCTTCTCTGCCACCACTATAACTTTTTACGATCAAATTATTTATTTTTGTTGTTCATTTTTTAGCCTACTTTTTGACTTTGAACTTCATATATGTGAAAGTTGGGCTCTGCTTACCTAGGGGTACAGAAGCACTGTCCCAAGCTTTTTTCAAAGCTAACTCCTGCAAGTTCTTGGTGCTTCTAAGGTGGTGTGATCCTGGGAGAGGTATTGCTACTTTTCTCCTGGTCTATGCTTTGGTCTTTACCCAGTAAGGGCTCCTGGTTCCCTGTGGCTACAAGTACTAGTGTTCCTCTCTGTTTTGGTACTGTGACCAACTGCTCCCTTGTGACCAACCTTCAGAGCTCCTTCCTCCTTGGTAACTGCAACCCAGAACTGTGTGTGCAATATGAGTTGTGACTTAGTGCTAGCTCTACCCAGAACCAGCAAAGGGTTCCTGTAATTTCTTTCTGACCAGCTATTTAGCCTCCTGACCATGTCTGGGCTGAGAACTCTCAAAGCTGCTGCTGCTGCTGTTGCTGCTGCTTCAATTCAGATACCCAGATTGTGTACCTAGGCAAAATCGTGGTACCTCAAGCCATTTAACACCTACATACCCCAAATACAAAGTAAGGGGGCTGGACTAGACAAATTCAAATTCTTCCCCTCTCTAATGATATTACTCCCTTTTTATTATTCCCTTCCTCTCCTAATTTCCATATTAGGTAAGTCAAATTTTTATGCACAACTGAGTGTGAATATATATTACGTTCTCTTTAAATCAGTTCCAGTGAGTAAGGTTTAAGCATTGCCCACCACATCCCAATTTCCCCCTTCACTGTAAAAGCTCTTCCTTGTGTGCCTCTTTTATATGAAATAATTGTCCCCCTTCTTTCTCTCCTTTCTTCCTTTTCTTAAGTTTTCTTAGGCTGGAAAACACATCTCACCCTGACCTTTTGTTGGCTCTGCCACTCCAAAATTGAAGCATTATTTTAAAGTTGTTTGGAAGAGGAATGCTGAGAGAGTTCAGCTAGGTCGCCCCTAATTTGCTATCTTGAAGAAGGGGATCCAATGATCTCTTAATTGCCAAATCCATGCCTTTTTCTTAACCTTCATTCTTTGCTTTTCTACAGTGTTTGACACTTTTGGCTACCACCTCTTCCTAAACAAACTTTCATCCCTGTGTTTTCATGACACTGGTGTTTTCTGGTTCCCTTTCTACCTGGATAGCCACTCCTTGATTTCCTTTGCTATATTTTCATCAGAGTTCTACCCTCTTTGTGTAGACGCAGTCTAAAGCTGTCTTAAGATTTATTCTCACCCAATAAAGTCATCAGAACTAAGTGAGATAGAGTGGTTTCAACCCCTATCACTACCTATCACCCCAGTTCCTTATACCTTCCCCTCAAATTACTTTGGACCTCCTTTATGTATATTTTATAGTTATTTGATTGTTTATGTCTTGTTCCCTGCCCCCAATAAGAATGTAAATTCCTTGAGGGATTATTTTATCTTTGAATCCCCAGTATCTATCACTTCCTGTAATATAGTACACATTTAATAAATACTTGTAGATCAAATGAATTGCTTTAATAAGTGAATGGTCATGCTTTTATGTGTAATATAGTTTTCTTGTTTGCCTCTATTAAGAATGTCCATTTTTATTCTTGCCTTAAATGAAATGATTACAACTGAAATCATGACTGCCCAAACTATAATCATTAGAGACAGTGTAGAACAGTGGAAAAGTCCTTGGACTTTGGAATCAAAGGTGATAGATTCAGACCTCAATTTCTGTCACTTACTATCTGTGTAACCATATCATTAACAAATCACTTAATCTCTCTTTCCTTGGTTTCCTCATCTGTAAAATGAATGGGTTTGACTACATGGTGTTTAAAGTCTCTTCCAGTTTTAAATCTATGATCCTGTTTTTTTGGGTTTATCTAAAGCATAATGTATTTATTCTAGGCCTCTACTTTCACTCTGTATGTGTCATGTTTTAGGTTTACTTTATTTAGGAAATTATTGAGTTCTGTTTTCCAATTGATTCTTCCATTCTCTCTTATTTTGGGGGTAAATTTAGTCTATTAATATCAATGCTTATTAATTGTTAAGTTTCTATTTCCTTGCATTAGATACAATAAGATTGCCAAGACGGTGGAGTAAGCCTAAATTGCCATAACTCTCCCACATTCACCTCCAAACAACCATAAAATAGTGCCCTAGAACAGCAGAACCAGCAAAAAGGCAGCGCTGTGTGAAACAACCTTTTAACCCAAGAAACTCGGAAGATTAGCAGCATGAAAGGTGTGTCTCACTTGAGTAAAAGGAGAATTCAGTCCAGGACAGGAAGCACCCCCAGCAAACCAGCAGGAGATCCTGAGCCCCAGTGCGGAGAAGCAGGAAAACGTCACTGCTAGGACCCTTGCCCACCTACCCCCCACCCTGCCATCCCTCAGCTTAGCCAGGGAAATGGGCAGATTCCAGCCCTGAGAACCAGTACTTCAGCATAGTGCTGGGCAAACAAGCAACCTCCAGTGGCCAGACCTCCACCATGTGCTTCACTGTAGCCTGGGGAAATGTAGAAACACCCCCAAAGGCCTCAGCACAAGCCAGAAACCAGCACTAGGACCCTGGCTCAGCACCAGATAAACTGCTAGACCCCTACAGCCTCTAACAGCACTAGTTACCTCCCACCTCACCCCTTCAGTGTAATACCAGACATGAGGGTCCCCTGTGGGCCTCAGGGAAACATCAATGCAGCACCAGGTAAACAACCAGGGCTTGTAGCCCCTGGCACAAGAAGCCTGAGAGAGTGCCCCTTTCACCACTGGAGCAGAGCTCAAATTTAAAAGAAAGGAAAAAAGGCAAATCAAAGATTGCTTTGAAAAAAGTCAACATTTTCCAGTTTACTTTGTTTGCAACAATCTTATGTCATTTCTTCTCCCACAATACCCATTCATTACCTAGACTGAGCCTGTCTGTCTGTCTCTCTGTGTCTCTTCATCTCTCTCTCCTTCCCTCCCTGCCTTTTTCTCTCTCTCTCCTAACATTCTCTTGCTTTTTCTAGGTTAGATCTCTCTTGCTCTTTCTCAGTCTTTCCTATTATCACCAGCATTCCCAGAAATAGCAATTCAATGCTTCTCTTTCCTTACTCTTTTCCCTTTTCAACATATTTTCTGCCTTCATAGACACTGCTCATACATTTTGTCTTTTTGTTCCCTTAATGACCCTCTATAGCACCAATACAATATTCACAGTGCCCATGATCACTATAACTATGCCTGCATGGTGCTCAGTTGCAAAATATAACAGACTCTCCATATAGGAGACAAAAGAAAAACATTTGTTCAGACACCAGAAAACCAAATTCCAACATCAGGAAACTGAATCCATCATAGTAACATAGAAGTTGATGCACCACAGCATAGCAGAGAGCTACACCATCCTTTAGCCTTCCCACAAACGAATATTTCACCAATATTTAATCACAAATCTCTCTGTCTCCTTCAGAGACAAACTCTCCTCCCAAATGTCTAGTAGGCTCTGACTTCCAGCTTCCTGTGCACTCTGCTCTACCCTTCATCAAACTCCTCTCACCACAGACTCCATGTGATTCCATGTAGCCTATTAGGGAGCAGAGTTTATTTTCAAAGCAGGGAAGGTCTTCAAATTCCCTTAAGCTTATTAAGGAGCAGGGAAGATCTTCAAATTCCCATTCCCATTCCACTCTCATACAAAATGAGAGTTGTAAATGATAATAGCTTTGACTTATCCCTTACCTAGTCCATATAAGAATATATGCTTGAATCTGCACACACACCCCTACCCCGCTCCTTTTTTCCCTACCTCTAGTTTTTTTAAAGATGTTCATCTGTGGAGCTTCATTCCCAGAAATATTAATTTATGGAGGACGGTGTGGGGTGGTGGAAAGAGTGCTGTGTACCTAAGCCAAATCTTGGCACCTCTAGCTGTTTACCACCTACAAGGCCCAAATGCAAAGTGAGGAGGAATTGGACCAGACAAATTCAAATTCTGCCCTCCTCCAGGGCAATGATACTACTACCTTTCCCCCTTTCCCCCCTCCTTTCTAGGATAATTTTTGTTTTTCCTTCTTGGCTTTGCCTATAATATCCTCTCTTTTTTCTCTTAATGATAGCCAGGCAAGGTGAGACTTCTAAATGGAGATAACCTCATCTTCAGGATCATAGATCTTTGACAGGGTCTTACAGATTACCTACTCAAACGCCTTCATTTTATAGATGATGAAACTGTGGCTCAGGGATGCTATATGATTTGTCTAAGGTCACACAAGTAATCAATGTCAGAGGTGAGATTGGAACCCCGGGCCTTTGACTCCAGAGGCAATGTACTTTCTGTTGTACTGTGCTGTCCAGCCCAGATAAGAATGCACCTCAAATTCTCTCACCTCTTCCCATCTTGTTTTTGTTTGTTTGTTTAAATGACCTTTCTCTTGGTGCCCCTTTACAGGAAATAATACTTTGAATTTTTTAACTTATCTCCTCTAGAGTAATTTTATTTTAATCCCTCTTTGTTCATGAGGTTCTCTCTCAAAGACCATCAGATAAGTTGAGATTTCTAAAAGATATCAACTTTGTCTTCTCCTTGTAGAATATAAACTTGTTTTATTACTTAGTCTTTTAGTGCTATTATGTATTTATTTGACTATTTTGGTGATCTTTTGTTAGATAATTTTGAATATCAAATAAAGTGCCTGGATCACTTTTGGTTTTTAATAACACCATACAGGATTACAGATTTAGAGCTTGAAGGGACCTTAAAAGTTATTTGTTGAATTCTCTCATTTTACATATGAGAAAACTGAGGCCCCAAGGGATTACATGACTAACAGTATCACATAGCTAGTAAGGCAGGGATTGAATCCAGATCTTCTTGATAACAAGTTCCATGCTTCACCCATTATGTTATGTTGCCTCTAATCAACACCATCACTGCTACCATTACTGGTGCCATCTGCCATATCTATAGCTATACTTATATCTCTCTGTCTATTTATCTATCTATCCATTTGTCCATCTATATCTGTCTGTCTGTCTGTCTATCTATCTATCTATCTATATTTATATATAAGCTTTGGGAGGCTGGGTGAAGGAAAAAACATGATTTCATTGGTTTAGGGAACTTCTTGATGAGGAACTCTCTTCACCAATTTGGATAGGCACCTGTCTTATAATTTATAGTCTTAGCTATTTGGAGGCCCTAAGAGACTAAATGACTTGCCTAGGTTGACACAGCCAGTTTATTGCACTTTAAAGTTAACACAACACTATACAAAGACTGTCTCATGGGATTATTTTTAGCTATTTTATAATAATTACTATTCTTTTATTTTAACTGTTTTCACTGATGCTTAAGTTAGCTTTTAAGGTATTATTTTGTTTGCACAAACCTATTTGCTTTTCAGAATATCATATTTTAGCGTTTTCTTTAATTTCTTTCAGCCAACAATCAACCTTGCATAACTAGGACTGAATTTTGTTGATATGTTAAAGGCCTCCTTTTGGTTATATTTGATATTTTTTGTTTAGAATTCAAGTTTTAAAGTTTGGTGTCTAAATTTCTGAGTTAGTTGAACATGCAGTTTCTATCTCATGATATTTTGCCACATAACTAAACTGAAGAATGGAAGGGCTTATAGGTGATCTTCACATATCTGCAGCAAAACATGATCCAGAACAAGTAGAGCACCATGCTGTCAGGATAAGAACTCTGATAAAAGTAATAACAAATCAAACTGTCCTCCTCTTCCCTCTTTTACCTTCCCCTCTCCTTCCTTTTTCTCCTTCCTCTCTTCTCTCCTCTTCCCTTCCTTCTCCCCTTCCTCTCCCCCTGTCTCCCTTCTTCCTCTTTCTCTCTTTTTTAATTTGGAAAGGAACTGGGGAAAGCAGAGGGAAGTTAGTGATAGATTTATAAAAAGAAAGAAAAAAGACTTATCAAAGCATTTTTTTTTGCACAGGATCGAACAGAGAGAAGGTTAGGAAGAAACAGAAAAGCAGAACAGTTTTGAAAGTTGTAGTTGAATTTATTATATACTTAGAAGAAAGCTGTTTGTAATAGTCTCACAGTTTCATGTACAATCTTTTTCTATTCTATTTTATATGTAGAAATGCTCATTTTTCAAAGAAGAGATAGGAGAAGACATATCTATCTACTTTTATATGGTTTCAGGAGTGAAGGGCGGGGTTGACTTAAACAAGTTAACATTATATGTAACACAAGTTTTTCAATGTGTCAAGTTTTTCTCTTCTACCTTTTTAAAAATTACTTGTTTTAAGCAATGACTGTGAAAGGATAAGGGTTAGAATACAAGGATAAATATCGGCAAATTAAAAACAAAAGAAATGAATAAAAATACTTTAAAATATAAAAAAATGCTCATTTTTTGGTTTAGTTTAGAATTAATATAAACTTTTTAAAAAGACATGATAAATTTCTTGAGGTTTTTTGTGTGATATTTTCACTTCTCACAAATGTCCATTGCCTTCTGACTCTTCTTGAAGAAAGTAGGTGTGCTGGAAAATCCCCTAGGCAGCTAGGTGGCACAGTGAATAGAGCATTCATTGGACCTCAAGTCAGAAAGACCTAAGTTCAAATTTGATCTCAGACACTTACTAGTTGTGTGACCTTGAGCAAGTCACTTAATGTCTGTTTGCCTTCTTTTCTTCATCTGTAAAACTGGGATAATAATAGCACTTACTTCCCAGGGTTTTTGTGAGGATTAAATGAGACAATATCTGTAGCACTTAACAGTGAATTAAGGCTTGTTCTTCATAAGACTTCTTTGACTTAATTTACTTCCAGAATGTTGTAGTAGATAATAGGGTGCCAGATCTGGAGTCAGGAAGATCTGAGTTCAAATCTGATCTCAGATACTTACTAGCTGTGTTATCCTGAGCAAGTCACTTAACCCCTGTTTGCCCTCACTTTCCTCATCTGTGAAATGGGGTTATTGTGAGGATCAAATGAGATAATTGTAAAGAGCTTGGCACAGAGCCTGGCATATAGTAAGCGCTATATGGATGTTAGCTATTATTGTTATTATTACTTTATATTATCTCCCCCACCACCAACTTTGCTTTGAAGTCACAGAGTAGAAGAGCACATGTCATCTTGATTGACAAATTTGACAAATCCTTGTCAAATTTTTCATAGAATTTCTCTACCTCTTTTTTTCCCTGCAGATGTCATTGCATAGGTTCCAGTTTTATTCATCAGATGCTAGAAGTTCTGAAGTTCCTAAAACTTTATCCAGTGAAAATATATTGTCTATTCTTAGGAACTAGTTTGATGCTATCATTGAGGAAGGCCTGAGGGGTGTAATGTAAACGTTTTGTTGGCTAGAAAACTTCTCTGTTTCTTTCTCTCCTTCAATGGAAAGCTTCTTGGAGGAAGTAGTACTTTATCAATCAGTCAATAAGCATTTATTAAACACCTGTCATTTACAGACACTGTGCTGAGTGATGGGCATACCAACAAATGCAAAAGACCATATCTCATCTCAAGGAGTTAACAGGATAATGTGAGAAATAATATATAAACAGCTATGCACAAATGAGTTATATATAAGATAAATTAGAGATTTAGATTGTTGAGATTCTCTCAATAGAGGGAAGACACTTGAATTAGGGAGGGTGGAGAAAGGCTTACTATAGAAGGTGAGACTTTAGCTGGGACTTAAAGGAATCCAGGAAAGCCAAGAGGCAGAAATGAGGAGGGAGAGCATTGTAGGCATGGGAGACAGGCAGTGAAAATACCAGAGCCTGGAGATAGAGTGTCTTATTCAAGAAATAGCAAAGATGAAGGTGTCACTGGGTCAAAGATACTACCAGGCACTAGGATGTATGATGGATGGTAAAGGGGGTGCTAGGGCTTTGAATGCCAAACAGAGAATTTAACACTTGATCCTTGAGGTAATAGGGAGACAATTACCTCAAGGTAATTTAGCAGGGGCCAGGTTAGACATGGTCAGATCTGTGCTTTAGAAATGTCATTTTGATGGCATCTTAAAGGAAGAGAGGGACCCTATAGGATGTTTCGATCCTTAACTTCTGGAGGTCTGTCCCTCTTCTTCCCTTTATTATGTGAATTCCATGTGTCCAGGGCTCTGGTTGATGACTCAGGATAGGTTTTATTTTCTTCATCCATCATAGAACAGTAACTCATTGTCTTCAGGGAGATTCTAGTCTATGTGTGTTGTGAGATATCAGCATAGATGATCACTGGGGGAAAGGAGCCTCTGTAGGTGCGGAGTTCCTGACAGGCCAGTTTTCTGTGATGAGGCTCAGCTGATGTATGTGTCTGAAGTATTGATAAATGAGACCAATGTCATAATCAGTCCCCATGCAAACACAGGATTGTTGTGAGTATCAAATGAAAAAATATTTGTAAAATACTTAATATAGTTCCTGGTTCATAGGAGATGCTTAAAAAAATGCTTGAGGCAGCTAAGTGGCACAGTGGATAGAGTGCTGAGCCTGGAGTCAGGAAGATCTGAGTTCAAATCTAGCCTTAGATACGTACTTGGTAATTCATTTAACCTTTGACTGCTTTAGTTTCTTTAACTGTAAATGGAGCTAATAAGAGCAACTACTTCAAGGGTTGTGAGGATTAAATGAGGTAATAATTGTAAAAATCTTAGCAATTTCTAGCAAATAGTAGGTGTTTAGTAAATGTTTATTCCTTTCCCTCCCACTCTTATTCTCCCCACACCCTTTTCTTGGTACTGTGGGGTAACAAACTAGAGGAACCAAATCATGATGGCTCTCTAATTGTTTCATTCATGTTAGTCTTTCTCCCCAGTGAGGTCATAATCTTTTTGAGGGTGGATGGAGATTGTATTTTGTATAACCAGAAGGTGCTTAGTAAATACATGCTGGTTGGGTTTCTTGGTTACTAAAAAGAAAAAAAGAATAGAAAGTCAACATGACCCTGGTGCCTTTGGGAGCTATATCAGTTTCTGCTAAAGAAAATGTTTTGACAGGGAAGAATCCTATCTCTTTCTTAAGAATGAAAATAATTTGAGCAGGGAAAAATCCATCTTATCACTTCTTAATAAAAAAGTAGACATCAATCTTATTATATATTACATGTAATCTATGTGTATATATGCCTATATACATATGCATACTTTTCCTTTTTTTAAACCAAAAGTTTAATTCTTCATCTCCCCAGACAGAGTATTCTCTCCAATGGTACTATTCACAGCCTGAGCATGTCTTCTGATTCTGTGTGACTTGCCTAATGTCCTATAGTAAATCCTCTACAAGAGATCAACCAGATGTGCTGGTGTCTTTCTTCTAGGTCTCTTGACATCATGTAGGCACCCAAAACACTGGGGACTAAATGTGTTTTGAGAAGGGTCTGATTTCTACATTTTATAGCAAAACCTTCTGATGTGTGTGAGCTCTTTCTTCATTACATTTTATATATTAAAATAGTCATGCTGCCAGTATATCCCATATTCACTTTTATATTGCTGATTTCTGCTGCAGGAGGTCGTACAATTTGGCTAACTTGCTCCATTATAAATTTATGTTGCTAATCTCAACTGGGCTCTCATTGCTATAGTTATACCTTTTATTCTTCTCTGGCTGACTTTCTAATCTTACTTCCCCAGTCATTGATCCAAACATCCTCATCTATTCTCAAAGTATTTCTATGCTACTCTTCTCCCTTTCAGCAGACTACCATGTCTCCTACTTTTCTGAAAAAAGAGACCATCTCTATTGATCTTTCTATTTTCCCTCCCAATTTTATACCTCAAAACCTCTCATTCTCCTGCTCAGTCTCTCTTCCTTTGCTCCAGTATCTGAAGAATAGGTGACCATTTTCTCTTGCCAAAACCAGCCCCTCTACTTGTGCTCTTGAGTTCATTCCTTTTTGCTTTTTCTAGCAGCTTACTGTATCAATAATAGTAATAATGATAATAGCTTACATTTATATAGCTCTTCAAGGTTTGTAAAACACTATAAAATATTTCATTTTCACAGTAACCTGTGCTACAGATGAGGAAATTGAGACAGACAGTGGTCAAGTGACTTGCCCAAGGGCACATAATTAGTCTCTGAGACCTGATTTGTCTAGGTCATCCAGACTCCAAGTTGGTGCTCTTATCTACTGTGCCACCTAGCTGCCTCTAATTGATCATGTCTTTCTCTAATCTTTACTGTCTTTTAATCCTTTGGTTCCTTCCAAACTGATTGTAAACATGACAAAGTTTCCTCTCTGGAAGTAAATCTCTAGCAGTCTCATTCTCTTTTAAACTCTTTGCAATCTGGCTTCTCATCCCACCAACTTAACTGAAGTTGCTCCCTCCAAAGGTATCAACTATTTTATAATTTCTAAATATAATGGCTGTTTCTCAGTAATAATACCTACCATTTATATAGCACTTTAAGGTCTACAAAGTAACTCACAAATATCATCATATTTTATCCTCATAAGAATGAGAAAACAGATGAGGAAACTGAGACTGAGAGAGGTTAAATGACCTACTTAAGTCATGCAACTTATAAGTGTCTGATGCAGGATTTGAACTCAGATCTTCCTGACTTGAGGTCCAACACTCTAGCCAATGTACCACCTGACTACCAGTACTTATCTTTCCTGATGTCTCTGAAGTTCTGAACACTCTTATCTATCCTGTCCTCCTGGATACTCTCTCCTTCTTCAGCTTTCATAACAGTGATCTCTCCTGGATGTTTCCTTACTTTCCTGACTCTGACTTGTCTTCTCTGACTCTAGGGATCATCAGTCATGTGGAACACTTGTCCTACCTTATAACCATGTATAGTGCCAATGCAATACTCACAGCACCAACAGTGACTATGACTATACTGGCATAATTCTCAATTGCAAAATATAACAGACTCTCCATATAGAAGACAGAAGCAAAACATTTATTCAGACACCAGAGAGACAAATCCCAACACCAGGAAACTAAATCCATCATAGCAACAAAGACGCCAACACACCATAGCACAGCAGGGAGCCATACCATCCTTTAGCCTTCCCACAAAAACTCACAAGTCTAGTTGGCTCCTTGGGTGCATCCTCTCCTCCTTCCAGCTCTAACTGTTCTGACTCCCAGCTTCCTGTGGACTCTGCTCCACCCTTCAGCAAACTCCTCCTACCACAAGCTCTATGTGATTCCATTTAGCCTATAAAGGGGCAGGGAAGATCTTCTAATTCCCATCACCATTACACCATGGTTGTACTCCAAAGCTCCATCCTGGACCTTCTTCTCTTCTGTCTCTACACTCTCCCTCTGGTGATCTAAACAGTTTCCATGGTTCAATTATCGTCAAAGCCTAGAAATATCTTCTATCTATGTATCCAATACTTATTTCTTGAGGACCATTTTGTCAACTGCCTGCTGGGTATCTTTGTTTGCATGGAGGTCTTTTAGTTACCTCCAAATGAATAGACTCAAAACTTTCATTCCCTTCCCACTACCAAACCCATATCTTCTAACTCCCTATTTTTTTTTGCTAAAATTCACAAATTTACAGATTCACAAATTCAGATTCATTCTTACTTCTTCACTTTTCCTTGCCCTCTATAGGCAATAAGTTGCCAAATCTCATCAAGTATATGTTGTTAGAGCACCTCTCACGTCCAACCATCACATGCAATTGTCCTAAGACAGCATCTCAGCACCTCCTTTGCCTGTATGATTGCAATAGCCTTCCAATTAGTCTTCAGTCCTCTATAAATCTATCAAAATAATCATTATAAAACTATGTTCCATCTCATCTACTTGTTTATTTCCTATACATGGTGCAGGTTTCCCTCTCATACCTGCAATAATTTTCCATTTTATTTCTGTCTCTCAGAATTCCTAGCTTCTTTCAAGACTTAGCTCAGGTACAACCTCCTACATGATGAGTTTTCAGATCCTCTTAGTTGTTAGTGCTCCCCTACAATGATTTCTCATTTAGTTTATATATTTTATAATATATTTATTTGAGGATGTGCTGTATCTGCTTGGTAGAATGGAACCTTCCTGAAGACAAGAATTGTTTTGTATGTGTCTTGGTATTTCCAGTGTTTGACATAGGACCTTGTACATTTAGTAGGCTCTTCATAATGGATTCTTGAATTGAGTTAAAGAAACACCTCAGTAATTAGTACAATGTAACAGCACCCTGCATTCAGTTAGTAGTTGGTGTGTATTGATAGGTTCTAATTAATAAAAAGCTAATTCATAGTAAGTGATCAGTCTAAGGGTAAGAAAGGGATTGTTACTGAAAACCTCCTACAAAATTCTAATATGGACATTGTCAGTGATTAAAAAAATAATAAAGGACATGATATATAATCCACTGATTTTCACTATAATCACATGAATCAACATGAATTAATTATATCTGAAAATGGATGCCATGTTTAAGTCCTTAGACAATCAGTTCACTAAGCTTATTTTTGAATGCACAGCCAACAATGCCCATGTTGCAAAAAGTATCAGCATGATTTGTGGCAACTTTTGATTTACTAATGAAACTGCATAAAACATTTTAAAAAGCAATTACAATTACCATTTGACGTTGATGTAAAGAAATCTCATCAGCATTGTCCCTTATGTGTCAACTGTCACATTTTTCTAAAAATTTTGAGGAGAAAAATAGGCATGCTCCACTATTTGCTAGTCTTGATTAGGGTTAATTCGATGTGTGTCTGCAAATAATAGTGTTTAATGCAATCTCTCTAATTACAGATAAAATGCATTTTCAGTCATGCTCATCACTGACAGCATTTTGGGATAAGTTAAACTGACAGCTGCTTTCTAAAAGAGAGGAAAAAAACTACATTTTTTTTTTCTGTTGAAGTTTGGAACAATATGAAACTTGCCATTTTGTTCTAGGTGAAGAATTTTAAATGTTCACATTGCTTCTCATAGAATAATTCATAAAGTCATAGAATTATGAGGAAAGTGCTTTGCAGATCTTAAAGCACTACAGATATGTGTAGTACTATTCATAGTTTCTATGGTAGTCTGTTGGGATGGACAGTGGTGGACTAATCTAGACAAAGTGGAGAATCTTCTTTTAAATTAAGAATTTCCCCCAAAAGAAAGAGAAGCTAGAAAGAAGGGACATTTAAAGTTGAATTGACATGAAAATGAATAAAATTGCTACAGAAGTCATGAAGGAGAGAATTCACAGAAGAAAGAGGTGGGCCCCAGTGTTTAATGTTGTTCACTTATGTTCTGATTCTTTGTGAATGCATCTGGGGTTTTCTTGGCAAAGATAGTGGAGGGATTTACCATTTCATTCTCCAGCTCATTTTACAAATGAGGATTAAATGAATTGCCCAAGGTCACACGGTTAGAAAGCATCTGAAGCTGGATTTCAATTCAGGAAGATGAGTCTTCCTGACTTCAGGCTTGGCACTCAATCCACCGGGCCACCTAGCTGCCCAATTGGTTTTTAGAAACAATTATTTACCAAGGTGGTATAGTAAGAACAGTTGGCATAAACCATTTCCCTGGCCTGTTTCCCACCTCCAATCAGAGACATATCTTCTCACAAGTACATAGAAAGTCTTGGGGAAAATGGGCTCATTTTTTGAGCACATGTGGCAAAGGAATAGATTTCTAGCTCCCAAATGCCAGAAATCCTTTTCTCCTTTCTATGGGGTCTTTTTGAAATACCCTTCACAAATGGTGTAACTTTCTATTGGGATCCTCATAGAATCTTAAAGCTGCCTTCTTTCAGTGTGTCTAGCTTGTCCTGTTCTATGGACATTGCTAGTATGCCTATGCCTCTCTCTGTTCGCCCTCAAGTTATTCCCTTTAAGGGAATTGATTGAAACTGTCCTATTCAAAACTAGCTTCTGGGCATGGCTAACACCTCCACCAATCCCAATACCTTTCTTGTGTAACATCATTTCATTTCATCCCAAGGATAGGGCTATTTTGCTCCTTCCAAAATGATTTTTGCACATAGTTTAATGCCTTTGATCATTTGATTAAATGGGCCTATTCTCATCAGATAAAGGTATCAGGATATAGATTATCTTGTTATGATAAGCGGAAGTTGGTGATTGATTTAATAGACTCCCAATCCTACATATATGAAGCACTTTATAAAAGTGTTACATAAATGTTAGCTAGTATTGTTATCATAAGCCCAGACTTTCTCTCACTTTGTTCTTATAAGATCTCAGATAGTGTGTGTGTGTGTGTGTGTGCACGCACAAGCATGTACATGCACACACCAAAACAGAAGAGAGATTTGTGTGTATGTGAGTAAAAACTTTGTGTAAGAATTTTTTCTTTTTGTTAAAACATGCTGTTGGTTTTTTTGTTTTGTTTTGTTTTTGATCATTGGTAACTCCCCCCCCCCCCGAATTTATTTATTTGTTTTTAGTTTTCAACATTCATTTCCACAAGATCCTGAGTTACAAATTTTCTCCCCATCTCTCCCCTACCCCTCACACCAAGATGGCAAGCATACTGAATACTCCTTCCCCTAGTTTTCCCTCTCTTACCCATCATCTCCTACCCTCCTTCCCCCTTACTTTCTTGTAGGGCAAGATGGATTTCTATACTTCATTGCCTGTATATCTTATTTCCTGGTTGCATGTAAAAACAATTTTTTAACATTTGTTTTGAAAACTTTGAGTTCCAGATACTCTTCCTTCTTCCCTCCTCACCCATCACCACTGGAAAGACAAGCAATTCAGTATAGGTTATACATGTGCAGTTATACAAAACATTTCCATAGTATTCATATTGTAAAAGACTAACTATATTTCCTTCCATTCTATCCTGCCCCCCATTTATTCTGTTTTCTCCCTTGACCCTGTCCCTTTTCAAAAGTGTTTGCTTCTAACTACCCTCTACCCCAATCTGCCCTCCCTTTCATCATTCCCCTTCTTATCCCCTTTCCCCTACTTTCCTGTAGGGTAAGATACCCAATGGAGTGTGTATGTTATTCCCTCCTTAAGCCACATCTAATGAGAGTGAGGTGACTCATTTCCTTTCACCTCCCTGCTCTTCCATTTCATTGTAACAGATTTCTCTTGACTCCTTTATGTGAGATAATTCACCCTATTCTATCTCTCCCTTTCTCTTTTCCCCAATATATTCCTCTCTCACCTGTTAATTTTATTTTTTAGATATCATCCCTTCATATTCAACTCAGCCTGTGCCCTCTATATATACAAATGCATATATGTACACACACATATATGCATACACATATATGCACACATACACTCACCTATACATACATGTATGTGTACATGTATATGTGTGTGTATAATGTATATTCCCTTCAACTATTCTAATACTGAGAAAAGTCTCATGAGTTACAAATATCATCTTCCCATGTAGGAATATAAACAGTTCACCTTTAATAAGTTCCTTATGATTTCTTTTTCCTGTTTACCTTTTCATACTTCTCTTGATTCTTGTATTTGGAAGTCAAATTTTCTGTTCAACTCTGGTCTTTTCACCAAGAATGTTTGAAAGTCCTCTATTTCATTGAATATCCATAGTTCCCCCTGAAGTATTATATTCAGTTTTTCTGGGTAGGTGATTCTTGGTTTTAATCCTAGCTCCTTTGACCTCTGGAACATCATATTCCAAGGCTTCAATCCCTTAATGTAGAATCTGCTAGATATTATGTTATACTGATTATGTTTCTACAATACTCAAATTGTTTCTTCCTGACTGGTTGTCTCCTTGACCTGGGAACTCTGGAATTTGGCTGTAATATTCCTAGGAATCTTCCTTTTGGGATCTTGTTCAAGAGATGATTGGTGAATTCTTTCAATTTCTATTCTACCTTCTGGTTCTAGAATATCAGGGCAGTTTTCCTTAAGAATTTCTTGAAGGGTGATTTCTAGGTTCTTTTTTTGATCATGGCTTTCAGTTAGTCCATTAATTTTAAAATTATCTCTCCTGGATCTATTTTCTAGGTCAGTGGCTTTTTCAATGAGATGTTTCACATTGCCTTCTATTTTTTCATTCTTTTGTATTTGTTTTATAGTATTTTGATTCCTCATAAAGTCATTAGTTTCCATTTGCTTCAGTGTAATTTTGAAGGAATTCTTTTCTTCAGTGAGCTTTTGAACTTCCTTTTCCATCTAGCCAGTTTTGCTTTTTAAGGCATTCTTCTCCTCATTGGCTTTTTGGACCTCTTTTGCCAGTTGTTAGGCTATTTTTAAGGTGTTATTTTCTTTAGTATTTTTTTGTCTCATTTAGCAAGCTATTGACTTGTTTTTCATTATTTTCTTGCATCACTCTCATTTCTCTTCCCAATTTTTCCTCTACTTCTCTTACTTGATTTTCAAAATTATTCTTGAGCTCCTCAATGGTCTACAATCAGTTCATATTTTTTTAAACTATGCATCCTTTTTATTGTTAAGTCATAAAGAGGTATCAAAATTAAAAGAGCAAAATTACAGGAGACAATATAACTACTAGGAGAATTGAAGGAAGTGGCAAAGGGACTAGGCACAGGGTAGAATTAATGAACATGGGGAGGATAAAGTTGGGTACAACAGTGAACATGTGCTAGAAGATACTAAGGGAGAGGATTTGGTGAAAAGTTTGATCAAAGACAAGCGCCTACATAAAGAAATAATGGGACGAGAGTTCTAAAACCCCAATATGTGCTTAAGAGTCGTCCTCTCCATTGGCGCTGTCTCTGTCATCCTCTCCTTCTTCAGCTTGTTTTTCATCATCTTTGGTCAACTCCAGCTGTTTGTTTGCTTTGTTCTTTCTCAATTTTTTCCAGGTTCTCCAATAAAGAATCCACTTTCTGTTTTATCTGGGTCAACTCCTTCTTAATTGTCTGAAGATCATGACCTTTCAATTTGCCAGATTTGGATGAAGAGTCCCACTGTCCACTCTTGGAATTAAAGCCACTTTTGCCTCTGCAGGAAGTGTTTCCTGATGCATGCTGGCATTTGGAGGGCACCACTACATGAGCAATGGGAAGAGCAGGTGGTACATGTGCTGGGTAACTGTACATCCTGTCATAATAATCTCGTTGAAAATCATAATCCAGGTCAAAGGAAGAGTGGTACATCTCCGCTGCAGAACACTTCACACCTGCTTTTCCTTGGTTCACTTTTGGCTCTGCAGCCAGATTAATATCTAGTACCTAGCCAGCAATCATTCTTCCATCCTCTCTTGCCACAGCAGCATGGGCATTTCACTCATTAACATATTATCAGTTCATATTTTTAATGGAGGCTTTGGATGCAGGAGTTTTGACTTGGTTGTCTTTTTCTGGTTCTAAGTGTTGATCCTCTTTGTCATCAAATAATGATTCTATAGTCTGATTTCTCTTCCTCTGTTTGCTCATCTTGCCAGCCAGTTATTTGACTTTTGAGTTCTTTGCCACAGTAGAACTCTGCTTCCAGAGTGGAGAGTGCTGTGTCCCAAATTTCTGGGGTTTTGTGCAGCTGTTGCCGGAGCTTCTTCTAGGCACCTGCCTCAGAACTGTGAGGAAGATAACCTCTCCACAGTCACCACAAGCTCTACCCCACCAGTGCTCCTTACCCCAGGATCGCCACCCAAGACTGTGACCCAGATCCAAGAAGGACAAAGCAAGAGAATCCTGCTTCAGTGACAAAAAAAGAGTTTCCTGCATTTGCCCTCTAATCAGCTGCTTGGTCCCCCCAATGAGCCAGCCTGCACTCTTCTCTCACCCAGGTCCAATAGAGTTTCCCCACTGACCTTTTACTTTATCTTTGATGTTTATGGGTTGATAAGTCTGGAAACCTTAACATCTGCTGGTGATTCCATCCCCTGAGGTCTGTTCTGGTCTGTGCTGGCATGGCCCACGCACGACTGCACCCTGCTCCCAGTCCAGTATGATAGACCCTTTCTTTCAGCCAGCCAGGCTGCCTTCAGTGGGAGATTTGTTTCACTCTGTCATTTTGAGGGTTCTGTAGCTCTAAAATTTGTTTAGAGTAATTTTTAACAAGTATTGGAGGTGGCTGGGGCATGAGCTCAAGCAAATTCTTGCTTTTACTCCACCATCTTGGTTCTGACCCCTAGAAAACATGCTATTATTCATGTTGACTTTTCTCTCTATACATTGGATAATGTAGAACATTTAATTTTCAGGATGTTAAGAAAAAAATGATATAGTACAATAATAAGTGAATAATAATGAATAGTGATACCCTTAAAAAATCCCATTAGGATAGTTCATTATACAGGTTGTTTATGTAAAAGACACTATGTTAAGCACTAGGGATATAAATGAAATTCCCTCTACCTTTAAAGAAAGAGCTCATATTCTATTGAGGGAATGCAATATGTATACAAGATAATTAAATACAACATATAAATATTAAAGATTTTAGGCTAGAGTGGGAATGGAGTTTGTGATCAGGAAAGACTTCCTGATCTTTAGAAAGCTGGATCTTAGTGTGGCCTTGAAGTAAGTGAAGGATTCCAAGAGGTAGAAATGAGAAGGGAGAACTTCCAAATACAGGGGTGACAGTCCATGCAAAGGCACAGACCTGGGAGATGGCAACTGTGTAGGCCAGTTTATCTGTAACACAGTGAATAAAGATGAGTAACACGAAATAAGTATGGAGGGTAGATTGGAGCCATATTTGAAGATCTTAAGTGGCAGACAAAGGCATTTACGTGTTTTGTTAGAGGTAGGAGGTAGCCCCTGAAGTTCCTTGAGAAGCCTCCTTAGTTGCTTGCTTAGTTCACTTGCTTTCCTATCTTATTTTGTTGCTCTGTTTTCATAAGCTGCTGAGGAAGTTTTATGTTGCATTTCAGCTCTATATTATCCAAACAATTCCTTCTAGAAGATGGAACTAGGGGCGGCTAGGTGGTGCAGTGAATAGAACACTGGCCCCGGAGTCAGGAGGACCTGAATTCAAATCCAAACTCAGACACAACACAAAACTAGGCATCTGACCTTGGGCAAGTCACTTAACCCCAACTGCCCTACCTTCCCCTCTTCAAAAAGAAAAAAAAAGAAGATGGAACCAGCTTGGCTCTGGAAGAGTAAGTCAAAGAATACTTAGTCCAGAGCGGGCGGGGTTCAGAAGTGGGAGCACAAGTTTGTATTGGTGCCACATCAGCAGCATTATGTTTGGTTTTGGGGGTCACATTTCAGGAAGCTGTCATATACTAAATCATATCAAGGGGAGAAAGATCATATTAGTCAAGAGATAGATCTTCCTCTGTGAAGATCCCTCGAGGAAATTAGGGATATTTTTCTAACCTGGAGGAGAGAAAAAAGAGGCTTCAAGTACATGAAGGGCTGTCATATAGAAGTGAGATTACACATATTTTCTTGATCCTCTGAGGGCAGGCCTGGAAGTGGTGGATGGTAGCTGCAGAGAGGCAGATTTAGACTTGGCATATGGAAAAAGTTCCTAACAATTACAGTAGAATGGACTGCCTGGAGAGATAGTGAGTCCTCATCACAGGTTTGCAAGTAGCGGGTGGATTACCACTTGTCAGCGATATTATAGATGGAACCCATGTTTGAAACAGCCTTGGTTTTCTCCTCTGCAATTTCCTCTAGGTATCAGACAAGTATGAGAAATAGAGGGGCCTTAGAGTTGAATTGTCAAGGATTTGTAACATAAGGGGAGGTGCGTATGATGGCATAATGTGTTGCTATGATACAGTGGGACATTTTATTTCATTAAAAAGTAATCTTACTTTTGCTGATAACTTTGCTTTTATGTAATTTCCCTTTCTAAATATATTTCTATCCTTCCCTTACTCAGGAGACTATCCCTTGATTTGTTTTTTGTTATTTTTTTATTAAAAAAGATTGAAAATCAAAGAGTAAAAAAGCTTTTAAGCAAATAAGCCAACATTTAGTGTGACTAACAGTTTATGAAGAAATCTAGTCTATAGCCCCTACCTAGAAGCACCTAGGTGGTAAAGTGGATAGAGTGCTGGGATGAAAGTCAAAAAACCTGAGCCCAAGTCTGGTCCCAGAAACTTACTTGCTGTATTACTTTGCACAACTCACTTAACTGCTATTTACCTCAGTTTCCTCAACTATAAAGTGGGGGTAATAATAGCACTTACCTTGCAGGATTGTTGTGAGGATCAAATGAGATAATATTTGTAAAATGCTTAGTGCCTGACACATAGTAGACACTATCTAAATGCTAGCTATTATAGTTGTTTCTACAGAAGAAAGTTTTAGCCTGGCTGTCCAGCATGTACTGAACTGAAACAATACCTTGTATTATTTTACCCTTGAGATAAAAATGCTTGAGGTGTGGGTTCCTCCCCCTCCCCCAACTCCCCAGTATTGCCTTTGGCTATGCCTTTGGAACATCAGGCATAAGAAGAGTGGGTAGAAAAGTTGAGATTTCAGACCCACTCACTACATGGGAGTTTAAAAACTGACATTATTCATTTCGCTTCTGCTTTAGTAAATGCGCATTTAGCCTATGTGTGAATGAGTAGTCCTTTCAAGTTATACAAAGTGTGGGAAGATAAATAACCCAAGGGAATTGGGTGCCACAGCCAAATGAATAATGTTACAAATTATTGTTGTAGTTCTTCCTTTTTCATACCCCCAACTAGACAAGACCAAACTTGTACTTTTTAAGGATCAAGCAGGAGGATTAGTAGCCACACAGGCTATGAATAATACATATTCACTCATGGACAGGGAGAGACTTAAAGGAGACAGAGAGATATATAGGTCCCTTTGTATAGGCACTTTGTGCTGGTACCTTCAGGCTTGGAATGTTGTCCATGTGGTTGCTCCCTGAATAACTATTTCAGCCTTGCCCTGTAGGAGGTGCATGTGATAAGCCTTTCCTTTTTGTGTTGTTGAGTTCTTTCAGTCATGTCTGACTCTTCTTGACCCTATTTGGGGTTTTCTTGGCAAAGATACTGGAGTGGTTTGCCATTTCTTTCTCCATCTCATTTTGCATATGAGGAAACTGAGGCAAACAGAGTCAAATGACTTGCCCAGGGTCAAATGGCTATTAAATGTCAGAGGTGATCTCTGGTGCCCATGCAGAGTGGGTGCTTTTGTGGAGTAGAGTATCCTTTCTCTACATAGAGAAAATTCTTGTTTAGATATTCATTGATAAGAAGACCTATCAGTCTCTTTGAATTTTTCAGTTCTCTATTTTGTGACATAATCACTGATTTATCCTATACTTTTCTTCCTTGCTGGAGATTCCCATGAATTTTTTAAAGAAATCAAGAGACAACCAGTGGGAAGAATGTTGGATCTGAAGTCAGAAGACCTGGGTTCAAATCCTGACTAGGTATTTGTGTGACCTTGGACAAATTCCTTAACCTCTTTTTTTTTTTTTGGGTTAACAAGCTTACTTTAATCAAACAAACACACATTACCTAGTTCAGCGGAAAAAGGTCAGCACCCCAAACTTCAGAGTTACAGAACTTACAGATCAAACAGACAGGCTTCCAAACTGTCCTACCATTATATCAATACCAAATCACAGTTACCAGAGAGGGAAGCATCAACATCTGGGTTTTCAAAGCTGGGGGGCTCTCAACAACGGCTTCCCAGAGTCTCATCTGGTCAAATCACACAACACTTCTCAAAGTGAGCCCCCAAATTCCTTAACCTCTTAATTGGGCTTCAGTTTCTTCATCCATAAAATGAATGAGTTGGGCTCTTTGACCTTTGAGGCCCTATCCAGCTCTCAATCTCCCATTCTATGTTTTCCAGAAGTTTCTTACAATATACCAAGCCTGTATCAAGCTTAAATACCTTTTCCTTTCCCTTTCCTTTCCTTTCCTTTCCTTTCCTTTCCTTTCCTTTCCTTTCCTTTCCTTTCCTTTCCTTTCCTTTCCTTTCCTTTCCTTTCCTTTCCTTTCCTTTCCTTTCCTTTCCTTTCCTTTCCTTTTCCTTTCCTTTCCTTTCCTTTCCTTTCCTTTCCTTTCCTTTCCTTTCCTTTCCTCTCCTTTCCTCTCCTTTCCTCTCCTTTCCTCTCCTTTCCTCTCCTTTCCTCTCCTCCCCTCTCCTCCCCTCTCCTCCCCTCTCCTCTCCTCTCCTTTCCTTTTCTTTCCCTTTCTTTCACTGCTATTCTAAGAATTAGAGAAGAGTACAATCGTAGGTGCCTTCTTGGTGCTATCATTTGTCTTTTTCCCACATGAAACACTAGGAGTGGGTAGTGGTTACTAAGTTTGACAATTCTTGGGAGGCACTTTATTATGTCCCCAGTAGATGTCCTTGGAGAACAGCAGATCTCTTTATTATGGGATCACAGAATTTGGAGCTGGAAGGGACCTTAGAGTCCATATAGTTTACCCCTCCCCTCATTTTACAAATGAGGAAATGGAGGCCCAGAGAGGTTAATTGACTTTCTGAAGATTGCAGAATTGGAATTCCAACTCATGTCCACTGATTCCGAATGCCATGTTTTCCCAAATCTACCCTGGTGCCTCCTTGTTGCTTTTATCAGACTGACAAATATAACTGCTTAGTAACTCTCAGCAAGGATTTTCCAACCAGCACTACTCATTTTCTATTTCTCTGATTATTACCATATGACCAGTCTACCAAAGGTGGCAGTGGATCCACATCACTATTCTCTGGAGGAAAAGAAGCAGCTTTCTTCCTAGGGGGTCTGACTCTACCTTCAAAGGTGCCTAGAAGCCCTTCTATATTCACCTCTTAGAAAAGGTTAGGATTCCTCTTTTACCTCTTAAAAATACTTTCTCTTTTCTTTCCTCCTTGAAATATTGCTTCTGCTTTTTGGAAGAATGGTTCATTTCCCTTGATGAATTAGATAGTAGAAAGGTATTCCTCCATCCTTTCCCCTTCTCCAGGAGGGAGAAAGCATTTTATGCATTTATACCTATTATATGGCATGGAAAGAAATACAAAGATAGCTTACTCAGCAGGTTGCTGTAAAAAAAACCCTCTTGCCAAGAAATCCAAGCTCTCAATAGCTATATAAAATAATACTCCAGTTCACTATTAGAGAAACGTAAACCAAGGCAACTCTGAACTTCTATCTCACACCTTTCAGATTGGCAAAGTTGACAAAAAAGGAAAATGATGAATGTTGAAAGGGCTGTGGAAAAACGGACACATTAATGGACTGCTGATGGAGCTGTGAATTGAATCCAGTCATTTATTTATTTATTTTAGCTTTTTTTTTTTGGAGGGCAATTGGGGTTAAGTGACTTGCCCAAAGTCACACAGCTAGTAAGTGTGTTAGGTATCCGAGGCCAGATTTGAATTCAGGTCCACCTGACTTCAGGAACGGTGCTCTATTCACTGCACCACCTAGCTGCCCCTGAATCTAGTCATTTTAGAAAACAATTTAATAATATGCCCCCAACGTTACTAAGCTGTGCATACCTTTTGACCCACAGATACAAATGCACACTTAAAAGATCAAAGAAAGAGGGAAACGACCCATATGTACAAAAATATTTAGGGGCAAAGAACTGGAAACTATCAAAGTCATCATCATTCAGGGAATGGCTGAACAAATTAAGATATACGAATACAATGGAATACCGTTATATTATAGGGGCAGTAAGGTGGCACAGTAGATAGAGTGTTTGGCCTGTCGTCAGGAAGACATGAATTCAAATCCAGCCTAAGATATTTAAGAGCTGTGTGACTTTACCATGTTTGCCTCAGTCTCCATATCTGTAAAATGATATGGAGAAGGAATAATAAACCATTCCAGTGTCTTTGTCAAGAAAACCCCAAATGGAAGCATGAAGAATCAGATGGACTGAAATGATTGAATGGCAACAACAATATTTTGCTATAAGAAATGATGAAGGACATGGTTTCAGAGAAACCTGGAAAGACTTGTATGCATAGATACAGAATAAAGTGAACAGAACCAAAAGCACAATGTCTATAACATTTTAATGTTTAACAACTTTGAAAGTCTTAAGAATTCTGATCAATGATGCAGTGATCAGCCTTTTGAAAGAAAATTTATGGATTTAGGGTGCAAATCGAGATATATATATTTTAGACATGGCCAATATGAAAATTAAATTTGCTTGATTTGTTTACAAGGGTTTTTTTTTTCCCTTGATGGTGGAGTTGAGATGGGAAGGAGAGAAAATAGATTTTTGCTAATTAAAAAAATAAAATAAATCCCCTTGTCTTACATACCTACTGTAGGCAAATTTTTTAGCCCTTCATCATTTCTGTTAGTAACTCTCATAACTGTTACTTGTGACAAACTGCTGTGGCATTTCTCTTGCCTATGTTTAAGGCTCAGCTGCTGATTCTTCAGAGTGAGGCTTAATTTATTTATGACAGAATTTGCTTCTTCACAAATTATGATGTTTTTTAATAGTAACTTGAAGAATTCTGCCACACTTTAATCTTTTTAAAATCCTAATACCTTCCCCTCTGTTAATTATTTCTTATTTATACAGTATCTAACTTGTTTGTACAGATATTTGCTTATTGTCTTCCCCCATTAGCTTGTGAGTTCCTCGAGGGGGCAAGAACTGTCTTTTGGCTTTCATTATATCTTTATTGAGACATTCCATCTATAACTTCCTTCCCTTGGCATTCCTATTCTTCTTCTGTTCCATTCACCAATCACTGCTCTGAAGGGAATGGCTGGTCTCTGAAGTCTATTCTCTGACCCCTCCCTATCCCTCAATAGGAAAAAAAATAATTCATGATCAAGAACATCTTGGACTTCTTAGGTTAATAGGGGCATCTCTACTATATAGTTGACTGTTAAAGTTTATGGCTAGGGAATCTTCATGTTTCTGCTTTTATGACAACATTCTATTGATAGTATCCCCAGTAAAGGAGACCATCCTCCTAAGAAGGAGGTGTGAGTACCTGAGGCTGGATTTGCATTCAGGTCTTCCTGACACCAGGCCCAGTGCTCCATCCATTGTATCACCTAGTTTGCCTTGTGGTGACTGAGATCCCATTTGGAATAAACATAGCTCAGTGTTTTTGAGAAAACAAGTTGTTTGTAAAAATATTTTAATTTAATAAGACATTGGGTATTTTCATTTGAAACATTACTTCAATATCTTTGTCAAAATTTTTCCCCAATTTTGGAAAATAAGGGTAATTTTCACTGAGCTGAGAAACAGAATGGTCAGTCTTTTGCTTGCTTTGTCATAGGCTAGACAAGGTGGCTTTCAACTTGTCTGCAATCTAGTTAGAGGGCAAACCACATCCAGAATGTAGTGCTAAATTTATCAAAACTTCAGAAAGTTAATCATGAGGTTGGCCAGACCCTCTTACCAACTTAACCTTCTCATACTCATCATAACACCATTCTAGCTATAAAGTATGTCACTCTCAGGGCGAGTAGGAGTTCATACAAGAGCAAATTTAAAGGGGGTAATCATGAGCTTCAACCCAGTTTAAAGTGTCCATATTGAGAATGGAGATTAGCAATGAGGGAACAATGCCCTCAATTCCCAGTCACTCTGGGAAAGATGCAAAGGAAATTCCCTGTAGCCCTATCCCATTGGGTTGTTATTTGACTATGAGAATGTGATGATGAATGAATTTGACTAGAGGTTTTTGTCTTTGATGCAGGCAGTTATCCTTGGAGAAATGACCTCTAAAGAAAGAATACTCCCAGTACAGATTTCTTGGAGGATCAGTTTCAGTCCTGGCTTTCAGTACTTTTAAAATTATGAAAGTTGATACTAAAAAAAATACAAAGTTCACAAAGCTTCAAATTTTGTTCCAGATGTCTGAGTGAGCAATTTTCCTTAGTAGGTGAGGTATACATTAAGGCATACAAGGTAAATCTTATTGTTGTTGTTGAGTCGTTTCAATCATGGCCAACTCTTCATAACTGTGTTTGGGATTTTCTTGGCAAAGATACTGGAGTGATTATTTCCTTTTCCATATTGCCATTTCCTTTCCCAGCCCATTTTAGAGATGAAGAACTGAGGCAAACAGGATTAAGTGACTTGCCCAGGGTCACACAGCTACTAAAAGAGGATGGATTTGTACTCAGGTCTTCCTGAATCCAGGCCTGTTGCTTTATCTACTGCACTAATCTTATCAGAAAGGTGAATAATAAAAATAACTATAATCAGAATAACATGTACATAGCTCTTTTCTCACAACAATCCTATGAGTGAGGTAATTAAAGTATTATACCCAAATTGCAGATAAGCAAACTGAGGCTCAGAGAGGTTAGATGACTTGTTCATAATCACAAAGCTAGTAAATGGTAGAGTCTGAATTCAAAACTAGATTATTTTGGCTCCAAGATTAGTACCCTTCCTTTTATGCCATTTGGCCTGCTCCATAATTGGTAGAAGAATCTTTTTATTATATATGGAATAGGTAATTTGAAAACTGACTGTAAGATTGTAACATGTATCAGTATGACTTTGCCTTTCCCAAGATTGCATTGTTATTAGACTGGATGAGCAAAGGACTTAGACATAGGAGAATTAATTTTCAGAAATTGAAGTCTCTCATAAACAAGGGATATTAAATCCCAAGAGAAATACTACTATGAATGGTTAAGGGTCTTTGCATTTGGTTCCCATCTTGCCACATTTTAGGACAGGATTTTAAAATAAAAAATTTTTAATTTAGTTTTTGGTGATTTTTTTTTTGTAACTGGCAAAAAGTTCACCCATATGGGGAGAAGAGAACTATCCATTTGCCCTTGGAATTCAGTAATTCTATTTATTGAATTGCTAACACCCTGATGGATAGTGTTTAGGAGACTATAGTTAGACAAATCTATCTTAAATAGGTCAAAATGTGAAAAAAAGCAAGCCAAGTTCTTCTAGCAGGAGAACTGAAGAGTGGTCTCTTGATTGAGAGTCAACTGTGCTACTTACTATGGTCTATGACTTGGGAAGATAGATTGGAAAGAGTTAAGAGTCAACCTGAGGATTGTCATTAATTGACAAATTTGGAGAGAGATCATTTTTAGAGCCAGAGTGGTCAGTGTTGTTGGTTGATAAAGAATGTTGTTGAATAGGGCTTTTTAGAAAGAACAAGATGCCCAACCAAGAGTTTACTAAGGAGGAAACTAGGAGGAAGAACGGGGAAGTTTGATTGCTGAAAAATATAATTAGACAAGTTTGTTGGGGGGCAGAGAATTAGTGTTTAGCCTAGGAAATGTGAGTTCATTTTATTTTAAATCTGTTTTTAAAGTATCTCAAATATGTATGTGATATCTTCTCTTTGTCTTTTAGAGGATATGCAAAAGGGCTCATGAGATCCTATTTCTATATTTTCCTGGCACTCCTTCCTTCATGGAATCTCAGAAGCTATTGTGATGAAGTTGTGACATTGATTCTCTTTTTGAGAGGGCTTAGGATTCTTGTTAGTCTTCATGTATCAAAAGAAGTTGGGAGAAATTGTCATTTGAAAAGTTGGATGATCTAACAAGGATGTAGTCAGCTTTACCTAAAGGCACTCTTGGGGAAATAATCTCAACCCCTAGCCAAGTTCTCCTTATAAATTGTGATGACAGAATACTGTTAAAAGTTATTAAACACTAGAAAAAAACTTTAAAAGCCACTCTTGACTGAAAGTTGACCAATTTATTTATATTAATGCTAGACGAAGTGTGGTATAGTGACTAGAGAACACACTTCAGAGTCAGGAAAATCTGGGTTCAAATCGCCTCTTTTCCTCCGACACATTTATTCACTGTGTAACCTTGGGCAAGTCACTTAACCTCTTAGTGCCCAAGACAATGTTCCAAGAGTATGAGTTGGTTAGCTGTATCTGTGGAGGGCAAGTTCTCTTAACCAATGAAATCACAGCCATGTACACTGCCCCTCCCCCCCAAAGTCTAGAAGCAGGCCAGTATAAGTAGAATTCTAATAACTTAGATTCTATTTTACCTCTTTCCAGAAAGCCTTATAGAAATGTTCAAAACTACCTAGTTATTTTCTAAAATTAAACTACTTTAAGGGACGGCTAGAGCTCTCCCCAGGTATAGATTTTCACACCTTTCTCAGCTTATAGTTAGAATACATGAACTGTTTGGGAAGCTTGGCTGATGTTTGAAGATTAAGTAAATGCTTAGTAGGTTGGAGACCATGGTTTTTAAATAGTGTGTGACCTTGCATAGTCACCAAAAGGTTTTGTATATAAGAAAATGCTTTTTACTAAGTTGGGATTGGGTTTAGGTTATTCTTTTGAAAGGAAATTTTAGCTCCAAACTGCTGAATGCCCTCAGGGGGAAAGGTAAGGGTGGAGTAAGGTTAATTTTAGATGTTGGTCTGCTGGCTCTCCCCCAAATCATTTAAGGTGACTGATTGAGAGATTCATTTGGGGGAGACATGCTTAAAAAGACCACTGCAGAACAAAGGTAAAATACAATTTTAAAGAAGACACAACAATAAAAATTCAGATGAAGTAAAAGGATGATTAAGGGCCAAGCAACATACTCCATCTAAACTAAACAGTACAAAAGCTACCAGCATGTACCCACTGGAGAGATGGAGTTATATTCCCACATGGGAAGGAACTTCCTAATAATCTAGGGTACAGACAGTACCATAGAGAATCCTTTGAGCCAGAGACTCTTGTCTTTGAGCATTATTTTAGTGACAATAACATACAGCTCACAATTTCATAGTGCTTTATTTATACAATTTATATAGTTATCCCTTACATGAAAGTTAGGGATGCAGCACCTTTGGAATCTGAAAAATACACATATAATTTTTTGGCCCTCCTTTCATAACAGAGAAGTCTGAATTATTAAGGTATTAAAAGATAAAATATGTTGATATTATACAATACCACACATATATTTTATGCATTCCTGAATTTCTAAACTTTTTCCATGTCATCTGCTGACCTTCATGTGTCATCTGCAACTTCTATAAAACTCTTCCAAAAACTACCATCTAATTTTTACACTGACCCACAATATATCCTCACCATGATGGGGAAAGTCTTGATGTGGAAGGGATAAACTGTAGTCCTTTATTTATATAATGTTTTTTTTTCAGGGGCTGCTAGGTGGCGCAGTGAAGTCAGGAGCACCAGAGTTCAAATCCAGCCTCAGACACTTGACACACTTATTAGCCATGTGACCTTGGGCAAGTCACTTAATCCCAACTGCCCTCCAAAAAACAAAACAAAAAAAAATTAATGCCTTCTTCACATCAGCCTTGTGGGGTAGGTAGTGAAAGTATTATTATTTCTATTTCGAAAATGATGAAACCGAGGATCACAAAGGTTAAAAGTGACTGGCTCATGAAACTTACTTAAAAAGAAAGAGACAGTCACTGTCAAGTTCAGCTTACTTGCCCATCAGCTCCATGAAAAATCTAATAGATATCAGAATACCAGACATCCCAAACCTAGCAATAAAAATACTATTAACTAAGACCTCAGAGTAAACCGATTCCTAGAATAAATCTGATTCCTAGTTTAACTCTATTTCAATGACTTTGATAACAATTTTCTCTTGTTATATTTTGAATGTGGTGCTGTGATCCCTGGTTAGTTCCCTGAAGACAGCTTTAAAACTCAAAATATTATCCAGCAGTATTAGAAATTTCTTATAAGGGACTACTTATTTCCCTAGGTGTTGTAGTTTCTCAAGAGTGGAAAGGAATCTTGGAGACATCATCTCAGATACACACTCAACAAGTAGAATTCTGTAGCTAGGTTTTCATTACTGGCTTATGTCCACTGTGATGTTATCAATTTAAGCTAAACAATTAAATTTCCTTTTACCCACAGATACACTCAGATTGGCAGGGCCTCTCACAGGAACACAGTTTCCCCAGGCAAACACTCAGAGTGAACGGTCTGCCCTAGACCCAGACCTAGGTGCATGGAAACCCAGGGACAACTGCAAAACTCACATAGACAGATAAATAGGAAATTCCCAGATGATTGCCAGTAAGAAGAGCTCCCTGGAATGGCTCTGAGTGAATTTCACCCCTGCCAAATGCTGGCATATACATAACAATAACTTCTACTGATATACCAGAGGAAGGAGTTTAAATCAGTATATGACCAGTGAAGAAGCTACTGCTTGTATTGGGGTTTATCCCTAGACCAGTGATTGATTACATGGAAGAGAAGCAGTGAATATAAGTGACACAAGCTATATCATGTGTCAGGAGTAATACATCTCCAGTACGTAGCTTCCTCCCTCCCTACACTGAGAGCTCTTCTTGCTGCCTGATGCCATGGTGGGTATAGTTTCAGTTGTCCTCGCACATCTTTCTCCTGCCTTCTATTCTGTTGGGTGTTTCCTTTTTTGGGCAGTATTGTTTGGTAGACCTTCTCTTCTGTTTGGTGAGTTCTTCCCTGGAACTTTATTTGATGAGTGCCAATCAAAGCTTACAGCAAAATTGGCTTAGTTTAGGGACTGAAGTAAATAGAACCAGGAGAACATTGTACACAGTAACAGCAACATTATGTGATGATGACTTCAGTGATCTAAGACAACTGCAAAAGACTCATGATGAAAAATGCTACCCATATCTAAAGAAAGAACTATGGAGTCTGAATGCAGATCTAGGCATACTATTTTCTCTCTTTTTTGTTTTGTTTCTTCTTTCTCATGATTTTTACCATTGGTTCTAATACTTCTTTACAACATGACTAAAGCAGAAATATGTTTAATATGATTGTACATGTATAGTTTATATCAGATTGCATGCCATCTTGGGGAGGGGGAAGTGGAGGGAGGGGGAGATAATTTAGAACTCAAGATCTTATAGAAGTGAAAGTTGAAGACTAAGAACAAATGAATACCTTTTAAAAATTGGCTCAGTTCATGATCCCTGGAGTACTTTTTTCCAAAATTAAAAATTCTTTTTATTATCAAATATATATATATATATATATATATATATATATATAAAATTTCTCTTACTAGGGAAAATAGACAAATTCTTTTTAACTTCTCTGCCTTGTCCCCACACTTTTCTGCTTTCTATGTATTATCTTTTCCCACTTAGGATGTAAGATTTTTAAGGGTGAAGGCTATCTTTCTTTTTGTTTGTATTTATATTCCCAGTGCCTAGCATGGTGCCTGGCACATAATATTTACTAAAATATCTCTCTCTTTCCTCCTCCTCTTTTCCTCTCTCCCCTCCCCCTTCATATTCATCTTTCTGCCATTCCTTTCCCTTCCAGCCCCATCTGGTGGGATTGGTCATAGCTTTTCATATCCTTGGACTTTTCCTCATCATAACCCCCAGAGCTATAGTCTTTCCAAATGACTAAACACTGTAATTTCACCCTGAAGATTTCATGTATACCCTCACTCTGCATCATTGCTCACTTTGAATTGTCCTGAAAATTTAGCAGGGAGAACCAGTTTCAATTAGGATATTTTGAGGATTAGGTAGATTCTCCAAATCCTGTATAATCTGAGTTCAGAAGAGATTGTGTTTAGGCAGCTCAAGATAGAGAAGGATCCTGAGTATTGGTTGATTAGTACCTTGAAAGATAGTCATATAAGGAAGTGACAGTGGTCTTAAAGAACAGTATCTAGGTTTTCAGAGAGGGGTTTTAATTCTGTTTGCTTCTTTCTTCTGTTCCCTGGCTGTCCTAATACTATCTGGGCTCTGTTGTCAGATATAGCAAGGCTAGCACGTGTCTTACAGATGGAGCAAGACATAAACTGAGCCCGACCTAGGGGTAATTCTAGAGTCAGGCTTAAACGTAGGGGCTTCTAATATGTCATTCTTTCAAACTGTTATCAGTAGGTAGTGTCCAATCCTTTTTTTTTCTTTTTGGAGGGGGGAGGGCAGGGCAATTGGGGTTGTGACTTGCTTAAGGTCACATGGCTAGTAAGTGTTAAGTGTCTGAGGCTGGATTTGAACTCATGTCCTCCTGACTCCTCTATTCACTGCACCACTAGCTGCCCCTATACAGTCCTTTTGAAAGTGGGAAGCATAGGATCCCAGGAACTCTTTAATAACCTAGTTTATATATATTTACCTGGTTTTCATCCAGGAATCATGGAATGTTGCTTTTAGAAGTCATACTTCCAGTATTTTCTATTAATCCTTCCAAGATCTCATAATAAATTGTAACCCTCTGTTTGAAATCATTTGAACTGGTAGGGCATATGTGACTGCACTATCTCTTTTTGGAAATGCTTTGCTATTATTGGATCTAATGGGAGTTTGACAAATGAAATTTAATGACACAGCTGGAATAATAATATCCTAGGTTTATCAAGTACATTACACTTTACAAAGCAATTTCCTTGCAAAAAACCCCTGTAAGATAAGCATGTAAGGATTTTTCTTTCTATTTGAAAATAAGGAGGGAGTAGAAACAGTGCGTCCAAGGCACTCTCCTCCCAGATCACCTCCAAACTATAAAAGGGAACTCTGAACAACTTCTGGAGCCCCAGCACCCACAGAACGACACAGAGAAGCTAAACTCCTGCTGAGGACAGCCCAGCAGCCCTGCAGGAAGGACCAACGCAGTGCTCTGGGAGTGGGCAGCACTCTGGGAGCCGGCAGCGCAGCACTAGGAGAGCTGAGCCCAGGTCTGAGTGAGCAGTTTTAGCCCCAGGGCGGCTGGGCCAGCAGCTGGCTGGAGGGACCCCAGAACACCAGCAGCTGTGGCGATTCCAGAATTATGAACTCAGACATGCCTAGGACAAAGTGAGAGGTTAGTGCCCTATGGACTTTGGGACCAGTATTTGGGGAATGCGTCAGCTTCCTCCCCTGGGGACTAGAAGCCACTCAGGAGACACGCCATTTTGTAGTTTTCAGTGGCAGCTCCAGCTCCTGGCCTGTGAACTGTAGGGAGATCCAGCGATCAGTCTTGGGGGGTAATCGCTCTTGCTTTAACCTCCCTGGATCTGTATTGTGATCTGGGGGGGGGAGGTCTGGGGTGGGTATCCAGCTTGCCAGAAAGCTGTGAAGACCCCAGTGTTCGGGATGAAAGCTCCCCTGTCTGGTGGCATAGTCCTACTGTGACAACAAGCCCCAAAGTCAAGCAATTAAGTGGCAACATGTCAAGGCAAAGGAAACAAAATAAACAGAAAAATGCAACCTTAGACTCCTATTTTGGGGGCAAAGAGGGTCTAAGCAGGGAACAGGAGGAGGACTGTGAGGTCAGAAATCCTGCTCCAAAAGCCCCAGGGGAAAACATGGGCGGGTTGCAGGCCATAGAGGACCTTAAGAAGGACTTTAAAAATAGGGGCGGCTAGGTGGCGCAGTGAATAGAGCGCCGGCCCTGGAGTCAGAAGGACCTGAGTTCAGATCCGGCCTCAGACACTTAACCCACACAAACAAAAACCTAGCTGTGTGACCTTGGGCAAGTTACTTAACCCCAATTGCCCTAAAAAGGGGCGGCTAGGTGGAGCAGTGAGTAAGAGCGCTGGCCTCGGAGTTGGGATGACCCGAGATTGAATCCGGCCTCTGAAAATGAGCACCCACACACAAATAATGACTAGCCATGTAACCTTGAGCAAGTTACTTAACCCCAAATGCTTAAAAAAAATCAAATAAGAGAACTGGAGGAAAAATTGGGAAGAGAAATGAGAAGGATGCAGGAAAAGTATGAAATGAGGGTCAACAGCCTGACTGAGGAAAACAACACCTTAAAAAATAGACTAACTCAAATGGCAAAGGAGGCCCAAAGGGCAATGAGGAGAAGAATGCCTTAAAAAGTCGAATTTGCCAGATGGAAAAAGAATCTCAAAAGTTCACTGAGGAGATTCATTCCTTCAGAGTTAGACTGGAGCAAATGGAAGCTAGTGACTTTATGAGAAATCAAGATGCTGTTAAGCAGATCCAAACAAATGAAAGATTAGAAGGCAATGTGAAATATCTCATGGGAAAAACCACTGACCTGGAAAATAGATGCAGGAGAGACAATTTAAAAATTATTGGACTACCTGAAAGCCATGATCAAGGAAAGAACGTAGAAATCACCCTTCAAGAAATTCTCAAGGAAAACTGCCCTGATGTTTTAGATCCAGAGGGCAAAATAGAGGTTGAAAGAATCCACTGATCACCTCCTGAAAAAGATCCCTAAAAGAAAACTCCCAGGAATATTATAGCCAGGTTCCAGAATCCCCAGATCAAGGAGAAAATACTACAGGCAGCCAGGAAGAAACAATTTCAATATTGTGGAAACACAATCAGAATAGCCCAGGACCTGGCAGCTTCTACACTGAGGGATAGAAGGGCATGGAATATGATATTCCAGAGGGCAAAAGAGATGGGAATGAACCCAGGGTCACCTACCCAGCAAAACTGAGTATTTTGTTTCAGGGGAAAATATGGTCATTCAGTGGAATAGAGGACTTTCAAGCATTCTTGAGGAAAAAACGAGAGTTGAATAGAAAATTTGACATCCAGACACATGAAGCAAGAGATGCCTGAGAAGGTAATCAGGGAAAAGAAATCAAAAGGAACTTATCAAAGTTGAACTATTTACATTCCTATATGGAAAAGCAGTAACTGTGAGTGATGATATCTTTCTCACTATGAAAATAATGGAAGAAGGGTGTGTGGTCATATGAATACATATGTGAATGTGTGTGTATATGGTTACAGTTATATATGGATAGAGGGCATAGGTTGAATTTGTTGGGAAGGGAGAATACTCAAGGGATGAAATTATGATGTGAGAGAGGAAAGTGGCAAGAGGAGATGGGGAGAGACAGGGTAGGGTAAACTATCTCATGTAGAAGAAGCAAGGGGAAGTGGCTGCAGGGGAGGGGAAGAATATGAAGGCAAAAAGGCAAATCCACATTCTCATTGAATTTGGTTCAGGGAGAGAATGACATACATACTAAATGGGATATCTCAACCTACAGCAGAATGGGGGGAGGGGATGAGAGGAGGGATGATGGATGGGAGGGCATTCTTGGGGGAGGGGAGGTTGGAAGTACCCACTATCGAAGAGATCGAAGAGGGACAGGATCAAAGTAAGGAATGGACCAGATCGGGGGGGTGGGATGGATGGGAGGGAATTATAAGCAGCCTTTTACAATATATCTACTATGGTAATGTTTTGCATGGCTATACATGTACAACACATACTGAATTACTTATCTCCCCAGAGGGAATGGGTGGCAAGGGAGGAAGGAAATGGATCTGAAATTTCGAGGTCTTAAAATTAAATGTTTCAAATATATATAAATACTATTATCAATACTCTTTTGAATGTAATTGGGAGATAAGATGTGCAGGCATTGGGGCACAGAGATTCACCTTGCTCTAATGGAAAAGTCGAAGGGGTTATGGGAGAAGATATGGGAGAGAGCAGATTGGAGAATGGGATATCTTGTGGGACTGCTATTCTGGGATGGTGGGTAGGGGAAAAATGGGGAAAAAATTGTAACTCAAAATCTGGCGGAAATGAATGATGTAAACCAGAAGTTAATAAAGCATTTGTTTAATTAAAAAAAAAGAAATAAAATGAAGTGTGTTGAAAAAAAATAAATAAAAATAAGGAAACAAGTTCAGAAAGCTTATGTTCATCAACCAGGTCTGGTAAGTTGCAGAGTGATGACTCACACTCAGGTCTTTCGACTCCAAGTCAGTATATCTTCTGGATGGTGGTAGATCTGTGATGGTGGTAGCTCTATGCCTGAAACTACAAACTCAAGGTCTCACAGTACTGATTGGTGGTTGCTTTAGTAGACCACTATATCTAGGTCCATATTTCAGTCACAATTTACTTAGGTCTCCAGAATTTTCCTCACCCACTGCCCTCCTGTGAATTCCAGCTATAGATTCATAATCAAATCAACTCTGATATTACTCCTGAAGAGGATGTTTCAATCTACTCTCTTGTGGTTCTACTCACCATTTCTATAATTTTTCCAAAACATAATATCCCTCACTGGTCACCAATACCCTCTATATGTTGCCTCCTATGAGAATGTAAGCTTCTTGAGAGCAGGTCCTGTCTTTACTTTTGTATTTATCACCCCAGGATTTAGTATAATACTTGGCATGTTTGTTTATTGCAATTGTGTCCAACTCTTCATAGCCCTGTTTGGGGTTTTCTTAGTCAAGATATTGCAGTGATTTATAATTTTCTTCTCCAGCTCATTTTAGAGATGAGATTGAGGCTAACAGGGTTAAATGACTTGCCCAGGCTCTTGGATTTGAATTCAGGTCTTCCTGATTCCAAGTCTAGCACTCTATCCACTGTGCTACCTTGCTGCTCCATGTTATCTATAGCTTCATCTAAATCACTAATAAAGACATTAAACAGAACAGGGGCATGTATAGAGCCCCTCCACTGGATAATTCACTTTAGGTTGACCTCAACCAATTAGCCACCAATTAGACCAATTCCAAATTTACCTCATTATCATTATCAGTATCCTGCGCACATTTCCTTATTTTGTCTACAATGACGTTTTAAGAGAATTTGTAAGATACCTTACTGAAATTGGCTTACTCTATGAAGTTGGTGTATGATGTCCATAGTAATCCCTTGATGTATCATAAGCCCTGCCAAAAAGGAAATGAGAATAACCTAGCATTTCATCTTATTGAACCCATATTGACTCATCATTCACAAGAGATTATTAGGAGGTTCTAATGAGGTAATGTTAAGTGCTATACAAATGCCAGATATCATCATCACCGTCATCACAGCTCCCCTTTAGAAATTCTCTTCCCTTTCATGATGCATGCCAGATTTTTTACCAGGAATCAAAATCAAAATCAAGCTTACTGGCTTATGGTTTACAGAATCTATTTTCTTTCTCTTTTTGAAAATTAGGACATTTACCAATCTTAAACTCTCCCATGCTCTGTGGTTTTTCAAAGATCACAACCAGTAGTTCAGCAATCTCATCTGTAAGTTCTTTCCATAAGCTGGTATCATGAAATCTTTGTTTCTGGTATCATGAAATCTTTGAGGCTGTAGTTAGTGCTCTTTTAAATGTCCCCCTTTATTTCCTAACTCAGATTGCCTAGATGTTAGAGAATCCATTTAATTCTTGACAGATCCTCCTTAAAATTGTTCTCCATGTTAATAATTTTTGGTCTACATTTTCCACTGAACACAGAGATAGAACCAAACTACAAGGAGGAGGCTGTTCTGGAAAGGCAGAGCTGGCTAACAGCTGTAGAAATGGTAACCAAAGCTATAAAATGAGATTATGTCACTAAGTATTCAGGTGATGAGCAAGAGTCTAAGGAAAGAGCCCCAGGAGATGTTAACATAGCAAGATCAGAAGCCTTAGGAGGATCTCTTTTAGAAAACCTCCCCACAAATGCTGTGTGTGTGTGCAGCATCCAGAGGAGCCATTAGGGCAGAAGCGAAGGTCAGTGAAGGCTAACAGAACTCTAAAATGGCCACACCAATGTACTAATAGACAATATACAAAAAATATGGGTGAAAAGGTAACATTCCTTCACAGTGAAGCCTGTGAAATACTGAAATGGGAGACTGAAGGCAGCGATAGAATATGCTCCAGAGAGCCTTGAAAAGAGAATAGCTTCTCATCTGTTTCCAATGATTTAAGTGTGGGTCAGTCTAACAGCAGCACTAATGGCCCAGACAAACACTTAAGGTTCCTTTCAGCCCTAAGAGTCCAATTTGTCCAATTAGTAATATACAACATTTTTCATTTGTTGGCCTCAACTTCATTGATTTTCCCCTCATATTGTTCTTATTTTAAAAGATGAGGAAACTGAGGTATTGAGACAGTAGGGTGGAAAGCAATTATCAGGTGCTGCACCTTGCTTTATCTGTCAGATAACAGGCATTGCTTAGATAAGCCTTAATATATGAGCTGGATGAGGCCCTAAAGCATGTAAATTAAAAATTTTTCTTTTGAGCAACATACATAATGATTTAAATAGAGATAGGGACTGGACCTGTCATTTCCCTGGTACAGGGAACTCTCTGGTGAAGAAATTACCTCTTCCAGTGCAGATTGGTGTCTCCTCTGAAATTTATAGTCCTAAGAGAACTGCTCAGAGCACTTGAACCTAGGTCTTCCTGGTGTGGAGGCCTGCCCTGTTTGATATAGCACCACTGCTTCTCAGGGAGCTAAATAAATAATGAAAAACCTAATTAATTCCAATTCCACCAATTCAAATTTTGTAATCAAATTCTGAAAAGAAGCTGGGCTGAGATTTACCTTTGGACTCTTTGTGAAGAAAGAATTTACTAAGCAAGTGACAGGATAAGCAAAATTGTGAGAGGATGTGTATGCTACATAAGAGAATGAACTTTTCTAGTAAGTTAGTAATACAAATTGCAAGCAATTGATAAGATAAAGACAAATCATTTTTATCTCTTAAAGACCTTTACTAGGCAACACTTTGGTAGCCTATTTCGAGTTATTGTAAATACTTGAAAGAAAAACATTTCCTTAAAAATATTATAATTCTGATTTTTTACTATTGTAGATTTGTTTTTCTCCCAATTAGTCTTAATTGTAAAGTTCAATATATTTAATTCAGAATATATCCATTTTTTTTTTACCATTTCACAGTATGCTTCTATCCTTCATGACAAAATTGAGAATAGTTATTTCAAACACACATGGGGCCTCTGATAAAATGTAATTTGATTTAATAATTTTAATTTACATTGTTAATGTACAAGAGCATTTCTTTCAACCTACTGGTTAACACACACACACACACACACACACACACATCACTGCTGTTAGCAGAGCAGAGAAACTTCTGAAACACTCTGTCATCTGAAAGAAAAGCAAGGCACTCTCCTTTAACAGCTGGCATATTCCTGATTTCAGCCTACTGAAGGCATGTTCACACTGAGAGAGCTCTAAAAAGGGGAAGAATCATCTGCTGTCTCTTTTCTTTTTTCTCTAGTGATCTCTCATTGATCATTCATTCTGCACAAACAAGTCTGTCAATGTCAATAAAGGTGGACAAAATGAGTTGGGAGGATATTGAAGCTAAAAATAATTGTGGAAGACTGAAGCGTACTGGCCACATTCAGCTCAGCACCAGGATCTGAACCTCAAACTGGAAAGCTTGTTTACCCTTTCTAAACAAAAGATCTTACTCAGTAGCCTAACTTTCAGTGAGCCCAATTGGTATGAAATGGTATGATTACTAACAATTCACTCTGAATACTAATAATGATGTATGTATGCAAAATTTCCAATTCATTCAAATCCATTTTAAACTTAGTCTGACACTAAGAAACATTAGATTTACTGATATTTAATAATGTTTATTATGTTTGCATATAAACTCAAAAGTCAATGCAAAAAACAATACTGTGGTTTTATCTTCAGGTAATCTGAAGATAGCAATAGTTTCCTAAATGTTATCTTCAGATAAGTTGAGAATATTATCTATAATGATTAAAAGTATGTTTTCCTAATGACCATGCTATAAGTCTTGATAATAACTTTTCATAAAAGTAAATACAAACATAATAAATGATTAAAATATCAGGTGATTGACAAATCATACAATGACTTGACATCCCGGTTATCCTTTGCAGCAAATAGGCAATTCATTTGGCATTTGTTTGATTGTATAATTTAATCTCCATATAAACAACATAGTTTTTTTTTTCCTTTAAAAGAATAAAGCCAAAATTGTTTAAAGCTAACAAAAGCTATGGTGACATCAGGTTGACATTCAAAGTTGTTCCTTAGCAAAATGATGAAAGAAATTTTGACTTGATATAGTGCATATAATATAAAGAGTTTTAGGCTTAAAATCTTCAAATATTATTTGAATTTAGCAAAACATGAGCAAGATCGTAATATCAAAGTGCTAAACAGTAAGGACTGTCTTAAAAGTCACTGCAAATAAACCATAAAAGAACTGCATGTATAAGTGACATGTATTATACAAATGGTTAATTAATAAAAAGACACATTATAAATATATGTATATATAACCTGTCCTATGTATATATATATATATTTATAGTTTTCTAATTGGTGTATCCAAGCCACTGTGAACACCCCACTTGATCACTCTGTAACACAGCTCCCAGGAGCTGGCAGTCACTGCAATAAATACAGGCAAAGCTATAACAATATACCATGCATACAAACGTTTATACAAAGAAGAACACTATGCAACAAAGTATCTCATATTAATATGGCATCAACATTATAAACATACAAAAAGGGAATACGAACACGGAATGTTTAATCGCAGCCCACTCACTATGCCTTCCTAAGCACTTACATTCATACGATTTTTACAAGGCTTGCTTGTTCTTGAAAATTGTCTCAGGTCTGTTTTTTTTCCTGTTTTTTCTTTTTTTCTTTCTTTTTCTTTTTTTTTAAACTAATTTGAAACCTAGATTAAATTATATTAAAAAAAATACTATCCCTGATGCTCACCCTGTATGATCCAATGACTACTTACATTTACTTCCTTATCTAGGGAACAAGTGCTCAAATGAATCACAAAATGTCCCTCTGTTTTTCAAGTACATTATGTCCTTTAGACATTACACTAATGCAAGTTTGGGAAACTCTGGTTGTGTCAGTATGATGGCTCCAAATCAGTTGCATGTGATTGATCTCATATTTTCAGATTTCTTTAAGTTGTTAAAAAGATGGTTTTGCAAATAACTAGACCTGTGGTGCAGTGTTTGAATTCCATCAACAAGAGAGATGAAAAATCATGGCCTGAACATCACAGTCTAATATTTTAGGTCAATTAGGTGGAGCCTCTCTTGTGTAAATTAGTGCATGTAGTTTAAAAAAAACTTGACTTTCTAAATTTCCTTATTAAAATAAATTAGAGTTAATAAACAAGACTTAGTAAGACAGCACTTTAAAAATGGCACTTGAACGTGGAAGCTAACAGCCATTATTTTTGCTCTATTTGAGTTATATGAAACCCTCAATTTCTCATAATTTTTAAAAAAATGAACTTCTGTTTAGTTTGCACCACATATGTGCCCTTGATACAGGAAGTATATTCTAAAGGTATCAATCACAAGACACATACTACCCTGGCAAACAACTGTTTGTTGTTCTTGTTTTAAATACAAAGCATCTACAACTTTATTCCCTATAAAGAGATTGAAAACAGTCATATTAACTTTTTTTTCCTGCTGGGATAGCATTGTCCAAAAGTGCTTTATTAGCAATTTCTTAGAAAACCCCAACAAATCGCACAAAAAAGGACTATAAAACACAACCCCAACACAATAAGATGTTATGTCTTCTGGCTTAAGCTCTTGAGGAACAGTGCCAGTAAATAAGTCCTTGTTTAACACTAGACCTGCTTTTTTCTTAAGCAAGGGCAGAAATACTAGCTGTGATTAATAATCTGCTTCTCTGCTCAGAAAAGCAGTAGTGATCCATTGGTTAATTTCCAAATTCAGAAGGGCAGAGTGTCCAGAAACAGCCTGTCGATGATAGAAGGGGGTGGAACCAAATCTTCCAGTTTCAGGTAAAAGATGCGTTGTAGTCCCAGTGTGCAGAGAGAACGTAAGTCAGCAAGGGCACCCAGTACCTTAGGTTCTGCAGGCTCAAGAGGTTGTCCTTTAGTCTGGCAGCCAAAAGCCAAATGATCTTTCAGACTACCTGTAATCTTCTTGCATAGCTCTTCCACTTTCTTTGGTTCTTTTAACCCATGTCTTTCTGCAGAGAGAATTAGATGAATTGATTTCAGTAAAAATTGATTGTGCCATTCTGCTCAAAGCCTTTTAATGCATCCCTAATACTTTATTGATGATTTAGGTTTACCCAGGGTTCCATAACTAGTAGGTAGCAGAATCTAGTCCTTGGCTCTTTCCACTATACTGTGATGCTCCACTAGTGTCCCAAAGCCAAATCCTAAGCCTCTCACTAGTCGTTTATCCTTAGTTCTTCAAACTTTGCTTTTCTGGAACCTGGAGCTGGTAACATCCATGTTCTCATTTCCAGGGCTATATATATAGTAGGGAAAGATAAGCACCTAGGGTCCCAAGTTGGAACTTTGGACACATTTTCCCAAGGTTCTAGAATATTATGAGTACTATATAGGCATACCCTTCTTCATGGTGTTTAAGAGTTTTTGCTTTTTTAAAAAACAAGATGTTAAGTGAAACAATGTGATGATGGGGTGGGGAGGCAGTCAGTTCTACAGGGAAAATGTTGTAAATGGCCAAATAATACTTTGGTGGAGGTTTTGTGACCTCATAGCGAAGTTTGTTATTGTAAAATGAGATTGATATGAAGATTGCTACATGATATGTCCAAGAGGCTTTTATGAGCTCATCTGGAGGCCACCATTTCTTTTTTTTTTTTAAAGCAATTGGGGTTAAGTAACTTGTTCAAGGTTACACGGCTAGTCATTATTTATGCGTGGGTGCTCATTTTCTGAGGCCGGATTTGATCTCGGGTCATCCCAACTCTGAGGCCGGCACTCTTACTCACTGCACCACCTAGCCGCCCCTTTAGGGCAATTGGGGTTAAGTAACTTTCCCAAGGTTACACGGCTAGGTTTTTGTTTGTGTGGATTGTGTCGGAGGCCGGCTCCGAACTCAGGTCCTTCTGACTCCAGGGCCGGCGCTCTATTCACTGTGCCACCTAGCCGCCCCTAGAGGCCACCATTTCTAACACATGTATAGGTAGCTAGGAGGCACAGCGCCTAGACACAGGAAGACCTGAGCTCAATTCCAGGCTCAGACACTTAACAGTTGTGTGACCTTTGGCAAATCACTTCACCTTTGTTTGCGTCAGCTTCCACAACTGTAAAATGGGGATAATAATAGCATTTACCTTTTTAGGGTTGTTGTTAAGGATCAAATAAGATATTTATAGAGGGGCGGGTAGGTGGCAGTATAAATAGAGGATTGGCCCTGGAGTCAGGAGGACCTGAGTTCAAATTTGGCCTCAGACACTTAACACTTACTAGCTGTGTGACCTTGAGCAAGTCACTTAATCCCAATTGCTCTGCCTTCCCCCCTCCAAAAAGCCAAAAAAAAAAAAAAAGATATTTATAGAGCACTTAGCACAGTACTTGGCACACAGTAACAGCAAATATGTTCTCTGAAACCAACTTATAAATGAACTTTTAGAACACAGCTGGTTTTTCAATCAGGAGTGCCTATAGTAATAAGCACAAAATAATGCCTGAGTATGGCATTTAGACTATTGAGGGCCAAACTGTGGCACTATCTATATTTCTTAGTCCAGGTTTTATTATTCTATAGAATAGATAATAGAGTTCAGATAACTATATACATCAATTTCTTCATACACAGCTTTGAAAAACCTATGAGGCATAACCAAGGTCCTGTTTGCTTTACCTTGGCATTTGAAAGTTTTGCTTTCCATTTACCATCTAAAGCCCTTACCACCCTACCTATTAAAGAAAGGCATGGGAACTACAGGTTTTGTCTATTTGCTAAGATATGGTCCAGAGGTTTAGGTTAGGCTGAAAGTAGACCCTAGAAGTTTGAAGTCATCCTGAGTTCAGATTAGGGAGAAAGAAGGAAAAATTTTCATTAGTTGACAGGCAGAGAAAGTGGAGTACCATTAGAGGTTCTGAGGTACCCTGAGGGGCTCTGGTGTATTCCAGAGTAAATTTTCCTAATCTTTTTAATGGCTTAGGAAACATCTAAAAATTCCTCAGCCTCACAGGGATGGTGAAAACTAGAGGGCCAGACCACCTATGCATGCCCAAACCCTTGAATATAATCAGATATTTCTGAGATAGGCTAGGTTGGTAGGGTCAACCATTCCTCCAATCAGTAAACGTTTATTAAACATCTACTATGTGCTTGATACTATGCTAAACATGCTCTCCCCCCCAACTTCCCAATCTTCCATTGGTAGTAATGGATAGAACCCACAGGGGCAACCTCTTTATGGCATTTGGAAAATACAGTACACAGTTTGTCATCCCTTGATAGAATGTTTCATTGATAACATTCACAGAATTAAACAAAAGAAATCCATTTTCTAGTGCCCTGTCCTGCCTCCCCAAAATTATCTTGTATTTAGCTTGTATATATGTTTATCTATCTACTTGTTGTCCCCGCAAGAGAATGCAAGTTCTTTAAGGGCAGGGGCAGTTTTATTCTATTTTTGTATTCTCAACATTTAGTATGGTACCTGGCACATAGTAAGCACTTAGTAAATGCTTATTGATTGAAATCTGGACATATATATATATATATATATATATATATATATATATATATATATATATATATATATATATACACACATATATTTTTTGCTTTTTTGGAGGGGGGATGGTAGGGCAATTGGGGTTAAGTGACTTGCCCAAACTCACACAGCTAGTACATGTTAAGGGTCTGAGGTTGCATTTGAACTCAGGTCCTCCTGACTCTAGGGCCGGTGTTCTATTCACTGCACCACCTAGTTGCTCCTGGATATAATTTCGAATTGATTTTTTCCCTATACTTTTATTTTTTATTTTTTTATTTTTATTTTTTGCCTTTTGGAGGGCATTTGGGGTTAAGTAACTTGCCCAAGGTCACACGGCTAGGTTTTTTTTTTTTTTTAAATTTGTGTGTGCGTTAAGTGTCTGAGGCTGGATCCGAACTCAGGTCCTTCTGACTCCAGGGCTGACGCTCTACTCACTGCGACACCTAGCCGTCCCTGCCCTATACTTTTAAGTCAAAGTTTTTATATATTTGATGCTATAATATTTGAAATAAGTATTCTCAGTGCACATTCTAAGAATTCCTGCAAATGGTAAAAACTGTGAGTTCTACGTTTCGTTCAAGTGTCACTTTTATTCTTTGTTCTGGTTGAAAAAATAGTTTCTCTAGAGCAAAAGTCAGACAGAAAACTAAAGAAATTACCCAGACACTTTCCTCAAAATTTTCTATTGGCTTTGACTTTATAGAGTGGATAAATTTGGTAAAATTAGGTATAATGGGAGATTTCAGTGAGATTAATTCAGGTAAAGATTTGATTAAAATGAGGGTGGGACTAAATCTCCCAAAAGGTTAAACTCGATTAAATATGTGTGAATTAAAAGTCCATTCTCCCTAAGAATTGCTAGAGGAATCTTATTAGATTTTAACTTACAAAACTTCATCTCTGGGGTAGTTAGGCTTTCAATTTACAAACAATTATGGAACAAATTTTTCTTTCTTTGACTTTATTAACCTTGCAAAATCAACAGGTAGCACATCTTGACAGCAGGCCCAAGGGCAGCCAGTCTGTTTCATTTGGTTCTGGTTCTTTAGTAAATAGTCACTGTCTTTGATCCAGAAGAATCAAAAGAGTGATATTCATATATATTTAGGCTAAAAGTTGCTATATTCTTTTAACATGATTATGGGATTAAGAGCTGGAAGAAATTTTAGAAGTAATCTCGTTCAAACAGCCATGTGGTCCGGTGAATAGAATTTTGGCTTTGAAGTGTGTTTAAATTATTTATTAGGTGATTCTGGGCAAGTTACTTAATCTTTCTCAGTCTCAGTTTCCTTATCTGTAAAGTAGGAATAATAATAGCACCTACCTTAAAGTGTTGTTGTAAGGATTAAATAACATAATATGAAGTGTTTTGTAAACTTTAAGGCACTATATAAATACCAGCTATTATCATTATTCAACTCTGTCATATTATAGATAGGTACACTAAGGTTCAGAAAGGTTTAAAGATTTACTTAATGTTATATAGCTAGTAAATATGGAGGCTGGGATTTTGAACTTAGATTTCCTGAATTTAAGTCCAGTGTTTTTCATACTGAACAAGGTAAAGTGTCATCTCATTAACATCAAATTTAAATTCCATAAATAAGAGGGTATGCAAAATTAGTCCAATAAGATTAACAATAACCTAGGGATCAATCTTTTCATATAACCAACATTCAATGACAATATCCTTTTTACACCATGCTCCCTTTCTCTTGAATAGAATTCATGTTAATTATCAACATAAAGAAACTAAGCAATGTTTGAGGCCTAATTTAGGGTGCAAATTGATAATGAAATTCTGTAATTGAACCTTCTTATAGCCAAACTCACAGAAGGTGTTTGGGAGTTTTCCCTGCTTCCCTACCAGTTGTGAAAGCTCAATAACTATGGCAACCATTATTTATTCAGTGAATTCAAGTGGAGATCAATACTCACTGCCATCTCTATCAGTGCTAGGCCTGGAATTCCACAAGGAATTCACGAAACACTCTTATTAGTAACCAAAGATACCTCAACCATCCTTTGTTATTTTGATTTTTTAAAAGAGTTAGAATAAAATAAATCTAGATCTGTTTCCAGCTTCCAGTAAGAAATATAAAATGCTGATGATTTACTATGTTTTATAGCCTTCTCAGAGGCTTCTTAAAACCTAAAGCATTGACATTTTCTTGATGTTCTGTTAAATGGCTTCAGAGATATTACCTAGCACCAATACGAGTTTGGGGAGAAAGATTCATGCTATTTATCTTGGGGTTTGGGAGATCGGGAAGTAAAGGGGGAGGGCAGTAGGGCTGACTGTTATTTAGAAATTCTTTCATCCATCTCATTGACCCTCTTTTTCATTCCCTGCAAACTATTTTAAACAAACCTTTTTCATTCTTCTCAAACCCCTACCCCAGCCCTGTACAAATAGTCTCACCTGCTACATTCCTAAGAAGACAGAAGCCATCTGATAGGAGCTTGCTCAGTCTCTCTCCTGTCCATTTTCAAATCTCTCCATAGTATCATCCTCATTTTTCTTACTTTTAAATGTTGTGTCATTCCTTATAAATGTTAACCCCTCCATGTGCCTTTGATCACAATCCCACCCACTTCCTCTAGAACTTTACTCCATCAATCATTCCCTCTCTCTTTGTATCTTCATTTTCTAGCTCTATGCTCCTTCCTTTTTGATGTTTACATGATTAGATCTCATTAGAGTAAAAACAGAAACAAAAACAAAATTACCTCCTCATTGACCTTATTCTCCTGTGTCTTATTTTTCACAGCCAAACTTGAAAGAGTAGAGTATGCCTGTTTCCTGCACTCTTCTCATATACTCACTCCACAACACCTAACAATCCAAATTTTTTTCCAACTACATGACTGGTCTTCTCATCTCCAAATCTAAAGGGTTTTTCCTTAGTCCTCATCATTCTCGATCTTTCTGCAACACTGCCCACCATGTTATTCTTTATATTCTCTCCTTTCTTGGTTTTTGTGACATTGCACTCTCACGGTTCTCCTACAACTTCTCTGACTATTCCTTCCCAGTTTTCCTTATTGCTTACTTTCCCCCTTCTATACCTTAACTTTCTCTTTTTTTGTCTCTCTCAGCAGTTTCAACCGTGCTGGTTCAGAGATTTTTAAGAGTTGGTTGGGACCTCAGAGGCCATTTAGTTCAACTGTTTCCTCTACACAGAACAAAAATCTGAAAATAATTTTGAAATTCTATCATGAGTATATAAGCTAGTCTAAAGGACTATTCTGTAATAAAACATGCTCCTAATTTTTTTGGTACTTTACTCACAAATTCTGGATTTTCAATTCCATTCAATTCAATTCATCACACAATTATTAAATATCTACTAGGTGCAAAGAATTGTGCCAAATGTTGGCAATATAAGAATGAAAAATGGTACAATGTGGCTGTAATCGACATTTCCAGATTTGGTTCACACCATCTCCTTTATGAACTCTGATCCAAGATGGCTACTTCAGCAGTTCTCACTTTTACCCTATGGCTGAAACTTGCTTCTTTTTGACTGCTTAATAAAATTTTTCTTTTCCTTCAAGGCTCCATATGCCACTTCCTCCATTAAACTTTCTCTGATTACTCTCACTGAGTGATCCTTCCCCACGAAAATTTTCCTAGAGTACTGTCTTGATCTCATGTTTGTTGTAACACAGTTATTTGCTGTATCATACTTGTTATGTATACTAAATCCCCCTCTACCAGACTAAAAGGACCATGCCTTCAAAAAGCCTACAATCTAATTAGTCACTATTTTAATATAGAACATTCCAACCATTAAGAACTTATGTATCTCATAAGAATGTTTAAATAATGAATTAAATTGAGTTAAAAGCTTTGGATCTTATGCCCTTAGCACTGGAAGTCAGTTTTGAGGCTGTATATGTCAGACTCCCACCCAGTGAAGGACTTCCTTGGATATTCCTAATAGATGGTTGTAAATTCCTCTCTAGCACTTCCAGTAAGAGGTGGCTCACTAACTCATAAGGTGGTCCATGCCAACTTAGGGTAACATTGTTAAAAAGTACTTCCTTTATACTGAGGCAAATCTACCTTCTCATTATGTATAACCTATTAATTATATACCAGGTAATGTGGATCTTTAATTTTACATGCATATATGTATATATTTAGAATCTTAATGTTTGGTTTTATTTCATGTGTGTGATATTTTGACTTGATTAGCAGATATCGGTTTTGCTTTGGATGATGAATAAAGAGAATATATATGATGTGAATTTATAACCAAACTCAAATATTCATATGCATTATATATAACTCTCCCATATACCAATTAAACAGGAAAGGTTGAAATGTAAATTTATTCAAGTCCATGATCAATTGTTATTTGAATTCCCTATAGTCTTTACTCTATAGGTTTTAACTTGAAGATTTTCTGTTTTTTAGACACACATGAAATACTGTGGTAAAAAGATGGCTATTTTCTAAGAACTTTTATAGTAAATATTAAAAATTAGGAAACTTGAAGGATTAAGGAGCTATCTGTCACATTTCTTAATATAATTGTATATGCCTATATTATGTAGGTCAATCAGAATAAATATTTGGACTGATACATAAAAGACTAATCAATCAGACTACAATATTTCACAAAATCAGTTAGAATTTTTCAAAGTCTTTTAAAGAATTTGGTGAAATATCAAACTATTATTTTACTCTTTAAAGAGCTTCTACTTTTAAAAATTATTCTGAGTTCACATAATTAGTTTAGGAATCTTAAAATCCTGAATGAGACTTCCATGATTCTGACCTTAAAGACCAATCTCTGTGTTTGGTGTGGAACTAACTAATGTTGCAGTTAGAAGTTAGCACAGCTTGATTCTAGTCCTGTTTTGTCACCATAAGTTGTATGACACCTTAGGTCTCTTGGCCTCTCTTTAACTCAGTAACCTTATTTGTGAAATGACCTGGTTGAAATAGATGATATTTAGGTTCCTTCTAGCTCCAAAATTCTATGATTCCATATAGTCAAGGAGTGATCATATATATCTTGATCTTTGCTTTGGACTTGGGAAAAATCATGAACACTTGCAGAAAAAGCATAAGAAAAAAATGCCTCCGTAGATCCAAACAAGAATGAGATGCTCCTATTGTTTAAGAATGTGTCAGAATTTCAGAATATATATGTATATATATATATATATGTGTGTGTGTGTGTGTGTGTGTGTGTGTGTGTGTGTGTAGGCAAATACATTTTAAAATTAAATGGATTCCACCTCAATCCATTTTCCATACACACATTAATTTTTAAAAATTGAGTGTTTTCAAAAGCACAATACTTTCAAAAGCACAATACGTTCTTGTTCCATTTCTTCTCTTTGTTAAAACTATTATTTAAATAATTTTTTCTTGTTTTAAAGGAAAATTATGCTAACATCCTTGCATTTCGCTCAGCTGCTGATGAGCAAAACCAGGGTAAAACAGTGTGAATGGCCATACAAGGGCAGCAGACATATTAGAATAATAAATTCATGTTACAAACAAGATAGCCTACATTTTCTGACAGTGAAATGGTCAATTAATAAAATAACCAACTCAGAAATTAATAATTTGGGTAGAAATTCCTTTCTGTCTTTAACATTTTTTAAAACACAAGCAATCTTTAAGAAAAATACAAGTGACTTGTTTTAATGGTTTATTTCATTATTTTGAAGACCATTTCCTGCTCCTAGTTCTGCACTCCTTTGTTAGTTGTTCTTAGAGCCTTACATTCTATAAAACCAAGAAAATACTACTGAAATCTGAGCTCAACTTATATGGTTGAACTGCAAGTGATGCTCTGCTCAAGAAGTGGACAGAAAGCCAAGTGACTCATTTCTCTAGTCCAATGGTTTTCTGTACTTGAAGTACATAGATGTACCTTTGGATGGTCTATGGACTGTCTCTTATAGTCTTAATGTTTATAATATTATCATATTTCTGTTGTTTTTTCCTAAATAAAGCATTACTACTGTATTAATCATATTTAATTTTTAAAGTATATATCACTTCATTGATGTATTATGAAAATCAATACCAGAGTTCCCATTAATTTAGAATAAAATTTTTGGTAGTGCCAAAGGTGAGTGGATAGCACAGATTTTGCTCTGTCAAACTGGTTTGGGGACCCAAAAAAGTTTGAAAACTTTCATTGTAAGTAAGAGCGCTGGCCTCAGAGTTGGGATGACCCAAGATCGGATCCGGCCTCAGAAAATGAGCACCCACACATAAATAATGATGGGCCGTGTAACCTTGAGCAAGTTACTTAACCCCAATTGCTTTTAATAAAAAAAAAAAAGAAAACTTTGATTGTGAATTCCCTCATTACTATGAGATCAATGATCAGTCTTATTCTTCCCAAGTGTCACAAAGTTCCACTTCAACACATCACTCTACAATCAAATCCTCTTATATCCTTAAAAATTTCCTCCAAAATTTCTCACACTTTTAAAACCTGGCTTTCTTTCCATTAAGGGCATGATATCCTTTGCCATCCTCTCCTTTGGAAGCCCTAACCCTCCCAACTAAATTCCCATTTTACTCCAAGAAGACTTTTCCTGCCTCTTTTAATTCTGATGCATTCCCTTTTTAATTATTTCTTATTTATCTTGTACATGATTTGCTTGTACATATTTGTTTGCTTGCTGTCCTCCCCATTAGATTGTGAGTTCCTTGAGGGCAAAGACTGTCTTACCATATCACAGTGCCTAGCACTTATTGGCACTTAATAAATTTTTACTGACTATTGATCGACTGACTTGCTCCAGCAATAATCTTCTCTCTCACACATATATCTTTAATCTCTCTAGATCTGTCAGCAGACAATATCATGTCTACAAAATCCTTAAAAAGAAAGGCCTTTTGTTGATTTTTCTATCTCCATTTAGCTACTATGCCATTTCTTTTTTCCCCTTTCTCTATCAAACTTATTTAAAAAGTTGCATACATTCAATTGTCCTTCATCCTCCTCATCTACTCCACTCTCCCCTTTAACACTATAATATAATTTACATTCTTCCCACTCTGTTGAAATGGATCTCTCAAATGTTACCAATGACTTTTATTGTCTTCTTCCCCCTTGGCCTCTTTGTAGCACCTGATACTTCTGACTATGCACATCCTTTGGATATTCTCTCCTTCCCTTGTTTTTGAGGTACCACACCCTTCTGATCCTTTTACCATTCTAAATACTTCTGCTTTTTCTGATCATTTAAGGTATGTATTTCTTAAAGTTTTCTCTCAGCCCTCTTTTCTCCTCTCTCTGTTACCTGCATCCTCTTCTTTTACTTCAACTCTTATGTTAACATAAATGAAGTCTCCATCTACAATTATAACCCTTGAGTTCCAGCATCTCAATCTCAATCTCAATATGTCCAATACTAATTCCTATTATTTTGTATCATAGATATCTGTGTATATTATATTTCTATATTTGACTATATTTTTTTCATTAGTGCAGGGATCCCCTCTTATTTAGATTTCTCATTTCCCCCAAAGTATTACTTAAGTGGTGTTTAATAAAGGTTTGTAGAATTGAAAGGCATCAAGTATCTAAAAGAAATCACATCTATTAAAACCTTCCCCCATCCTAAAGTGTGTGTCATAGGGAGGGGAGGACAAGATGGTGAAGTTTGTGGATGGTAAAATTAAAAGATAGAAATGCTATTTGTTAAAAAATCCAAAGATTAACTCAATTTTTAACATCTAAATCTGAGTAATGAGCAAATTCACATCTCTACAAGGTGAGCTCTCTGTGACATGCAAAGCACTAGACAAGCAGAATTGAAGAATTTGGACTTAATAAGAAAGTATGTACCTGTAATCATACTGAGAGCTGATAAGCATGCTAAGGCTGGGATGTCGAGGTTAAGGCTCTTTAAGTTTAAGGAAAAGTCTTTAATTGAGTCAAGCCATTCCCCAAATCCACGAAGGCACTGAAGTCTATGAAGCACAAGTCCATTGCAGAATACAAACTTATCTTCAGCAGTGTTAGATCTGAAATTAAAAGTAATTCAAGAGTATTTTACAAATATGCGTATTATCATAAAATATATGCACTCAAATATCCATACAGCATCATTTAGAATCTAACGTTGTCCAACACATGCAAGCACTCATGTTTAACAATATGCTCCTTGCTCAAAGTAAGACTTCAACATACTTGACAGACATTTTAAATCTCCAGTTAACTAGAATACTTGTTCACATTTACAAAGTGCTTTTCCCACAAGTCTTATGGGGGTAGGTAGTTCAAATATTATTGTCCCTTCCCCCACCCCACCACCTTTTGCTTTACAGAAGAGAAAACTGAGGGGTCAGACAAGCATTGTAAGCTTGCCCATAATCACACAGCTGGTGTCAGCACTGTGATGCAAACCTATGTCTTCTAATTCCACATCCCAAGATCACCACAGTGCACCACATTGCCTCTAATAATTGCTAATGCCTCATGTCCAAATGGGATTAGGGTTGGCCCAAAGACAACCAAAGAATAAAACCCAAAGAATAAAGAGAAAGAAAAATTTCACTCTACACTAAATATCTTGCAAGGTAGTTACTGAAATATTATCTGTGAGACCTTTGGGCAAGTTATTTAGCCTAAGCTTCAGTTTCCTCATCTATAAAATTAGGTGATCTAACTAGATAGGTTACCTCTGAGATCCCACTTAGGACTTATGGAAAAACTGTGCTGTGTATTGCCATGAAATTTATGAAAGATGATTCAAAAGCTGTAATTATAATAGCTTCTTCTTGGTTCTTTTAAAAAAAGCCCAAGAATAAAGACATCATGTTACAGATACTAAAAATACATAAATGTATATACATTGACTGTAAAAAGTAAAGTCAATGTAACTGCCAGAATATAATCACACACTAAAACATTGCTTATAAGAATTCCTTTTTTCCTTCCTTTTCAGAGTGCTTTTCAGAGTAGTACTGCCTTGATCTGTTTTGGTTCCTTTCTGTTTCTATTGGTATTTCTATTTTTGTCCATTTCTATTTTTTTTCTAATTGAAAAAAAAGTCCTCATGTTATGATCTCAGTTTTATCCTTATATCTAATACTTTTCTTTTAGCCAAATCTATATTATTCAAATTGTACTTTTTTATGGTTCGGATTGGCAATTTAAAAAACATAGTAAAGGTCATAATAGCACCTATTGTGTCAGACCCTGTGCTAAGAGCTTTAAAAATATTATCTCAATTAATAGAGCTCTCTCAGTGTGGAAGTTGCCTCCAAAATGCAGAACAAGAATTCTTTTGTAAATTATGGTGCTTGAGAGCTGTCTGGATCACTGAGAAGTCAAGTGAACTATATCTATGGTCACAAGGCAAATATGCAGCAGAGGCAACGATTAAACCTGTCTCCCTTATTCTAAGACCTACCTTCCTAAGGATGCCTTTTACTTCTGTTATTGGTGGCCTCAGTTTGATTTTTATGTGTGTGTGCTTTCCTCTCCTTTATTTCTTAATATACCTTTGTTTTACCTTACTGACTTTCTATAAGGGGGTATCTAATATAGTGAAAAGAGCAGTAAAAAATTAGGAAACATGGATTCAGATATGCAGTATTTGTATAAACAGTGGCAAATCATTTCCCTTCAGTTCTCTTGTTTGTAAAATGGGAATAGGATTGTAGATTGAAAGTTGGAAATGATGTTAGATGTAATTTAATCCAATCCTCTTGTTTTACAGATGAGGAAACTGAGGCCCAGAGACTTGCCCAAGTTAATACACAAGATTAGATATAGTAATAATAGGATTTGACCTCTGTTACTCTGACTCCAGACCCAGCATTATTTCAAAATCAGAGCAGTGACAGTGATAGTTATGCTACCTATCTCCCAGGACTGTTATGTGAAAAGTCTTTTATAAACCACAACATGGTATATCAATGACTGTTG